>CM065728.1:22982195-23014695 GCA_033310375.1 Conus canariensis
CCCTTCCCCTTCCCCTCAATGCCTCCATGGCTCCTCATTCACTGATACACCCTCGCTTCCTTTCTTTCTGTGAGTGAAACGGAATTCACAACATTTTGGAGGAAAGGACATTACAGGTCCAACTAAACACATATCTGCAGGAGCTTACATTCTCCGAGGATCCTGAAACAACTTTCCAATGTTGCCAACATGTGAATCAGTTGGTCTGTAAGGATTTTCTGTATGACACTTTTCTAAACCTGCTTGACCGTCCCTGTAATGTGTTTTTCACCTCGGTCATCTAGGTCATCCTGTGAGCCAATCTGCAGCACACCTCTCACCTAGAAGTCACCTTCTACAGTGGAAACCCCATGCCAAAAGAAGGGGCGGGTGAGGTGAGGGGAAGGGCTCTTCAAGTATAAACTGTGTTCCAGTCTACTTGCGATATTGTGCTCGTAATTTCTTTCATTGTTTTTCTTTCGCTTGAAACAAAAAAACACCTTTTTTGGGGTCTCCGCTTCTTCACTGTCTTTTTTTCTGCCTCTGTGGCCCGTTCTTTAATCTGTGTTGTGAACACTATGCATACTGTGTTAATACGCTGCATAGGAATCCAGGGGAGAGAACGCGAGGGAAGATCTATCAGTGTAATTGTGCCCCTGTCTTCTAGAAATCCGGAGCTAGTAATTTCTTCTTGTGTGTCACTCTCTTTGACTTGGCTTTCCTTTTAGATTCGGGCTTTTATTTTATTATTTTTTTTCTGCACTGTTTTCCTGTGTTTGTGATCTGCTCATCTTCCTGTGGTCTGGAAAGCATTTTTTTTTTTTTTTTTGATAAACTTTGCAAGATGCAAGTTCTTTCTTGTAATCTGGAACAGGCACTTGCCGTCCATTCTGCGCAGCTGTTCACTAATTAGCTATTCTGATGTATCTTTGTTGAATTGGAATTATCCCAGAAGGATTTTTTCATCTGTTTTGAAAGAAAAATCTGAGCGAAATGATCTGAGTGGTCGGTGTTTTATCCGACTGAAGGACTGCAACATGGAAATGTTATGAAGACGTGCATATGTACACCTTAAGTGATTGCGTGTCGCTGCTCCAGTTTAATCATTTGTTTATGCACACATCAGTGATCAATACCAAAAAATGCTTCAAAAGGAAAAAAAAAGTACCTGTCAACCGTATGTAAATCTGAGTTTTCCTTTGACGGGAGTGACTTCTCAGTTTTGTTGTTTGTTTGTAATTTACTTCTTTGTTTGCTTGCGTCTGCTTTTTTTGGGGGGGGGGGGGAGGGGGGGGGGGGGGGATACGTGTCGACAGCCCTGGAAATGCTCTCTGTGGTCTGCTCGAGCTGTACTGAAACATATTGTGCCCATCTCCGATATTGCCATTTCAGTTTTGTTTCTGATAATGCTTTCAGCATTGAGTAATTTATTGATCCTCAAAACATGGACATTCTTCTCTGGGTAATTGTTGAGCCGGTGTGCCAAGACTTGTGAGCTCGTTCTGTCAAGACCTTCTTTCGTTTGTATGCAGCCATCCGAAGTCCGATTATGTATGGAGCTGTTGTTTACCGTTTTTAAAAGACTTTTCCTGTTAAACTGAAATCTGTGACACACACACACACACACACACACACACACACACACACACACACACACACACACACACACACACACACAGAGTCGGTGTCCTTACCGTTTTCTCCGTTGTACACACTTCATGCTATGTTCTCTTCTTGCATGACATTTTTATTCAGGGTTACTCTCCAGGCTTTATACTTTACACTGTGTCTGAGTGTAATCAAGGTGCAACTCCACGTCATCTCGTTGCTCTTCCGCGAAACTCTTTGCTTTTGATACCGATCATAGTATTCAACAATTCATGTGATGGACCTAGGTTCACAAAAGGACTTAAGCTAACAGCAATGCACACTCCCTGGCAGGTGTAGCCTACTTCTCTCCCACCGCTCCAAGCATGGCACGTGTTGTTCATCACAAGGCCTGTTCCAGATAGTGCTTGCTTTCAGCAAAGCCTGAGGCACCGACCCAGTTCTCACTGAACGCACGACAAGCAGACGATACTGTGGTATGCATTCATTCATTGGTAAAGGGAGGTTGCGTTGCTGTGTTTAATTACAAAAATCGTACTTTCTTTCTAAGTCTTCTTTCTTTGCGGTGGATTTTGAACTCAGTGCATTAATGATAATACACATGTTTGTGATTAATTGACAAAAGTGCCGAAAATAAACGCAAAGCGTTCTATTTAGGACTTGTGTGAGGATAAGTCTCTGCCGTGAGCGTAGGACCGTCACAAGCGTCGACACTCACCAGGTGGCAGGGCAGACGGGATAACCGCAACAGGAAAGCCAGTTGGAGGGAGTGAGGGATGGAGTCCTAGGAAGAGAGGGATGGTAAGGGTTATGCAACAGTACACTGATACCATCAGAACATTATTACATCAATACGTGAAGCTCCAGGCGTATGCGAACTCATCTTAAAACGGTCTGGGTACTTTGCTGTGAGCTTGCTATTTAATGGGGTGGGTATGGGTATTGCTGGGAAAGGGTGAGGGTGGGGTTCCTGAGGCAACTGTATTGAATCACGTTGATTAAAGAAACCTTAGGCTTTTTAACAATGTTGATCCATGCACGTTTCAATTCTGTCTGGTGACTCGACATTAACTTGTATTGTTTTATAAAATGTTTACAACCCTGACATGATTTACGTCTGATTCACTCAAAATAAACAATTCACATAGATGTCGCTTGTGACTCTATAATTATCCCACTTTTCCCCAATTCCCATTCACGTAGGATTTTCTGATGCTCGTCACAACGTTTTTTTTTACTTCCTTTTTTTGCTTCTGTCTTGCATTCTTTCACACTAGGATATTGTTCTTTTCAGTACAGTTTTCTTTCCGCTCCCTGATTATCCAGTTTACTCCTTGATGTTCTCCAGAGACCCTTCACTTTATCGTATAAGCATGTTGTGGACATGCTGAAAGGATTGGACACACCACCACCAGTTTCCATCTCCGTCCAGTGGCAATTTCTCGCTTTATCAATGCAGTTGTCTTGTTTTAATAGTTCATGAATTTGAACCTGAATCCCTTCAGTTTCTTCCCCCTCCCTCCTCTAATTCTTTAACAATTCCATCATCACTTATACCCGTTGTTGTACATTATTTATGTTTCCATATTCCCCGTTCTTTTTTTTGGCATGTTTGGTCTTTTCCAAACACATCTTCAATCTTTGAAGTCCTACAGTCTACACCCTCACCGCCCACCCCTTTTCATTCTTCTCTGCCACAAACAGTTCCTGTTATACACTGCTGACCTATACCTATGATACTGCATTGCTACACACTTACGGTGCAATGATTTCCATGGCTACCCCTTTACTTCTCTCTCAGCGGTATTGAACAGTAGGATGGACGTACCGTATTCAGCTCCATAGAGTACTCCCCTTCCTATCCCGCCCGTCACTTACCATTCTTATGTTCTTCACCCATCCATCATTCATTCTCTAAAACTCCTTTCCTCCCCCAGAGCATCATTCATCAGTTTCACGTTCTCTTCTCCTCACATACATCGATTTTTTTTATTTTTCGTTCTCTTTTTCTTCACTCAATCTTTCATCCTTCTCACGTTCCCCAGTTACCGTTCCGTCTCTCTGTTATCATTCTCATGTTCTCTTCTCCTCTTCTTGTTCTTCATTTACTGTTGCCATGTTCTGCCCCCGTCTTTCATTTAGCATTATGTTCTCTTCGTCTCATCGTGTCAACCATACATCATAAACGCGTTCCCGCCCTCTCATTCCGTCCCATTCTGTGCTGATGGTGCCCACTATCACTCTGTCGCTGTCCTGTCTTCACTAGGGCCATCGTTCTGTGCTGATTGTGCCCACTATCACTCTGTCGCTGTCCTGTCTTCACTAGGGCCATCGTTCTGTGCTGATGGTGCCCACTATCACTCTGTCGCTGTCCTGTCTTCACTAGGGCCATCGTTCTGTGCTGATGGTGCCCACTATCACTCTGTCGCTGTCCTGTCTTCACTAGGGCCATCGTTCTGTGCTGATGGTGCCCACTATCACTCTGTCGCTGTCCTGTTCTCACTAGGGCCATCGTTCTGTGCTGATGGTGCCCACTATCACTCTGTCGCTGTCCTGTTCTCACTAAGGCCATCGTTCTGTGCTGATGGTGCCCACTATCACTCTGTCGCTGTCCTGTTCTCACTAAGGCCATCGTTCTGTGCTGATGGTGCCCACTATCACTCTGTCGCTGTCCTGTTCTCACTAGGGCCATCGTTCTGTGCTGATTGTGCCCACTATCACTCTGTCGCTGTCCTGTTCTCACTAGGGCCATCGTTCTCACGCTCTTCTTTTTCCTTCCCTTTCCTCATCCGTCTTCCGTTCAACAGCGTCGCACCACCCGTCCATCTAACATTCATCTTTCCTGCGTTCTTCTCTTCCCCTCCACTCCAACGTTCATCCTCTGTTTCCTCCCGTCCACCATTCACCATTCTTGCGTTTTACCCCCCCCCCCCCACCTCCGCCCCATCAAGCTCCCAGTCCAACATTCATCATACTTACCTTTTTTCTCCCCAGTTCAACATTCCTCATGTTTACGTTTCCCCCCAGTTCAACATTTTTTTGGTTCTCATCTGTTCACCCCAGTCCAATATTCATAATTTTTCACCCCCACCCTCCTTTCCCCTTCCTTCACACACACACACGCACGCACGCACACACGCACGCACGCACGCACGCACGCATACACAGCTCCCGTCCTACAATCACCATTCGCACGTCTTACCCAACTCTATCATTCATCCTTCTCCCCTTTTCCGGTAATCCAGTTTTCATCATTCTTAAGTTTTCCTCAATACAGCATTATTCATTGTCTCTCTCTCTCTCTCTCTCTCTCTCTCTCTCTCTCTCTCACACACACACACACACACACACACACACACACACACACACACACACACACACACACACACACACACACCCTCCGCCCACCTGTTCAATATTTATGTTTTCCCATATTCAAACATTCATCATTCTCACATTCCCCTCACCTCAACATTCATTGTTCTCACATTTTACCCCAGTTTAACAGTCATCATTTTCAAGTTTTCCCCCTGTCCTAAATTCGTTATTCTTACGCCCCCCCCCCCCCAACTCCAACATTCATCATTCTCACATTCAGTCTAACATTCATCATTTTCATGTATTCACCCTGTCCATCATTCTCACGTTTCCCCCCCGCCCAGTATTCATCATTCTCACGTTTCCCCCCGCCCAATATTCATCATTCTCACGTTTCCTGTCACTCCAAAATGATTCATTTTCACGTTATCACCATCCACCATTCATCATTTGCTCGTTTGCCTCGGTCCAACATTCATTGTTCTCACCCTTTCCCTCACCCGAAATTAATTTTCACCTTTTCCCCAATCACACGTTCATTTTTCTCACGTTTCCCCCGTCCAACATTCATCATTCCCACGATTTCCCCCCTCTCCAAAATGCTTTATTCTCACGTTTTCCCTGTCCGATATTCATACTTTACAACTTTTGTCGCAAGTCCGGCATTCAACATTTTCACGTCATCCTCTTCATCACGTTCGTCATTCTCCATCACCACTTTCTCTCTTTTCTAATTTCGTCTGCCATTCGTCATTCTCTCGTTCTTTTCCGATCGCGTCCAGCATTCTTTTTTCTCTCGTCCCTTCTCATTCCATTCATCTTTGGATTACTCTCACCATGTCCGATTTTCATGTACTCCATGATTCCCATGTTCTTCCCACTTATCTCCCTTCTCTCATCCGGTTTCCCATCCATCATTCTCACCTTCTTTCCTCTGTTTGCAAACACTCCTCATTCCCTTCTTTCCTCTGTTTGCAAACACTCCTCATTCCCTTCTTTCCTCTGTTTGCAAACACTCCTCATTCCCTTCTTTCCTCTGTTTGCAAACACTCCTCATTCCCTTCTTTCCTCTGTTTGCAAACACTCCTCATTCCCTTCTTTCCTCTGTTTGCAAACACTCCTCATTCCCTTCTTTCCTCTGTTTGCAAACACTCCTCATTCCCTTCTTTCCTCTGTTTGCAAACACTCCTCACTCCCTTCTTTCCTCTGTTTGCAAACACTCCTCATTCCCTTCTTTCCTCTGTTTGCAAACACTCCTCACTCCCTTCTTTCCTCTGTTTGCAAACACTCCTCATTCCCTTCTTTCCTCTGTTTGCAAACACTCCTCACTCCTTTCCTCTGTTTGCAAACACTCCTCACTCCCTTCTTTCCTCTGTTTGCAAACACTCCTCATTCCCTTCTTTCCTCTGTTTGCAAACACTCCTCACTCCCCTCTGACCATCACTGCACCATTCCCACGCTGTCCAGTGTTCATTGATCCATTGCTCTCACACTCCTCTCTTCTTTTCCTTCGTATCCCGTCCTTCATCGCTCTTATGTTATTTCCCCATTCACAGTCCTGTCCGTCGCCTTTCATACATCATTTATCATTCTCACATTCTTCTCTTCAACTCCCGTTCATAGATATCACTCTCTCTTTTCATCTCACCCCTTATTCGCGATTCTGACCTTCAATCATCTTGATCATTATTCATCTCATGTTCTCCTTTCGTCCATTCTTTGATCATTTTCGCTTTGCCTGTTTCGTTCCAGTCGGGGCCATTTGCGCCTGTCTCAGTTTCTTGCCGTCCCATCCGAAATGCCCTTCATACCTCACGTGTTAGTCTCCCATGACTTTTTCATCATTTCTGTGTTCTTCTCCCATCTCTCTTTCATCATTCTCACGTTCTCCTTTTCTCCGTCTTTCATCATTCTTCAGTTTTGCTTCCGTCCGTTATTCACCACCCCTTTTCCTTCTCCTGTTGTTCCCTTTTCGCCACTCTGACGGTCTTTTCCCAATCCGATCATACGTATCGTGTTCTGATCCCACAGATCATTCACCACATCCTCGTTCTTGTCATTTAGTCATAGCCTTCATGGTTTCTTGTTTTCATTGTGTTTGTTATTCATGTTCCTTCCTTCTTTCCTTCCTTCGTCAAATTTGCCTTCTCCTGTTCTTGTCCTTTGTGAATGATCCCTTCCGTTAACTTCTGGTCCTATCCATCACTGAAAATTCTCACGTTCTTCCCCCGTCTGTTATTCATCATTTGCACGTTCGTCCGTTTCGCGTTTTTATCTCCTCACGGCGTCCATCTGTCATCATTCTCGTCATCACTTCATCTGCTTCTTCCTTTATTGAATTATCCTGACAATATATCTTACTGTCGTCACTTCCTCTGTTTCTTCCTTTATTGAATTATCCTGACAATATATCTTACTGTCGTCACTTCCTCTGTTTCTTCCTTTATTGAATTATCCTGACAGTATATCTTACTGTCGTCACTTCCTCTGCTTCTTCCTTTATTGAATTATCCTGACAATATATCTTACTGTCGTCACTTCCTCTGCTTCTTCCTTTATTGAATTATCCTGACAATATATCTTACTGTCGTCACTTCCTCTGCTTCTTCCTTTATTGAATTATCCTGACAATATATCTTACTGTCGTCACTTCCTCTGTTTCTTTCTTTATTGAATATTCCTGACAATATATCTTACTGTCGTCACTTCCTCTGTTTCTTCCTTTATTGAATATTCCTGACAATATATCTTACTGTCGTCACTTCCTCTGTTTCTTCCTTTATTGAATATTCCTGACAATATATCTTACTGTCGTCACTTCCTCTGTTTCTTCCTTTATTGAATATTCCTGACAATATATCTTACTGTCGTCACTTCCTCTGTTTCTTCCTTTATTGAATTATCCTGACAATATATCTTACTGTCGTCACTTCCTCTGTTTCTTCCTTTATTGAATTATCCTGACAGTATATCTTACTGTCGTCACTTCCTCTGTTTCTTCCTTTATTGAATTATCCTGACAATATATCTTACTGTCGTCACTTCCTCTGTTTCTTCCTTTATTGAATTACCCTGACAATATATCTTACTGTCGTCACTTCCTCTGTTTCTTCCTTTATTGAATTACCCTGACAGTATATCTTACTGTCGTCACTTGCTCTGTTTCTTCCTTTATTGAATTACCCTGACAATATATCTTACTGTCGTCACTTGCTCTGTTTCTTCCTTTATTGAATTATCCTGACAGTATATCTTACTGTCGTCACTTGCTCTGTTTCTTCCTTTATTGAATTATCCTGACAGTATATCTTACTGTCGTCACTTCCTCTGTTTCTTCCTTTATTGAATTATCCTGACAGTATATCTTACTGTCGTCACTTCCTCTGTTTCTTCCTTTATTGAATTATCCTGACAGTATATCTTACTGTCGTCACTTCCTCTGTTTCTTCCTTTATTGAATTATCCTGACAGTATATCTTACTGTCGTCACTTCCTCTGTTTCTTCCTTTATTGAATTATCCTGACAATATATCTTACTGTTATGTAGTCCCATCATCCTGACGCTTCTCTCTCTCTTCCTGTCTTCATGTCCCGTCCCTTGTTCATCATTTTCACCTTTTCTTCTTTTCACCTCGTGAAAAAAAATGTATTCTCTCGCTTCATTTTCCCCAGTTTGTCCATCACTGGCTCACGCTGTTCTGTTTTCATGCAGTCTATCATTCTCTTGCTCCTCTCGCCCTTTTCCCTCCCCTGAACCCTTCTCATGCTACTGGCCTGTCCACCGCACATCATTTTCACATTCTCCTCTCGCCCTTTTCCCTCCCCTGAACCCTTCTCATGCTACTGTCCTGTCCACCGTACATCATTTTCACCTTCTCCTCTTCGCCTCTCCTTTATGGATACAATGTCATCTCATCCCACCTATCATTCATGATTGTCTATCATTCATCATGAACGTTTACTCCTTGCATACTTTCACTGTTCTTACATTCCGGTTTTATCCCGTCCAGTACACGTTCTTCTTACGTTCTTATTATCTTGTCCGAACTGTTCTGTCATCATTGTCTCGTTCTTCTTTCATTCCACTTTCATCTTCCTCTGCTTTTTCCGTCATTTATTCATCTTTTTTTTTTTCCTTTTCTTATCATTCTCACATTGTCTTCACGTCCCGTTCATCGCTTGTCATTCTCAGGCTTTAGTTCCATCAGTCATTTATTGTGTCCACATTCTCCTCCAGTCAGTCAGTCATGTTCACGTTCCATTTTAACACTTCTCCAGTCATTCATTGATCTTTTTAACGTTCTTCTCCATTAATCGTTTCCTCATTCTTCTCCCGTAGTCAGTCATCATTTCCACGTTCTTCTGTCATCAATCATTCTTCATTGACATGTTTATCTCCCGTCAGATATTCAGCATTTTCACGCTAAATCGTAGAACAGAGTTGTTACTAAAACCAGAATTTTATTATTTTTTTCTGATTTTCGTAATTCTGAAATATCCGAACCCAAAAATGTGCACGACGTGTGGAAAAATAAAGAAATTAAGAATAATCATAAACTGCTATTGTATCCAATTAATCTGGGAAGCATTGTTAGCATGAGATCTTTTGACAAAGGACAGGTGTTTGTAAGACATTCTCGGAGAACAATTCAGTGTCAAGCCTCACTTCTGATATCAAAAGTTGAGAAAGAAAGATGAGACTATTACTGTTCAAAAGAGACCAAATTTTTTCTATTACATACAAGGAATTTAATGAACATTTGAAGTCTCTTTTCCTGTACAAGTACTGCTGTAATTTTATTATGCTGTTGAGAAATACTAGACGGTCGATTTAAAACATCAGGCGCGTTACAAACAAAAAAGTTGATACACATAAGATAATAAGCTCGAAGGAAAAAAAAAAAAAGGTTCGCAATATTCTTTTACATCCTGAAGTTCAATCAATTCCAAATGCAAGACTAGAGCCAAGAGTAAGTGGTGACTTGCCGGTGAGCTGCCCTAACACTCTGCACTGGCTTCCAGTCAGGACATGTACGTGTGTGTGTGTGTGTGTGCGTGTGCGTGTGTGTGTGTGTGCGTTGTGTGTGCGTGCGTGCGTGTGTGCGTGCGTGCGTGCGCGCGTGCGTGTGTGTGTGTGTGTGTGTGTGCGTGTGTGTGTGTGTTTGCGCGCGCGCGCGCGCGCGCGCGTGTGTGTGTGTGTGTGATACGTACGTGTGTGTGATACGTACGTTTTGCTTGCGCGCGCGCATGGTTACATTTCATATGTGTAAGTGCGCGCTCGCATGGTTGTGTCTGTATATATGGGGGGGGATGCGCGCGTGCGCGTATGCGTGTGTGTATGTGTGCGTGCGTTTGTTTGTGTGTGTTAGCGCGCGTGTGTGCGCGCGCGTTGTGTGTGTTTTGTGTGCGTGTGTGTCTGTGTGTGAGATGTGTGTTTTGCGTGCGGGTACGCATGGTTGTATATGTATATATTAGTGCGGGCGCGCGCATAGTTGTATATGTATACGTTAGTGCGGGCGCGCGCATGGTTGTATATGTGTGCTTGCGCGCTTTAGCTTCCGCTTTTTTATGTATATGTGCATGTGCGTGCGTGTGTGTATTTGTGTGCCCGAGTGCTTTGTGTGTGTGTGTGTGTGTGTGCGCGTGCGTGAGCGAGTGTGTAAGTGCGTGCATTATGTGTTTATGTGCGCGCGCCCTCTTGCTTTTATGAACTTGTGTGCGGGGGGGGGGGGGGGGGGGGGGGGCTGGGGCGGTGTATGAGTCGGCATTTTTGCTTAACCATGCAGATTGATGCGTTTGTGGAGAAGCAAGAGGACAGGGGAAAAGATGGGTATGGAGAGGTGTCGAATGAAATATGTTTGTGTTGTTTTGATGAATGATATTGTTTTTGACTGACTTTGCCAAACATTTTTTTTTCTTGTAGTTTTTTTTTCACAATGCTGGGAATACGGCTTAACATGGTGTTAGTCGCGGTGTTCTCTCTTTCTCTCTCTCTGTCTGTCTGTCTGTCTGTCTGTCTCTCTCTCTCTCTCTCTCTCTCTCTCTCTCTCTCTCTCTCTCTCTCTCTCTCTCTCCTTATACCATTTTCTCTTGTGTTTACTATTCTTCCTGATCGATGCTTTATGTTTTGTGGCACTGGTTGTGAAGGTCATGAAGCTTGCTTTTTACAATTTGTTTTCGTTGTGTTATGAAAATAGATTGTCGTATGTATCTTTAAAAGCTTACAATAACAAATATCTTGCAAAACTGCTCTAAAATGTGAAGATTAGTGGAATAAGCGAAATTTTATATAAGCAATTTTTGCTTTAATCTGGAGAATCTGGATGTGTAAGAGTCGGCAACGTCTAGTTATCTTTTCATAACATCCATACCCTTCAATGTGTCATTGCTTCCGTTGTGTGTGCTAATCCAACTAAAGATGTACCTAAAGTACCATCAAAAGACATGCTTGCGGTATAATATTCAGACGATATTTCCATCTAGACAAATGGAAATCTAAGAAGATGAGGGTCACAAATCATGCAAAAAATATTTATCAACTGGAGGTAAGTACATTAAACATGCACATGGAAGGATAAGGGCTTGCACATTCAGGAGAGAAAACACAACTCATTATTTATTTCAACGGGGAGAATCCGACGCCATTGTTACGACATGAAGTATTACGTAACAAAACTTTACAACATTCACAAGACAAAGTTTTTGGATACGCACTTGAACAGTAATGACATTGACATTTCCGTACGGAGAATTTGATAATGACAGCAAGGAAAGGTCAAAATTTTTAACAACAATTGATGGCTGTCGGTGGGATCAAGATACAAACAACAACAATAAACCTCCGTTACCACAGTCACCAGCTTCGTCTAATCAAAATTGATTTATGAATAAGAAGTTTATTTTTCACCAGTAACAGCTTGTTGAATAGAATACAATCTACAGACAGCAGAGCAGTTAGATTAGCTCTTGGCAATCAGGTACATACAAATATATTGAATTCATACCATGAAGCTGGCTTACTATCTTTTTCAGAGTAAGGTAAGTTGTCAAAAGCTGATCGTTTTTATTCGAAGTCTTTTTGACTTGAATTCAGAAACAAAGAAAGAATTCTTAGACTCTGGTAACGAGTACCTAAAAAAAAAGAAGAAAAACTAGACACACGCTGCCTCTCTCCAGCTAGTCAGAAATTATAGAACTGAATTATAAAAGAAAATGCAGTTTTGTTTTTTCCTCTGTTTCATCAGGTCCAACAGTGCCTGTCATGCCGCACTGAGAGAACCGACAGGTCAAATTTGATAATTATTATATTGTACTGGAGACAGGTGAAAACATGAATATTTTATCATCTGAGAACGATGATAACATTAACATTTTATCTTCTGAGACTCAAGAACATATCAAAACCGTGTATCCAAATTATTAGAATGTCAACAGACAGCTCAATCCTAGAATCACACACACGTTATACATTAAAAGAATCATTTAAAAATACAAACATAATTTTGTCTTGGTATCACTAATATCCAACTTCTTTTTCCTAGGTCCATGTGACGTCACTGGGGCATGGCACAGAACTGTTCACCAGATTTCTCCAGTTCTGTCGGTTGTGTTCTGAGGCCTTGGACTCTACAGACGTTTTTTCCCCCCTGTCTTCCCTTGGTCTCGTTCCTTCAACAGTTCCCTGGATGATTATTTTAGCGGGGCCGCTGGATCTCCATGACAACATCAAGCTAGTTTCTTCACTTTGCTGATGTCAGCAAATCTTTGAACAGCCCGATGTGCTATTTGGTGGTCTGACGCACTTGTTCAGTGGAGACATAATCAGTATATCTGACGTATATCTTCCGATGACCCTTCATTTCTTTGGGTTCTTTCTTCCAGGTCCATGTCGCGTATGCATATATAGGAAAATGAAATGTACCCGTGCATGAAGGAGCCAGATTTGTGTTTCACTGAGATGTCATTATCTTTCAATACAGGGTTCAATCTAGGCAGAACTGATGTCTTTGCTGCTCGTAAGAGGATATCTGATTTAAATCCCCCATCGCTGAAAAGAAATCCCAGACATATGAACTGTCAGACGGTTCTTAGCTTCTATCCATGGTTACATGATTACTCGAGGTTGTTTGTGGCCGGTCATTAGCTCTATCTTATCGGTGTTGATATCCATACTGCCCCGTGGATGTTTCGTCCAGTGTTTTAACAAGCTTTTTGAGTTTTTGCGCAATGCCACCCGGCCATCCAAGTTATCTGCAAAGCGCAGGTACGTGATAGTTCTTCTTGTAGTGCTGGTTGTGTTGACATGATCTTCGGGTGGATCGTTCATGGTGCATTCCAGGACTATGTTGAAAAGGGTTAGAGAGAGAAGGGGCCCTGACGAATCCGGATATGTGGATCACTTATCAGTCGCGCCCTTTGTGAGTACTGCACTGGTCACTTTGGCGTATATCTGGTAGATGTTGTGGATTGACTTTGTTCCAGTATCAAATTTCTCCGTAACGGCTTATAGCACCTCCGGACATACTCTGTCAAGCGCCTTTTTGAAGTCTATGAAGACACTATAGAACTCCTCCAGTTTGTGTTGCAGGTGTTTTTGGCAAAGGGTTAAAGATCTGTTCGACGATACTTCAGCCTTTTAGATACAACGGTGTCTGTTTACAACTGTAGTCTATTCAAAATGATTTTGAACATTGTTACATTGCTGATCTAAGGTATCTGGCGGTTGTTCTGGCAGTGTTGAGGATTTCCTGTCTTTGGAAGTGTGACGATTAGTGATCGAGCCTCTTTGGCGTTAGCCACTCGCTGCTGTGCCAGATTGTTGCAGGTGGCAGTTGGTATATCGTTTTCTGCCTTTCCGCAAGCATGTAGCCTTGCCATGTTTCAGCGACTTCACTGCTACTACAAAATTCTTCGACAGAATGTTGGAAAGTCATCTCCATTTCATGAATCCTGAACTGTTAGCACACTTGGATCTCTTCTGCTCTGTTTGTTGCAGACCTCAGAGCAAAGTTTCTCTGTCTTCTTATGATGATTTGTTTTTCAATGAGACAGTCAACGTCTTTGTCTTGAGTGGTGTTGACTTCAATTTTGGGTCGGTCAGTTTTTCACAGATGTAAAGGTTTTTTTTGTGTCGTTGTTATCCGGGTCTTTCTCATAGTTTTCACGCCCTTCTTTTCATCCCGTCTAACATTCACCATTAGCATGCTGTTCTCCCCTCATTCCGTCCATCCTTCATTTTCATCACATTCCCACTCCTCGTTCCTTATCTATCACACCTGCGTTCTCCTTTTTGACCCACATACCATCTACAAGCACCACGTTCTCCTGTTCTCATTCCGTCCGTCATGTGGCGTGCTTAAAGTTAATCGTTCATCATTCTCGAGTTTTCTCCGTCAGTCATCAGTCTCGTGATCTTTTTTTTTTTTTTTCTCGCCGGTCTATCATTCATTTATCATTCTGGCGTTGTCTTCTTCCCTACCGGTTCATCATTGATTCTCCTCCCGTCGTCGTCGTCGTCGTCGTCTCCTCTCGACCGTTATTGTTCATTACCACGTTCTCCTCTTTTTCTCCAGTCTAACCCGTTCATCGGTTTTACGTTTTGCACATCCGTTCCTGTCTATAATTCATCCTTCTCATATTCTGCTTGTACGTCTCGTCTGTCATTTATCAATATTCTCGAGCTGTCGACCTCTCTTTCATTCTCCTCCTCCTCCCCCTCATCATCATCATCACCACCATTATCATTATGATAGAGAGAGAGAGAGAGAGAGAGAGAGAGAGAGAGAGGGAGGGAGGGAGGGAGAGGCGAACTGAAGGACTAAGGCAGAGATACACATGGCTAAAAGATTAAAAAAAAAACATTTTAAGAGAGAGCGAGCGAGGGTGAAGAGAGGGAGAGAGCGAGCGAGAGAGAGAGAGAGAGAGAGAGAGAGAGAGAGAGAGAGAGAGAGAGAGAAAGAGAGAGAGAGGATAAAAATATGATGGGAAAGTGTTTTCAACACATATTTAACGATCATTGAGAGAGAGAGAGAGAGAGAGAGAGAGAGAGAGAGAGAGAGAGAGAGAGAGAGAGAGGAAAATAAAAGTATGATGGGAAAGTGTTTTAAACACATATTTAACAATCATTTTTATACTTATTTTACGGTGTGTGTGTGTGTGTGTGTGTGTGTGTGTGTGTGTGTGTGTGTGTGTGTGTGTTTCACCTCTAGCAATGTTTTGCAGTGTGTATGCAATCACAGTATTGCCAATGGAAAATGGTTAGGGTTTTTTTTTGCGTTTACATCAACAGTTTAAGTGTTTAACATTAGAATTAATGGCACACAGAGTTGCATCAACGGTTTTGTTTTCCTTTTTTCTCCCCACAGCCTCCTGCCCATGCCCCGCAATGTTTGTAGGCGACTTGGTTTTACAATTATGTTCTTTTTATTCTTTGGTACACTAATTGTGACTTTTCTTTCCGTTTTTTTTTCTTTCTCTATTCATTCCTTTCTTTCTTTCGTGCATTCGTTTGATTGTTCGTTCGTTGTTGTTTTTGTTGTTGTTCTTGTTTCTTTTTTCCTTTTTTTCCAGTGCGTTTGTTTGATCGCTCGTTCATTTGTTCAGTCGGTTAGTAGGTCGTTCAGTCATTAGTTTGTAAATTTGTCTGGTCGGTCAGTCGTTTAGTCATTCATTTGTTCGGTCGTTCGTACATAATTCATTCGTTCAGCCGTTCGTTCAGTCATTCTTTAGTACATTTGTTCAGTCGAGTGCTCGTTCGGTAGGTCAGTCGGTCTATTAGTCATTCATTCGGTCGATCGATCATTCATTCATTCGGTCGGTCAGTCGGTCGTTTAGTCATTCATTCGGTCAGTCGGTCGTTCAGTTATTCATTCAGTCAGTCGGTCAGTCGGTCGTTTAGTCATTCATTCTGTCAGTCGGTCGTTCAGTCATTCATCTCTAGCTATGTTTTGCAGTGCGTATGCCCTGTGATGTGGTAGTCACAGTATTGCCTATGGAAAAGTTGAGGTCTTTCGCCTTTACACCAACAGTTTAAATGTTTTACGTTAAAGTTAATGGCGCATAGAGTTGCAACAACAGTTGTCTTCTTTGTTTGATTCTTTTTTCATTTATTCGATTCTTTTGTACATTCGTTTGATTGTTCGTTCGTTCGATGTTGATGTTGTCGTTGTTTTTTTCGTGAGTTTGTTCGGTCGGTCGGACAATCGGTCGCTCGTTCATTCGTTCAGTTGGTCGTTCAGTCATTCATTCGTAAATTTGTCTGGTCGGTCGCTCGTTCAGTTCATTCGTTCGATCGGTCGTTCAGTCATTCGTTAGTCCATTTTTTGGTCGATCGCTCATTTATTCGGTCAGTCGGTCGTTTAGTCATTCATTTGTTCAGTCGGTCGCTCAGATAACATTCATTCATTCATTCAGTAGGTCGTTCAGACATTCATTCGTTCTGTCGGTCGATCGGTCGTTAATTCGTTCGTTCGTTCAGTCGGTTAGTCGGTCGCCCGGTCAGTCATTCGTTCACTCATTCGTTCAGTCGGTTGTTCAGCCATTCATTCGTTCAGTCGGCGGGCGTACGGTGAGACACGGATGCAGAGCGTGACATGGGTGGTGGGGGGGGGGGGGGGGGTACAAGTGGCGCATATGCTGGTCGTGACAAGGAGTCGGCGGGGAGGGGTGGGGGCGAATACAGGGTGTGGCGTGTGGGGGATACGTGGGACGCGAATGTAGGGTATTTCATGGGTACGGGGTCGCGGATCCAGCATGGTAGCGGGTATAAAGGACGGGAATACAGGGTATTTCAGGGGTACGGGGTGTCGGATCCAGCGTGCAACATGGTAGCGGATATAAAGGACGGGAATACAGGGTATTTCAGGGGTACGGGGTGTCGGATCCAGCGTGCAACATGGTAGCGGGTATAAAGGACGGGAATACAGGGTATTTCATGGGTACGGGGTGTCGGGTCCAGCGTGCAACATGGTAGCGGGTATAAAGGACGGGAATACAGGGTATTTCAGGGGTACGGGGTGTCGGATCCAGCGTGCAACATGGTAGCGGGTATAAAGGACGGGAATACAGGGTATTTCAGGGGTACGGGGTGTCGGATCCAGCGTGCAACATGGTAGCGGGTATAAAGGACGGGAATACAGCGTATGGCGTGGGAGGAGAAACGGCGTTCGCGGTTGCTGGGCGTGACATGGGGTGGGTGACGGAGAGGAGGTGCAGATGCAGAGCATAATATTAGTGGGGGTGCAGATGCAGAGCATAACATGAGTGGGGGTGCAGATGCAGAGCATAACATGAGTGGGGGTGCAGATGCAGAGCATAACATGAGTGGGGGTGCAGGGAGCGCAAGTATCGGGACTTGACGTGGACGCGGGCGGGCGGTGGGGTGGATGGGATGAAGATGCGAGGCTTCACATGGGTAGGGGGTACACGGGATATTGATGCAGGCTGCAACATGGGTAGGGGTACATTGGGACAGAGGGGGCACAAATGTAGGGCGTGGCATTGGTGGGCAAGGAGGGTATGCACGGATTCAGGGCGTGACATGGCTGGATGACCTAGAGGTGGAAGCAATGGATGGAGGACGTGACATGGCTGGATGACCTAGAGGTGGAAGCAATGGATGCAGGACGTGACATGGCTGGATGACCTAGAGGTGGAAGGAATGGATGCAGGATGTGACATGGCTGGA
Source organism: Conus canariensis (assembly GCA_033310375.1). Taxonomy (NCBI): domain Eukaryota; kingdom Metazoa; phylum Mollusca; class Gastropoda; order Neogastropoda; family Conidae; genus Conus; species Conus canariensis. The sequence goes on from CM065728.1 coordinate 22,999,786, forward strand.
TGACCTAGAGGTGGAAGGAATGGATGCAGGACGTGACATGGCCGGATGACCTAGAGATGGAAGGAATGGATGCAGGACGTGACATGGCCGGATGACCTAGAGATGGAAGGAATGGATGCAGGACGTGACATGGCCGGATGACCTAGAGGTGGAAGGAATGGATGCAGGGCGTGACATGGCCGGTTGACCTAGAGGTGGAAGGAATGGATGCAGGGCGTGACATGGCCGGATGACCTAGAGGTGGAAGGAATGGATGCAGGGCGTGACATGGCTGGTTGACCTAGAGGTGGAAGGAATGGATGCAGGACGTGACATGGCCGGATGACCTTGAGGTGGAAGGAATGGATGCAGGACGTGACATGGATGGATGACCTAGAGGTGGAAGGAATGGATGCAGGGCGTGACATGGATGGGCATAAAGAAGAGGGGGCGGGGAGCGTGGATATACATGGGTGGGTATTGGGGAAAGGGAAGCGTGTATGCAAGGTGTGACATGGGTGGGGGTACAGGGGTTGGGGAGAGCACGGATGCATGATGAACATGGGTGGATGAAGGGGGGGGGGGGGGCGGAGAGGAGAGGGAGGAGAGACACGTATGTAGGGTGCAACATGTATGGGCATTCGTGGGAAGAGAATAGGGAGGAACTTTTGCAGGATATGACATGTGGAGGTACGGGGGACGTGGATGCAGGGTATTCCCTGGGTACGACGTTGTGGATGCAGGGTGTGACATGGATGGGGGTGAGGTGGTCACAGATGCAGTGTACGACATGGTGGGGGTGTGGAGGACGTGGATAAAGCGTATGACATTGGTGAGGGTACGGCGGGTCGCAGATGCAGAGCGTGGCATGAGTGGGTGAATGAGGGTAGGGATGGTGCATGACATGGGTGGGGGGGGGATTGGGGGCGTGGACGCAGGGCGATACATAGGTGGGAGTTGGCTGAGCAGATTTCAGATCATGGTAGAGGTTGCGTTACGGGGAAACGGGGGAGGGAGTAGGCATCAATTTCAGGGCGTGACATGGGTGGGTCTGCTGGGGTGGGGGGGGGGGGGGGGGGGTGCGGTTTTCAGTACCTGACATGGATGGGTCTGCTGGGGTGGGGTGGGGGGGGGGGAGGTGCGGTTTTCAGTACCTGACATGGGTGGGTCTGCTGGGGTGGGGTGGGGGGGGGGGGAGGGTGCGGTTTTCAGTACCTGACATGGGTGGGTCTGCTGGGGTGGGGTGGGGGGGGGGGGGAGGTGCGGTTTTCAGTACCTGACATGGGTGGGGTAGCGGAAGGGTGGGGAAGGCTGATTTCAGGGCATGACATGGATGGGGTAGCGGAAGGGTGGGGAAGGCTGATTTCAGGGCATGACATGGATGGGGTAGCGGAAGGGTGGGGAAGGCTGATTTCAGGGCATGACATGGATGGGGTAGCGGAAGGGTGGGGAAGGCTGATTTCAGGGCATGACATGGGTGGGGTAGCGGAAGGGTGGGGAAGGCTGATTTCAGGGCATGACATGGATGGGGTAGCGGAAGGGTGGGGAAGGCTGATTTCAGGGCATGACATGGGTGGGGTAGCGGAAGGGTGGGGAAGGCCGATTTCAGGGCATGACACGGATGAAAGGCAGAGGGGACGGACGAAGGGCGTGACGTGGGTGGGCTTATTGGGGCAGAGGTGGCATGGATTCAGGGCGTGACACGGGTAGGCGTATTGGGGCAGAGACATGGATGAAGTGCGTGACATAGTGGGCAGGGGGGAGGATGAAGGGCATGACATGGTGGGCGTATTGGGCAAAGGGGGCGGATGAAGGGCATGACATGGTGGGTGTATTGGGCAAAGGGGGCGCGGATGAAGGGTATGATTTGGATGGGTGAATTGGGGCGGAAGGGACGAATGAATGGCGTGACATGGAGGGCATATTGGGGCAGAGGGGACGTGTAGGGGTACGAGAAACGTGGATGCAGATATGCTACGGGTATGGGGTTGCAGATGAAGGGCGTGACGTGGGTGGGCGTTTCGGGGCAGAGGGAGCATAGCTGCAGGGCGTGCCTGACACGGGTGGGCGTATTGGGGAAGAAGGGGCGCGGATGAAAAACGTGACGTGGGCGTCGAGTAGGGGCAATGAGAACATGGGTGAAGAGCGTGACATGGTGGGCATATTGGGGTAGAGAGGACGTAGATGAAAGGCGTGAGGTGGGTGGGTATATTGGGGCAGAGGTGGTGCTGATAAAGGGCGTGACGTGGATGACCGTATTGGGGCAGAAGGGGCGCGGATGAAGTTATTGACGAAGGTGTCTTATTGGCGCAGAGGAGGCGTGGATGAATGGCGTGACATGATGGGCGTACTGGGGCTGAGGGGGCGCGGATGAAGGGCGTGACGTGTGTGCGTGCGCGGTGTGCGTGTGCGTGTGTGTGTGTCTGTGTGTGTGTGTGCAAGTGCGCGCGCGCACGCGTGCATGCGGGCAGGGGCGCACTCATTTCCGAGTTTATGCACATCTGAATAAATATTGTCCTAACTGCCTTTTGGCCTGTCTGCCTGCCTTTATTTGTGCTCTTGTTTTTTTTAAAAATTTATTTCTTTTTTCTTTCTTTCTTCTATTTTTTTTTCTTTCTCAGTTTCTTTCTGGTTGATTTCATCCTTCATTCCTACTCCAGGTTCATCGGATTAACAAACAAGACGTAATAAAAAAAAACCCTCTTTAGTTCTTTTTAAAAAAATTTCGTTGTCTTCATATTCTTCTCTCTCACTCTCTCTCTCTCTCTCGTGTGTGTGTGTGTGTGTGTGTGTGTGTGTGTGTGTGTGTGTGTGTGTGTGTGTGTGTGTGTGTTTTGCGCCTTTTGCCTATGAAGAGGATCAAATGAGAGAGGAGGTGTACGGTTGAGGTGAGGGTGGGAAGAATGAGAGGGGTGGAAGGAGAGAGAGGTGAGAGATGATTTTACCTTGGGGGGGGGGGGGGGAGAAGGGTGGAGGAAGGAGGCGAGTGAAGAGCGAACGATGAGGGGGGGGGGGGGGGGGGGGGCGGGGGGGGAAGGGTGGAGAGGGGTAAGGCGGGGGCGAACCTCATGAAGCTGTTGTTGCCGGAAGAGCGGGAGGGGGGTGGGGAAGAAGGAGTAGGGTGCATGCGGGGTGGTAGGGGAATGGGGAGGGGGAGGGAGGGGCCGCCATTACTGAGGGGCATTGGGAAGTTTCTGAGGCATTGTGAGCCCGTTTTGACATGGCATCGTGACAGGAGCCACGTTGGTCTGGCATCCGGGTGGGCTGGCGCCACTGCGCTGACAGACGCACGTACGTAGAAACGTACACACACACACACACACACACACACACACACACACACACACACAAACACGGATGCACGCACGCACACGCACGCACACGCACACGCACAAACACATGCATATGTATGCATGCACAGAGACACGCATGCTAAGGGGCAGGCTGACATACAAACACACACACACACGCACACGCACACGCACACGCACACGCACACACGCACACGCACACACACACATTCCATCCCCTCCCTTCTACATACAGCGAATTAACTCGGTATTATAATAACGATGGATAGGCGCTAAAAGACACACACACACACACACACACACACACACACACACACACACACACACACACACATACGCGCGCGCGCGCGCGCACTGGTAGCGATGAATATCGATACATTGTTAGAAACCACAGGGGGTAGTAGCGAGCATTTGTTACATACCGGCTTAGGAACATGATTGACACGAGGTACAATCCGCGTTCAATTCACTTGCTGGCCGTCTGCCACCGCATATATGTATATTACATTCCGTATATAATATGAAATGCGACCTCAGGCAACAATAACATCTTGTTCGTTGTTCCCTAGAATCGCCTCTGACAGATGAAAGCTCATGGAATTTTCGTGAGACATCTGATTGGACTGGACTACTGGACTGGACGGGAGATTTGATTTGATTCGATATTCCATTTGATTTTCTTTGACTTGAATAGATTTGATTTCGTTTATTCATATTTGCTTGAATTTGATTTTTTTTTTTTGGAGCTAATTATATTTGATTGTATTTTATATTTCATTTTGTTTTGAATGTATTGGATTGGGTTGTGTTTTATCCCATTTCATTTGATTGGATTGTATTGTATTTGATTTGATTTGATTTGATTTGACCTGGGCATACTTGATTTCATTTCATTTGGTTAGTTTTGATTTGATTTGAGTCTATTGGGGTTTTTTTGTAACTGTTTTTGATTTGATTTCTTTTCGATGTGAGTTGATTATACTAGACTCGATTTGATACGATTACGCTTGGTTTTATTTGATTAAATTTGGTGTAATTTGGTAGCATTTGAATAGAGTTTATTTGGCTGCGTTTTATTTTGTAATATCACCTATCAGCTGGAAAGGGCGCACCAGGTCACCATCTTCAGGCTGAGAACTGGCCGTTGTCAGCTCCTCTCGCGTCTCTTCAGACTGAGAACTGGGCATTGTCAGCTCCTCTCGCGTCTCTTCAGACTGAGAACTGGCCATTGTCAGCTCCTCTCGCGTCTCTTCAGACTGAGAACTGGCCATTGTCAGCTCCTCTCGAGTCTCTTCAGGCTGAGAACTGGCCATTATCGGCTCCCCTCGAGTCTCTTCAGGCTGAGAACTGGCCATTGTCGACTCCTCTCGAGTCTCTTCAGGCTGAGAACTGGCCATTGTCAGCTCCTCTCGCATCTCTCAAGGCTGAGGATCTCACGCAGGATGAATGCCCATGAGGCACTGGCCCACTGACATCAGCTCACATTCTCCAGTCCTGCCCCACCTTTGACATCCTGAAGTAGAAAGAAACTCGTGGAGAGCGTGGCAGCAGAGAGTCCTCAGAAGAGAAGCCCCCTTCAAGCAAGTGTTTCGGCCCTTATCTCCTGACACTCTAGGGGGGTTGGGCCACACCCGGTTCATGACTCCGGATGTCCCTCTGCTGCCCCTTTTTTTCCCATCTTGGGACGAGCCATGGCTGGGATTCGAACCCATGACCCTCTGGACATGCTCATTTTCCACTTAATGACTCGCGCTTTAACCACTGAGCCACAGGGACACCTGATATTTGTAGGGAAATTAAGCCTTATGAAGTTCACTTTTGTTCCTCCTTGACCAGATCCAGCTTGAACACCTCTCTGCCGCTTCTGCCATTGCTTTCAGGGCTCTGGTTTTTTCCTTCCCTGCAACTGAGAGCTGTTTCATGAGGCTGTATGCAGACGTTCCTACAAACCCCCTAGCTCCAATTTCTGCAGTGAGGACTTTGACCTGATAGCCTTCTCTCCTCAGGCTGTTTGCCAGATCAGCATACTTTTCAGTCTTGTAGATTTGAGCTGCCTCCATTCTGTTCTCATATGGCACCGTGAGCTCGATCATGATCAGCTGCTTGGTTGACTTAGAGTGGACTACTATGTCTGGTCTCATGCCACTCTTGCTGATGATCTCTGGGTGACTCTTCCATTCTGGGAGGTCTGCAGTGCACTCCCAGTCATCTGCCCCGTCCAGCAGACTCTGCCTGCATGTTTCGAGTGGCACTGTTGTTCTTGGCCATGATTTGCTGCCTCCTGCCGTGAAGAATGTTGCGGGTGCTTTTGGAGTCCTGATTTTCCCTTTTGTGGTGTTGGTACTAGCCCAGACTACTTGTACAATTTCTTTGAGCACTTGGTTGTGCCTCCATGTGTACCTTCCTTGAGCCAGGGCTACTTTACATGAGCTTAGGACATGCTCCACTGTTTGTTTTTCATGGCAGAGGGGGCATGCAGGATCGTCTGTTTTCCCCCACTTCACCAGGTTTGCATTTGAGGGCAGAAGGTCATATGCAGATCTGAGAATGAAGCTGATCCTGAGAGGGGCCATGTGCCAAATGTCATTCCAAGTGAGACTTCTTTGGAGTGCATTCTCCCACGTTGTCCATTGCACAGAGGACCTGAGAGAAAAGCTGTGGGGACCGACGGTGATGTCGCAGCGGACCTGAGAGAAAAGCTGTGGGGACCGACGATGATGTCGCAGTGGACCTGAGGGAAAAGCGGTGGGGACCGACCATGTCGCTAAAGTAGACGCCGGACTTCGCTCAGAACACGGGACTACCAATAGAGCGGGCCACACGCCGTAATTACGATATTGCACTAAATGACGATACATTCCAAGTAAACGTTTTTTTTGAGGCGCGCGCACGCGCGCGCGCACCCAAACACACACACACACACACGCACGCACGCACGCTATTAGAAAAAAAAAATAGAGGAAAGAAAGACAGAAAGAAAGAAGCAAACGGACCGAGAGGGGGTTGGGGGAGGGGGGGGGGGTTGGGGGGCGGGGTTGGGGGGCGGTACAGTTACGGTGGTTCCGGTACGGCTGCCAGTTGATTGATCAGTAAACGTCAGAGTGCACTCCCTTCCTTCCTTCCTCTTTCTTCTTGTTCTTGTTCTTCTTACTAAACATCAGACTTCAGCTCTTTCCTTACTTCCTCCTCCCTATCCTTGTTGTTGTTGCTTTGTTGTTGTTGTTGTTGTTGTTGTTGTTCTTTCCGTTCTTGTTCTTGTTCTTGTTCTTCTTTGGTCTTTTTGTTCTTGTTCTTTTTCTTCCTTCTTCTTCTTCTTCTTCTTCTTCACGTTCTTCTTGTTTTTGTTGTTATTATTATTATATTGGGTATTTATATAGCGCCTATCCTCCGTCACAGACCAAGCTCTAAGCGCTTTACAATAAACACACTACCTCACTCACTCATCGGGCTGCCTACCCAGGTAGAGCCGGCCGAAGAGCAGCCTACTGGCGCTCATTCAGTCGTTGTTGTTGTTGTTGTTGTTGTTGTTGTTGTTGTTGTTGTTGTTGTTGTTGTTGTTGTTGTTCTTCTTCTTCTTCTTCTTCTTCTTCTTCTTCTTCTTCTTCTTCTTCTTCTTCTTCTCCTTCTTCTCCTGTTTCATATAACTCTATGGCACTTTCTTTCCCTTTCCTGCTCTGTCATTCGGTGCCTGACTTAGAAGGGAAGGGAAGAGGGAACGGGGGGGGGGGGGGGGGGGGGGGGGGGAGGAGAGGAGAGAGGGGTGCGGAGGGATGGGTTTGGGGAGTGGGAGCAGCAGAAGCGGTTCGATTTTTGCCGCCGCCCCCCCTCCCTCCCCCACCCTCTCGTGGTGGGTGAGAGAGAACACCGCCAGCTTACAAAAGTGGTTGTGATTTGTGGTAAATGGTATGGATTAACTTGCACAAGTGGGCTGATGATTCACACCCAGGGGACGAACGTCCACTCCAGACAGGCGAAATAAATGGATCTGCTCACAAGTGCCCGTCATGCTGCCATTAAAGGGTCTGATAAGATGTACTCTTCAACGTCCTTGTCTTCCAATCCCGTACTCTTCCACTGCCCGCATTTTTGATGCATGAATCGTTGCGAAGTAATTGTTGTCATGACGGAGAGATTGTTTATTTGCACCCCCCCCTTCCCCGCCCTTCCAGTATTTACTTGTTCAGCGTTAAACTTCATTCAGTAGGACTTTTTTCATTTGTCTACCATTATTGTTAGGTTTTGCTTCATAAGACAGACGAAAAGGGTTAACGGTGGCTGAGTTACCTGGGAAAAAAAAAAGAAGAAAGAATGTTGGATTTGGAAGCACTTGTACGTATTCACGAAAACAGCGTGATCGCAAGAGAGAGAGAGAGAGAGAGAGAGAAGAGAGAGAGAGAGAGAGAGAGAGGAGAGCGATTTACGATCTGCAATGAGATACGGTTCCGCTCCAACATTCGGTGGGCTAGCTTTCCGGTAACACTCGTTTTTTTCCACGAACAATGAAGACGCAACTTTCTGCCACAACCGTGATACGCTGTGACGCACTATTTTCAGTATTTTTACAAAAAAATATACAGACAGAACCAAACCGAATACAACAATAAATATTATGTTTTCAAATCATGTTCTTTTAGAAAAAATACTACAGTCCTGTGCTCAGTACACTCTTCACTCGCCACTGGTTTGAAAAGTGTAGGCAAACAGCTATCAGCAAAAACTTTTTCTCCACGTAAGTATGGATGAAAAATCAATATAATCATAACTGTAGTCAACACAATGTGTAGCAAACACATAAAAACAATGTATCTTTCACACACACAGCTGTGTGCATGGTCTAAACCTCAAACAGAGAGCTGCTGTCACATATTTGAAGAAAAAATACAAAAATTTCATCATCATTTGGTACGTGCAACTCACCATCGTCACTCATATCCTCTCTGTCCGATTCGGCCAGTTCGGAAAAGTTCGGAAAACAGTTCCAGTTCTTCATGTGATCGTTCTTCCAATATTCTTTCAATTACTTCTTGAAATAAGATGTTTCTGTTCGCTACGACTCACTGACGCTTCAGTGCCGACAACATGATGAACACGGGCGGCTAGAGTTATCTTCAACTATCCCATAATATGAGCGAAAAAGTAGAATTAAACGCGATATACACCAAGGGAGAGTACCACCTAATAGAGGAGATCCTCAGCTTTCTGTAGATACCACGATTGTTTCCCTTAGACCGCACAGCTGCATGTGAAAATTCGAGTAAATCGTCGATCACCTGGCGGACGACGCGTCAGTGCCAAGCACTCAACCCGTCGCCCGCCAGGTGATCGACGAGGCGGCAATGAGTTTTAACGCTGTAGGGTTGTTTTTTTTTTTCATTTTTTTTCAGTTTTGTACAGAGACACAGGTGAGGGGGTGTGGGGGAGGGGAGAGGTGACACATTAACAGGTTCTCGCTGATCCAGCGAAGGTAAAAAACCGGTTTCAGTTTCATTTTCATCGGGGAGAGGTCGATGAGAGAACGGTGGACTTGTCCATGTGTGTATGTTACGCCGAATTTGTTATAACAGGGGTTCCACGAGTTCACATCGAAGCCTTCGTTGAAAGCGAAACGCAATTCAGGCTTGGATACCAACCTAACATGGGCTACGACAGCAAAATGTGTGCGTGCGTGTGGGTGGGTGCGCGCGCGCATGTGTGTGTGTGTGTGTTTGTGTGTGTGTGTGTGTGTGTGTGCAAGCCTATGAATGCATACGTGGGTGTATGCATACGTATGTGTATGTTTGCGCATACGTATGTATGTGTGCATACGTACATGCTTGCATATATGCACACACATTTAAGTATCAGGGCAGTATGTGTATGGGTATACCTGTATGGACAGGCTGGTAGTGTATGGTGATTTGTATGTAATTACGTTTAATCATAAGAAAAAGATACGTTCAAAAACTAAAAAAAAACAAACAAACAAAACAACCCAACCCAACTATAAACACACATACACACACACACACACACACACACACACACAGAAAGAGAGAGAGAGAGAGAGAGAGAGAGAGAGAGAGAGAGAGCAACAATAATGAGAGAAGAACAAAGAAGCAAGTGAGCAAAACAAAATCACAAACACCACACACACACACACACACACACACACACACACACGTGCGCACGCTCGCACGCACACACACACACACACACACGCACGCACGCACGCACGCACGCACGCACGCACGCACGCACACACACACACACACACACACACACACACACACACACACACACACACACACACACACACGCATGTATTCGCACACATAACATGCGCTCGCACGCGCACGGGCGGGCACATACGCACTACATCTGATATCTCCCTATTCAATATCCCTAAGTTTCCGCCCACCCACCCGTCCTCTAAGTCTACCTCTCTTCCATACCCCTGACTTCCCTCCCCACCGTTTCCTTACCCATCCGCCCCCTCTCCCCGCTACCCACCTAACTCCCCAGCCTCCTTCACCCCCACCCCCACTCCCACTCCCACCCCCAACCCCAACCCCAACCCCAAACACACAGACCCCGTCAACATCGTCTTCCCCCGAACAATCGGTATTTGTGCCCCCCGATCAAATGACGAGACGCCGCCACCGATGTCAGTGTCTTGAATACACCTCCCCAGTGGATACGGCCAGCGAGGTTACTGCTGGCATGCCTACACCAACATGTCGAACGCTAACTATCATCTTTCGGGTCTCGTTTCTCATCTCCCACCTCCCTCCCTCCCTCCCCTCCCCCCCCTCCCCCTTTTTTTTCTTCTTCTGTTTGCTTCTCCACTCGTCTATTAGAAGTCATCAGAGCTCCCCTTCACCACCACCACCCCCCCCCCCCCCCTTCCCCTTAAGCTCCTCTATTCGAACTTCATTCGTGCCCCAATCCCCTAGATACACTTGTTTCTTTGCGTTACGTGGGGTCTCTTCCCACTGTGTTTACCGTTCCGTTCCGCTGTCCATGTATTGGCACATGCTAGAGCGGCACATACACCCGCCCTCGAGCACACACATACACACACGCGCGCGCGCGCACACACATTCACACAGAGACACACACACACACACGCGCGCGCGCGTGCGCGCACACACACATGCGCTCGCGCACTCGCACACAAACACACACACGTGAATGTGCGCGCGCACACACACATACAAACACACACAAACGCACGCACACGCTAGCAGGCGCGTGCGTGCGCGCGCGCACACACACACGTACGCACGCACGCACACACGCACGCACGCACACATTTACATTCACTCACTCAGACACACTCTCCGAAACTCAGACACACGTAAGCGCACACACACATACTCACAAACACACATACAATCACTCATAGAGCCTAATCAAGTATAGAAACAGTCGCAAATGTAAACAAATGCAAACGCATGCGCGCGCGCACAGACAGACAGACAGACAGACAGACACACACACACACACACACACACACACACACACACACACACACACACACAGAGGCAAGCACACACGTGTTCGCTAACACACACACACACACACACACACACACACACACACACACACACCACACACACACACACACATAAACGCACAAGGAAAACCTACAGAGAAACACACAGAGAAACGCGCGCGCGCGCACGCACACACACACACACACACACACACACACACACACACACATACACACACACACACACACACACACACACACAACACAACACAACACACACACACACACACCACACACACACACACACACACACACACACACACACGTGCGCTCTCAGAACACGTAACGCATACGCTGATGTGGACAAATGATTTCTATTTTCCCGTGTGACCAAATTAAGAAACAGGAACTCTAAGATCTTAATCATGCTTACGTAATGGAAAGCCCCGGTAACATTCCTTGCAATCATCCAGGCCTTTCAAAACGTTCCCCCTTTTCCCCTTCTCTCCCCCTCCCCATCCCCCATGCCCTACTCCATGCTGTCTCTGTCTGTCTGTTTGTCTGTCTGTCTGTCTGTCTGTCTGTCTCTCTAAGAGTGTCAGAACTCATTTTAACACAGAAATGCACCTGATATTAGATGTAGACAGATAATTGAACCTTGCTGTACCTAGAAAGCAACTCATTTTAACACAGAAATGCACCTGATTATAGATACAGACAGATGATTGAACCTTGCTGTACCTAGAAAGGAACTCGGGAGAGTGCAGACCTCCGCCATGGTGCAACGGATCCTGGATCAGTTCTTTGATTCAGATCCGCTTTAAAATGCAAGAGGAAAAAAAAAAAAGGGGGGGGGGGGGGGTAGGTGTGGAAGGTTGTGTTCTATTTAATGTGGTAGAGAAAGAAACTATAGGGTCAGTAGGAAGGCTTTTGTTTATTTTATTTTATTTTTTCAAACGTGTGTGAAGAAGTCAGATCAGGAAATACAATAGTAGGTTTACGGACTGAAAGAGGTGTGTGTGTGTGTGTGTGTGTGTGTGTGTGTGTGTGTGTGTGCGCGTGCGTGCGTGCGTGCCGATGTCTCATCTGTGCTACTCCAGTGGTATTGCCCCCAATCCATGCCGCTCCTTCCGGCTCGCCGTCTTCAGACTCTCCCCGGGTTGACCCGTCGCAGCCCGGGACCTCCAATCCACAGGGAGAGTCAACGTCAGATTTCAATGAGGCAACCCACAGAGAAGGCCCTGCCCTGCATTGCTGCTGAGTGTCTTCGGTGGTATTCAGTGGAGCCTGTTCTGTGATTGCGTCTTTTTGCTTGTGCAGCTGATCAAGCGAGTTGGTGAGAGTTCGGACTCCATGTGCTTGACAGGGTACACGAAACATACCACTGCAGCGTTCAGAGCTTACGGTAGTCTTCTTCTGCGTACGCAGGCTGATACTCCTGCGGACACTCCCTATATGGACAGGCAAGTATTAATCCCGTCTACCCAACAAAGGGAGTGGAGTTTTGTGTGTATGACCGTTTTTTTTTTTAATTATCCCGCCATTAAGGCAGCCATACTCCAATTCGGGGAAGGTGCATGCTATGTGTAACGTATCATCCATACCAATGGCCAAACTGGCCTTCTCTTCCGAAACTTGGGGATGGGATTTTACGTGTGTGCAAGATGTTATGCGTGCGTTCACACACGGAACCTCGGTTTATAGTCTCATTCGAAGGACTGTGTGGGAAATGGAGTCAGAACCAATGTTAACTCCGAGGGGAAAATCCCCCTGTACCGAAACGGCCCGGCGGAGATTCGAACCCGCAACCCTTGGATTACGAGTCCGGCGCTCTACCAACTGAGCTATTCCGGCCCCCGCTTACGGTAGTGTTTTTGGCGGGGAAGTAGTCATGACGTATTACACCGGTGTCACCGTTGATCGCAATAGCAGCACACAATGTCTGGTGAGGCTGGTCGGAGCTGATGGTCAGTAAGTTTGCACCACACTCAGTTATGGAGTCGGATTTTTTTTTTTCCCCGCTTGAAAACCTTTTTCGTCCACCCAGCAGCAAATAGATATCTGATTAAGGTCAGGGAAAGTAAAGGCGGCCGAGGGGTGTGGGCCCCGCATGTCGTACTGCCGTACCCTGGACACGGTAAACCTCGAATAGTTCACTGATACCACGGCCATTACGCTGATTTATCAGGTATTTTCAAATAAGTTTCTTCCTGAATTTTCGTGTATGTATATGAATTATTATTAGTCTTGTTACCTGCCATGCTGAAAAAACTAAAACCAAAACAAAAAATACATTTTAACAATATCTTTAAATCGTCAAGAAAATATCTAATTTTGAATCTTGCTTTCGGTTTTGTCGTGTTTCTGGTTTGCCTTTTCGTTGTTCTCTCTCTCTCTCTCTCTCTCTCTCTCTCTCCCTCTCGTCTTTTTATTGTTGAGAGCCATGGCTCCTTTGGACCCGGTGTAACACCCCAGATTGCCCCCCATCCCAGAATGCCCCCGGGGGACGTTTCAGTATCCCAGAATGCCCCCCGGGGGACGTTTCAGTATCCCAGAATGCCCCCCGGGGGACGTTTCAGTATACCAGAATGTCGCCCGGGGGACATGTTGGGTATGCTAGAATGTCCCCCGGGGGACATGTTGGGTATGCTGACACGTCCCCCCTGGGGGGCAATCTAAAATGTCCCCCCCCCCCCCCCCCCCCCCCCCCCCCATATCTATTATGCCCCCCATGAGGACAAATATATTTTCATCCCAGAATGCCCTCCACCCCAATTCTCTCTCTCTCTCTGTCTCTGTCTGTCTGTCTCGTGTCTGTCTGTCTGTCTGTCTCTTTCTCTCTCGCTGCGACATATTAAAACACTGATTCTTGCTTACCTAACCTAGAAACAGACGAAGACAGAGGCAGAGGCAGGGAGAGAGAAATAAACAGACAGACAGACAGACAGACAGACAGAAAGAGGGACACAGACAGGGACAAGGACAGAGAAAGAGAGAGAGAAAGAGGCACAATGGAGTGGGAGAGAGATAGAGAGACAGACAGACAGATAGACAGACATATAGACAAAGAGATTGACAGGGAGACATACAGAGATACAGTGAGACAGTTTGACAGCGAGACAGACAGCAAGATAGAGACAGACAGACAGAGAATGAGACAGACAGACAGAAAAGGAGACAGAAAACAGAGTGAGACTGACAGACAGAGAGAGCGAGACAGACAGAGAGCGATACAGACAGAAGACAGACAGACAGAGAGAGAGCGAGACAGACAGACAGACAGACAGAGTCAGACAGACAGACAGACAGAGCGAGACAGACAGACAGAACAAGACAGACAGACAGAGAGCAAGACAAACAGAGAAAGCGAGACAGTCAGACATAGAGAGCGAGACAGACAGACAGACAAATACAGGCAGAGAGAGCCAGAAGACAGTCAGAGAGAGCACGACAGAGAGAGCGAGACAGACAGACAGAGAAATACAGGCAGAGAGAGCCAGAAGACGGTCAGAGAGAGCACGACAGACAGAGTGAAAAAGACAGACAGACAGACAAAGAGAAAGCGAGGCCGACAGACAGACAGAGAGCGAGACAGAGAGAGAGAGAGAGAGTGTGTGTGTGTGTGTGTGTGTGTGTGTGTGTGTGTGTGTGTTCCGGAGGTGACTCTTCATGGTAAGTGTCAACTTGCTTTGAATGGAGACATTGTTTCTTTACAAATTAGCAACTGGATGAATGCTAATCAACGGAACATAGTAAGCGTGACGCGTGTCAACAAGTGTCAGAACACAGAAATACGTCACACCTGCTTGTTAGTCCAGGCGATATTTAGGGGTACCTTGTTCTGTGTTATATATTACGGTTTTTTGTTGATCTAACATGATTTTGGGGTGCTGAATCCAAATCCGTTGGAGGCCACTTCGTAAATGTTGGGCATTTTGAGTTGTTGCGTAAAATCCAAGATGGCCGCCACCAGATTTGTAAACTGCAAATACAGAGGACAAATGATGCCTGATTGTGATTATTTTATACTGAATTTTGGTCTCAATCAAGAAAATTATTCAGTTAACCAGAATGATTCATAGTATCTAAATTTTTATCCAATTTCAGTATGTTTTATCCGATTTTCGCTTTTCCAAAATGCCTGTC
>CM065728.1:23017195-23029695 GCA_033310375.1 Conus canariensis
GGAAGAGGTGGAGAGGAGGGGGGCCTAAGAAGAGTGGGCTGATCATTGCCAAGGCCCAGCAGACACGGGGAGAACAGAAGGGCAATGGGGAAGTCACCTGTCATTGAAACAAGTGAGCCTGCTGCCCCAGCGTAATGCTGGCTGGCATACATTCCTTAACTGTAGCTCGGGTGATGTGTGTTGGTGGGCGGTATACCGCCACAGTGGCCGGGTAAACCTTGCCAGATATGTTGTGACCATGTTTGTGTGCTGCTGTTTCAGAAATCGTTCAACAATCTTTCTCTCTCCTCTCTCTCTCTCTCTCTCTCTCTCTCTCTCTCTCTCTCTCTCTCTCTCTCTCTCTCTCTCTCTCTCTCTGTTCCAATATGCACGGGAGGAGACATATGTTTCAACAGTTTGATGTTGGTCGCCGAATAGGAATAGAAGAGGCAGCCAGCTTTTACGAGAAGAATCAGTGGAGGGCGGGGGGGGGGGGGGGGGGGGGGGGGGGAGGGGGGGGTAGGAGTGGGTGGGGTGGGAGTTGGTGATGGAGGGGGGGGGGCGGGCATGGGGGGGGGGGATAGAGTGGTGGGGTGGAGTGGTGATGGAGGGGTGGGGGGGCGGGCATCATCACCATTATTAGTTACATGGCTCAGGTGTTGAAGTGCACTACTCTGTGACATCTCTTTTACGCCATTTCTCGCGTTTTCTGAAAGGGATACACTAAAGATAAAGAGTCTGATGTGAGAAAACAGTAGCATGCATGGGATGTAGTGGGACTGTGATGAGATCTCACACACACACACACACACACACACACACACACACACACACACACACACACACCACACACACACACACTTACTCACACTCACACACACACACACACTCACTCTTTCACTCACTCACACACACACACACACACACACACACACACACACACACACACACACACATCTCTGGTCTGGTCCTCATTTGTCCCATCCACCCTTTGCTTCTCGTGTTTCCGTGGTGTGAGCCATTGTGGGCAAACTGCCTCCACCACTTTCATGACGTCTCTCTCTCTCTTTCTTCGTTTCTTTCTTTTCTTTATTTTTGTCTCTTTTTTTTTTCAATTTTGTTGGAGTTTTAGCCGTGCTTAGATGCCTCAGTCATCATATAGGTCAAAAGAACACGACTGTTTAATCTCTTTTCAACTGTCGGCCTCACCCACTAACACCCCCCCCCCCCCCCCGCCACCCACCCCCTCCCCCCTTCTTCAATTTTGTGGATCCCATCACGTGTCTATCTCAGTTTCAGATGCCAATGCCTGTATATACTGAGGTCGTACCGCCTTCATATACTTGGAGTCGTATCGCTTGTAAAATACTTGACAGCCGAACTGTCTGCATATGTTTGGTTCAATCGCGTGTAAGGTCGTTTTGTCTGTCTGTGTGTTGACTGTTTGTATTTAGGGCCGTATTGACTGTTTGTATTTAGGGCTGTATTGACTGTTTCTATTTACAGCTGTATTGACTGTTTGTATTTAGGGCCGTATTGACTGTTTGTATTTAGGGCCGTATTGACTGTTTCTATTTAGGGCCGTATTACCTGTTTCTGTTTAGGGCTGTATTGACTGTTTCTGTTTAGGCCCGTATTGCTTGTGTGTATTTAAGGTCGTATCACATGTATTTAGGTTCATATTGCCTGTACTTAAGGTCATGTGTCCAGAGCATTTTAGTGCAGCATTTCTTGCACATATTAACGGTTATATTGCCAGTATATCTCTAGCGTCCCATTGCCTGTATAGAGTTTTATCACCAACATATATCTACTAATCTAGTGTCGTATTGCATATAAAGAGTTATATTACCAACATCTATCTAGTGTGGTACTGCATGTATTTATTCAGGGTCGTATCGCCCGTATATATTTAAAGTTGTTTGTCCAGAGTATTTTTGATGCAGTATTTCTTGTATATATTAAGGGTCGTATTGCCTCAAAAGAGTTGTATTGCCAACATCTATCTTGTGTGGTACTGCATGTATTTATTTAGGGTCGTATTGCCTGTATAGACTTAAAAAGGTTGTTTGTCCAGAGTATTTTAACGTCGTATTTCCGGTGCGTATTAAGGGTCGTATTGCCTCCGTAGGGTTATATCACCAACATATATCTAGTGTCCTATTGCATATATTAATTTAAAGCCCTATCACGGGTATGTAAACTAGTATCGTACAGCTTGCATATATCTGGGGTCGTATCGCCAGCAGTCTACATATTGAGTGTCGAATTGTCTGTAGGCACTTGCGATCGTATCGCCAGGAGAAATAAAAATAGTGTCGTATTGTTTGTGTGTAATTAGAACCGCACGACCAATACACAATTAGTGTCGTATTAGTGCACATATTTTGTGCTGTATTGTAAGTATTATTTAGGGTTGTATTGTTTCTAAAGATTTAAGGTGGTATCGTTAGTAAATTGCTTGTATACATTTAGAGTCGCATCAAATGTATATATTGAGTGTCGTATTGCCTGTATGTATCTGGTATTGTATTGCCTGTAGATATGTAGTGTTGGTGTTGCCTGTATACCTAGTGTTGTTTAGCCAGTAGGCCTATGTATCTAAGCATTGCGTTGCCTGTACACATTTGAGCTTGTATCGCCAGTAGGTTTTCAGTCTCGGGTTGTCTGTACATATTAGGGTAGCATCGATCGTCAGTACATATGGCGTGAAACGTTACCTGTATAGACTTTGGCTGTATTGCAGGTGCGCTAATTTTTTTTCGTGTGGCCAGTGTACATCTAGTGTCCTATAGGCTGTACATTAGTACAAGACTCACCCGTACATACGCGTGCGCACGCACACTTGCATGTTTGATGGCGGTAAGCCAACGCGCATGCATGCATGCAAGAGTGTCTGTGTGCACACACTCGCTCTCTCTCTCTCTCTCTCTCTCTCTCTCTCTTTCTCTCCCCTAATACACCCAGCCTCAAAATCGCTGCCGACGTGTACAAAAAAAAAAAGTCGAGAACTAGCCCCTCGTCGAACAACTCCGCGATATTCAAACTGGTTTGTGGAGGCGCTACGACTTGCGAGTCGTGGTGGCCTTTTGAAACGAACTGTTGAGTCATGGCTCCGTGAATGGCCACACACCAGGGGGCGCTATAGGCTTGCTGTCAACAAAGGGGCAACTACTCGGCGGTCTTTAGGGGCCGGGTCGGGTTTCCTACGATGCGAGAGCAGTGAAAACGAGACGCGAGAAACACGAGCCCGTGCCAGACGACGATCGCTTATCTTGCATGTCATTAACATAGAAACACTTCTTCCGGGGAGAAAAGACGCGCTCTGCCTTGTCGAGTTTGTTCAAAACAGTTTTTTCTTCTTCTCTCTCTCTTGCGCCGCATCGGTTGAGTTTCATCAGTCAGGTTCTCTTCCTCCTCCCTCCTCCTCCTCCCTCCTCCTCCTGCTCCTCCTTCCTCCCTATCCGCTTATTTTTTTCTCCATTTTCCAGTCACCGTGAAGACACTACCCCGTCTCCCTTCCTCCCTCCCTTTCTCTCCCTCCCTCCCTCTGTCCCGCTCTCTCCTCACTCTTTCTCTCCCTCTCTCCCTCTCTGTCTGTCTGTCTGTCTGTCTGTCTCTCGATAGAATACTGCAGGTCTGTATGTACAAGGCGAAAGCAGGGAACATTCGTGTCGAGAATCTGAGGTTCAAAGTGTGCAACAGTTGGACTGTCCCATAAAGAGGTCACGGCCAGTTGGACAGAAGGGGATAGGAAGCAGAGAGGGGGTGGAGGAACAGGGTGGGAGGGTAGGTTGTAGGGGGATCGGGGTGAGAGGGAGGATGAGGGACGGTTCGAGGTGAAGTGTGTGTATAGGTGGGGGGTAGGGGAGGGGAGGGGAGGGGGCGCGGGGGCTTATCCAAGTCCCAAAAATGGAACACGATTCACGAAAATCAAGTTTAAACATTTGACTAGCCGTTTACCCACCGGAAAGAAAAAATGTTTATAGCAGTGTACATACTTTTGATGTGAATAAGTAGCTTTACTCTGCATAGTGTGTCTTAGCTATCAACACAAAGACTGCTGAAGCCACAGTAAGGTAAACTAAACAGGTGCGCAGTCTGCATAGTCGATCTGTCAGGAATGGAAAGAGAGAGAGATGGGTGGAATACACAGCAGAAAGTTCAAAACATTGTATGCACTCAAGGCGTGTTCAACATTGCCAACATTGTTGCTATGGTTAAATAACTAGCATGTAATGCACTCAAGGCGTGTTCAACATTGCCAACATTGTTGCTATGGTTGAATAACTAGCATGTAATGCACTCAAGGCGTGTTCAACATTGCCAACATTGTTGCTATGGTTGAATAACTAGCATGTAAATAAAGAAGAAGAAGAAGAAGAAAAAAAAGCAGTGGGCACCAGTTGCGTTGGAAGTCTGTAATTTGAAAGAGCCCCTCTCTATACAACACAGCCGCGTAGTAAGTCAGGGCGTGGGAATGTTGACAATGTCTTAAGCAACCAACCAACCAGCCAAAAAAAAAAAAAAAAGAAAAAAAAAGAAAAAAAAAGAAGAAATAAACTTTCAACGATGATCTAACCGATCTGTCGTTTTGCCATTTGTTGCATGACGTTCTCCGCGAGTATAGCATAATATCATTCACACAGTTAATCTCACATTGACAATGATTCTGTTTGTTTGGTCTATGACAAGAGCCGAGCTGCACAAATAAACGCAGCGTTACGCGGGTAAAATCTGTCGTCGTGTGTAATGTGACAGAAATCGACCAGTTCTGGTATTTTCCTCTGCTGTTTAAAAACAAACAAACAAACAAACCCGCAATGTACAGTAGGAGACTTGCAAAATCTGTAAGTAGAATTTTTTTCTGGTATTGGACTGAGCAATTCTACAACATCTCTCTCTCTCTCTCTTACACATACATGCATACATATCTATCCATCTATCTATATACATTTTCCTCCTTGGTAAAAAACGCTTTATGTGTAAGGTGTATGGCGCAAGGCGGGAAAGATCACAGACGGAACTGAACGTGAGGGGGTGAGGGGGGGGGGGGGGGGGACAAAGGAAAGGAAACCTTCTCTTTGTTCTCTTTGTGGGCAGCGTGGACCGGTCTGCTGGCCGCTCCTTGACACCAGCTATAGACGTCTGCCAAAGCACCAGCCTGAAAATGGACCATCAAGATTTTGTTTGTTTTCTTTTTTGTATCTCACACCGCTGATCCTCTGTTCAAAGAGACGGACACACGAGCAAGAGACAAAGACGGACATACAGACTGGGAGGGGGGAGGGGGGACGGGGGGGGGGGGGGGGAAGTCGGTTAAGAAGTCTGGAAAAATGCCTGCTCCGAATGTGTGTCAACGGAGTGAAACATACGAAGGATTGGTCCTCTAAGCCGTAAGCCCTGGAGCTTGTACAACCCTTTGCCTATAGAATAGACCCGCGGCAACGTCCGCCTACCTTGCCTTCCCCTCTGAGCCCCGCTACGCCCCCCCCCCCCCCACCCTGCCATCCTCCTAACTCTCTCTCTCTCTCTCTCTCTCTCTCTCTCTCTCTCTCTCTCTGCGATAGGCGCCAAAGTTTGGAAAAAAACAGGTTGAAACGAAATTGAAAAGCCAACAAAGCATGGCGTGTGTACAATGTTGTCGCAACAGCGAACCGCCTTCAATGGGAGAGACAGGGAGAACAGAGGCGCGTTCAGTCTGCGTTACATTTCCCTTCCTTTCCCTGCTTAACCTTGCCTGTCTCTGCTACCTCCGACCTTCTGCTATTTTTTTCCATAGCTTTTCCTCTTTTTTTTTTTTTTTTTTTTTCAGTTTCGCCCCACCTTTTCCTATTTTTCTCTACCCGTACCCAGTTCTTTTCTATTCTTTCATACCTTTTTCTGGTTTTTCAGCTCTATTCTACTTTTTTTTCCCTATTTTCATTTTCTGTATTCTTTCTTTTTTTTTATTTTCTTTTTTTTTTTTAAATACATTTTTTGTTGTTCAAGTTTGTTATCTTTTCCTATCTTTCACCAAGCTTTCCTCCCTACTTTTTCTACGTACCCTGCCGTACTTTCCCGACTGGTTCTGCTTCTGCCGTACTTTTGCCTATCTTTCCCTGCTTCTGTTGACTCCTTCTGCCGTACTTTTGCCTATCTTTCCCTGCTTCTGTTGACTCCTTCTGCCGTACTTTTGCCTATCTTTCCCTGCTTCTGTTGACTCCTTCTGCCGTACTTTTGCCTATCTTTCCCTGCTTCTGTTGACTCCTTCTGCCGTACTTTTGCCTATCTTTCCCTGCTTCTGTTGACTCCTTCTGCCGTACTTTTGCCTATCTTTCCCTGCTTCTGTTGACTCCTTCTGCCGTACTTTTGCCTATCTTTCCCTGCTTCTGTTGACTCCTTCTGCCGTACTTTTGCCTATCTTTCCCTGCTTCTGTTGACTCCTTCTGCCGTACTTTTGCCTATCTTTCCCTGCTTCTGTTGACTCCTTCTGCCGTACTTTTGCCTATCTTTCCCTGCTTCTGTTGACTCCTTCTGCCGTACTTTTGCCTATCTTTCCCTGCTTCTGTTGACTCCGTCCTACCTTTTCTGTACCTTTTTCTTTCTTTTGCCCATAGTTTCCTTCTTTTGCACAGTCCTTCCTATTTCTTTCTTTTGTGCAGTCCTTCCGACTTTTTCCTGCATTGGCTACCTTTCCCTGTTTGGCCTAGCTTTTCTTGCTTTTGTCTGGCTTTTCCTTCGGTTTCGTCCATAATCATCTTTTCCTACTTTGCTCGCCCTTTCCTGTTTTGGTCTAGAAGCTTCTTGTACCTTCGCCTGCTCCTCCCTGCTTCCTTTCTCTGTCTTTCCACTTGGCCTGGCGCTCCTTTCCTTGCCTTCTTTGTCCTACCATCTGCCTGCTTTTTCCTAGTTTTGTCCCCCCCCCCCCCCCCCCCCACCCTTTTTTTTTTTTTTTTTTACTTTGCGGACTTTTTCCTACGTTTGTCTCCCTTTTGTTCACTTTGCCGATGGTTTGCTGTTCTTCCCTCCCTTTCTTACTTCTGTCCATCTGTTTCCTATTTTCCCCGCCTTTTTCCTGTTAGTCCCTACTTTTTTTCCTCCTATTTTTGCTGCCTATGTCCCTCCTACTTTCCGCCCTTTCCTAATTTCCTCGCCTTTTCCTGTTTTTCCCACCCCCCCCCCCCCCTCCCCCCCCCCCCCCCCCCCCCCCCCCCCCCCCCGCCTATTTTTGCCTATTTCCCTCCCACTTGCCCTGCCCTTTCCTATTTTCACAGCCTTTTTTTTATACGTCTGTCTACCTTTGCTACTTTTCTCGCCTTTTCTTGTTTTCCCCTACTCCCCCCCCCCCCCTCCCGCCTATTATTGCCTATTTCCCTTCTACTTTCCCCGCTCTTTCCTATTTCCCATAGCTTTTCTTACTTTTGCCCAGCCTTTTCAACATTTCCCTTACTTTCTACTTCTTTCCACACCATTAAAAAAAAATCTTTTCTTGTTTTCCCCAGAGGTTTCCTACCCGTTTCTCCGTAGGTCTATGACAACAACAACAACAACAACAACAGCAGTATTGTGGGGAGGTGTGTAGCGCAGTTGCCCACTCTTTGAACAGGCTTACCGCGTTTTACATAGAGGCATGTAAATAATGTAATTAGTTGAAAAAAAAAAAAACAAAGGGAAAAAATGAAACCGACACATCACATGCACAACACAAGTAATCTGAGTTCACTGTGAAACCAAAGGAAGACAACGCTTAGAATGAATAACAAAAAGGGAAGCAAAGGTGACATGATTTTGAAAATGGCACATCACATGCATATCACATCATTCATGAGCTCAGATAAAATGATGCATTAACATATGAGATAACCAGTTTAAAAAATATACCCCCAAAACACAACCTAAGCGTACTATCCAAAACGGATAAAATAGTGCAGATGGTACATGAATGTGTTCAGGTGCTACCTATGTGCATGCGTTTTGACGAAAGTAGGGACAGTAAATTGGGTTCGGAGGGTGCAGTTAGTGTAGTGCAGCGGAAACAGTCATGGTTTTAGCCATTTCTGAAGTGCTACGTTTGCTTCCGTGTGGCATGTATTTTCTTCTTCCCTCTTTTTTTTTTTTTCTTTTTTGGTGGGAGTTGCATTGTTCTGGAGCGGTGAACGAGAGTACGTTCTCCAAATGTCTTTGCACGGGTCTTCGGAATGCTTTGGCTCTGCTAACTTTTACTACCATTTGCTCTCTTATTGTTTTCACCCTTGTCTGCCGTGTCCTCCTAACCTTTCCGCTTCTTTTCTGCCTTTCCTGCCTTGTTTTCTGTCTTTTCCAACTTGCTGCTACCTTCCCACCAAACTTGGCTGGTTGAATGGGAAAGGTAGCGGTTTTTAGTGAGGCATGCACTGTTTAGACGGTGTTGTACATGACCCCAGCAGACGACATTACTTTCAATGGTCAGTTGACGACATCACGATAAGAAATGCACATGTAAGTCAGCAATACCGATCCCGTTGTCATTCGATCGATACCCAGTTTCCTGTTCTCCTCTAAAGGGAGGGAGTTTGAAAAGCTAACAGTTTTGCATTTTCCTCGAAAGACTTCTCTTTCTTATTTCTCGAAAGTGATGTAAATCACTGCCTCCGAACTTATTCTTAAGATAATGTGTATTTTCAAAAGATTTTGTTTTTGCACTGTAGCTCTCGCATCTACCTGGTACTCTTGCAGAGATTTAGGTGGGATTTTTTTTTGTATATGCCGGGAAGTTTACCAGGTTAGGAGAAACCTGCCTCCAGTGTGTATTGAGTTTCTCTTCTCTTTGCGCGTGGTATCCACGGTTGACGAACTCTGAAGACTTCTCCCATGACAACAACAGAAACTGAATTCCTTTCACGGCATTTACCTTTTTCAGGAACAGAATTACCTTATATATATATATATATTAATTTAGTTTGTTAGTTTGTTTTCTGATGCACCGCTATAGCTCTAACTGGCTGCTAAGACTCGCTGGATACAGTTAATAAATGGTGTGAATTATCTGTCGGACAGAAAAACTGCCCTTAATCATAAATTCCAAATCTGTACCATCACCTGTTATTATGAGTACACGCTGCTTCGCCATCTGCCGTGTTGCATCTGAGATTCCATCCCCAACCCGTCCATCCCCATCACTCCTCCCCACGTTACTCATTCCGCCCCCACATAGAGCGCGTCCATCCCCATCACTCCTCCCCACGTTACTCATTCCGCCCCCACATAGAGCGCGTCCATCCCCATCACTCCTCCCCACGTTACTCATTCCGCCCCCACATAGAGCGCGTCCATCCCCATCACTCCTCCCCACGTTACTCATTCCGCCCCCACATGCAGCATTTCCACATGCATCCTATCGTAGCGCCGGCAGTCTACAGACCGCGATCAGTGTCTGATCGCCATAGGGCCACTGACCGGAGGACACGCCGCACTGCTGGCGGGTCACTTTGGTGACGTATAGTGGTGCCTGTTCTAAACTGTATATGTCGCACGGTCTTTAAACGACGCCCCCTGCTGACGACACTATGTGCTGAGTTCGTGGTGCCATGGTGATGGAGTGTCGATGTCCCGCTTCAGAGGATGCCATCACAGCAGGTTCCATGGACTTGCTGATAACGACGATTTGGACAACACTCTCCGCGGGCATGGAGAGTCAACACGACATCAGGCCATGAAGAGCCACTGGTTTTGACACTTGTGTATGACGATCAATGAGGGCGCCAAGGCATTGGACACTTTTGAATGGCGATCGGTGAGGAGGCCACCGTCTCTGAGGCTTTTCTATGACGATCATAAAGGAGCCACCAACTTTGACACGTTTGTATGACGACCAGTGAGGGGGGCCGCCCAATTTGACATTTTTATGTGACGGTCAGCACAGGATTAGGATGATGAAGATGTCATGGAGTTCGAGTCTGTTTTGAGCCTACATGACCGGGCTGTACCCAACGCCTCCGTTTAGTGTGTGTGTGTGTGTGTGTGTGTGTGTGTGTGTGTGTGTGTGTGTGTGTGTGTGTGTGTGTTTCCTTTCATTGTGTATGTATGTACGTATGTGTGTGTGTGTGTGTGTGTGTGTGTGTGTGTGTGTGTGTGTGTGTGTGTGTGTGTGTACACATACATACATACATATATACATACACACTCCGGCCTCAACCAGGCCCGAGAGATACAGACACCTACGACATGGGTCATGTGATCAGTGAGCAACAGTCTCGGGAAGGGATCCATTAAGCAGAGAAAACTCGATACTGTGGTTCGTCTTTTAGTTTAACCCGTAAGCACATTCAGTTCTGGGTAGCAGAGTACGTCGGAAGAATATACACTTATTAATCAGAAATGCTCGTTCCAGAAACAACAGACATATCCCCCACCATCCATATTCCCAACATGGTGACAGTCAGGAGAAGGCCCACAGTGGTCCAGTCACAGTCTGCGATCAGTCATTTTGAGGGTCACACTGTTCACTTGACTTTCGTAGTGCAGCATCCTGCGCACGTTGTGCATCACCGAAAGAAGTTGTAGCCAAAAAAGTAGTCAAAAAGATAGGGCGGCCAAGGGATCAGTCTGAACACGCAGTAACACGGTAACGTTGGTCGAACGGATCCTCCGATCCGCTCAGACGAGTTTAAAAAAAAAAAAAAGGTAAAAAAAAACAAACAAAAAAACCCCTCCCCTCTCACTCACCCCCTCCCCTTTTGCTCCCGTTCCTTCCCCTTCAAAAAAAAAAAAAAGAAAAGAAAAAAAAAAGAAAAGAAAGAGAAGGCTGCTTTCACCACTGTCACTGTTTGTGACTAGTCGATTCAGCGAAAGGGACGCGGACAGAGAGAGAGAGAGAGAGAGAGAGAGAGAGAGAGAGAGAGAGAGAGAGTGTGTGTGTGTGTGTGTGTGCTACGGTTCTGGTTGCTGCCATAAACGAGCCAGCGAATTATGTGGTGCTATCAAACTCAATCCCCGCTCCGTTCTTTCCTTTTACTGGCCATACAGGGGCGATCTCTCTCTCTCTCTCTCTCTCTCTCTCTCTCTCTCTCTCTCTCTCTCTCTCTCTCTCTCTCTCTCTCTCTCTTACTTTTTTGCTTCCTCTTTATTTATTTCTGTCTCCGCCCTGTTTTATTGAATTTTCATTTTGTGCTGCCATCAGCATTTTTTTGTTTTGTTTCAAAATGGGTGTGTATCTGTTTGCTGGGCTCTACTTAAACTTTTAGAATAATCTCCCTTTGTGGTTATGGTTTAAGCAATGTCACTTCCGTTGTCTGGTATTGTAAAAGAACGGCCTTGATTTTAGAAAGTGTAACAGTGTAGCGAATAACCTCTAACTTTTGTATTTCATTTGTTCCGTTTCAGTTTTTGTTATTGTTGTTGTTGTTGTTGTTCTTTTTGTTGTTGTTTTATCTTACCTAGTAACTATTTATTTGATTTTGCCATATTTCGTTGGATTATGCTGTTGCATATTTAATTTGTTCCGTTTCAGTTTCATTTTGTGCGCTTTGTTTAGCCTTGTTACGTTGTACTCGGTTTTGTCAAACTTTCTTTCATTTGTTTATTTTGCGTTGTAGTCTCTTTCTTCTTCTTCTTCTTCTGCGTACGCAGGCTGATACTCCTGCGGACACTCCCTTTATGGACAGACAAGTATTAATCCCATCTACCCTACAAAGGGAGTGGAGTTTTGTGTGCATGACCGTTTTTTATCCTGCCATTAAGCAGCCATACTCCATCTTCGGGGAAGGTGCATGCTATGTGTAACGTGTCATCCATACCAACGGCCAAACTGACCTTCTCTTCCGAAAGTTGGTGATGGGATTTTACGTGTGTGCAAGATGTTATGCGTGCGTTCGCACACGGAACCTCGGTTTATAGTCTCATTCGAAGGACTGTATGGGAAATGGAGTCAGAACCAATGTTAACTCCGAGGGAAAAATCCCCCTGTACCGAAACGGCCCGGCGGAGATTCGAACCCGCAACCCTTGGATTACGAGTCCGGCGCTCTACCAACTGAGCTATTCCGGCCCCTGTCTCTTTCGTCTGTCGCATGTTTCACTGTGGACTTCCTGTTTGGAAATCTGCAGATGACGATCCTTTTCTTCCGATATCTGTCAATGTAAGTTACTGTGTTTGTATGGTCAGTGCAACATGTTAAGTATATTCACTACTGTGTTTGTATTGTCAGTGCAACGTGTTAAGTATACTCACTACTGTGTTTGTATTGTCAGTGCAACGTGTTAAGTATACTCACTACTGTGTTTGTATTGTCAGTGCAACGTGTTAAGTATACTCACTACTGTGTTTGTATTGTTGGTGCAACGTGTTAAGTATACCCACTAGTGTGTTTGTATTGTCAGTGCAAACGTGTTAAGTATACTCACTACTGTGTTTGTTTTGTCAGTGCAAACGTGTTAAGTATACTCACTATTGTGTTTGTATTGTCAGTGCGACGTGTTAATTATACTCACTACTGTGTTTGTATTGTCGGTGCAACGTGTTAAGTATACTCACTACTGTGTATTGCCATTGCAACGTGTTAA
>CM065728.1:23042195-23047195 GCA_033310375.1 Conus canariensis
CATATTGTTTCTTATCATTTTGCTCCATGATTTGTTTTGTCAGTGCTTTCCGAAATAAATGGGTAAACAAGCGAGCAAGCGAGCAGTCATGCTGGTTTTACAACAGTTCAGCATTCAACTACCTGATCTGCTAGTACTGTTGAAATGGGCAGAACAGTTATGTATTGAACGGTAATTTTTTTGTTCATTTTTTTTTCCTCAGAGAGAACACATGGATGCTTGGTGTTGATCTGAATCGTGTCAAGTACAAATGTTTTACCAGCCACCGTGGTGCAGTGGTTAGCTTCGCAGATCCTCGGCTCGGAGGTCGTGGGTTCGATTCCTATAGGAGCCATCTATATTTGTGGGATTATGCTTGATATGGGCTCAACTGGGAAGACTGGAACCACACTGTCGAGATTCATCCACTTCATGGATATGTCTTTGAAAGTATTGCTCACATATCTGGATCACCATTGCAGGTGTCTGTATCTATCGGGCCTGGCTGACGCCCAGATATAGTGAGAAAGCTCAGAGTACAGCCCTGTCTAGCAGTCTCAGACCATAACGAAACTCCATAGCGTCTTCTTCATCGTCCACATCCTCATCGATTAAAAAAAATGTCCCACATTGTGTGTTCATTCAAGCCCTGCTCACGTGGTGACTTTAGTTTCGATTATTTTTATCCACGTCTGTACCCATCGTGAGGACGTGTCGAGGTCGCCGGGATCAACAGGTTCCCGCGCACTTTCCTTGTACGGACGTGATAAACGCTTTCCGGAGGGAGACTCGCTCACGCTGGCGCTGCGACTATGCCATTACTGTCGTCAGTATGGAGCCTATGAGGTAGTGTCCTGCGCAGGTTGGCTCGGAACAGGACCAAAGAACACCACCGAACAGTGCATCGTCTCCTCCGGCAGGTTGCCTCAAAACGACTTGACATGGATTGCTCCTTGTGGACTGCCGGTGCGTGGGCAGCGACGGAACAAGCCAAGGTGTGGTTGTGGGCAGGGAACAGGAATGAGCGGTGTGGGGATAATGCCACTGAAGTGGTAGAGGAGACGAGACAGAAAAAACAACAACAGGATGTTCGTAGAGTTCCTTTGTCTTTGAATGCATATGGCTCACCATGCCCGGACAAACCATGGCGTTTGAATTATTACCTGAAGGGAAGGGAAATACCTACGAGTTACGCGTGTCTTGTTCATCATGGGTAGCAAGCACCTAGGGCTGACACAGTCAGAGGTGGTCTGGGGAAAAGGTTCCACTGCCTAAGAAATGCTCCCACGGCATTCAGCTGGTTGAACTTCTCACTGCCAAATCCACCTGCTCCTGAAGAACGTGTGTGGTTCTGCTGCTTAACTCGGTCGGAATGTTTCTGCTGACACAGGAGAAGCGGCGAGATAACGGTCTGTGACGATGTAAATCGTCGCCTTCGAAATTTGTCGCCGGCGACAATTTTGGAGGTTTTGTCCCAAAAGTTTATCGAAAGAAAAAAACAACTGCAGAGAGAGAGAGAGAGAGAGAGAGAGAGAGAGAGAGAGAGAGAGAGAGAGAGAGACAGAGACAGAGAGACAGAGAGAGAGAGAAGAAGAAGAAGAAGAAGATTAAAATGAAAAACATGAGAGAGAGAGAGAGAGAGAGAGAGAGAGAGAGAGAGAGAGAGAGAGAGAGATGAATTAAGGTAAGAGAAACAGGTAGCATTTTGTCTAAAATCGATAGAGAAGCAGATTCAGCCCAATAGTTCATCCCTCAAATATATCACATCTCTCTCATATTTATTGCACAGTGGGATACATTTCGTTCCGGTGACAATTTTAAGAACGAGACCTCTGAAATTTGTCGCTGGCGACGTTTTTTTTCAGGTAACAATTCACACCACTAGGGTCACTGGCGCGATAAAATCAGTGACTTCAGACAGCTGAGGCTTGACAGCCTGGAAAAGTGGCTCATTTCGGAGAGAGAGAACACTCCGATTTCAAACCTCCCAGTACAGGTCACTAGGCCAGGGGCTGAAGGCGAGGACAACCCTGACGGAAATCCCGTGCGCTGAATCAAGACAGAAACAAAACCGCACGCCGAATTGACTCAAAAGACAATGATGCCACGCGGCAGAAAAAAAAAAAAAAAAAAAAAACCTATGTGGCATTAGTGGTGATATTGTATCTTGTTTCTGCTGGTGTTATTGTTCGTATTGATCATCATCATCATCATCATCATCATCATCATCATCTTCACCATCATCATCATCATCATCATCATCATCATCATCATCATCATCATCATCACCACCACCATCCCCATCATCATCATCACCATCTTTCCTGAAGTTGGAGTATGGCTGCCTTAATGGCGGGATAAAAAACGGTCATACACACAAAACTCCACTCCCTTTGTTGGGTAGATGGGATTAATACTTGCCTGTCTATACAGGGAGTGTCCGCAGGAGTATCAGCCTGCGTACGCAGAAGAAAAAGAAAAGAATCATCACCATCATCATCATCACCATCATCATTCTTCTTATTATCATCATCATCACCATCCTCCTCCCCCTCCTCCTCATTATCATTATTATTATCATCATTACCATCATTATTATTATCATTTTTTTTGTAATTATTATCATTATTATTATTATCATTCATTCATTCACTGGGTGCGGGGGGGGGGGGGGGGGGAGAGGGGGTAGAAGGAGGGGGGTGGGGAGGGGGCTCCTCTTCCGCCCCGGCCATTATTATTGCCTCTGCTTTCTTTTTCTCTGATGATGCTCCTGCTGCCTCGCCTCTTCACTGACCTGGAATGGCGGTTGGTCAGTTTGGTGCCAGGAATGTCGCCTGTCTTGTCCCGTCCATCCCCCTTCACGTGGATCACAATGTGGACGCACCACGTGGAGAGGTGGGTGAGAGGGGAAGATGTAGGGGGGGGGGGTGGTGGTGGAGGAGGAGGCAGTTGTATGAGTGAGAATGCCGACCGATCTGTAAGCCAATCAGTGAAGGTAACTACTACGTGGAGGAGGGTGGAGGGGTATGGGGTGGAGTAGGGGGGGTGGGGTGCGGGAGAGGGTGGGGGGGATGGAGTGGGGTTGAGGTGGTGTTGGGGGCAGGGATGACAGTGAGGGTAGCTGACAATGTCATCCGCTCGGAGTACTTAGTTCACACCATTTGCTACTCTGCCTGGTAAAAGAGAGAGAGAGAGAGAGAGAGAGAGAGAGAGAGAGAGAGAGAGAGAGGACTGATTTTTTTTTTTTTTCTGTTGAACTCTGATGTGCATTTTGTTTCTTATTGTTGTTTTGTTGTTGTTGTTGCTGTTGTTGTTGTTGATGTTGCCGCTATACTATTAGCAGTAGGTGTCGCAGAAGACTGGCGTCCTTCCACACATCCATGTAACGAGGATAAACTTATTATCTATTTATCTGTTTATTTATTTTTGGTCTCGTCTTCTGTGCCACTTCAATGGCATCACTACCACCCTGCTCACTCCGGCTCTGGGGGGCCGGAATAGCTCAGTTGGTAGAGCGCCGGACTCGTGATCCTGGGGTTGCAGGTTCGAATATTGGTACAGGGGGATTTTTCCCTCGGACTTAACATTGGTTCTGACTCCATTCCCCATACAGTCCTTCGACTGAGACTATAAACCGAGGTTCCGTGTGTGAACGCACGCATAACATCTTGCATACACGTAAAACCCATCCCCAACTTTCGGAAGAGAAGGCCAGTTTGGCCGTTGGTATGGATGACACGTTCCACATAGCATGCACCTTCCCCAAAGTTGGAGTATGGCTGCCTTAATGGCGGGATAAAAAAACGGTCATACACACAAAACTCCACTGCCTGTCTATACAGGCAGTGTCCGCAGGAGTATCAGCTTGCGTACGCAGAAAGAAAGAAAAAAAGAAGAAATTCCGACTCTTCTCCTACAGCTGCACCCTGACTTTCCCAGTTGCAGCCCCAACACCGACACTGCATAGGGAGCAGTCAAGGGATGATGACCTGTAAATGATGGAATTACGACGTCTTCTATCCTCCCACCACTGATGTCACGTAGGTTCTTGCTGCGTGGCACCATTGTCTTTGAGTCCATCTGCCGTGCAGTTCACTTTCTCAGTCTTGATTCAGCGCTAGTGAGCAATGAATAATAATGATAATGATGATGATAATAATAATAATAATAATAATGATACATTATCAGTACGAACAATAACACTAACAAAACCAAGTAATATCAGCTACAACATCAAGAATGATAACAATAATAATAGTAATGATAATAATAACGATAATGATGATGTAATAACAACAACAGTAACAATGATAACAATAATAATAATAATATAATGATAATAATAATAATAATCATAATGGTAATGGTAATATAATGATAATGATGATGGTAACAATAGTAACAATAATGATGATAATAATTATGAGGAGGATGCTGATGATAATAGTGACAATAATGATGATGATGATGATGATGATGATGATGATGATGATGATGATACATTAACAATACCAACGATAACACTAACAGAAACAAGGGATAATATCACCACTGATGCCACATAGATTTTCTTGACGCTTGGCACCGTCATTTCTTAGTCCATCTGGCATGCAGTTTAGTTTCTCAGTCTTAACTCTCCGTCTGTCTGTCTGTCTGTCTGTCTCTCTTCCCTTCTTTTTCTTCTTCATTTTCATCATCTTCCTCTTCTTCTTCTTCTTCTTCTTCTTCTTCTCTCTCTCTCTCTCTCTCTCTCTCTCTTTTGCCGATGTTTTTTTCTTTCAACAGATTTTTGGGACAAATCTCCAAAATTCTCGCCGGCGACAAATTTCGAAGGCGACGATTTACATCGTCACAGACCGTTATCTCGCCACTTCTCCTGTGTCAGCAGAAACATTCCGACCGAGTTAAGCAGCAGAACCACACACGTTCTTCAGGAGCAGGTGGACTTGGCAGTGAGAGAAACCGTGGGAGAAGGACCGAAAGAGCAGGGTGGTAGTGATGACAGAAGTGCCACAGAAGTT
>CM065728.1:23062195-23064695 GCA_033310375.1 Conus canariensis
TTAAATAATTTATGTAAATGACTATCCAGTTCTCTGGTAAACGGTTTAACATAGTGTAAGAAATCCCATCCAAACCAACCGAAACCTTTTTATTTCCCAACAGACGGATAGCATTCCTGACTTCCTGTAAAGATATTGATACATTTATAGTACTATTGTTGTTTGGTACAGGATCTCTATAGTTATCAGTATTTTTTTTTTCAATCTAAACGACTTTTGCTCATTAGGCAAACATTCCATACAACATGTTTTAACGTACATAGATGCAAATTCCTCAGCCTTTTCTTTGGGAGATAGAAATTCTTTACTTGTTGTTTTGATTGGGTAATCTTGGAGTTTAATGCCTGATTTCATTTCTTTCACCTTATCCCACACCTTTTTCAAGTCTTTACAGTCAGATACTTCATTTAGACAGAACTGTGACCAGTATTGTCTTTTTGCTTGCGCTGTAACTCTGTTTGCTTTTATTTTTGTACTGCACATTTCTTTATGAGCTGCATCTTTTATCTCTTGCACAGGAACTTTTCTAACTTTTAGCCAATTAAGATAAGCTAATGTTTTTGCTTTAACAGCCTCCTCGCAAGCCTGATTCCACCAGACATTCCCTGAGAATGTTTCACACCTTTTTGATCCTTTTTTTGGAATAGCTAAAGCAGCAGCCTCAAGAACTGCTTTCTGAAAGTTATCAAAAAAGATGTTAACATCCTCACAAATAACTTCATTCTCAGTCTTCTCAGTGAGGTAATTTTGAAAAGTTTCCCAATCTGCCTTTATGTAATTAAATTTGGGTATAACATCTTCACCACTAACTTCAGATC
Organism: Conus canariensis; assembly: GCA_033310375.1. Taxonomy (NCBI): domain Eukaryota; kingdom Metazoa; phylum Mollusca; class Gastropoda; order Neogastropoda; family Conidae; genus Conus; species Conus canariensis. The sequence goes on from CM065728.1 coordinate 23,063,014, forward strand.
CAACGGATTCTTTAAAAGATAAAAGTATTGGCACATGGTCACTACCTAGTGGGTCATTGGCTGTATCCCACTTTGCTGTTAATGCTAAAGCAGGTGAAACAAAGGTAAGATCAAGCGCCGATGCTCTATGATGAGATATGTCTGGGATGCGCGTAGTTCTCCCGTCGTTAAGCAAAACTAAAGATGAATCTACAACAGTTTCCAGAAAATCAGGGTGAGATACTATTTGACAACCTTTATCCCAGAAAGGAGCATGAGAATTGAAATCGCCACCAACGATCCACTTTTCTTTAGAACAGTTTAGAGAACGTAACCAATTAGTATTTTGCCCATCAGGGCCCTTAGGGTAATAAACTGATGCAAAATGTAAAATTTGATTGTTTGAAACTTTCAATTTTATAAAGGATGCCGACACATTAACCGTATCTTTTGTAAAAGAAAGAGGACTAACGTATGTGTAATCTAAACCACATTGTACATAGATAGCTGTACTAACTTTATCAGAATCTTTGCATATATGATAAACCGGGGGATAGTAATAACCTTGTAACTTTGGCAACTTCTGTTGAGTGACATTTAGGGACTGAAGGAGAAGTACATGATGAAATTTACTAGAAAGATGCATACACAAATTATCAATATTAGTTGACAAGGAACGTGCGTTCCATTGTAGAACCGACAAATTATCACATGTGTTGTTCTTTTTCTTCCTGGTCATATGTTAACCTAATTTAATGGTGGATAAGTATCATATAGGTGACGCAGTACAATAACCAGATCAAAACTGCGAAAAGCAGACGTTACCCAGAGAACTGGGGAGGGGAGGGGGAGGGGGGGGGGGGGGGGGGAAGGGGGGTGATGCTTTGGAGATTTTTTTTTTCCACGGGGCTGATCATGGATACTTAATTGACTATCATGAACTCTTGTATGTTGATTTGGGAATAACAGGCTATCACAATGACCTCCTACTGAAAACTGCTTCACACAATATGATGATGGGGCCCGATGCTGAACAAAAAAAGACGCCCGAGCGGAAAATGGCAGATGGTTACGCTGTTTAACATCCGTAGGCGTCAGCAGAGAAGATGATTGTTGGACATTTTGTTGACTAGCCCTCTGCCAGGAAGATGACTGCTGGTCGCCATGTTGACCGACTGATGACTTCAGGGAAGATGAATGCTGGTCGCCATGTTGACCAGCGGATGACTTCTTGGAGGAAGATGACTGCAGGTCGCCATGTTGAACAGCAGATGACTTCTTGAAGGGAGATGAGTGCTGGTCGCCATGTTGACCAGCAGATGACTTCTTGGAGGGAGATGACTGCTGGTCGCCTTGATGACCAGCGGATGACTTCTTACAGGGAATTGACTGCTGGTCGGAATGTTGACCAGCAGTTGACTTCATGGAGGGAGATGACTGTTGGTCGCCATGTTGACCAACTGATGACTTCATAGAGGGAGATGACTGCTGGTCGCTATGTTGATCAGCTGATGGTTCTTCAGGGGACAGTGATATGGAATTTTCATAACAGCCTTCCGTTTGAGTTGAAACGGAAAAGAACTTTACAGCAGTTTGTGTAGATTTGCAATCAATACTACAAGCATTCCTTACAACGTCCGCATAAGATTTCTGATTAACGGACTCTTTCTGTTTCAGCTTCAGCTTTGCTTGACGAATAGCCT
>CM065728.1:23074695-23087195 GCA_033310375.1 Conus canariensis
CACACACACACACACACACGCACGCACGCACGCACGCACGCACGCACGCACGCACGCACGCACGCACGCACACACGCACGCACGCACGCACGCACACACACACACACACACACAAAGACTGAAACTTCCTTCGCTCACGCGCACCCTAGCTCGCACTCACTTTCACAAAAGCTCATTCACACGACCACACTTGCGACTAACACTTACAAACTCGTGCACGCACGCTCTCTCTCTCACGCGCGCGCGCGCACACACAAATATGTTGTACACAATTGTATTAATTTAGAGCAGGTATTGAGCAGGAGGAGTATCGAGCAGGAGAGAGAATCCAGCAGGGAGTAAGATCTAGCAGGGGCTAGGACTGAGCGGTAGAATGATTGAAAGGGTGGGGGGTGGGGGTGGGGGGTGTTAAGCAGTGGAGTATAGCAGAGGGCGGGGGAAAGGAGTATTGAGCAGGGGGGGGGGGGAGTGTCGAGCAGGAGGGTGTTTAGGGAGGGGGGTAGGGCTGGGGGGGAGTATTGAGCATGGGGGAGGACCAAGCACCGAGCAGGGGGGACAAACCAAAGGTAGAACTGGGCTTCCCCAGTATTGAGCAGGATCTGGAAGATTTCCTGGATTTTTTTTCTTTTGTATTTCTAAGAGAGAGAGAGAGAGAGAGAGAGAGAGAGAGAGAGAGAGAGAGAGAGAGAGAGAGAGAGAGGGAAAGAGAGAGAGAGAGAGGGAAAGAGAGAGAGAGAGAGAGAGGGAAAGAGAGAGAGAGAGAGAGAGAGAGAGAGAGAGAGAGAGAGAGAGAGAGAGAAGGAGGAAAGGAGAGAGAGAGGGTGGTGGTGTTGGTGGTAACTTAGCATCAACGTGGGCAGAAAAAGAGAAGATAATCAGGCTGCGTGTTCTAGGACATCGTTCAGGCACTTCAGAAGCAGAGCACGGCGGACTTTATTACTTAGGGGTCATCCTCTCCCATCCCTGACTCCACCACCCCTCCCCCCCCCCCTCCCACCTCGCTCTCTTTTCTTTTACTCTGTTTATTTCACCTTTACGCTGCCATCGCGCGCGCGCGCACGCGCGCACGCACGCACACGCCCACATACACGCAAACACAAACACGCTCACAGACACACAGACACGCACGCACGCACACACACAGACACAGACGCACACACACACAGACGCACACATGCACGCACGCACACACATGTGCGCGTGCGCGCGCACGCGCGCGCACACACACATACGCACGCACACACATACTAATAGCCATCAGCCATACGACCTGAGGTGAGTGTGGACGTTAGATCTCGATGTACCAACGAACACACTCATGCACATATCCAGAGAGAGTGAACATACCTTCAGAAACAAACCTTGAAATGTCGATTAAGGGTCAGGGCTTAGAGAGAGAGAGAGAGAGAAAAGAGAGAGAGAGAGAGAGAGAGAGAGAGAGAGAGAGAGAGAGAGAGTTTCACGTTTCTTTTGTTCGTTTTCTGTTGTTTTTTTTTTATTATTGAAGGAGTGTGTGTTTGCTGTCGACTTGCATTCCTCTTTGCAGGGGGAATAATTACAAACATTACCAGTTTCAAGAAGAAGAGACACTGACACAGTGCTCAACTCGGCGTGGTTGTCGAAGAGCTGCCTTAGTCCTATATAGCGAGCCTGTCCTTAACAGAGAGAACTCGTGTGGTATGATATAGGCCCTATAGGTCTTTTCAGGATGACTTGTTGGTGAAGCCTGTAGCAAGTTCAAAACAGGTTAGGAACATCATTCGGATCAGCACTGTGCTATCTTTGGTTCATTGACGCATGCGGAGATCGTGAAAAATATTTTTCCTGCCGCAGTTCTTCCCACCGTCACATGAAGCTGTTCCATTGAATCATTTCACAGTAAGGTATACTGAATTTTGGTATTTCCCAGCTCTGGCTGGTTAAGCAGACACTTTCTCCTAAGGCTTGTAATGTCAGTACTGAAGAAATTTTCTCACGACTTTTAAAGAGAACAAAAAATAAGTATCAGTCTGCAGTGGGCTTACCCCTATTCCAAAACCTGTTAGTCTTAAGATCGTTTCTATGTTTCGCGCGTCTGGATCGTGAGATAATGACGGACAATAGTGTCCTTCTTAACTGAAGTCCACTATCCTCGATCTAGTTCGCAGGAATCGCTGAGCCACGACGTTAAATTGACCGATACTTTATTGAAGTTTGAACGGTTTTTCTTAAGGGAGGGAACACACTCTGCTAAATGAATGCTGCTTGCAAATGCTCCACTGAGATATGTTATTGGGTCTATGGAAAACTGTTCTTGGTAGATGGTGGAATCGCTTTGAGCAACCTCTTTGTCCAAAATGTTACTTAAGTTTATGTCCAAAGCATCATGAGCAGTACCGAATGAAAATGTGTGGAAAAAAAATCGAGAATGCAATTTCAGGTCAACCAATCACCTTTAACAGTCACTGGATCTCATTACATGGTCATGCTGACGGCATTCCCCCCCTTATGTTAGCAGAGCTCCATATGGTCTGGTATGCTGCTTGAGAGTCTGACTCACCTGTTCATTGGTGATGTGACCCCATGTATCTGATAGTTGATATCTTGCGGTAACACCTCGTTTCCATGGCTCGGATTCTTCAGTCAAGATCCACTGTGAGGGTCCATGCCTCTCATACATACAGGATGATGGAATGCAGCAATGCACGCAGGAGTCTGATTTGGTGTTTCAGTGAGACAACATCATATTTCCATACAGATGTTAGTCGTGTCAGTGCTGATGTTGCCTTTGCTGCCCATGAGATCAGAGACACACAGCAAAATCCCACCAGTCTGAGCAGGAGAAATTCACCTCTGACTGCCTTAGCATTGTTCAGATTGTCTATGAGATCGATGTTTCCTTCTAGGTTCTGTTGAAACGCCGTCCCATGCGTCACACGGTCTACGAACAAATCAACAATCAACCAGAAATGAACTTTTCACCATGCTAGTATTTTCAAGCGGGCCTCTCTAGCCCTCGTCTGCTATGAGCTAGGCATCATGTGTCAGCGCTCTTCTGTGGCTCATGATGCAGATTCGACAAAACGTTTTCGGCCAGTCTAAAGCACCCGTGACATCAGAACTCGCGCCAAACAGCTTGGAGACATGTTTGGTGCCAAGTGTACCGCACGGGACACACAAGAATGGGGTGTTGTCATTCACGCGGGAGATGGGCGTTGCAGTCAGTACAAATGTGGAGATTCATGGCCCACTGACGTGTACCCCCCCCCCCCCCCCAAATCACCAGTTTGAACCCATTCTTCGTGTTTAGGTCCACGGGATAGTTAAGGACACCGACAACTTTCCCTTTCCTAGTGACCCAAACAGCTCTATCAGCGGCCGTCATCATGGTCACGACTCATCACCCTCCAAAGGTTCCCAGTGTGCACCTTTACTGGAACCAGTCAGCGCCTGTCACGGCTCTGTATGGCACGGCACGAGCGTCAAAAGAGGGCTGTCACTTTCTTCCTGAACACTCCGTCCTCGCCCTCTCCCTGACCCGATCTGCAACAGAGCCCACCTCCCATCGTGCCGAGAGAAACAACACAGCACAGAGCTAACACATGAAAAGAGAGGACATACATGGGACGAAAGAGATTCAGAATGCAAAGAGCAAAATAAAAGGAAGTATATTATAATACATTCGTGGTCAAATGGTTAAATGCCGGTAAGTCTAAACTGATGCTGTGTCTGTCCCCAATTCACCAAGCACAGATGCAGCCACAAGGTAAGAACTCCACACTCATGCTTCCTCCGGCAGCATGGTTCGTTTGTTGTGTGTGCCTCGTGTCTGTACCTGTTTAATGTGAATCAGTGCCGGAGGCAGCAAAAGTCCGGAGCTATGGACATGTTACTGTTGCAGAGCGGGAGTAAAAGCTGCTCCCCTTTGTTTGTGATTGATTGGCGAGATCGGATGAAACAAACAGACGCAGGCGAAAATACAACTTCCAGAGCGGGAAAAAAGTCTGATACCAGAAAATGGTACAGATTTCAGGATCTTTAACGTGCGTTGCTAGTCTTCTGCCGGTTTATGTGTTGACAGTTTTTTTTAATACTGCTAATCTGAGAGATCAAGTAGAAGACACACACACACACACATACACACACACACACACTCTCTCTCTCTCTCTCTCTCTCTCTCACACACACATACACACACACACACACACACACACACACACACACACACACACACACACACACACACACACATACACACACGCGCGCGCGCGCGCAGGCAGGCAGGCAGGCAGGCAAGCAGGCACTCTCTCTCTCCCCCCCCCCCCATCTCTCTATCTCTCTCTCTCCCCCCTCTCTCTCCCCCCGTCTCTCTCCCCCCTCTCTCCCCCCTCTCTCCCCCCCACCAACCCCCCCCCCCCTCTCTCTCCACTTCTCAACACTTAAACCACCAGGCTGTGATCTAAACTCGCAAAAAAGCCCTGTCTGGCCTGTAACCTCTTGACCCTTGCACCCTGCGAGAAAAAAAAAGAAAGAAAAAAAAAAGAAAAAAAAAAGCAAGATGGCAACCTTATAATAATATGGAAGACGACTGTTGCTTCTGTGGTTAGACAATTGCATACCGATAACTCCACCCTCGTACTGCTTACAGTGCTGATTTGCTAAATACGGACACATAACACACAGCACAAGTAAGGAAACATTGTTACAATAAACAAGCAAGTCCACCCTCGCTCTCCTAGAGAAGCACTTGTCTGCCATTAACTCCAAACTCATTGGCCCCCTGAAAGAAAAATCAGATCCAGAGCGCCTAGCAGCACTATAACAGCCAAGCCTGGAACACCGCAGAAACAGAGGCGACATGACTGACACTTTCAAGTTTGTACAGGGCTTATATGACACAGACAGACCACAACTCCAGCTCCACCAAGGTAGAGACACTAGAGAGGGAACTCTCTAAAACTAGAGGAGAGACATTACAGACTGGACATGCGTTCCAGCTTCTTCGCGCAGAGTGTGGTGTCCACATGGAACAGTCTTCCAGATAATGTGGTGACGGCCCCGAGCATTAATGCTTTCAAAAGAAGACTGGATGCCCATTGGGAAAGTCTACCCAGTAAATTCGACCCCAGCTGTTATTACTAGACTGCTTTTGCCATGCCACGCACGCAAGTCTAGTTTTGAACAGGAGTGGTGAATAGGTCTTGTAAAAAGGCCTCCAAAACCCAGTATATCAAGTATCAAGTAAGTATCAAAATGGCACTGTCTACAGTACCATTGACCGACTGATGATCAGATCACATGGAAATGACACTTGTGGTCAATAAAACTCTATTCAAGGTTTAAGGATTTTTCTTTAAAAAAAAAAAAACTAAATCCGGAAAATCACAGTTCAAAACTATTGACATTTGTCGTCTCTCATACTTTGAGGCTAGGAGGAGGAAGAATGGCTGGAGGGGAGACACAAAAGGAGGGGGGGGGGGGGGGGGGTGAGGGGGACAAGGGGAATTGCCATTGCCACTAGCACGTGAGTGGGCAGGGAATGGCGGGAAAATGTCGGCACTTCCTGTATGGTGGACGGGACGATAATGATATAAGTATGTGGTTTGTTCTATGTTGAACATGAAACTGTTTTCGAGGTATTTGGTCAGGTGTCTTTCTGCCAGTCTGCTTGCCTGCCTGTCTGTCTGCATGTCTCCTTCTGTGTGTGTGTGTGTGTGTGTGTGTGTGTGTGTGTGTGTGTGTGTGTGTGTGTGTGTGTGTGTGTGCATGTGTGCGTGCGCGCGTGTAGGTCTGTCTGTCTATGCCTAACATTAGGGCTTATCTATTATCATCCTTGGTAAAAAAAAAAAACTCTCCTTCCCTCCCTCCCTCCCTCTCAACGATCCGTGACCGCTGCGCAGTGTCTTGAAAAGACCGTGGATCTGTGAACCTTCCTCGCCCCTGATTGCGGAGACAGATAATAATTATCGTGAAAACGTTCTCCACAAACACTGCGTCTGGCGCCTGCCTGTTATGCCACGGGCTGTCAATAGATGTGTCAATGGCCGCCCATGACTGTGTGCGAATGGTTGGCAATGAGTGTGTAAATGGGCAGCGATACCATTCGCCGTGCCAATGAGGGTGAAATGTTTCTCTGTCTATGGAGAGTTAAGGACCGTGGTTATCAGAAGACTCAAAATAAAACCAACACACACACACACACACACACACACACACACACACACACACACACGCACGCACGCACGCACGCACGCACGCACGCATGCACGCACGCACGCACGCACGCACGCAAGCACACACACACACACACACACACACACACACACACACACACACACACACACACACGCACACACACACACACACACACGTACACACACGCACGCACGCACGCACGCACGCACGCACGCACGCAAGCACACATACACACACACATACACACACACACACACACACACACACACACACACACACACACACACACACACACACAAGGAAAACAAATTGCCTATTTGACTCACAGGCTATGAATATATACCACAGAAGGATGAAAAGCGATCGGTGGGTGAGGAAGGAGAGGTGTAGGTCGATTCAGGTCGGACAATGCCGCCTGATGACGAGCACAAAAGGTGTACGTGGCAATCAGCACGAGCAGCAGAAGTGGGCGACTGGGCAAGTTCTCACCTCTGAGAATGCGAGAACACCCCCCTCCCCACCCCCACCCCCTTTTTTTTCTGTCGGTGTTCTATGGCGCGCCCCACCGTTCCCCTTTACTCATCTCTTTTCCACCTTCATTTTCGCACTTCAGATCTTCCCCATCCCCCACCCGCTCTGTCTGTCTATCTGTCTGTCTGTCTGTCTGTCTGTGTCTGTCTGTCTCTATCTACCTGACTCCCTCTATCTCTGTCTCTCTCTCTGTCTCTCTGTGTGTCTCTCTCTCTCTGTCTCTCTCCCTCCCTCCCTCTGTCTTTCTCCCTCTGTCTCTCTCCCTCCCTCCCTCTGTCTTTCTCTATCTGCTTGACTCTCTCTGTCTCTCTCCCTCCCTGTCTCCATACCCCTCTCTTCCCTCCTTTCTCTCTCCTACCCCCTCCCCCCCCATCTCTCTCTCTCTCTCTCTCTCTCTCTCTCTCTCTCTCTCTCTCTCTCTCTGTCTCTGTGTCTCGCTGGGTGGAAAAAAAGCTTTTCTGATTTGATTATCGCATTACCCTGGTGAAATAAAAGTTTGTTCGTTTGTTCGTTCGTTCTCTCTCAGTGTTTTACCCCAACAGCAGCAGTCTGAAATGTCTGTGCCAGATATGTAATGTCCGCTTGTGCGCCTCTCAAGGTTTTTTGCTGTTGTTTGTTTTGAAAAGTTCATCCCACATACCTGTCTCTATCATACAGTTTGTTCTCAGGTCTTTCCCAACATGTCATGCTTCAGTGTACACAAGTGGTTGTAAATTCAGAAATACATTTATTTGTATCTCCACCTCTGCTTTGTAGAACTGGCATTAAATGACTGGCATGAACTTGACAAACTGCTATGAAATGTTTGTCACAGTATCAGTATGTCATAACATTGAACATTTCTTTTAGCAGTGAATAAAGCTACAGTTGTAAGTGATCTAAGTTTGTCAGGAAACGACAAAATTGTAATATTAACATTTTTTATTTGGTTTAAACAAATTTTATTTGTTCGAGAACAATTTTGCAGCAATATTCATCAAATCATGGAGTACAACAAGCATAGGCTTATAAACCGTACTCTTACAAAAAAAAAAAGTACATTGGAGTGGCTGCGTCAAAAAGTTATCAAAATGGAATTGGAAAGGAGGAAAATCAACAGACACAAACAAAAACAAAACAACAACAAAGACAAGCAAACACACAAAAAACGTTTATACACACAAGAGTACACTCAAACTACAGCACAATAATAAAATAACCCAAACGCCTGAACCACGCCATGCCATTTCAATCAATAGTGTTCCATAGCAGGTAGAAGACCGGGAAGGTAAATGTGGTAAGCCGAATATGTTTAGTTAAGTGCAAACCTATTAAAAAGCTTAACAAAATTTCCAACCATAACAAGTATCTCTGTGTTTGCGTCCACATCCAGGTCAAGGTTACCAGTCAATAATGTTGAGATATCGCGTTTTGCTGTGTCGTGCAGAGTTTCTATTGTCAGAGCACGGGCCTGTTGATGGAGTGGACAATTAATCAAGAAGTGGGCTGCATCTTCAACTGCCGTGCCACAGTCACATGAAGGGTTGTTTCTAAGATGTCGTTTGAAAAGATCGTGGTTTAAGTCACTCATTTCCAATCTCAACTTACACAAGATTATTTCTGACGTCCTATCAGATAAGTAGTAACATCTAGGCACGACACTATCGGTACTGCTGAGGAAACGCTTGAGAAAACTAAGAGAATTAGATACTTTAATATTGCCAGGGAGGTCATTCCAAAGAGCAATAGATGAAGGAAAGAAGGAAGATTTGTACATATCTAGTCTACACTTTGGCATCTGCCTTTCCAGGGGGCGCCTGAGGTGATAAGTGTTTACAGAGGGATATAAGATGGGGAAGTTGATTAGACAGGTAAATAGGAACAATACCGTTGACAATTTTGTAGTACAGAATAACATTTTTTATTCATGGAGATGTAAATTGCAGGTATACGGACATGACAGTTGGGTGACATTTTCCCTCATGGGATGGCTGGAAAGGTCTGAACGATAGCAAACATTCTGCCAACTTTCATCGCGCTTATTGTGCTTGTTCTTGCCGAGATGATTCCAGTTTTGAAGTTTACCGCGAGCGAGCACGCAGACACACACACACACACACACACACACACACACACACACACACACACACACACAGAGACACACACACACACACACACACACACACACACACACACACACACACACACACACATATATACACACACACGCACACACACGCGCGCGCCTACGCGCGCACGATCACCGACAAAGTCCACCGAAATTACATGATTATATAAACTCACTTGTCACACAGTTGAGCCAAATCCCAGTTTGCTTCAAAGAGATAGTCAGAATGGGTACTGAGATCTAAGTAAACGGTTTCACCTGAGTGACTCAGGAACAGAACAGAACAGAACAACAGAACAGAACAACAGAACAGAACAACAGAACAGAACGACAGAACAGAACAACAGAACAGAACAACAGAACAGAACAGGACAACAGAACAGAACAACAGAACAGAACAACAGAACAGAACAACACAACAGAACAACACAACAGAACAGAACAACAGAACAGGACAACAGAACAGAACAGAACAACAGAACAGAACAACAGAACAGGACAACAGAACAGGACAACAGAACAGAACAACAGAACAGAACATAAGAACAGAACAGGACAACAGAACAGGACAACAGAACAGGACAACAGAACAGAACAACAGAACAGAACAACAGAACAGAACAGAACAGAACAGAACAACACAACAGAACAGAACAGAACAACAGAACAGGAGCAGTGCAGGATCTCCTCTTGTGAGGTTGCTTTTTTGGTAGTTCCTCAGGGAACTTCTGGCTCGTAGACTTTGTGTTTTTGAGGGTAAAAAGTATAATACCTGTTTGAAATTATAGCATGTAGATTTCGACACCAAACAGCGGACTAGCGGACCATTACTCTTCGCTGGTTAATGAGTCAACGAGTTTTCTGTTGTGTTTCGTTTGTTGTTGTTAAAACGTTTACGCAAAAATCAAGTAGCTCATGTTTAATTGTACCTTAAAATTTGATTAATTTTGTCCTTCTCCTTTGCCCATGTAATGTATGTAACACACGCACACACACACACACACACACACACACACACACACACACACACACACACACTTTGTCTCGAGTTTAATTTTGTACGTGTTCAGTTTGATGTGACGTTGGTTTGCCAAATGAAGCATATACAGATTGCTTGGTAATTCCAGAAGTCTTGTAAGAGTATTAGAATAAACGCCAGAAGCTTCCAGAAAAAGGCCTCTCGAACGTTCCGAGCATTTTAATTGGTTGTAACATGTGATGGTATTCGATCCTTCTCGAACGTTCATTGCATTTTGATTGGCTGTGCTACGTCATAATTCTTGAACATCCTAGCATATTCCATGATTAGTGATTGGTTGCCCCACACCGTGTTTCTCCAACTTCCGATTCGATGATTCTATAAATAATTGAGAGAGAGGCTGGGGTGATGAATGAGAGCACTGATATGGAACATGAGAATGATTGAAAAGGACACGTTCTTGTTTTGGGGCCGTTGCGATGGCCATTGAATATTGATCTGTGAATCTCCCATTTAATGAAAGACTTTGAACTGGTTACCAGAATCGACCTTTGTCTCGGTTGGGATCGATTCAAGGAGAGATCAGGACCAAAGCTCTCCTCACCTACCTTCACCCAGCGTCCAGCTCATGCAGCATCAAAGACCAGGAGTTCGATTCTACTTGGTCATCACAGGATCGAGGATCCGGTGCTTGATCCAGATTCGCTCCTCAGATCCGTCCCAAACTATGATGATGTTCGTTCCTGGCCGAGCTGCACGTGTCACGCAAAGATCTGTGAACAGTGCGGCCGACAGTTCTCATGTTCTTAAAAAAAAAACACACACAAAGAAACGACAATGTTCTACCATCTAGACGAAGACTTCAAATTCCAAAATTTCAAAACAAATAGAACTAAAAACAGTTTCGTTCCCAGTTCCTTCAGACTCTTGAATCTAAACTTAACTTTCAATAAGACCCAGTTCAGAAAGTTTGTTTGTATATATGTGTGTATGTATATTATTCTGTGTGTGTGTGTGTGTGTGTGTGTGTGTGTGTGTGAGTGTGTGTGTGTGTGTGTGTGTGTGTGTGTGTGTGTGTGTGTGGATGGGTGGATGTGATTTGTTAAATATAGATCCATAGACGTGTTTTTATGGCCACTCTTAATTCCTCTTTGAAGATAATAAAGTGTTCTTGACTTGACTTGACATTCTGTTGTTGTTTTTCTCCTTTACTTTTTTTTTGAATTATGATTATTTTCCCATCTTTAGTAAACAATGTGCAGTGGGTCTTTTTTTTTTCGGTTTTTTTCATTTTTTTATATCCCTGCCCACGAATAAGCAACCGAGAAATCAGCAGACACGTGTGAAGACAGCCTCCATGACACAGGCTGAAAATATTTGCGAGGTGCAGTACACATGTGGGCTACATTTTTGTTTTTCCCTGGGGAGAATTCCAACTGCTAATAATAATTATGCAAAAAGCTAAACAGGGTAATTATCGGAACTCACGTATTCACTAGACTGCAATTTCAAGCACCCCCACACGCCCTCCACCTATCCCTCCCACCCACCCTCACTCACTCCCACATACCACCAACGTCTTCATCCATGTTCTCTCTGTCCTACCTTGTGCCACCTCTCACTTTTACCCCCTTCCGCGTCCTTTGTGTTCTCCCCCCCCCTCTCTCTATCTCTCTCTCTCTCTCTCAGAAACAAAAATAGGACAAAAAGCAGGAAAGGAAGAAAGGTGTTTGGAACGGGTATGAAAATATGTTTTTCTTTTTTATCTTTGTTTTTTTTTAAAAAGCCCTTTTAAAGAGAAGAAAAAATTTCGGAATTGTTGTCGGAGAAGGGGGGGTGGGGGGGTGGGGGTGGGGGTGGGGGTATGAAAAGGTCACACTTACGAAGAAAACGGTAAACTACATTCCTAACCGTAAGAAGAACGTTGGGAAATCTGTGAATGCAGTAAAGGTTGAAGGAAAAGTGGGGGAAAATGTAAAGGAGGTGAAGGTAAGGGGGAAAAAAAAAGTAAAGACCGGGACTTTGAGAGGAAGAAGGAAGAAATGGTAAGAACAATGTAGGGAAAGGTAGGTGGGCAAGGTTTGAACAAAAAAGTAGAAAAAGGTAAGAAAAGGATGGGGAAATTTTATGGGGAAAAAAAAGAGAGAAAGGCAAGAATATGGGAAAATGTCAGAAGGAAAAAACAAATCATTTATAAGCAGAAAAAGGTAAGGAAAAAGTATGGAACTTAAAGAAAAAAAAAAAACAAGTAGGGAAAGGTAAAGAAAAAGTAGGGGGGGGGGGAGGGGGGGGGGAGACAAGAAAACAAAATTAGGACAGTTTCTTGTTAAAAACAAAAATTGGAAAAGAAGCATTTAAAAAGTAGGGAAATCTAAGAAAAATAGTCGGAAAAGGTCGGAGGAACGTAGGAAGAGAGGAGCAAGCTTTACTCTCTGAACACATTTCAGCTTGCTATTTGCTCTCTCCTTGAGAGACAACAAGCCGTCGCATTCTGACCCACTTGAACAAAAGCGAGCAGACACACACACACACACACACACTCGAACAAACGGTCCAATCCCAGCTGGTGGGTGTTGTCATGTGACCATGGGAATATGAATGGAGGAGGAAGTCAGCCTCGCTTTCACACTCTCTCCGCTGTCACCGCGCCGTACGGCTTTCTCCTCGTCAGATAAGGATATGGTAATTAGGCGGAAGGGGGATGTTGCG
>CM065728.1:23089695-23102195 GCA_033310375.1 Conus canariensis
CTTGGACTTCTGACTTCGTTAAGATGTAGGGCCTCTTTTTTGGGTTTTTGTTGTTGTTGTTGTTGTTGTTGTTGTTGTTGTTGTTGTTGTCTTTTTACTTTCTTTCTTTTTCTTCTTCTTCTTTTTGTTTTTTCTTTCCTTTTTCTTCTTCTTTTTTTCTTTTCTTTTTCTTCTTTCTCTTTTTTTTCTTTTGTTAGACCAAAACGTTTTAACCTAAAGGCAGAGATGTTGAGGGGTGTTTCTTCGATGCAGTGCCTGCTCACGTGTCGGCAGCGTGTAGGTTGGTGGAAGCCAGTCAGCCATGCTGCTGTCTTTGTGTTCGCATGGGGATTGCGAGCGAAAATGAGCATAATGCATTTTATTGTTATTATCACTGGCCGTCTCATCTTTGATGTCGGCTTAGTGGCATTGTTCTCGGGCGGCTTATTCCACGGGGCTGCCCCACTTCACAGCCACGTCACAGCCACGTCCAGGGTGTGTGCTGTTGTTGTTGGCTGTGATGCTGCGTGGTTGTGTTGTTGTTACCATGTGCGCGAGTGATGTAAGGCTGTGTGTGTGTGTGTGTGTGTGTGTGTGTGTGTGTGTGTGTGTGTGTGTGTGTGTGTGTGTGTGCATGCATGCAAACACGCGCGCGCGCGCGTGTGTGTAGATGTATGTATAACATCTTCAGACGGTACACACACATACGCACATACTCACACACGCACGCACACGTGCACAAACAAACACACACACACACACACACACACACACACACACACACACACACACACACACACACACACGCACGCACGCACGCACACACACACACACACACACACACACACACACACACACACACACACACACACACTCACACCATGACACCATAATCTTCACATAATTACTGACAGTCAATAAAGGGGAGAACTGGAGAAGTGTGCTTGCTCTCCACTAACAAAGGTTCACATTTTGGGAATATTTCAGTTCGTCTTCTTTACCTTGCATGCAACCCTAACGTGGAAAAAGAGAAAACTGAACGACTCATCACTTGTCTCCGACGAAAATCGTGTCCCTCTCTTTCAACTGATGCGAAGTCAAAGTCCTGGTCATTGTCATTTCCACGGGGCGTTAGTCCACGGGTGGGGGTGGGGGTGGGGGGTGGAGGGGGAAGGGGGGGGGGAGAATGTCGTCGGACCCTTTCGTGGTATCAGGATGGTTAGGGGCCGGAATAGCCCAGTGGTAGAGCGCCGGACTCGTAATCTTGGGGTTGCGGGTTCGAATATCCGCCGGGCCGTTTCGGTACACGGGGATTTTTCCCTCGGAGTTAACATTGGTTCTGACTCCATTTCCCATACAGTCCTTCGAATGAGGCTATAAACCGAGGTTCCGTGTGTGTGAACGCACGCATAACATCTTGCACACACGTAAAATCCCATCACCAAGTTTCGGAAGAGAAGGTCAGTTTGGCCGTTGGTATGGATGACACGTTACATATAGCATGCACCTTCCCCGAAGATGGACTATGGCTGCCATAATGGCGGGATAAAAAACGGTCATACACACAAAACTCTACTCCCTTTGTTGGTTAGATGGATTAATCCTTGCCCGTCTATACAGCGAGTGTCCGCAGGAGTATCAGCCTGCGTAGGCAAAATCGAAAAATAATAATTGAAAAAAAAAAGGATGGTTGTGGAAGATGGGTAATAACTGTGCATGTGAAATCACTAAGTTCACAACAGAAAAAACACCAGAGGAAAACAGTTCGCAAACGAGGAAAGATTGTATGAGAGTGAAGCTACCCATTTTTACAGGGAATGCGTTAAAGACACACGTTACTTGTCCTTTTTCGGGGCGCTGTCTGAAAAAATTATTCAATATTTTCGACCTATCAAGCAGACTATCAATCTATCAGTCAGACGTCTATCAAGATCTCTCAATCAGACATCTATCAATCTGTCAATCAAGACACCTATCAATCTCTCAGTCAGATATCTATCAATCAGACATCTATCGATCCATCGACCAGAAATCTGCACTCAGCCACACCGATCCCGCCCCCCGCACCCCCCGACCCCCACTCCCCTTCTACACCCCTCTCCAGGTCCGTCACCCCAACCCGCCCCTCCTCTCTTCACCCCCACCCCCACCCCCTACCCCTCACTCCCCACTCTCCTGATTTCCTGGTCAGATTGACCCACAGGTTGGAGTGCTGGCCAGTGTCCGAGAAGTGGATGGGTCAACGACAAAATCACACAGGGGGCTGTCCAAATAAACTACAGCAGGAGGGCAGGAGGAGAGGCAGGAGGTGTGAGCGATGCCTCCTGGAGTGGACATCAACTCTTGTTATATATCTCCCTGCTGGAGTGGCCCACCCTCCATGGCCTCGGGGTTGTGGTCGTTATGTCAGATGGGTTTGTACAGGTTCGTAATTACTCGGGGACGGGTAGGGGAGGCAAAGGGGTGTGTGGGGGGGGGGGGGGGAGGAGGGAGGGGGGATGGAGGGAGGTTGGAAAGGTGGGGAGGGGGGGGGAGCGGGGAGGATGGTCGAGGTGTCGTTCGGGTTCGTGGTTAGGTACGTGAGAGAGAGAGAGAGAGAGAGAGAGAGAGAGAGAGAGAGAGAGAGAGACGCGCGCGCGCACACACACACACACACATACGCACGCACGCACGCACGCACGCACGCACGCACGCACACACACACACATACACACACACAGAGGCAGAGGCTATCAGACAGACAGACGATGATTTCGGATGAGGAGAGCAACTGTGTGTGTGTGTGTGTGTGTGTGTGTGTGTGTGTGTGTGTGTGTGTGTGTGTGTGCGTGCGTGCGTGCGTGCGTGCGTGCGTGCGTGTGTGTGTGTGTGTGTGTGTGTGTGTGTGTGTGTGTGTGTGCGCGCGTGCGTGCGTGCGCGCGCGTAAGAGAGAGAGAGAGAGAGAGAGAGAGAGAGAGAGACTCAAGACTCAAGACTCAAGATATTTTATACATATCAGGCCTCGGCCCATCATGAAGGGATATGTGATCATATAACTGAGTGAAGATATATAACAGATTCAAAATACAAGCTAACGACGATGTAAATGTATTCATGTACCTTTCAAGAAGTCACAACACCTCTCGTTTTAAATCCTTTACACAAACACAAAGAACGATTACGTACGTCTTCAGGTTTGGTCGATGACATTAACAAACTCAGTTTAAACAGTGAAGGGTGTCAATAATATTTAGGCTAAATTAACGTTTCACGTGTACGTTTAAGAGCAGGGCAACAGAGAACAAAATGCACCTCACTTTATTCGCTTTCAGTACATAAGGAACAAATTAAATCGTTAAACATAGACGTTTTGTATCGGTAGTGATATAATGCCAGTTCAGAAATCCCGAGCCTAAATCTAGTCGTAATATATTTTAGATGCCTATCAATATCTAAATGTAAATACGGTTTTAAACTGTAGTCACTGCAAAAAGCTCTATACAAGCTGAATCTGTCACTAGTTTGGATATGATCGGATCAAGTTTGCCACCTACAATCAACAAGCCTTTGCTTGAGGCAACGTATAAAGCCATGGACATTTCCGACACTTTAACTTGCCCAAACAAAACAAATCCATATCTGAGCAAACATAAGCGAATATTTGTTACCAACTTTTCTTACCTTTTGTATCAAGGTCAAATAACATATCAGAAGCTGTGCGTGGAATCCTGTGATTCTCCATTTGTATCAGCTTAAGCCAGTAGCGAATACATTTAACAGCAGAATTTATATATATTGGAGAGCGATTTGTTTCACCATAAACAACGTCATTGGGTGTTCGCCAATCTACTCCTAAAAATTTCTTCAAAGCAAATAAATAGACTGATTCACAATGGACAACAGCATTGTCTAGGCCCCATAGTTCAGAGCCATATTGCACAATTGGCTGTATCTGAGAATCAAACAATTTCATAAATAAATTAAAGGAGTTGTTATCTAACATGTGTAACTTTTTAAGAAGATAAATCAAAGCATTCTTAGCTCTGCTTGCAAGGCCTTTGCATGCAGCAGTGAAGCTCAAGCGCGTAGAGAAAAAATATTCCTAAGTATTTATACGCATTAACCACAGGCATCCTTTCACCGTTATATAAGCATTTTTCTCTCACACTCAAATATCCACCCTTCAGAAATACTATGATATTGCTTTAATCATATTTACTTTAAGTTGAAGAGATGCAGCGGCATGTTGTAGGATGTTCAATTGTGTTTGCAGACCTGTAACTGTTTCTGCCATTGAAACGACATCGTTAGCCAACAACAGAATAAATCATTTAAATGCATCCAGTGAAAATCTAGCGCCATGTCTTCAATTGTTAATAACTTCTAACGCTAATTCATTGATAAAAAGAGAGAACAGAACAGGGCTGCATGCATCTCCTTGTCTTAATCCTGACGTACAGGCAATGTAATCAGTCAACACAGAACCGCACCGAACTCTCGTTTTTACATCACTGTACATACTTTTGATACAGTTTGAACAATTTACTTTCAACGCCATTTTTTAAGAGAATTGTCCAGAGAAGATTTCGATTGATCGTGTCAAAAGCTTTTTCGAAATCTATGAATGTAGCATGAAATTTTCGATTGTAACATAACTGTTTTTGTATGAGAGCTAGAAAGGAAAACATGTGATCGACTGCTGAGTAACCTTTCTTAAATCCAGCTTGATAATCACCTGTGATAGTGTGTTCTTTCATCCATTTTTGCAATCTGTTATTTATCACTATACCAAATAATTTACTGCTAACATCGCTCAAGGAAATCCCTCTATAATTGTTTGGGATGTTGACATCACCCTTCTTGAAAATAGGTTGAATAACAGATTCACACCATTTGTCAGGGAATACACCACTGTCAAATAGCTTATTAAATAATTTCAGGATAAAAAAGTACAACCTGATCATTCCAATTCTTAAAGACTTCGGTGATAATGCCATCGGGACCAACTGCTTTACGATTGTTTTTATTTTTTATTTTTTATTTTTTATAGTTTTCTAAAAGCAAGCAATCTTTCTGCTTTAGAGATTGGACGATTCCTGTAGCCTTCCGTTTCAACTTCAGCTAAATCCTCATTTACTGTGTTGTCAGCATCCGTCTCCAGCAAGACTTTAAAATGTTGAAACCATGAATCAATAGATATGCTGTTTTTGAGAGAGAGAGAGAGAGAGAGAGAGAGAGAGAGAGAGAGAGAGAGAGAGAGAGAGAGAGAGAGAGAGAGCAAACGCAGTGCTTCAACCAAAAAGGGAAAGCACGTGTTTCCCATACACCTGGCCTCCCTTGCATGAAAAGAATAAACAATAGTCACACGACAGTGTGCATACGAAACGTTACAAATAACAAACAGTCAGTGTTCGTTCATTGAAACTCAAGGACTTCAAAACGCGATAAAAACAAACAAGCAAAGACGGCAGTTCGTTGCAATCTTACGGGATGTTGTAGGAAAGCAAGAGAATGAGAGAGCAGGAGAAGAAAGAGGAGAGGAGAAATAATAGATAGAATTAGGAGAGAAGGGAAGAAGACGGAGAGGCATTGACAAGAAGCAGAGAGAGAGAGAGAGAGAGAGAGAGAGAGAGAGAGAGAGAGCATACCATAAGATTGTCGTATTTGTATATTAAACGAGAAAATATATCGGAAGGAGGGCTTTGTAAAAAAAAAATCAGATAATACGATTAAGAGAAAAAAAAGAAGAGAATATGAGCAATACTTATCCCAGTAACACAATGTCATACATATCAATCTTAGGAATACCAAAATTGATAATATAACATGTCATTAAGGACAAACAAAATGAAGTGGCACTCCAGTAAAATACGCAGAGATAACCCATCGAAGAAGAGACACAGACAGGGGAGATAGGAGGGGGACAAAGAAGCTAATTACATAGGGAGGGAGAGGAAGGAGAAGGGCAGAACAGGAGAAAGAAATGAATGACAGCGAGAAACAGTGGGAGGAAGAGAGAGAGAGAGAGAGAGAGAGAGAGAGAGAGAGAGAGAGAGAGAGAGAGAGAGAGAGAGAGAGAGAGAGAGATGTAAGTGGACAGACGGACAGACAGAAGCGAGAGGAACAGGCAAAAAGGAGGGAGACACACACACACACACACACACACACACACACACACACACACACACACACACACACACACACAGAGAGAGAGAGAGGCAGATATACATGTAGGTGGACAGACGGACAGACAGAAGCGAGAAGAACAGGCAAAAAGGAGAGAGAGAGAGAGAGAGAGAGAGAGAGAGAGAGAGAGAGAGAGAGAGGGAGAGAGAGAGACTCTGGAGGGGGTGCTTATGTTAGAGGGGGTGAAGGGGGCTGGGGGGGGGGGGGGACCCACATACCTTCTGGGGCAGGGGGGGGGGGGGGATCCCACTGTCTTTCTGTAGACGTCACACGAGCCGTGGAAGGTTTCACTGTTCATCTACCCCCCCCCCACCCCCTCTCTCTCCCATGTCCACCCGCACCAACCCTATCACCACCCCACCCCCACTCCTCTTCATCCCTCCCACCTCCGCTCCGCATCTTCTCCTCACAAAATGACCATGTGTGAGAGCCAACACATGCATACACACCGCACAGAGGCACACAAGAGCGCACGCGCACACACGCACGTACACATGCACGCACGCGCGATCACACACACAACACACAAATACACACACACACACACACACACACACACACACACACACACACACACACACACACACACACACATTCACTTACTCACTCACTATCACTCACATCCACCCATCCATTAACATCTACAATGGAAGGGGGCGGGGGTCAAGGTTTCCCTCAGCGCCGGACATACATCATTACCAAACGGGTGATGGGCTTTCTTTCTCCTGATGCCGGTGAATGTACCCACCCGCCCCCCACGCAGCCCATAGGAAAGTGCTAATGCCAAGCTGAGCTGATAAATAACATGTACATTGTCCCCACATGCTCTCCACCATGGCCAGGTTTCCCAGTGTCCCTTGTCTTGTGGCTCAGTGCTGACTTCTGACATCTCCCATCAATTGTCTTCTACAGTTGCGCTTCGGTCACAAAGTCTGTGTGCTTGCTTTGTGTTGTGTTCGTTGTTTTGGTTGTGTATCTGTCCGTGTCTGTCCCTATGTTTGTCTGTCTGTCTGTCTGTTCTTCTGCTGTCCTGTCTGTCTGTCAATGTGGCCGACAAGCTCAACTTTTTTTTTGAACTGGTCATCTCTCTCTCTCTCTCTCTCTCTGTGTGTGTGTGTGTGTGTGTGTGTGTGTGTGTGTGTGTGTGTGTGTGTGTGTGTGTGTGTGTGCAGCCGTTTCTTTCTCCTTCTCTGTTTCTATTGCTTTGTCTATCCCTTCCCTTGCAATCTGTATCTATTGGCGTGTGTATGCGCGCGTGCGTGCGTGTGTTTGTATGTGTGCGTGCGTGTGTGCTGACGTGCGTGCGCGGGCACGTGCGCAATCTTGTGTGTGTGTGTATGTGTGTGTGTGTGTGTGTGTGTGTGTGTGTGTGTGTGTGTGTGTGTGTGTGTGTGTGTGTGTGACACAACCTTTCGTTTTTGTCAACGCTGATGTAAGTGACGATGCTTGGCCTTCCAATGGAGGCTGAATACTCAGACCGTAGGCACATTTTGACCTCCCTCGCATCCTTTTCGGATTCTCAAGCATGGGTTTCATGATTTCCTTTCACATTGATTACACTCAGAATAGAAAAAAAGGGAGGAGGAAGAGGAAGGGGTAAGTCTCATAGCCTAATGGCTACAGGGGCAGTAAGTTGTCAGAGGTTAGCACGGCCTTAGGGAAGTCAACCCGCAAAGCCATTCTTCTCCTTCCTCCGCCTTTAATCTCACCCGAACTGAATCAGATACTTTATTACTGCTGCACGGACAGAAAGGGTTTCAAACGGGGGGAAAATCCGATTCAACAAGAGGTTCGAACTCTTGACCGTCAGTTCCATAGGCAAACACTCTAACTGTTAATCATGCGTAGAACAATTCTACCAGACCACGGTCAGCATAAGCGAATTAACGACAAATTGATCTTTTCCAGACGTTACAAACAGCAGGTATACATCATGCACAAACAATACTCGCCACATCACAATCAGCATGTCCACGTTGATTGTGACCTGGGGAGAACTGTTTTTTTGTGTGTATGATTTATGTCTGTTGTTGGGATGTCTGAAAAAACCCTGTTTGTCCAAAATCGACTTGTCCGTTTCATACTTTGTTTTAATTGAAATAAGCATGACTTTGAACCGCCTGGTGTGTGTGTGTGTGTGTGTGTGTGTGTGTGTGTGTGTGTGTGTGTGTGTGTGTGTGTGTGTGTGTGTGTGTGCGTGCGCGCGTGTGTGTGTGTGTTGCGAGTAATTTGGCTTGTTTTCAGTAAAACTGCTACCTGTTTTAGTCATCTTACAGATTTGTTGCACGGTCTTTCTCAGCTATCGTGGATGGACTAACACAAGCACAGCGTATTCTGCTGACGCGTCTTACCCAGGGGATGAAAACCGACTCCAGTCAAAGTAAAGCAAATGGTCCCCTTCACCTGACTTCGATCACCCTGACACCATGAGTTCCATCAGGGCCAGACGAGATCCTAAAATCCCAGACCCCATCCTCCACCTCAACCCCCGCTCCTGACTGTCAAAAATGAAAAATGGCATTTTAGCACGATTTCTCTTTTCCCTACAGGGTGGGGGGAGGGGGGGGGGGAGGGCAACCACCAGACCCCTTTTGGAATCCCTCCTTCTTCTCATGTCACTCATCTGAACCTGATGACGGTCCTCATTATTCTGCCAGTGAAGGGTTTATGTTGACATTCTAGTACCATCTTCTTTTATTAACTTTATTCATATACAGCTGGTCTTTACCCAGCCTGGCTAAAGTTACAGGGGGGGGGGGGGGGGGGGGGTCCAGAGAGAGAGAGAGAGAGAGAGAGAGAGAGAGAGAGAGAGAGTGAGAGGATGGAGAAACAGAGACAGAGTGAGAGACAGAGAGAGAAAACCAGCCAGGTATTAAATGGCGTAATGAAGCCTACCTCACACGCTATGAATCTGTTTTAAATGACGATGACAGTGAAGAGGAGTGACTCATGTTGCTGATCTTTACGTGAGGGCGGCACCCCACCTCTTGCTGCGGCGGTACGTGTACGTGTGTGCGTGGGCGGGCAGATGGGTGTTTGGGACGGGTGAAGGGCCCAGCCGGGGATGGGGAAAGTCCGCATGCTCTCGCGCCCATAACGTGCAGAGATAGTGGATGGCCAGCTGAGCCCAAAGTGAAGAGGCACCGCATGACCTTACGACCAGCGTCCACGATTTAACCCGCCCCCACCTGTCCCAGCAGTCCCAGCACACACACACACACACACACACACACACACACACACACACACACACACACACACACACACACACACACACGCACGCACGCACGCACGCACGTACGCACGCAACACACACACACACACACACACACACACACACACACACACACACACACACACACACACACACACGCGCGCGCGCGCATGCACACACACACACACACACACACACACACACACACACACACACACACACACACACACACACACCATTCTCCCTGCCGCTTCCCCAAGCCGATCACCACCCGTAACATTATACTGATACACGCAAACTCACAGGGGGCATAACCCCTCTGTATTTTTCAGGGAGACGAAGAAAAGAACCAACGACACTTCAAGGATGTTACAACGTCAGAACTTCGCCCATAAAACGGACCCCCTGAACCGACAAAAGAACCATTACCACCAAGAATAGATACGGTTTCGTACCTAACCCCCTCCCCACCCCCACCTCCCACCCCAACTTCACGACCCCAGTGTCACCTTCCTCGCCTCCCCCACCCCACCCCCTCCCCCACCACCATCCCTAAAAGCACCGATACTATCACCCCCCACCCCACCCCACCCCTCATCCCCCAAACTACCTTCCCAACAGCTCCTGCTGTGACTTCAGCTCTGTCATCATGGCGATGGTGAGGGGGTATTACGGAAATCAGACACTGGGAGCTGACCTCATTACCAAACCATGCGGGTCCTTTTTTCTTTTTCTTTTTTTTTCAGTGACCTGCTCTGAGACCTGTTGCTGGGGTACAGGTCGTAGATGGCTTGGGCCTCAGCAAGAGGCATGATGACGATATCGGGCGTAAGACAAAACCTTGACTGTGTCTTTAAAAAAAATCTTCGACTGTATCCTTAGACCGAACCTCGGCTGTATCTTTAAGACAAATCTTCGACTGTTGTTTTAAGACAAAACCCCTGACTATGTTATCAGACGAAACCTCGACAGTGTCTTAAGACAAAACCTCGACCGTGTCTTCAGACGAAACATAGACCGTATCTTCAGACAAAACCTCGACTGTGCCTGAGGACAAAATCTCGACCGCGTCTTAAGATAAAACCTCTGCTGTTTCTTAAGACAAAACTTCGACTTTGTCTTAAGACAAAATCTCGACTGTGTCCTAAGACAAAACCTCAAAGGTGTCTGACGGCTGCTTACTTCCATGTACCAAAAGCCCATAGTGTCTGCAGTGATTTCAATAGAAAGCGGCGATTCCTTTTTTTTCAAGAAAATAATGATAATTACCGTTTTTGCCTGAAAATGCTAATTCTCTCTTATTTTAGTACTCCCTTTGTTTTGCGTTGTTTTCCTCTTATGATGGGTAAATGTAGTCACCTTGAAAATAGATCATTATGACTCTTGAAAATAAATAATCGTAACTCACGGAAACAAATAAACAATGATCATGAAAACAGATCATTCTGACTCCATGGAAACAAACTGTTATGACCAATGAAAGCAATTAAGTAGGAGTCATGAAAACAGTTCACGATGACTAATTACAACAAATACTTAAACTCATGAAAATAGACCATTTCGATTCATGAAAACAAATGATTGGGTGTATGAAATCAGGTAACTTAATGACTTTTGTGCATGCATACCGATATTACTGGTATCACTGCGCGGACTGCGGGTCTTTTAAAACGGACATAATAATTCGTTTTTCACTGCTGAAGGCTTGCCAGAGTCATAGTCTTGTCGCTTGTCTTTTGATTCATTTTCTTCAGTTCTAACAGCGTCAAAAACAGTGAAAATGATTGTTTTCATATGAAGAAAAAAAAAAGGCCGTTCTGATGTGGATACAATATTCGTTTATTTGTGTTGCTTTTCATCATCATTTTTTTCTTTTTTTAATTTAATTTAATTTTCTTACAAGTTATAACCTTTTGATGCCACTACATTCCCGTAACTCGGGGCTCAGCAGGAGGCTGAGTGACGTTCATCGGTCGGGCGACTTTTTACCCCACTCTAACCATCAACTGTATCTTATTACTGACATCGTTGAGCCGCAGGAGACACCGCGGCTTTCAGTCACGCGTGCGCCGTGTATGTCAACGACAAATGGACGCATTAGAGGGCTCAGGGGACAGCGACACACAGCGCTGTTTCAGTTTTTCGGATGACAGCGCGCAGGATCATAAAGGCCCTCACAGACGGGGCGTCAGACTCAGGATCGAGAATCGACGCCAGCAGTATAATTATTTGGAAACACTCGCGCTTGTTGAGGCTTGTTGCGTACGTCGCTGGTGTCAGACTGCGTGTATAATGTTCGCGCTTATGTATTATTGTTATTATTGACAGTCCTTCTGTAGCGCCTATTCTCCTTTAGAGATCAAGCTCCAAACGCTTTACAAGCCATGCTGTCATTTCCACAACGGGCTGCCTACCTTGGCAAAGCCCACTGAAGAGCTTTCTGCTTGCTGGCGCCACATTTAGTCGCTTCCCGAGTCGTTCAGTCGAATATCAGTCATTCAGTTTTTAT
The DNA here is from genome assembly GCA_033310375.1 of Conus canariensis. NCBI lineage: Eukaryota > Metazoa > Mollusca > Gastropoda > Neogastropoda > Conidae > Conus > Conus canariensis. The sequence continues at coordinate 23,101,563 of CM065728.1, forward strand.
TTTCACTCATTCGCTCCATTTTTCACAGAGAATGCCTGCTTTTTGTATATTTGTCATCCATACCAACGGTCGGACTGTTCTTCTCGTTCGAAAGTTGGTGATGGGATTTAACATATGCGCAGGATGTTATGCTTGCGTCCACACAGGGAATCTCGGTTTATAATGTCATTAAAGGACTTTGCAGAAAACAGATTCAGAACCTACATAACCCCAAGGGACCCTCCCCCCTCCCCCCGGTCCCCTCCCCCCCTCCCCCACGTACTGGAACGGACCGGCAGAGATTGGAACCTGCAACTCCAGGATTACCAGAATCACGAGTCCTGTGTTCTGTTATTAGCTAATCCGGCTCCATTTCATATTTTGGAGTCTCGTCCAGAACAACAATATGGAAAAAAAATGTACTTCCTGCTGACATCCATTTAGGGAGTTATGTTTACTGCGTTATTTAGATCTGTTATTTATGACGTGTGAAAAGATACATTTGTCCGAAATCAACTGGTGCATGAAATAAACGTTACTTTGCATTCTGTTTTGTATGCGTATTTATATCTCAAGCTTGTGCCTGACGTTGTTGACAGGCAAAGTACGATTATACAAATTTTCCGGGCTTCGGTATAGTTTCGTCAACCGACA
>CM065728.1:23107195-23113346 GCA_033310375.1 Conus canariensis
CCTCTCTCTCTCTCTCTCTCTCTCTCTCTCTCTCTCTCTCTCTCACACACACACACACACACACATACACACACACATTCACTCACACACACACACACACACACACACACACACACACACACACACACACACACACACACACACGAGAGCGCGCCTGCACCACGCACGGACGCATACAGACACAGACGGACAGACAGACAGACAGATACACGCATACACACACACTCACTCTCTGTGTCTCTGTCTCATACACACACACACACACACACACACACACACACACACACAAAACACACCCCACACACACACACACACACCTATCCTGTTACGGTCATACCTAACCCACACACCCATCCGGTTTCCTTTTTTTTTTTTTTTTATTAACCGGAGGCTGAAGGGAGGAGGAGGGGGTGGGAGACATCGGAGAAATGGAGTGGGTGGGAGATGAGTTCGCATTCATTACACTCTTCTGTTGGAGACGAATACATTCGCACACACACACACACACACACACACACACACACACACACACACACAGACACAGACACAGACACACACAGACACACAGACACACACACACACACACACACACACACACACACACACACACACACACACACACACACACACGCTCACATACACACACACAAACAGATGACGGGACACGGAGGAGGAGGAGGATGAGGAGCAGCAGGAGAGAGAGAGAGAGAGAGAGAGAGAGAGAGAGAGAGAGAGAGACAGAGAGACAGAGACAAGAGAGAGAGAGAGACAGAGAGAGAGAGAGAGAGAGAGTCTGTATGTGTGTATGTGTGTGTGTTACGACGAAAACACAGCCTACTATTCTTTTCACAATATTTCAGTGAGCGGGAAGTGGATGGGGGGGGGGGGGGGGGGGTTGGAGGCTGGTTGAAAACGGATGAAAAGACCTCTAATCTCTCCTCGAGTGCAACCAACTATACACAGGTCGACTCTGCTAATTTGTTTCAAATCTGTACTTCGATCAGAAGAGTCACAAATTCAGATTTTTACAACGGAAATTATTATGTATTATTCTCGTCTGTATGTATGCATATATATCATTTCGTAGATTTACGTCACGGGGAACGATTCCTTTACATATCAAAAAGGAAACCTAAATTCAAATGACGAATGCTGTTGGGGACAAGATGAGATTAGACAAAAGGTAGAGAGGTTTTTTTTAACATTAAGCCATCGCCTGCGAGAAGAATCGATGATGATGATGTGATGATGATGATGATGATGATGATGAGAGAGAGAGAGAAGGAGAGAGAGAGAGAGAGAGAGAGAGAGAGAGAGAGAGAGAGAGAGAACACACGAACGAACACATTTTATTTTTTAAACAGGGTAATGAGATTAGCACATTATCCGTACTTTTTTCCACCCAGCACTAGTGAGAAGAAGAAGAAGAAGAAGGAAGAGGAAGGGGGGGGGGGGGGGGGGGGGGGGGGGGAGGGGAGGAGGAGGGGAGGAAGAAAAGAACAAGGATACGGAGGAGGAGAGTGGAGGAAAGAAAAGAACAACTACTGGAAATGTGGGAAAATACCATGGAATCAATATGACAGAACAAGGAAGACACAAATACACTAGTCGACATGCAGACTATCAAAAGACGAAAACTGATACTTCAAACACAAAGAACACACACCACACACACACACACACACACACACACACACACACACACACACACACACACTCACACACAACACACACACACACACACACACACACGCACACAACACACACACACACACACACACACACACACACACACACACACACACACATAGCGCACGCGCTTTGGGATTGGGGGGTTGGGAAAGGAGAAGGTGGTCCCCCGAAAGAAATTACAAAAAAAATGTACTGTTACGTTTAAAACAAAATGAGAGAGAGAGAGAGAGAGAGAGAGAGAGAGAGAGAGAGAGAGTGAGAGAGAGAGAGAGAGAGAGAGAGAGAGAGAGAGAGAGAGAAAATTCTTTATTTACGAGGATAATAGATAAGCACTGATGTGCTTTTTTACAGAGAGAGAGAGAGAGAGAGAGAGAGAGAGAGAGAGAGAGAGAGAGAGAGAGAGAGTTTAGGTTGGCCATAGTCCCATCTCCAGGGGGATCCATAGTACAATAAGATGACAAAAGGAAGACATCATTAGCACGACTTCCACGATTGGGGGGTCGGGGGTGTTGGTTGAAGAAGAGAAGAAGAAGAAGAAGAAGAAGAAGAAGAAGAAGAAGAAGAAAAAAAAGAAGAAGAAGAAGAAGAAGAAGAAGAAGAAGAAGAAGAAGAAGAAGAAGGAGAAGAAGAAGAAGAAGAAGAAAGAAGAAGAAAGAACAAGAACAAGAAGAAGAAGAAGAAGGAGGAGAAGGAGGAGAAAGACACGCAGACAGACAGACAGACGGACGGACGGACGGATGAACGGACAGAGAAAGAGAGAGAGAGAGAGAGAGAGAGAGAGAGAGACAGACAGACAGAGACAGAGAGACAGAGAGAGACACACAGACACACAGACAGAAACAGAGACAGACAGAAGGAGAGACGCATGTGCAAGATTCAAAAGTCTAAACACACAAAAGACCTTGCGGTCTGAGCAGCTCCACTCAAAATGCCCCCCCCCCCCCCCCCCCCAACCCCCTCCCCCACCCCCACCCCTCCACACCTAAAACATCATCATTGACTCGCACTCCACAGCGAGTGGGCGCGAGGGGGGAGAAAGTCTATACACACAGCAGATGCGTAACCCTGAACAGATACGTGCCTTAAATACACTACTCTGCTTGTTTGAGGGCGGGAGGGATGGAGGTGTGCGGGGGAGGGAGGGAGGAAAGGCGTCTGAGGAGGCTGGGGTGGAACTTTTTGTCACCTAAGAATATTTTTGCAGGTGCGATGGCATCTTGGATGAGAGAAAAGTGGACTGTGTGTTATAACTTTTCAGGTGTTCATCTCTGTCTGTCTCTGTCTGTCTGTCTCTTCCACCCTCCTCCCCCCCCCCCCTCTCTCTCTCTCTCTCTGTGTCTCTGTCTTTCTCTCTCGCTTGCTCGCTTTCTATCTGTGTATCTGTCCGTTTCTCTGTCTGTCTATCCTTCTCTCCATCCCTTCCCCCTCCATCCCTCCCCCTCCCTCCTCTCTCTCTCTCTCTCGCTCGCTCGCTCGCTCGCTTGATCTCTGTCTATCTGTTTGCCTGTCTGTCCGTCTGTCGGTCTGCCTGTCTTTCTTTTTGTCTTTGTCTGTCTGTCTGTCTGTCTCTTTGTTTGTGGCCGCTGTATAGCGCCATCCACAAATTGTTGCAAGTTCTTCTGTAGGAAAATTCACGTTGTTAGATAAAGAAAAACAATATTCGGGGGAAGAAGACAGAAATTTGTGGGTGGCGCTGCACGGTGGCCACACGATCCCCCAGGGTAGAACGGCCAGAACTGAAGAAATGTGTTATGACGAAGACGTTGTGTACAACACGATGAACGCACTATATAGTGAAGGAGCAGTATGGTTTTATATACTGATGATGATGATGATGACGATGACGATGATGATGATGATGATGATGATGATGATAAAGACGATGGTGATGATGACGATGGTGATGATGCTGATGTTGATGATGATGATGATGATGATGATGATGATGATGATGATGAAGATGATGGTGATGTCATCATCGACGTCATTGTCGTCGTCATCATCATCATCATCATCATCATCATCATCATCGTTCACCATTGGCTGTTCGACGAGTGAGAATGCCTTTTTCGTCCTCTTAGTTATAGGGCACTGCGGTCTGCATCGTGGCCACATTCACTGAATATATGAGGGACGCAATGTTCTTGTATCACTCTTCCTGCGTGCCGTGCACAGATCTGTTCGCCCAGTGGGACTGTTGGCTACGTTGTCCCACTTTGTCCAACGTTCTGCCTGCCTTTTGCTACTTCCTTTGCTTTAGTCTGCGCGTTCCTTGTTTTTTTTTTTTTTTTCCTGCTTTAATCTGAGTGTTCATACTCAAACTGCTTTATGACTTTCTACTTCTGCTTATATTTGCCTACCTTTTTTTCTCTCTCTCTCTTCCGTTTTCTGACTTTCGAACTTTGACCTGCCTTCCACTTTTCCTTCTTTTGCCCACATTTCCTGCCGTTTTCTTCTTTGTCTTCGTTTTCTTTTTTGTCTTCGTTTTCCTATTTTTGTCTTCGTCTTCATTTTTTTCTTCGTTTTCCTATTTTGTTTTCGTTTTCTTCTTTTGTCTTCGTTTTCTTTCTTTCTGTTTTTTCCTTTTCCGTTCCCCCCTCCCCCCCCCCCCCCCCCCCCCCCCCCCCCCCCCCCCCCCCCCCCCATCCCTTCGTTTTCCTGCTTGTTCTTCATTCTCCCTACCTTTTCCTACTTTTCCATTGTCTTTCTGATCTGCCTTCTCTGTTTCTACTATTTCCCTTTCCCCCCCAACTTTCCCTCGTCTTTTTCTATCAATTTTTTTTTGTTACCTTTTCCTTCTGGTTCCCCATCTTTTCCCATTCCTCCCCTATCGTTTCCTACTGTTCCTTGTCGTGTTCAGCTCACCCTGGCATGTCCCCCCACTTTGATACATCTCTCTCCCATCCTTACATCTTCTGCCTTTTCTGCTCTTCGTGGTCTGTTTCAGAACGACAGTCTGTTGATAGCTGTCTAGAACCGGAACCCCAAACTAGATTTTATTCTTGGTTCAGTATTGAATTGAAAAAAAAAGTTAGCCTACTCATCCTAGGAGAGGTAATCGTATGACGCACCGCGCGCGCGCGCGCGCGCGCGCACACACACACACACACACACACACACACACACACACACACACACACACACACACACAAGCACGCACACACACACACACACACACACACACACACACACACACACACACACACACACAAGCACGCACACACCACACACACACCACACACACACACCACACACAACACACACACAAGCACGCGCGCGCGCGCGCGCACACACACACACACACACACACACACACACACATACACACAAACACACACACACACACTACACACACTCACACACACACAAGCACGCACACCATACATACACACACACGCGACATACACACGTATACACACATTATAATCAACACGCACGCGCACGCCTGCCCATGCAGACACAAACACACAGACACAGACACAAAGACGCAGACACACACACACACATACAGAGACTGACAGGACGGACAGACAGACAGACAGACCACACCACACACACACACACACACACAGACTGACAGACGGACAGACAGACAGACAGACAGACGTACACACACACACACACACACACACACACACAACACACACACACACACACACACACAGAGCCTGACAGGTGACAATAGAAAGAAAAGGTGAGTAAAATGTCGCGTTGACGTTTATGTAAATAAAAAATCAATCCAAAATTACAAGAACAAAAAAATCTGCGTGAATACTCAGCAAGTTAAACAACAGCGCTGGTTAAAAAAAAAATCCCGCAAAATCAACAGTGACATTATAAAGCAGCGGGGCTAGATGGAAGGGAAGGGGAAGGGGCAATTGAGAAGAGGTCGGGGGGGGGGGGGAGGGGGGGAAGGGGCAGGAGAGGAAAGGTGGACGAGGAAACGCAGAATTGTTTGGGAAAGGGGGTAGGGGCACAAGAATAACGTCGGTGTTTTTGCTGTGTTAGGGTTTTATCGCACGGAACGGTATTTCAGATATTTCAAGGGACGACTTGGGGTGGGGTGGGGGGGGTGGGGGGGATTACAAAGATAAGAAATCTGCAACTTGCTGGTCCCCCCCATAAACCACGAAGGATTTCCGAAAATCGTCTGCTACCTGCCCTCACAAGGAAATGGTGACATTCTCTTTCTCGCTTTCTCCCTCCCTCCCTCCGTCCCACCCACCCACCCACCTCTCTCTGTCTCTCTCTTCTCCCACGTTGACGTACATCCGAGAAGAGAGAGAGAGAGAGAGAGAGAGAGAGGGGGAGGAGAGAGAGAGAGAGAGAGGGGGAGAGAGAGAGAGAGAGAGAGAGAGATAGAGAGAGAGAGACCGAGACAGAGAGAGAAAGAACTCCGAGATCTGAACTCAGAAAACTTTTTTGAGAGAGAGAGAAAGGGAGGGACACACACACACAC
>CM065728.1:23138131-23155631 GCA_033310375.1 Conus canariensis
TTGAAGAGGATGAATATTAACTATGACTACAACGAGACGACGACGATAACAACAACAACAACAACGACGACGACGACGACAACACGACAGTGATAGTCATCACCCCCGTCACCGATGAAGAGAGAGCAGCAATGACGTCGTTTCATGAAAATAGTGAGAAGAAGCTCAAGAACAATAACAACAACAACAACAACGGCAACGACAGTAGCAGCTAAAACAATGACATTGAAAATCGGCACTAAAATCACCACAGAGAGAGAGAGGAGAGAGAGAGAGAGAGAGAGAGAGAGAGAGAGAGAGAGAGAGAGAGAGAGAGAGATTGATATAGGTAGATAGATCGATAGATAAATAGACAGAGAGATAGACAGACGGACAGACAGAGCGAGCTGAAAGATAATAGATAGATAGAACAGACAGATAGACGGATAGATAGATAAACAGATAGATGGATAGACAGAGATGATGTTGCTCAGAGCCCAGCCGCCGCAAAGGGCCATGTTAGAACTGTCACCCCGCTGAAGGCAACTCTCAAAATGAATAGTTTGTTAGTCCCATAGACAGACAGACAGACAGATAGATAAACAGACAGACAGACTGACAGATAGACAAATAGATAAATAGACAGACAGACAGATAGATAGACAGACAGACAGATAGACAAATAGATAGACAGACAGACAGACAGATAGACAGACAAATAGATAAATAGACATACAGACAGACAGACAGAAAGATAGATAAACAGACAAATAGACAGAAAGATAGATAGATAGATAGATAGATAGATAGATAGATAGATAGATAGATAGATAAACAGATAGACAGATAGATAGATATAGACAGACAGACAGAGATACAGACAGATAGACAGACAGATAGATAGACAGACAGACAGATAGATAGATAAACAGATAGACAGACAGATAGACAGACAGACAGACACAGACAGACAGAGGAGGTGGCGGGGGCCGTCTCTTCTTCCCTGGCACCCTATGGTATCCTCCCCACGCCATGCACGCCCACTCCGGCTCCTCGCGCACAGCCACACCCATGCCTTGTCCTCTCCCCCAGACCCAGCATCGGCAATCCACAGGGAGCAGCCACTGTCCAGTCGCCATGTCAATGTCAACGACTGTTGCACGATGGCCAGTCCTGTTGCTACTACTCTTATTTCTACTGGCGCTGTTGCCACAATCGCTGCTGCTGTTGCTGCTGCTACAACAACAACAACAACTACTACTACCACCTAACCACCGCCACCACCACTACTACTACTGCTTCTGTTACATTACTACTGCTGCTGCTACTACTTCTTCTACTTCTACTGCTGCTACTGCTACTACTGTTACTATAACTACTGCAATTACCACTAGTACCACCATCCTTAAGAGCAACAGCAACAACAATAATAATTTTGTTTCTTCTTCTTCTTCTTCTTCTTCTTCTTCTGCTGCTGCTGCTGCTGCTGCTGATAATGATGATGATGATGATGATGATAATGATGGTGATGGTGATTATGATTTGAAAATATCAGGTAGGGAAAGGTGTGAAAAAGTAGAGAAAATTAGAGAGAAAAAAAAATGTATGGAAAGGCAAGAAAAGTGGAAAAATCGTGGGGGGGAAAAGGCAGGAAAACGTCTAGAAAGGTGAGAGACATAGGAACACATCAGAAAGAGTCAGAAAGTGTGAAAACAAAGTCAGAAAAATGGATGGGTGAGTGGCACAGGGAGGGAAGAAAAGATGGCAAGGAGAAAAGGTAGAAAAGAAAATTTGAAAAAAAAACAAACAACAAAAACAAAACAAAAAAAACGACAGAAAATTGAAAAGATGTGAAAAAAGGAACATTACGCAAAATCATGAAAACTTTAAAAAAAAAAAAAAAAAGGGGGGGGGGGGGGGGGAGGAGGAGTTGGGACATGTGGGAAACGTGGACAAAAAGAAAACAACACAAAAACAAACAAACAACCCCCCCAAAAAACAACAACAACAACAACAACAACAAAAACAACTATGAGGTAGCTAAATACAGCATGGCGTGTAGGACCGCACCTTGGGTTGATCGTGGGCACAAGGACCGTCCGTCATTAGGTGTGTGGCTGGCCGCTGATCGATCAGACAGATAGGTGTAGTGGTAGTCGTCAGAGGGTGTGACCAGCAGGCTGTGTCCAGCATTAATGAAGCGAGGCACAGGAGGGAGGAATTAACCACGTGACGAATGGCTGACGTTCGACTGGCCCAAACGTCACGAACGTTGGCTATTGAAGTGATGATTTTGAAGAACGGCTAATGGACACCGACAAAGTTGAGCGGAGCGACCTTGATTTGTGAGCTGGTGAACGATACACCAGCTAGGGACCAACTGGACTGGATTGACCAGAACAGCCCAGAGCAGAATGCGATGGCGAAGGGTCGTCGATGGCCTATGCTCCACCGGGAGCGATGGGCATAATGATGAATGAATGAACGAAACGCGTCATGGACAGGCGGTAACACGGTAGCAGGCATGCTTATTTCCGACATAGAGCAGAACACGGTCGGTGAACTTGTTATTCAGCGAGGCTCTCACCGCCATTTCTCCTGCTTTGTTCAGCTGTTAAACAAAGCACAGCATCACGTGGTCTCACGATCTGTTGTTCTCGTTTACAAAACAATTCAAAGGGAAAAGAAAAGAAAAAAAAAGAGAGAAAGAAGAAAAGGGATAAAGGCAAAATGGAAAACAACGCTCTTATCATAGGAAGAAGAAGTTCCCTTGTTCGTTCTGTGTGCTTTTGTTGTCTGCATCTTCTTCTTCCTTCATACGACCAACATCATTTTACTGATGGTTTTGTCGTAGTTTTGTCGTAGCATCTGTGCCAGCCTGAGTAGTGCCAGACAGAGCATTAGTTTCGAGTCATGGGTTGTTATTGTTTCATCATGGCAGCGAACGTTCCCCCCCTTCCCCCCCCCCCCCCCCCCATTACTTTTAAAGCTAACGTTCTGACTGTTTGGGCAAGCGGAATGTAACCCTGATGTCAATGTCCTCTCAGCGCGGTGAGCAAGGGCTTCAGAATCGTTCTACCTAATGAGGTGCTGTCGGTGACAGAGCGCCAGCTTCACATCTACATGTGACAGAGCGCCATCTTCACATCCACAGGTGATAGAGCGCCATCTTCACATCTACAGGTGATAGAGCGCCATCTTCACATCTACAGGTGACAGAGCGCCATCTTCACATCCACAGGTGATAGAGCGCCATCTTCACATCCACAGGTGATAGAGCGCCACCTTCACATCTACAGGTGATAGAGCGCCATCTTCACATCCACAGGTGATAGAGCGCCATCTTCACATCTACAGGTGATAGAGCGCCACCTTCACATCCACAAGTGATAGAGCGCCACCTTCACATCCACAGGTGATAGAGCGCCACCTTCACATCCACTCACATGCCGTCACACAACACCAACCTTTGTGTTCACCTCGCTCACATAGTCTGTGTGAATGTGCAAAGTATACCTACGTGTTGACGAACCAGAAGTAGGCACCGCCGCCCCGCAGCCAGGAACCAATCTCTACGATCTTTGCGGACTGAGGCCATCTATGACCAGGATCTACTCGCTTTGCTTTTGGGTCTCTGAAGACGGAGTACGGATACCTGCACGCGTTCCTCTCGTCTTTGAAGAGACATTCGTTTTGCTTGGGAGGGGAATAATTATACTCGGGTATCCTGTCTGACCTTTTAGAGAGTTCAGCTGTGGAACACACACACACACACACACACACACACAACACAACACAACACAACACAACACAACACAACATAACACAACACAACACAACACAACACAACACAACACAACACACACACACACACACACACACACAAACACACACCACAACACACACACACACACTTTGATGTGAACAACTAGAAAAATGCAAAACCAAAAAAGTGTCCTTTCTTGACAAGTGTGAAAGGAGTGCAACTTGGAACAAACACTGTATTTTCTGACCAATCCGGAGGAAGGTCAGTGCGAGGTATATCAGCCATTATCAGAGCTCCTTTGTGTGTCGGAGAAGTTCCACTAATTCACGACAGATAGAAATCTGAATATTTCCTGTTGTGGGGAATTGTTTGGACAGAAGACACAAATCTTCATGATGGTGAGTGTGCTTCAATTTCTGTATTAATTTCGTCACTGTCGGTTTTTTTTTTTTAATATTCTTTTTCTTTCTTTGTGCCTTCCCCTTTCCTCAATTTTTCCGTTCAGCTTGCTTTTCTTTCCTCCATGGTTGCTTCCTGCTTTCTTTCTATTTCCTCTCCTTTCTTCTCAGTTCCTTTCTACTTTCGTTTTGTTTCATTCTTTCTTTCTTTCTTTCTACTTGCTGTGCTTCCTTTGTTCCTTTGTACATTCATCAACTTGGTCTCTTCCTTTCCTTCTTGCTAATTGCTTTCATCTCTTCCTTCCTTCATTTGTTCCTTTGTACATTCATCAACTTGGTCTCTTCCTTTCCTTCTAACTGCTTTCTTCTCTTCTTTCCTTCCTTTTTTTCTTCTCTCCCTCTTCCTTTTTGTCGTTTTTTCCTGGTTTTGAAGTTTTATGCCAGAATGTAATGCGGGTGATGTGACTTCTGTCTCGCACGTCTATAAATGGTAAATTGAAGAAACCAGAGGAGGAGAATGCCTGTTTCGACTCGCGTGTGATGTAGACTATGGGCAAGCCGGATAGAAGAACAGGGGTGAGGAGTGGAATAGAGGTGGTCCGCTTTCAGTTTGCCTCGTAGGTGAAAAAGATAAGTTTCCTGTAAGTGAGAGGAAGTGACCTAATTCCAGCCATAGCAGCGACTGGTCTGCGATTGCCGCGCACCCATTCTATTCCAGACTTGTTCCAAACGTTCGCCATCAGCTCGCCTAAACGTAAACATGACCTTCACCTTGTCCGATGCATCCGTTTGGGATTTCCTCACTCGTATTGGCGCAGTTTACGTTTTGTATGATTTGGATCACAAAGTCAAATTTATGAGGTATTTATATCATTCTGAAGACAGAATGTGGCTGTCTACCTCACTAGGTAATTGAAATGGCGACCACACTTACTATTGTCTCAACTTTAAAGCGCACTCTGCGAACTGGTCTTGACATCTGAGAGTGTGTAGACCAGGTGACACTTCCTCCTTCCTCCTCGTATTCCCCCCTCCCCTTTTTATACCAAGCCATTCCTTCCGCTTCCTTCCCCCCAGTGTATTCAGCCCCCAGATTTTGATCTCAGCCCAGAAGTGGCCCGCCACTGTCCGCATCAGCTGTGATGGCCATTCACACGGTCAGGCCCCAACGGTGATCAGACTTGTGATGACCATTAACGAACAGCAGCTGTGACCACGCCGTCCGCTCTGACCAGCTGTGACCAGTCCCGTCAATAAGTCAGTTACTGATCAACAGGCTAGATAACTTGAGGGTACGTTGGTAGTAATGCAGGGGGCCAGTCCCATCTTCAAGATTTCTTTTCAAAGTGGAGTATCCTCTGCGTATGGGAATTTCTCCTGGGCAGGGTGCTGATTCTGTTCTGGTCAAAAACTTGCTAAACATGGGTGTCTAGAATCGATTTTGATGATGCGACCGCCCAGAAATGCTCTTTTAGGGTTCGTTGGGCCATAACAAAAATGTCCTAGCCACTCATCTTTTTTTTCAGCCGGTGTCTGTGTCTCTTGGGCCTGGTTGACTGTGGGATTTACTACGAAATTAAGCATAGAGTGTAGTCATGTCATGCATGTCATGCAGTTTCAGACCGGAATGAAACTCCACGGCATCATCTTCATCTTCTTCATACTCCTCCATTACCATTTAAAAAGAAAAGTATCCAGTTCTGCGGCTCTTAATGCCGAATCCTGTCCATACCAATGCTGTTGTTGAGTTCCTGGCAAGGTGGCCGGTATTGGCAAGGTCAAGCAGACTGCCTTAGGACGAACTTGCTGGCGTTCTCCGTAGGGGAACGGCCACACACGCTGGCTCCGCCACTAAGCAGCTATTGTCGTCAGTAGGGGCCTTCTTCGCAGGAGGTGTCCCGCATTTGTTTGGATCAGAACAGGCACTTCCGAGCACCATCTTCGGCAGTGGGTTGCCTCTTAACGACTTGACCCTGACTGCTCCCTGTGGACTGCCGTTGCCGGTACTGCTACCGGACAAGCCACGGTGTGGCTGTGGATGGAAGGCCCCCTCCCCCCCCCCCCCCCCACACACACACACACACTAAAAAAAAAGAAGAAAAAAGAAGAAAAAAAAAGGAAAAAGAAAAGAAAAGGAAAAAAAAGTAACAAAGTCCGAATACCTCGAGGTGCATTGTATCAACAACATGCAATACGCCACCGAAGTGAAAATGAGTTTGGCGTCCGTGACACGTGAACAGTCGATGTGCATACTGCCTTTCTTTTGAACTCATCTGGCGTGACCACAAAAAGGCAAGGCGAGTGTAAAAGTGAGGGCAAGAACGTGATCTTGTGCTTGCACTTGTGCGAGAGACTCGACTAGCCTGACAAGGGATTTCAATGTAGGCTGCTTCAGCCTCATTTTTTAAATTTTTTTTTTTTTATGGAAAATAACTAGCGTCAAAATATCAAATTCATTATTTTCTGTGTGAATTTTTATTTTTTATTTTTTTGAAGACAGCAATGAAAATTGTCAATTTTATTCGTGATAAAACGGTAGTCACGACATCCAAACAATATTTTTTTTACGATGTTCAATCCTTGGAAAGTACATCAACAGATATAAAGCTATACTGATCAACCTTTCCTTCACAATAAGCCGGGTTTTTTTCTGTGACAAAATGTAATTTGGGCTGCAGTTTCCGGCAGTCAAGTGTACGCCATCCATGTACGACTTTTTAAATTCTATTTATTTTATTTAATTTTTTTTTAGTGCGCTTGTACCGAAGTCTTACTGCTTCCCCGGTGATCAACACTACGGCGCAGTATCAGTCCCAAAAGCGAGAGGATAAAATATGGGGAAATAACTAGCGTCAAAATATCAAATTTATTATTTTCTGTGTGAATTTTTATTTTTAACTTTTTTTAAAGACAGCAATGAAAATTGTCAATTTTGTTTTTAACGTAAAAACATGTCTTACCTTTGTTTTCGTGATAGAAAGTGTTTTCTCAAAGAAAAGGATTATGGATCCGTAGGCTTCCAAATAGTTCTTCATTCTTCGATCGGTCATCGAGGAGTTCTATCATGTTTGTTGCTCGTGTTCTTAAAGAATGGACAGATTGACGATTTGTATCATTTCCATGCAGGTGTTCCAGGGATTTTGCTGCTCAGTCACACAGCAGGGCCATGCAGCCCATAATCATCGAGGGAAGTGGGGGTGGAAGAAATGGGGAGGGGGGGGGGGGTGAAAGGTAAGGTACGTACTTGATGACTTCAGCCAATACGTCTGCCCAATGCATTCTGTTCATCTAGTTGATTGACGCGACCCAGGAGAACAGGAAGCAACTCTCTCCATGCATCTCGGAGAGAAGTCGACTGCTAATATACCAAGTAAGATAAAGTCGCACTTGCACACACACAAACACGCATACACACACGCACGCACGCACGCACGCACGCACGCACGCACGCACGCACGCACGCACGCACACACACACACACACACACACACACACACACACACTGTTGTACTGAAGTTCATTCATGAAACTTTTAATGTAAACGTGCGGACGAATCAGAAATACATACTTCTTAATATACGTTTTTTTTTTGCAGTATGTTTCTGTCACTATTATGGCCTTGCCTGTGTCCTTTAAGCCTTTGTGACCTTTATGGCCCGCAAAATCTCCCCGTCCTCCTCCTCCTCTTCCTCCCCCTCCTCCTCCTCCTCCTCCTCCCTCTTCTCCCTACTGCTCCTTCTTCTACTTCGTCTTATTCTTCTTCCTGTTACTCCTCTTCCTCTTCCTTCTTCTTCTTCTTGTCGACCTTCTTCTCTTCTTCTTCCTCCCTCCTTCTTCTATTTCTTCGTCTTGTTGTTCTTGTCCTCCTCTTTCTCCTCTTCCTACTCCCCCCCCCCCCCCTACTACTTCTTCTTCTTCTTTTCCTTCTTCTTCTTGTTCACACAGACACAAACAATGCATCATACTTAACCCTTCCGATGTGGAGGGAGACGATAACCGACCCGTCTACAGCTCGCTCCGGGTACATGTAAAACAACCAATGATAAGAAAACTTACAACAACAACAAGTCTCGAGGGAAAAAGTCACTCTGACAGATTAGCAACAACAACAGTCCCCAAAAGTAAATAGATAAATAAATGAAACTGAAAAGACATCCGCAGGCGGGGGAGGCTGGAGGTGGGGCTGGGGGGAGTAGGGAACATACGCGTGGCGCCATACTCGGGCAATGTGCTGTCCTTGAGAAGAGAAGAGCAGCCCGAACGTCAGAGAACACTGTTGTGACAATGAAAAGGTTTTCTATACAGTTCAGCAGTAATGCATACATGTTTCACCGCCACCAAATCAAAGGTACGCATATGCACGTGGTTTCTTGAAATCACACGTCAACTTTAACCCTGAGCCCCACGTAGAAACAATAAAACACTAGAAATGAACCTAAAAGCTGAGAGTCCTCCAAGATGGAAAAAAAAATTCGAAAGAAGAATAAACCTTTCCCGTTTCCCTTCTATTCGCAGGTTAGAAGATGAACCGCTGTTTCTTTGTGTACCAATCATAAAGAAGATAACAGAATTCAGCGAATCATGTATAGCCCAAGGCGTATGCCAAATACCGAAATCAGAGACAGGGAAGGAAGAAATTAGAAACATTGTTTAAACAATGTACTCTCAAATTCAGCTTTTTTCCCCTGTTGAACATCGACGATATAAACAAGATAAATGTCGTTTTTAAAGACCTGAGCTCAGAAAGAATCTCTTTTCCAATCATGTCCCGCCATAATCGATTTCATGCTCCGTGAACGCAACATCTTTTGATTGATGCATGAGAAAGTCGGCATTTTCACTCTCCGTTTTTTTGTTTGTTTGTTTGTGTTTTTTTTTTGTTTTTTTTTAGCCAAAACAAAGACGTCGACGGAACAGCTTTGGACAGAAAGATGGTGGAGAGATGAGGGATGGAGGAAGGCCGGGGGAGGGGAAAGGGGGGAGGGGGGGGGGCGAGGCGAAGAATGTTTACGGCATGGTTGCTGCACAAGCGAAAGGCAAGAGGCGTGAACGACAAACAGGGGCCTGGCAACCCGAGGAGCTAACTGCGGAGTATGGCCTACACAAAGAGAATTACTGCATGTTCCCCCACCCCCTTCCCCACCCGATAGACAATGACCGATGGTCACCTCATTATACGCTTCGTTGGCGCTCCGTCACGTCACTTCGTTAGCACAACTGCATTGACAAAAGAAAAAAAAAAAGGGCAGGATGGTCGGTCCTCTTTGGTTGTTCGTCTGTGTCTCTGTCTGTGTATACTTGGAAAACTGCTGGTTAGATTTTCATCCAAATTAGGAAGAGGGTGAGTGGAATGAGTAGGCTTTTTTTTGTAAATGATAGATCTATGGGGTCTGTCAGTTTATGCCTGACAGAATGCCAAAGGAGAATTCGTTCAACGAGTTCAAGTACATGCACACACGCATGTACGTGCGTGCGCGCGCGCGCGCATACACGCACACACACACACACACACACACACACACACACACACACACACACACACACACACACACACACACACACACTCAGACACACCAGGTGTTTATGAGAGGACGCAAACTATAATTGGTGCTTGTGTAGGGTAAGTGGGCAGTGTTTGCATCCCGTTGTATAACAATGACGTTTTTTTTCTGATTGTCTTTGTTTTCTTCTCTGCTCAGTGTGTTGATTGCTTGCTTTCACACGCACACACACGCCACACACACACACACACACACACACACACACACACACACACACACACACACACACACACAGAGAGAGAGAGAGAGAGAGAGAGAGAGAGAGAGAGAAAGAGACAGACAGAGAGACAGACAGACAGACAGACAGAGAGAAAGATGTTCGCGAATAACACGCTTAAACTTTAACACACCAACATGCATTTTCACACTGCAAAGTATGAACGCGCTCGCAGCTATTCGCACGAACCCAACACATACTCACATGCTGCATTTCATCTTTCTGACCACGAAAGCGATCACGTAACCTACTCCAGTCTGTCCGCAACATGTGTATCCCCTCAGACCCATGACAAAAGGTCGTGAGCTTTGCCGCTTGGGAAATCAGAGGATCTTTACGGTCATCTGCGTTCCATATTGGGCAACATGGAAGAGGTTTTTATTATTACCAGCACCTTCCTTGGTACTCTCCATCCAGGACTTGTTCAGTCTGCCTCTGAGAGCCTCCTCACGTCCCCCCACCCCCCGTCCTTTCCTCACCAGTCCCCCCTAGACCACCAACCACCTCTCCACCTCCTCCTTGCTTGTATTCTGTACGTTCCTCAGGGACAGGAGGTTATGGCAAGAACAGGAGGTTATGGCAAGAACAGAAGGTTATGGCAAGAACAGAACAGGAGGTTATGGCAAGAACAGGAGGTTATGGCAAGAACAGAAGGAGGTTATGGCAAGAACAGAACAGGAGGTTATGGCAAGAACAGAGGTTATGGCAAGAACAGGAGGTTATGGCAAGAACAGAAGGAGGTTATGGCAAGAACAGAACAGGAGGTTACGGCAAGAACAGAAGGAGGTTACGGCAAGAACAGAAGGAGGTTATGGCAAGAACAGAAGGAGGTTATGGCAAGAACAGAACAGGAGGTTATGGCAAGAACAGAACAGGAGGTTATGGCAAGAACAGAAGGAGGTTATGGCAAGAACAGAAGGAGGTTATGGCAAGAACAGAACAGGAGGTTATGGCAAGAACAGAAGGAGGTTATGGCAAGAACAGAACAGGAGGTTACGGCAAGAACAGAAGGAGGTTATGGCAAGAACAGAAGGAGGTTATGGCAAGAACAGAAGGAGGTTATGGCAAGAACAGAACAGGAGGTTATGGCAAGAACAGAAGGAGATTATGGCAAGAAAGACAGGAGGTTATGGCAAGAACAGAACAGGGTTACGGCAAGACAAATAGAACAAAACAGGAGGTTATGGCAAGAACAGTATCAGACAGAAGGGTTATGGCAAAACAGAAGGAGGTTATGGCAAGAACAGAAGGAGGTTATGGCAAGAATAGAAGGAGGTTATGGCAAGAACAGAACAGGAGGTTATGGCAAGAACAGAAACAAGAAGAAGGAGTTATGGCAAGAACAAGAACAGGAGGTTATGGCAAGAACAGAAGGAGGTTATGGCAAGAACAGAAAGGAGGTTATGGCAAGAACAGAAGGAGGTTATGGCAAGAACAGAACAGGAGGTTATGGCAAGAATCAGAACAGGAGGTTATGGCAAGAAAGAAGGAGGTTAGGCAAGAACAGAACAGAAGGTTATGGCAAGAACAGAACAGGAGGTTATCGGCAAGAACAGGAGGTTATGGCAAGAACAGAAGGAGGTTACGGCAAGAACTGAAAGGAGGTTATGGCAAGCAGAGAGAAACAGAACAGGAGGTTATGGCAAGAATAGAAGGAGGTTATGGCAAGAACAGAACGGGAGGTTACGGCAAGAACAGAACGGAGGTTATGGCAAGAACAGAACAGGTTACGGCAAGAACAGAACAGGAGGTTATGGCAAGAATAGAAGGAGTATGGTTATGGCAAGAATAGAAGGAGGTTATGGCAAGAACTGAAGGAGGTTACGGCAAGAACAGAACAGGAGGTTATGGCAAGAACAGAAGGAGGTTAGGCAAGAACAGAAGGAGGTTATGGCAAGAACAGAAGGAGGTTATGGCAACAACAGAACAGGTTACGGCAAGAACAGAACAGGAGGTTATGGCAAGAATAGAAGGAGGTTATGGCAAGAAAGAAGAGGTTATGGCAAGAAAGGAGGTTATGGCAAGAACAGAAGGAGGTTATGGCAAGAACAGAACAGGAGGTTACGGCAAGAACAAAAGAGGAGTTATGGCAAGAACAGAAGGAGGTTATGGCAAGAACAGAAGGAGGTTATGGCAAGAAGAGAGAACAAGAGGTTATACGGCAAGAACAGAAGGAGGTTATGGCAAGAACAGAAGGAGGTTATGGCAAGAACAGAAGGAGGTTATGGCAAGAACAAGGAGGTTACGGCAAGAACAGAAGGGTTATGGCAAGAACAGAGAAACAGAGGTTACGGCAAGAACAGAAGGAGGTTATGGCAAGAACAGAAGGAGGTTATGGCAAGAACAGAAGGAGGTTACGGCAAGAACAAGGAGAGTTCAGGCAAGAACAGGAGGTTATGGCAAGAACAGCAAAGAGAGGCTAAAGCAAGAACAGCAAGAGGTTATGGGCAAGAACAAGAGGCAAGAGAAGCAGATAGGCAAGAACAGGAGGTTATGGCAAGAACAGGAGAGTTAGGGCAAGAACAGGAGGTTAGGGCAAGAACAGGAGGTTAGGGCAAGAACAAGGAAGGGGTTACGGCAAAAACAGGAGGTTAGGGCAAGAACAGGAGGAGGTTAGGGCAAGAACAGGAGGTTAGGGCAAGAACAGGAGGTTACGGCAAAAACAGGAGGTTAGGGCAAGAACAGGAGGAGGTTAGGGCAAGAACAGGAGGTTAGAGCAAGAGCAGGAGGTTAGAGCAAGAACAGGAGGTTATGGCAAGAACAGGAGGTTAGAGCAAGAACAGGAGGTTAGGGCAAGAACAGGAGGTTAGAGCAAGAACAGGAGGTTAGAGCAAGAACAGGAGGTTAGGGCAAGAACAGGAGGTTATTGCAAGAACAGGAGGTTAGGGCAAGAACAGGAGGTTAGGGCAAGAACAGGAGGGTATGGTCTGTACGCTGCAAGATGACATGGCGACGTTTGATAACTGCTCAGATAGATTCTTGTTGACTAGAACACGTCCCGACTTCTCGTCCGCCCTGGCTGTCCGTCTGTTCTGGCTGTCCGTCTGTCCTGGCTGTCCGTCTGTCCTGGCTGTCCGTCTGTTCTGGCTGTCCGTCTGTCCTGGCTGTCCGTCTGTCCTGGCTGTCCGTCTGTTCTGGCTGTCCGTCTGTCCTGGCTGTCCGTCTGTTCTGGCTGTCCGTCTGTCCTGGCTGTCCGTCTGTTCTGGCTGTCCGTCTGTCCTGGCTGTCCGTCTGTTCTGGCTGTCCGTCTGTCCTGGCTGTTCGTCTGTTCTGGCTGTCCGTCTGTCCTGGCTGTCCGTCTGTCCTGGCTGTCTGTCCTGGCTGTCCGTCTGTCCTGGCTGTCCGTCTGTCCTGGCTGTTCGTCTGTCCTGGCTGGCTGTCCGTCTGCCCTGGCTGTTCGTTTGTCAGGGCTGGCTGTCCGTCTGTCCTGGCTGTCCGTCTGTCCTGGCTGGCTGTCCGTCTGCCCTGGCTGTTCGTTTGTCAGGGCTGGCTGTCCGTCTGTCCTGGCTGTCCGTCTGTCCTGGCTGTTCGTCTGTCCTGGCTGTCCGTCTGTCCTGGCTGTTCGTCTGTCCTGGCTGTCCGTCTGTCCTGGCTGTCCGTCTGTCCTGGCTGTCCGTCTGTTCTGGCTGTCCGTCAGTTCTGGCTGTCTGTCTGTTCTGGCTGTTCGTCTGTTCTGGCTGTCTGTCTGTCCTGGCTGTTCGTCTGTCCTGGCTGTCCGTCTGTTCTGGCTGTCTGTCTGTCCTGGCTGTTCGTCTGTCCTGGCTGTCCGTCTGTTCTGGCTGTTCGTCTGTCCTGGCTGTCTGTCTGTCCTGGCTGTCCGTCTGTTCTGGCTATTCATCTGTCCTGGCTGTTGTTCGTCTGTCCTGGCTGTCCGTCTGTCCTGGCTATTCATCTGTCCTGGCTGTCCGTCTGTCCTGGCTGTCTGTCTGTCCTGGCTGTCTGTCTGTCCTGGCTGTTCGTCTGTCCTGGCTATTCATCTGTCCTGGCTGTCCGTCTGTCCTGGCTGTTCGTCTGTCCTGGCTGTCCTGTCTGTCCTGGCTGTTCGTCTGTCCTGGCTGTCCGTCTGTCCTGGCTTCCTCTGTCCTGGCTGTTCGTCTGTTCCTGGCTGTCCGTCTGTCCTGGCTATACATCTGTCCTGGCTGTCTGTCTGTCCTGGCTGTCTGTCTGTCCTGGCTGTCCGTCTGCTGTCGCTGGTCCTGGTTCATTCTGTCCTGGCTCTGTCTGTCCTGTCCGTTGCCTGGTCTGTCCTGTCCTGGCTGTGCTGTCTCTGTCCTGGCTATCTATCTGTCCTGGCTGTCTGTCTGTCCTGCTCCGCGTTGCTATTCATCTGTCCTGGCTGTCTGTCTGTCCTGGCTGTCTGTCTGTCCTGGCTGTCTGTCTGTCCTGGCTATTCATCTGTCCTGGCTGTCCGTCTGTCCTGGCTATTCATCTGTCCTGGCTGTCTGTCTGTCCTGGCTGTCTGTCCTTCTGTGTCCGCTTGCTGTTCCGTCTGTCCTGGCTATTCATCTGTCCTGGCTGTCTGTCTGTCTGGCTGTCTGTCTGTCCGGGTTCTCTGTCCTGGCTATTCATCTGTCCTGGCTGTTCTGTCTGTCCTGGCTTTTCGTCTGACCTGGCTATTCCTCTGTCCTGGCTGTTCGTCTGTCCTGGCTGTTCGTCTGTCCTGGCTGTCCGTCTGTCCTGGCTGTTCCGTCTGTCCTGGCTGTTCGTCTGTCCTGGCTGTCCGTCTGTCCTGGCTGTCTCTGTCCTGCTGTCGCTGTCCTGGCTGTCGTCTGTCCTGGCTGTTCGTCTGTCCTGCTGTCCGTCTGTCCTGCTGTTCTCTGTCCTGGCTGTCTGTCGGGCTGTCGTCTGTCCTGGCTGTTCGTCTGTCCTGGCTGTCCGTCTGTCCTGGCTGTTCGTCTGTCCTGGCTGTTCGTCTGTCCTGGCTGTTCGTCTGTCCTGGCTGGCTGTCCGTCTGCCCTGGCTGTTCGTTTGTCAGGGCTGGCTGTCCGTCTGTCCTGGCTGTCCGTCTGTCCTGGCTGTTCGTCTGTCCTGGCTGTTCGTCTGTCCTGGCTGGCTGTCCTGGCTGTTCGTCTGTCCTGGCTGTCCGTCTGTCCTGGCTGTTCGTCTGTCCTGGCTGGCTGTCCTGGCTGTTCGTCTGTCCTGGCTGTCGCTGTCCTGGCTGGCTGCCCTGGCTGTTCGTCTGTCCTGGCTGTCCGTCTGTCCTGGCTGTTCGTCTGTCCTGGCTGTCCGTCTGTCCTGGCTGGCTGTCCTGGCTGTCCGTCTGTCCTGGCTGTTCGTCTGTCCTGGCTGTCCGTCTGTCCTGGCTGTCCGTCCTGGCTGTCTGTCCTGGCTGTCCCTCTGTCCTGGCTGGCTGTCCTGGCTGTCCGTCTGTCCTGGCTGTCCGTCTGTCCTGGCTGGCTGTCCTGGCTGTCCGTCTGTCCTGGCTGTTCGTCTGTCCTGGCTGTCCGTCTGTCCTGGCTGTCCGTCTGTCCTGGCTGGCTGTCCTGGCTGTCCGTCTGTCCTGGCTGTCCGTCTGTCCTGGCTGTTCGTCTGTCCTGGCTGGCTGTCCTGGCTGTCCGTCTGTCCTGGCTGTCCGTCTGTCCTGGCAGTTCGTCTCATTTAGTTTCAAGGTGAGGTGACTGCAAGCGGAAATCGAAACAAATTTTTAGAATAATTCCCAATGTTTCTTTTCTTCTTCTTCTTCTTTTACCTGAAGAAGACCTAAGAGGTCGAAACGCGTAGTGTTTTGTTTTGTAACTTGTTTGTCCTTGGTTTTGGGCGTACTCTCTAAGAATTGTTCTACAAATTTGTTCGTGTCATGTTCTCTATGTAAGGTGAAACGAGAGAAGAAAAAAAAAACAAGCAAGGGAAGAACAATACAGAGAAAAAGGCCGACAGGTACGTGAAGTGATAGCTGCTGTTTCTGCGGAGAGCTGTCAGGACCTGGATGAGGTTTACGGATCCTCAGGATCTGTCACAGACCTTACTGGCATATAAGGTCGGGGGCCGGAATAGCTCAGTTGGTAGAGCGCCGGACTCGTAATCTTGGTGATCCTGGGGTTATGGGTTCGAATCTCCGCCGAGCCGTTTCAGTAGAGGGGGATTTTCCCTTCGGAGTTAACATTGGTTCTGACTCCATTTCCCATGCAGTCCTTCGAATGAGACTATAAACCGAGGTTCCGTGTGTGAACGCACACATAACATCACACGTAAAATCCCATCACCAACTTTCGGAAGAGAAGGCCAGTTTGGCCGTTGGTATGGATGACGCGTTACACATAACATGCACCCTGCGTAAGAAATGGAAAGAATGAAGGAAGTAAGGAAACTGAGTGAACGATATTGAACGATATTGACTGGATGACACGGGAAACGACTGAATGAAGCGCCAGCAGGCAGCTCTTCAGTCGGCACTACCCAGGTAGGCAGCCCGTTGTGTAAACGAGTGTGGATTGTAAAGCGCTTAGAGCTTGGTCTCTAGCCGACAATAGGCGCTATGTAAGTATTCGTTATAATAATATTATAATACTATGGTCGAAGGCTTTTACTAAAATTGTTGCAGGGATCACGTTTTAGCCCCTGCTCATATGTTTCAGCCCAAAGACCCGCGTTTTGTGTTGAAGGTGTTTTTTTTTTTCTGTGAGAAGTCTGACCTGGAAGATTGGTGAAGAGGACTGGTGGCCTTTTTCAGCTGGTCACTCTTGCCTGTTTCACAAGCCTGTCCTTCGAGTGTGTGCAGCTGAGCACACTGGACATCATTTCCCAGGGATGGTTGTAGTTGTGGTAGAGTCGCAAATATTCCTTTCTTCTGTCCAGGTTATTTTCAGGAACGGTGACCATCCTTTTTTTTTTTTTTTGCAGCCCTTTCCATGTTCCCATTCTCAGGCCTGTGTATTATTAGCATCCATTGTTTCAGCCGCTGTTCACTTTCCCGTGCTCTCTGTCGGCCTGCCTGTTCTTCTGTGAAGAGTCTCCTGCGCCTGTCTAGTGTCTACTGGGCAGGAAAGGAAGGGAGAAAAGATCCTTGACCTGACTAAACCAGGGATGGCTTAATTAAAGTGATAGGTCCTGTAATTCCCCCCCCCCCCCCCCCCCCCCCCCCCACTGGAGTCGCAGGTTGGCCACCGCGAGTAATCCAATCACTAAACGTTGCACGGTCTGAAGAACAGCCCTGGATAAGGAAGAAGCCGCGGTAGTAAAGAGGGAGCAGCAGCAGAAGACATGAGTGAGTACATCGCTTTCGGGCCAATAGTCCCCCCCTGCCCAGCGGATTCTCCCCCACCCCCTGTCCCCGACATAGGCCTGGAACACGTGGCTGATGAGGAGGAAACATGCGATGAAGGGAAGAACCGGTTGCGTGCTTGCTTATTTAACGCAGCCCGGCTTGAAGATTCCCCTAAGGTGGCCACCGTCTAATTAAGGCCCACTCGCGGCCCACTAATGGCATGGTGAAGGAGGAGGCCGGAGGGAGGGGGGGGGAGGGAGGGAGGGGGGAAGGGGTCGGCCCGAGAGCGGGCGGAGAGCGATTACGACAAGCTGCAATACCTGCATTAGATAACGCTCTTCGGAGAACACTTAGCGAATGGGCAAAGAGGCGGGG
>CM065728.1:23168131-23170631 GCA_033310375.1 Conus canariensis
GATAGATAGATAGATAGATAGATAGGTAGAATAATAGATAGATAGATATATAGATAGATAGATAGATAGATGGATTAAAATTTACAGAGAAAAGCCATAAAAACGAAACAACAACCACTACGAAGTTAACACAATATTTTTTTTGTCTTAATCACCTTCTGTCCGTGGGGGGGGGGGGGGGGGGGGGGGAGGGGGGGGAGGGGTTGGAGGTTGTCTTAAGGGCTTGTGATCAAATAAAAAAAAACCTCATTCGATTATGCTCAGGCAAGATCTCTCTCCCTCCCCCCCCCCTACACACACACACACACTCCCTCCCCCCCCTCCCCCCACCCTTGCCTCTTTCATCTCCTCATCCCACCTCCTCCCTCCTTCCCCTTCCCCCACCCCCTTCCCCCCTCTCTCTATACACCCACAATCGTAATATTCTCTGATTGGTGGATAGAATCGTCGTGATTTTTAACTTTCGGGTACCGACCGGGAGCGAGAGATCCAGTGTCTCGCGAGATCGTCGCTCCACCAATGACTGTGACGCCTTTGGGTCACGTGGTCAGGACGGGGTAGGGGGGCGAGGGAGTCAGTATCGACAGCTTGTTGTCACGGTGAGGGTTTGGAGTGGCAGAGGATCGATGATGTGTGGGATGCAGCCGATCGGGCAGATGAAGCAGGAGGTTGAGGTGAGATTCTGGGACCTTCTCTGGGCCGGGATTGTTGATGTACAACGTTTGTTGTGTGTGTGTGTGTTGTGTGTGTGTGTGTGTGTGTGTGTGTGTGTGTGTGTGTGTGTGTGTGTGTGTGTGTCCTTGCTTCACGCCGTTGATGTTCAGTGACGTACTGACCGTGGAGGGATCTGTACTTCATACACGGCTGTTCAGTGACGTACTGACCGTGGAGGGATCTATACTTCATACACGGCTGTTCAGTGACGTACTGACCGTGGAGGGATCTATACTTCATACATGGCTGTTCAGTGACGTACTGACCGTGGAGGGATCTATACTCCATACATGGCTGTTCAGTGACGTACTGGCCGTGAAGGGATCCGTACTTCATACATGGCTGTTCAGTGACGTACTGACCGTGGAGGGATCTGTACTTCATACATGGGTGTTCAGTGACGTACTGACCGTGGAAGGATCTATACTTCATACATGGCTGTTCAACGACGCACTGACCGTGGAGGGATCTGTACTTCATACATGGCTGTTCAGTGACGTACTGACGTGGAAGGATCAGTACTTCATACATGGCTGTTCAGTGACGTACTGACCGTGGAGAGATCTGTACTTCATACATGGCTGTTCAGTGACGTACTGACCGTGGAGGGATCTGTACTTTATACATGGCTGTTCAGTGACGTACTGACCGTGGAGGGATCTGTACTTTATACATGGCTGTTCAGTGACGTACTGACCGTGGAGGGATCTGTACTTCATACATGGGTGTTCAGTGACGTACTGACCGTGGAGGGATCTGTATTTCATACATGGGTGTTCAGTGACGTACTGACCGTGGAGGGATCTGTACTTCATACATGGGTGTTCAGTGACGTACTGACCGTGGAGGGATCTGTACTTCATACATGGGTGTTCAGTAACGTACTGACCGTGGAGGGATCTGTACTTCATACATGGGTGTTCAGTGACGTACTGACCGTGGAGGGATCTGTACTTCATACATGGGTGTTCAGTGACGTACTGACCGTGGAGGGATCTGTACTTCATACATGGCTGTTCAGTGACGTACTGACCGTGGAGGGATCTGTACTTCATACATGGCTGTTCAGTGACGTACTGACCGTGGAGGGATCTGTACTTCATACATGGCTGTTCAGTGACGTACTGACCGTGGAGGGATCTGTACTTCATACATGGCTGTTCAGTGACGTACTGACCGTGGAGGGATCTGTACTTCATACATGGCTGTTCAGTGACGTGCGGTCTGGTGCTGTGAAAGAAGATGAGGCTTAGTCCTGTTTCAGTGACGTCGCTTCGACGTGGCCAAACGTCAGGAGATAGCGTGGTGAAGGTGAAGGAAGTCACGAGGGTAGAGGTACAGCCTCTCTGTCTGTCTGTCTGTCTGTCTGTCTCTCTCTCTCTCTCTCTCTCTCTCTCTCTCTCTCTCTCTCTCTCTCTCTCTCGATGATATTGTATGAAATACTTTGTCAAGTCTACCACCTGGTCTGAGAGATTGTGACGCTGACGCTGTCTGCACACACACACACACACACACACACACACACACACACACACACACACACACACACACGCATGCAAGCACGCACGCACGCACGCACGCATACACGAACACAAACACACACACTCACGCACAAACACACACACACACACACACACACTCACACACACACACACACACACACACACACACACACACACACACACACACACACACACCACATTACACACACACAAACACACACACATATACACACATTCACGCGCGCGCGCGCGCGCGCGCGCGCACACACACACACACACACATA
>CM065728.1:23173131-23175631 GCA_033310375.1 Conus canariensis
GTGGTCGTGTGTACTGAACGCCAGTTCACCCAGTAGCCACACCACCGCTGAAGAAGACAGACGGAGGTCTGTCGAAAGTTCCAAGTAAGTGCTATTCCTAGCTGAGTGACCTGCTTAAATCCGGTAGTCGTTATACATGTAGCACTTGCTCGTCCCATGTTACCTTTGGCGAGGTCGAAATGGATATGATCGTCATCGCTCAGATGATGATTTGCTTTCGTCAGAATAGCCACGACTAATCCCAACACTTCTTATGGGTAAGAGGGGCTGCAAAGCAATTTCCCAGGCGCATCACATGGCCAGGTTTGAAAATCATTGGGACACAGCTATCGAAAATATCGAAACTTGCACATTAGCTGTTCAGTTTTTATCTGAGGGTTTTCCCGTCAAAGAAGTCTTAGACAACAGCTCAGAATGTTCGAAATACTTCAAGATTTTTCCAAACTTATGTTGATGCTCATCCAAGCGCTTTTACTGTCGGTTGACTTGACTTAAGCAGGGAGGAAGAGAAATCCTGGGTAGTGTCTTGAAGGTGATCAGTCTTCTGAATGTGCCTTCGGGTGGATCTTTTTCTGGTCTGCTTTTTGGCCGATGCGACGGTGACAGCACGAAAGACTGCAACCCGGGATCCTCTTCAGAGGGGACGTAAGAGCTTATGTGGCGAAAGGTTGGCCGTGTCTTGGGTTGTGCTGTTTACACCTCTCAGCGAAACAGCAACGAGTGAGGCTTCAGGATGCACACGGCAGTTGCTTGACGGTGGCGTCTTTCGCCGGTGGGCTCCCCAGTCATGAAATACGGGCTGGTACACCTGTGGAGACACTTCCGTGGAGGTTCTGTCGTGTCACTTCGAGTGGTCATCACACAATAGCATCTGCCAGTTGTCATCACACAATGGTATCTGTCAGTGGTCATCACACAATAGCATCTGCCAGTGGTCATCACACAATAGCATCTGCCAGTGGTCATCACACAATAGCATCTGCCAGTGGTCATCACACAATGGTATCTGTCAGTGGTCATCACACAATAGCATCTGCCAGTGGTCATCACACAATAGCATCTGTCAGTGGTCATCACACAATAGCATCTGTCAGTGGTCATCACACAATAGCATCTGTCAGGGAGCAGTCACAGAGATAACCATCCGAGGAAATTAGGATGAGAGGGGGGAGGGGGTGTCTTTCTAGCTCTATACTGATACCAGCAGAACGACAACACTTGAAGATGGGCGGTGATAGCATCCATTTTTACACTGGGGGTTTAAGCAACATAGGATCACACTCCTTTGGGTCGTCTGTCTGTCTGCCTGCTTACCTGCTAGCAGTACATACTTTCACTTCTTCTTCGTCCCACGTCGTTGAATTTGATAGTCACAGAAACCAGACGTTCTCACCCATGTCAAATTTGTGACGATTTCTTTCTAGTCACATTCGCGAACGATTGAAATGGATTGTTTCTTCCACAGCTCTGCCGGTGAAGTGGATCACGACATGTTGCATGGGAGCACCAGTGCATTCCTTCCTTAGGTAATGTCATTTCTGCTTGCCATTTCTGGATCTCCTCTTGTAGCTGTCTGGATGAGCTAGCCCAACTCAGTCATTTGCTCCTTCAGTTCTGCGAAGTCTGTCCGGAACTGACTATTCGGTGTGAGTACCAGTTCCAGCCGCAGCTTGGCGTTTCGTGGGGAAGCTCTGAATCGGTCTGGGTCTCGGCTCTAAGGTGCGGTCTGAAACTGCTGAGTCTGGGTCTGGGTCACTTTCGTAGCTGGAGTATGGGTGCGAGTCTCCGCCATTTTTCAGGAGGGGTGGGGAAGGGTGGAAAGAGTGTGAGGTGGGGGTGAACAGACGTGCCTCCTCCACCTTGGCGGTTTTTCTTCGACTTACCCGTTTATCGGAGTGTCGGTTCTCCACACCGTGTCATCGCCCTCTCTGTGAGGATCCTTGCCCAGACTTGGCGCAGGAGTGTCGACGCTGAGGTGAAGGCCGCCGGAATGACGTGGGCCCAGCTAGGGAGGACCTGCCAAAATCGCGTGCGTTGGAGGAGTGTCGTCGCGGCCCTGTGTTCCTCAAGGAATCAAGAGGCATAAGTCAAGTCAAGTTGCCCCGCCCATGGTCAGACTTTGTGTCTAAGAGTTGGCTGGCGAGAATCGACTTGATCTGCCAGAACGCAAGAGCACGGCCGGAGCATGTAGCTTTGATGTTGGTGTTTGCCCCGTGTTGTTGAGAATAACACAGAATTCTAGGTGGACTAACACAGCCGTGCCGAGTTCTGCTGATGATCGATTCATGTCCAGGGGACGAAAGGTGACTGTGGACAGCCAGACATTGATGGTACCGAGACAACAAGTCCATGGTTTCCATGTGCTACCAGTGTGTGTGTGTGTGCGCGCGCGCGCGTGCGTGTGTGTGTGTGTGTGTGTGTGTGTGTGTGTGTGTGTGTGTGTGTGTGTGTGTGTGTGTGTTAAGAAAGAGAATCGATCGCAGACGAAATTTTCTCTCTC
>CM065728.1:23185631-23193131 GCA_033310375.1 Conus canariensis
AAACACCACTTGACTATTGACATGCAGTCACAGAGATACAGACACCAATTGACTGATCAGTGAAATGCGATGGTTAAATACATGCTTGAATTGACTGATTAATGAAATGTGATTATAGGATAGCGACACCATTTGACTGACAAATTGAGTGTGAACACCAGATCTAGACGTCACTTAACTGACTAATGATATATGACCTTACGAATAAGCACACGATTTCATTGATGAATAAAATGTGATAGTGCAGAAACAAACATGATTTTTTTAAAATTTTATACTTGACTCATGAATTGTTAACGTACAGGTTCAGAATTCATTTGACTTATGGAATTTTAGCGTCCAGGTAAAGACACCATTTAACCAACTACAGAAATGTGAATGTACACATACAGACACCATTTGTCTGAGTACTGAAGTGTGAATGTACACATACAGACACCATTTCTCTAAGTATTGAAGTGTGAATGTACACATACAGACACCATTTCTCAAAGTATTGAAGTGTGAATGTTCACATACAGACACCATTTGTCTGAGTATTGAAGTGTGAATGTAAAGACACAGAGGCCATATCACCGGCTATTGAAACGTGAACGTACGTAGACAGACACCATTTGTTTGACTGTTAAATGTGATCGTAAAGAACCGAACATCATTTGACTGATGACGAAAATTTTACGGCGTACAGATTCAGATTCACAAGGTCAATAGAAGTAGTAATGTTGATTTGAAGACGAGTCGTTATTTTCCCGCTTGTTTGCACATATCTTCCATTAGGCTGAGAAAAAAAAAGAAAAAAAAAAAAAAAAAGGGGGGAGGTGAAGTGAATAGAGTGCATCCGGCTCACCCATACGGTCATAGTGTACACACACGTGAATGACGGGAGATGTGGAGGAAGAGTACAGGGGTGGTGGGACTTGAGGTTCGAAGGAACTTTATCATAGATCCAACCACGCGGTCACAGTTTTTGATAAATGCAATTCCTTAGCATGGAAATCTGTCATTTTGCTGTCAAAAACATCTTCCAGAAATGTAGCTTTGTAGATTCTCGCAGTTACTGGTAAATGCTATCCCACACACAGCGTGTAAATGTATCATTCTGCTGTACAAAACGTCATCCTGAACCTGATGTAGCTTTGTTATACTGGACTCTCCGCTTTTCTTACATCACCTAGAAATATCTAAAACAAACAAACAAACAAACAAACAATAGCAAGGACAAGCACCCACATCGTAGACAGTTTTGCCAACATATTTCTTTATCAATCTGTAGTGTATTTTTGTTTGCCTGCTTCTGTACTGTGTGTAGGCTACATTTTTTTTTTTTTTTTTTAATCGATTCTGCTGACACGAAACTTTTCCTGCGAATTCTCAGTTTTACATCCATGCACATACTTTTACTTGGAAGCAGCTGATATGTACGTGGTCGGCAGATTTACACTATACAACGCATTATAATGCATACAAGTCTCTAGAAACGTTGTAAGAGATAGGGACAGACCAATGAGAAACATTACTCGGGGTTGAATTTTTTTTTTTTTTTTTTTTTTTTTTTTGGGCTGTCCCAACCTCTGCGCCACCTCAGAGGCAGTGCATCCACGCCGCTCACTCCGACACCCCGTTCACAGCCACAGCCCAGTCCGGCGCGCCACAGCCCCGGCACCGGCACCGGCAATCCACAGGGAGCACTCAATGTTAAGTCGTCAAGAGGCAACCCACCGGAGGAGACACTGCACTGCTGCAGAGTCACTTCAGTGGTGTTCAGTGGCGCCTGTTCTGATCTAACATACGCAGGACACCACCTACTAAGCCCCCTACTGACGACAATAATTGCTTAGTCGCGGAGCCGGCGTGAGCTCTCCCTCCGGAGGGCGCCACCACGTCCGTCCAACGACAGCCCCCATGGACTCGCCGATACCGGTGACCCCGACGGAACTAAACCAAGGTCACAGACGTGGAGAGGACATCGAAATTTAGGTCACCATGAGAGCAGGGCATGAAGGGCCACAGAACTTGAGACATTATTTTTTATGCTGATCGATGAGAATGTTACTCGGGGTTTAAAGTATATAGTGTAATATGAAAAGATCAGTTTCGATCTAGGTGTCGACGACTATGGGCTAATATCAATAATGTACTATGTTAACTCTTTGAACTACAAAACTGGACACACAAACGGCGATGTGCAGGTCTTTGAGTCTGTAGTGTAATGACTGTGGACAGAATAAGCGTAAAGATGTAAATGTTTAAAAAAATATATCTATGTACAGATTAGACATTCTGTGTAGTTTGAACAGACAGATCGCCATGTATTTCATACAATGATGAAATATGGACAAACCATTTCGATGAACGTCTTAAACTGTGGTGTAATACGTTAAAAAAATCGGTAACGACGCATTTAACCAAGCGTGCTCCTATAGAACAATTTAGTTATATCTTTAACGAATCCAGCAAGTCCTTGTGACTGTGATTTAAGTTCTGCCTGACAAATCCGTTGAGAAGAATAAACGGTCTGGCCGGTGACCAGTTAATCATTTTGCAGTCAGAAGACCGACGATTCTCAATTAATAAGCAGATAACTCTAGAAACAGAAACTGACGCACGGGTAATCTTATTTGGGGTGATCTAATTATACACAGCCAAGGAGCAAATAACTTGTTGAGGGACATGGAAGCCCCAGCCATCATTATACTGATCGTTGCCACAAAAGGGACGTCACTGCGCCTTTCGTCGATCGCCCCGATGGAGGCATTTATCATCCAACTTGCGTCTTTTGTACCTCCCGCTGTGAGCGTCAGCTTATTTTTCACTTCAAATAGTCTTTTCACTCCCCAAGCAAGCCTGGTTCTAACCCCTTCCCCAAAGCTTCGCTTTTGTGTACGGCCCTCGCCTTCTATCTCTCCACCCCCATTTAAGATTGCGCCTACGCAAAATTCGTCGTCAGGTGAAAGTTGCCATCGCACCTGCCCTTTCAACCCCCCACAGCTTCTGAACCCCGCATCCCACACGGTTGAAACTAGTTTCGTTTCAAAGATGGATGAAAAAACAAGGGCTGACATTAGTGTTTGCTGTGTGACAGGTCCGAGGAGCGTGACAGGACCCAGACAATGGCAGCGACCCCGAACAACCAGGCAGTGTCGGCTGGTCACAGCCAAGCGCAGCGGCCTTCTCGCTGGCCCCAAGCTGTACGACGGCTGCTGATTGGCTGGGGCCCGCGCAGTGATTCGGACTTCATCGGGCCTGAGCACGCGGTTCGTCTGCTCAACGCGCCGTCCGCTGCAAGCTCGGCGAGTGTATACGCTCTGCTGATCCAGTTTATCAGACGACCAGCGCACGAAGCATGGCTGGCTGGTTTCCTAAGGCAGCATGGTCTACACGTTCTGTGGGAAAACTTGGAGGCTAGTTTTTGTGGAGAACGGAACAGTTTGGACAGTGTCCTGTTGCAAGCCTACTGTGTTCAGTGCCTGAGAGAGGTCATGGATAACCAGACCAGCCTGGAGTATATCATCGACAATGAGGAATTCATTGACAAGTTCGCCGACGGTGAGTACACAAACACCGCTTTTGACTTTTCCTTTTCTGTTCAAACTTTTTGTTGTTGTTGTTGGTTTGCATGTTTGAAATTTTGAAATTTCAGAAACTGGATTATTTTGTAAATATCTTTGGAATAATTCAGGTTTCCTTTATATTTAGGTAATGGAAATATTAACATCAGAATCTGGGATAGATTTATTTTTATAGGAATTTTTTTTTTTTTTTCAAATTTTGACCCCCCACCAGTTCCGCCGCCATCTCCTCTCTTCCACTCTCTGCTATACGAGAACAATTACAGTGAAGAAGATTATTAATTTTCTTTTGCATATACAGACCAAGAATCTTCTAAAGTTACAAATTTAAATGAATGAACTTAATGGGTATAGGAAAGATAGGATACGAAAGGAAATAAGGAGTATATAGTTGTGAAAGAGGTGTGTGTGTGTGTGTGTGTGTGTGTGTGTGTGTGTGTGTGTGTTTAACACACACACACACACACACACACACACACACACACACACACACAGAGAGAGAGAGAGAGAGAGAGAGAGAGAGAGAGGATGGTTGGGGACAGAGGTGAGGTTGGTAGAGAGTAGGAATAGAAAGTTTGAATTTCAAACATGAAAAAAAACCCAACCCTCGGGCCGTTTATTGTTTATTACTGTCGTTTCCAAGGCCGAACTGTGACAGGTCAGATAGAACATGTAATAATGCAGAGGGAGACTGGGCTCAGACAGCCCACGACTTGCTGGACTGGCTACTAGAGAGAGAGAGAGAGAGAGAGAGAGAGAGAGAGAGAGAGACCTGAGTCATGTTTCAACCCTTAAGGGAGTCTTCTTTGGGGACTGGGAGAATATGATCTATGTTGCCCTTGTCAACTGTCTCTGTCTCCCTCCCCCCCCCCCTCCCCTTACCCACCGCTCACGCCCCCACCCCCTCAAAACCACCATGACCACCACCCTCCCCCGCCCGTCGCCTTCTCCCTCCCTTTCCTAACCCAGTGGGCCAGGGGCTGTATGACATGACTTTGACAGCTGACTTGCGAACGAACTGAGAAAAACGTAGGTGTCGGTAACTGACGCAGGTTGTGTCACCTGTTGACAGTAGTTATGCCATGTTATGGTTCTGTCAGTTTGAACTGGCCCCGGAAGCTATATCTATAGTCTGTACATTTATTAGAAAAGAAAAAATAGAACGAAAAAAAAAGGGAAATAGAGAAAAAAAAACACCTGAAGCCAGTTACACATACTTTAATGGAGATCATGATCACGGAAATGAAGTCACCAGGATCAAGGGCATTGCTCTGTCTGTCTGTCTGTCTGTCTGTCTGTCTGTCTGTCTGTCTGTCTGTCTCTCTCTCTCTCTCTCTCTCTCTCTCTCTCTGTGCGCGCGCGAGCGCTTGCGTGTGTGTGTGTGTGTGTGTGTGTGTGTGTGTGTGTGTGTTTATCTGGACCATGTTTGGCTATGGAATCTATGTCAATTGATAATTGTCTACGGCCTGAATTGTAATAAATATTTTTGCCGTTTATCTAATTGCGGAATGTGTAACAAGCTTCAAGTTTTTCCTGGGATTTTCTGTTATCAGTTTTCCCCCTCTGCTATGGGGGCTTTCCATGGGGTTTGTCTTTCTCAGAAATATCATTGATGTCGAGTAATTATTACATCAGTTTTTGTTTGTTATTATAGTCACATTACATTAGCGTAGACTCGCCTGCTGAGTAACTCTCTCTCTCTCTCTCTCTCTCTCTCTCTCTCTCTCTCTCTCTCTCTCTCTCTCTGTATTTGTGAGTGCGTTCGCGCCTACGTATGCGTGAATGTTGGAGAGTGTGTATCTGTCTGTCGACTCAGTCTGCCAGACTGTCTGAGTCTAGATCTGTCTAAATGTTTGTCAGTGTATGTGTGCGTGCGCGCGCGCGTGTGTGTGTGACTGAGAGAGAGAGAGAGAGAGAGAGAGAGAGAGAGAGAGAGAGAGAGAGAAGGGGGTGATGAGCGAGGGAAGGTTGAGAGAGAGAGAGAGAGCGAGAGAGAGAGAGAGAGAGAGAGAGAGAGAGAGAGAGAGAGAGGAGCCTCGACACGCGACGATGGTAATCCCTGTAGAGGCGGCACTGGGGAAATCAGATCCTGGTTGCGACACCTACCCGCAGGCTTTTCTTCTTCTTCTTCGTCTCCTTCGTCTTCGCTGTTGTGTCGTCTGCGGGACAGCCCTGCAGTTCTAAGTCCCGGGATTCACGGTTACGGAACTAAGGACAGGGAGAGGACTCTGCAGTCGTCTTGGTACACGTAACGGAAAAATAGACGACAGAGCCTGCAGATCACGAGAGAATGACACCTTATAGAGGCGTTCAGTTGGCAGAGTGCTGGCCTACGTTTGGCTACATGTGTCATTCGGCCAGCAGTTGCCGTTCCCTGCTTTTGGCTACATGTGTCATTTGGCCAGCAGTTGCTGTTCCCTACTTTCGGCTACATGTGTCATTTGGCCAGCAGTTGATGTCTTTTGGCTACATGTGTCATTTGGCCAGCAGTTGCTGTTCCCTACTTTTGGCTACATGTGTCATTTGGCCAGCAGTTGCTGTTCCCTACTTTTGGCTACATGTGTCATTTGGCCAGCAGTTGCTGTTCCCTACTTTTGGCTACATGTGTCATTTGGCCAGCAGTTGCTGTTCCCTACTTTTGGCTACATGTGTCATTTGGCCAGCAGTTGCTGTTCCCTACTTTTGGCTACATACGTCATTCAGCAAGTTGAGCTATTCCATAGTTTTCGCTGGTAGAAAAAACGTTGGGCAAAGTAGAAAAAACGTGTTTGTGTTGGGGGTGGGGGGTGAGGGGGGGGGGTAGAAAACCTATGGGACAGTAAGGAAACGTCGGGACGAGTTGGGGGTGGGGGTGGGGGGGGGGAGGAGAGGAGTAGAAAAAATGGAGAGGAAAGTAGGAAAGGATAAGAGAGGGTAGGAACATGTAGGGAAAATGCAGAGCTGGCTGAACGCGTCTAGTCAAAAAGCATCGACTCGCAGTCAGGGGATTAGGATATCAAGTTGGGGAGGGAGGGGGGAGGGGAGGGGGAGGGGGGGGAGGATAGACGTAGCGGTCATAAGGAAACCCCAAGTTACGAGGCGGCCATGATGTAATCCGTGTGATGTGGTGCGGATGACAGTGGGCAGTGCGTGGCCAGCCGTCAAGTGAC
Organism: Conus canariensis; assembly: GCA_033310375.1. Classification (NCBI taxonomy): domain Eukaryota; kingdom Metazoa; phylum Mollusca; class Gastropoda; order Neogastropoda; family Conidae; genus Conus; species Conus canariensis. The sequence goes on from CM065728.1 coordinate 23,192,350, forward strand.
GTGGATGTACAACGCTTTGGCGTTAGGGAACATGCAGATTATAGAATCGTGACCCGTCTTGTCAGCGTAGAAATGGATCCCCGCAAAGTTCCCCCCACTTGCGCACGACGAGCTCATGGTTGCGCCCCGAGGGGGTTCTTCGTCGTTCAGTGGCTTAAAATACCTGTCAGACTACCTAGTTAACCTGTGTGGGTTGGCTTGGACTGTGCTAAACAGTAGAATGAAACCAATTCATCTTGTTGCCCTCGAGGGAATTTGTCACGTATCTATCAGTCTGTCAGCGTATACGCAGTCCATCTGTCTATTTGTTTATCTGTATATCTGTCTGTATATCTGACTATCTATCTATCTGTCTGTCTATCTATCTATCTATCTATCTGTCTATTTGTTTATCTGTATATCTGTCTGTATATCTGACTATCTATCTATCTATCTATCTGTCTGTCTATCTATCTATCTATCTGTTCAGCTGTCATGGGGTCGTTAAATGTACTACGCATCAGCGGAGTATTCATGGTTCGCCTGTACGCGTAGAAAGTATGGTTGACGACCGGGAGAACGTAATTGCCATAATTATTGGCCGCACTATCGAAAGATTCATGAGTTATGTCTCTGTTTCCTTTGACTCGCCGTCCAACAGACCAGTGGTGTCAAAAGCAGCCATCACTGTAATTTTGTCATCGCAACTTCAAGGCATTGGATGAAAAGCAGTTTTTATGTATGCATTGAAACGTATGTTTGTGACGCCCAGTTTTCTCGTTTCAAGGTGAAACTTTGTACAG
>CM065728.1:23195631-23198131 GCA_033310375.1 Conus canariensis
ACACACACACACACACACACAAGAACAGGCGCACAAACGCGCGCGCGATGTGATTGTCCACCCGTTTACTTCTTGGGACATAGAGGATTTCATCGTGAAGTTTAAATGTCACATCAAGAAATAATCAATGTCAGATACAATACATACCAATATTCTGTTAAAGCAGCGAAGCATTTCAACAGGGGGGAAAAAAAACGACGGTTAAACCACAATAACGAACGGGACAAATACACTCGCACGTTAACTTTTTTTTAAGAGTAAGGCATAGGGGTCGGACCTTGACCTTCGAGAAGGCCACGGTCGAACTCACCGAACGTTTCATTGAGAGCAGCGCAACTACAGCAGTGGTTAATGGCCGCGAAAATGGACAGTTTCTGTATCGGTCGTCAGCGAGAATCAAACTCGCATCCGCTGACGGCGAACCCGGGGAGACCCTGGCAGTCCCCGAGTGGTTTTCAGGGTCGGCAGGGCCATAAACAACCCGACTCCCTCTCCGCCTCCTTGCCGAGGTCAGCAAGCGAGCACAGGCGACTCCCCGGTTTTCAAACTTGACCCGCCGATCAATAAAGAAGAACGTCAGTGTGAAGCGGACCCGCGGAGTGTCCTTCATTGGCACGTGCAACGCGTCCTTGACTGTTTGTGGAGGTCATGATTCACACCGGGCGACAAACTCCCACCAAGACGGTGGGAAGAAGTGGACATGCAGCAAGATCAGGCTTCTGGGCTTTTGGCTGTGTGCGTGAATGTTTCATTATTATGTAGATTTGGTTTTGTTCCTGTGAGCAGAGTCCAGAAGTTTGGGTTGTTGACATTTGCTTCATGGTGTCTGGCACCCGGAGAAAAATCGCCAAAAGTTCGGTGCTTGTTAATTTGCGATCGTGGCAGCTGTGATCCCCGTAAAAATCAAATTATTATTTTTCTCACCCTCCTACCCGCTCTGCCTCTTCTACTCCCCACACCCCTTCCCTTGCCCTCTCGCCCTCTCCTTGTCACCTCTCTCCTTCCCCCCCCCCCCCCTCTCTCTCTCTCTCTGTCCTTGAACAATCAATACTTCTTGTCTGACCGACACGACATTTTCGTTTTAAGGCAAAGGGTTAAACGGGGAGAGGGTGGTGGTGGATGGTGGGGGAGGGAGGGAGGGAGGGGTTCGCAAAGAGCTGCCTCCTTTGTCTCGCAGAAACAGTTTTGCCGCTTCTTCCCAGGGTTTTCTATTATATAAAAAGAATGGGTTATAATACCAGCCATTTAACCCTCTCTGTGTGTTCAAACTCAAACGATAGGGGAGGGAGGGGAAGGGGTGGGATGGAGTGGAATTTTGATTAGGGAGATGATGCATATACCCGTTTTGTTAAAGAAACATAATGAAATGTTTAGTTTCAATCCACACAGTATGGTGATTCTATGAAGAAAAAAAAAAAAAGTGAATTCCGCTTCCGATGATCTGGTTGGATGTAACGCCCGTATCAATTGGCCGTATGGTCGAATCCATCCTGATATTGAGATGTAAGGCCTTTACTGATTGGCTGAACGAGCAAATCCTTTCTGATAATGCTAACTCTTTGATGACCGAATCCTTGGCGATTGTGAGGTGTAATGCTTTATTGATTTGCTGAATGAAACGATTGCTTCCTGATATATGTACTGAAACGTCATGCTCCAAGCCAAGGTGAACGTAGAAAGACTGCAGAACATCGGCTAATGCAGTGGTCTGTCCTTTTCCACATGTAATGACATTCAACTTTTAATTTGTACTCTGACCGCTGGCTATACCCAAAGGTGATAGAAAGAAGCAAAGTTTCATTGTGTTATTGTATTGATGAGCGCGCGCGCGCGCGCGCGCGCGCGCGCGTGCGTGTGTGTGTGAGAGAGAGAGAGAGAGAGAGAGAGAGGGGGGGGGGAGGGACAGAGAGAGGAGCGCGCACGTTCGCGTGAGCCCAATGTATGCGTGTACAACCGTGTCCCAGATTGGAGTGTAGTATCTGTGGGAGAAACATCGGCACAGAGCGGAAACCGGTGACAGGCGTGGTGCTTGGACACTCGTTCCGTGATGAATGGCCACTCAGTGATCAGGGGCTTGTCCGGCAATGGGCAGGGGAGGGAGGGAGGGGGGGGGGGAGATGGAGGGGGACAGGGGCCCACCAGGGCCGTCACCAGTCGCCGAGGTACAAGACAGTAAATCTCCTCGGGGGTTTGTGGCGCGTCCGTTTCCCGCCATTCTGCTGCGTGCTTGCTGTCGAGAAAAGGGGGACTGTGATAGGTCGTTATGACTTCACCCACAAGACACAGGCCTGGCTGGTTCATTGGGTTCGGTCACACCGTGTACATCAGGCAAGGCCGACAACGACGGACCCAGAGGGATCAGAGCTGGTCTCGTTCATTCAGACCCGTCGACTTCCGGCTCCACGTCATAATAAGACTGGCCTCGTATTTTTCGATTCCAGAGTCATGCTTGAAATAATGTTGGAAGTGTTGATATCGAGATATCCAGCTGTCTGTTTAA
>CM065728.1:23200631-23203131 GCA_033310375.1 Conus canariensis
GAGGAGAGAGACCCAGGTAGGACACAAAGACTTTGTGGACCCGGCCGGCACGGAGGGAGCCGCTGGAGAGGCATGAAGTGGAACAACACGGCGAGGAGCCAGCCTCTCTCCCCGGGAATTAGTCCCCTCCGTGGGGGAGCTCCTCGAGCATGGGAACAACGGGGCAAGAAAACCTTCAACAGAGTTTGGTGTGTGGGGCTTGGGCTGGGACTGGGAGTGTAGTCGTCACAACGCGGTCAACAAGGGAAGGGAGTTTTCCGTAGTGCGCGCCTTGATCGTGCACGACACGCGCGCGCGTGTGCAACAAAGCGGTGCGCGTGGTTTCTTGGGGGTGTCCCTTGTTTCTTTTGTAATGCCGGAGTTGGGGCAGGGTCCGTAGTTTGTCGTTGTCTCAGTTCTGCTGTGTCTGTGTGTGTGGATCTGTTTGCTCTTTGACTGTCTGTTTGTCTGTCACTCTGTCTTAGCTGAGCAAGGACAGATTGGAAGAACAGGATCTGCTTACAAATCTTTATCCTTGATCGAAGAAAGGTTTTCTGAGCTCTCTCTCTCTCTCCCTCCTCTCTCTCTCTCTCTCTCTCCTCTCTCTCTCTCTCTCTCTCTCTCTCTCTCTCTCTCTCTCTCTCCTCCCCCCTTCCTCCCTCCCTCTCTCTCACAAAACTTCAAACGTGTTATGCTTTGGTTTTTCCCTCATTCCGTCCTTGCCCTAGAAAGAGGCTTGGAATAACTGGCAAGGTAATTCTAATAATATTTAGAGAACGTAAGATTTCAGCACCAAGTTCAAGAAAAGGCGGAAGAGAGAGAGAGAGAGAGAGAGAGAGAGAGAGAGAGAGAGAGAGAGAGAGAGAGAGAGAGCAGAACACCCCCAAATAGCCTAACTGCCCAACATAAAACAACGCAACTCGGCACAACACAGCGCAGAACACCACAATGCCGATTTCTTCTCTCTCCTCCGTAAATCCTCCCCACCCAGAGCAGACAGGCGCACAACACGACCATGACCCTAAATGTGTGCAGTGTTAAGAACGAAGGGTAGCGGAGGGAGCTGCATGTGTGATGGGGAAGATTCCCCCCACCTTCTTTCCCCAGTGGGCTGAAGTGGGTGGCTTGTGATTAAAGGGGTAGACAGGCTACCCACAGCACACAGTGGCAGAAGTGTAAGCATGGGTCCCATGCGGAATCCAGAAAGACTCAGACCTCAACGAAACTCGATTCCATTCAACCGATGTCTAGCTGACCTCGAAGGCCCCGGTGCCGGGAGAATGATTATTGTTGAATGGAGGTTGGTTGCTCACGGTACACACTGAGGCGCAAAGGTAAAACCACCGAACGGAGAGTTCAGCGCCAACAGTCCTGCATGTGCCTGCGTAGCCGAAGCTGCCAGTGCGTCCTGGTGTTGTACTCTAGTCTTATTAGGCCACTCAGAACGAGACGAGTGCAGCTACGTATGTCCAGAGTAACATTAAGAACATCGATGTTGAAATATATACAAACTCCGTTTGATAATAGTAGATATTTTATATAGCACAACTTGGCTGTCGGCAACTCACAGCGCATTTATAGATCATTTTCTGATTCACTTCAAAAAAAAAAAAAAAAAAAAAAAAGATGACTGTATCATTCTCTGAATTATTTCGAAGAAGAAAAAAACACCCCACCTAACTTAACTATACTTGACTATGTATACCTATGTGGTAACCTCGTGGTTTACAGTAACTGCTTGGAAAGTGTTCGCTATCGCTTTGAAACCAGGGAAGGTGGACAGATCATGCTAGATGTAATAACTCTCACCGAACAGATCTCAGGTTTTTGGCTTTGGAGTTTGTTGGAGGTTTTGACTGGAAGATGCCAAAATCATACATTTGACTTTTTTTTTTAACTCCTACCTCCATCCCCCCCTCCCCTTCCACCCCCATCCCCTCTTGCCTCCTTCCCAGCCTACTGTCCCATCTCCAAACCTCGAACATCATGTATTGAATCTCCCTCCCCCCCCCCCCCCCAAGCCACCCACTCTGAAACCGACACCCTGGCTCCCTGTACCCCTCCCCCACACCATAGCTTTCCGTACATTCATTGTCTGTCGTCGTCAAACCAGCGACGAGGGGCGAACCACCCGGCCTTGCTCCTCCTTTGCGTGCATGTCTTCGGGGTGTATCGGTGGACTTGGTGCGTGCTGGAGGTAGGACACCCACGTACTATGAGACAGACCCCCACACGGGAAATCCCCCCGGCCCAGCACGTGTGGTTAGTGGTGATCCCCGCCCTGCTCTCGTTTTACAAGACTGAACAGTGTGGCTTTTGTCATCTTCGGCTTTTGTTTCGTTTCGTTTCTTTTCTTTTCTTTTTCTTTCTTTCTTATTTATTTTATTCATTTTTGTTCTACGTAGATATGCCATTTTCTCTTCGCCCCTTCTCTCTCTGTTTCTCTCTGTTTCTCTCTCTCTCTCTCTCTCTCTCTCTCTCTCTCTGAATTTTCCGCTCTTTGTATGTCTCTCGGTACCTG
>CM065728.1:23208131-23223131 GCA_033310375.1 Conus canariensis
GACGGACAGACAGACAGACAGACAGACAGACAGACAGACAGATTGAGTCATTCACTGTCCTTTCTGCCTTTCTCTTCTTTCCGCCAACCCTGTCCTACTTTGTTTCCTGTATTCCCAAATTTTCACTGCTTGTTTTCTTCCGACGGTAGTCTATATTCGTACACGTTCTCCTTCACACACACACACACACACACACACACACACGCGCGCGCGCGCGCGCGCGCCTTCCCCCCCCCCCCTCCCCCGCCCCCACGCACACTCTCGCAGCCTTTCCTATCATATACCTTTCACTATGTGAAGGAGAGGTGAGGATTGGGGTGGGGGTGGGGGTTCTGTGCGTGAGGATTGGGGTGGGGGTGGGGGTTATGTGCGGAGACAGGATATTGGCGGTCAGTGAGCCGCGGGCAGTGGTCATCAGCCGGGCACAGACCGGTCCTCGTGTTGAGTGTCTGGTCATCACTGGTACTTCAGTGACTCTTGCCCTATCTGTCATCTTGTCCGTCGCGCTGTCTCTATGTCTGGCTGCCCCTGCCTCCGAGTGCCGGTCTGTCCTTTGGTCGCTGTCTCTCTGCCTCTGTGTCTTGCTCAGTTATGGTCTCCCTCTCTCTCTCTGTCTTAGTCTCTGTCTGTCTGTCTGTCTGACTCTCTCTGTACCCTGAAGCATATATGTATGCGTGTTAGGGGAGGGGGGGGGGGGGGGAGGCTACTTCATGGTGCTTAATACCAGTCAGAGTATCCACAATGTAAAGGAAGTAGTAACAGCTCCACTATCTGTAGGATTTAAACCCTGGATTTGGAATCTCTGTTCGTTTCTCTACCCACAAAAGGACGGTCTGTTTACATAAACCACGTGTCACCGATGACACCGACCTTGGGGAGGCAGGAAATCAGAACTCCAAAAGCTCACCACCAGACCAGAGAGAGCATCAAGAACGTACAGAATGGATGTATATGTCAGACCAGGGCAGAACTCCAAAAGCTCACCCACCAGACCAGAGAGAGCATCAAGAACGTACAGAATGGATGTATATGTCAGACCAGGGCAGAACTCCAAAAGCTCACCCACCAGACCAGAGAGAGCATCAAGAACGTACAGAATGGATGTATATGTCAGACCAGGGCAGAACTCCAAAAGCTCACCCACCAGACCAGAGAGAGCATCAAGAACGTACAGAATGGATGTATATGTCAGACCAGGGCAGAACTCCAAAAGCTCACCCACCAGACCAGAGAGAGCATCAAGAACGTACAGAATGGATGTATATGTCAGACCAGGGCAGAACTCCAAAAGCTCACCCACCAGACCAGAGAGAGCATCAAGAACGTACAGAATGGATGTATATGTCAGACCAGGGCAGAACTCCAAAAGCTCACCCACCAGACCAGAGAGAGCATCAAGAACGTACAGAATGGATGTATATGTCAGACCAGGGCAGAACTCCAAAAGCTCACCCACCAGACCAGAGAGAGCATCAAGAACGTACAGAATGGATGTATATGTCAGACCATGGCAGAACTCCAAAAGCTCACCCACCAGACCAGAGAGAGCATCAAGAACGTACAGAATGGATGTATATGTCAGACCAGGGCAGAACTCCAAAAGCTCACCCACCAGACCAGAGAGAGCATCAAGAACGTACAGAATGGATGTATATGTCAGACCAGGGCAGAACTCCAAAAGCTCACCCACCAGACCAGAGAGAGCATCAAGAACGTACAGAATGGATGTATATGTCAGACCAGGGCAGAACTCCAAAAGCTCACCCACCAGACCAGAGAGAGCATCAAGAACGTACAGAATGGATGTATATGTCAGACCAGGGCAGAACTCCAAAAGCTCACCACCAGACCAGAGAGAGCATCAAGAACGTACAGAATGGATGTATATGTCAGACCAGGGCAGAACTCCAAAAGCTCACCACCAGACCAGAGAGAGCATCAAGAACGTACAGAATGGATGTATATGTCAGACCAGGGCAGAACTCCAAAAGCTCACCCACCAGACCAGAGAGAGCATCAAGAACGTACAGAATGGATGTATATGTCAGACCAGGGCAGAACTCCAAAAGCTCACCCACCAGACCAGAGAGAGCATCAAGAACGTACAGAATGGATGTATATGTCAGACCAGGGCAGAACTCCAAAAGCTCACCCACCAGACCAGAGAGAGCATCAAGAACGTACAGAATGGATGTATATGTCAGACCAGGGCAGAACTCCAAAAGCTCACCCACCAGACCAGAGAGAGCATCAAGAACGTACAGAATGGATGTATATGTCAGACCAGGGCAGAACTCCAAAAGCTCACCCACCAGACCAGAGAGAGCATCAAGAACGTACAGAATGGATGTATATGTCAGACCAGGGCAGAACTCCAAAAGCTCACCCACCAGACCAGAGAGAGCATCAAGAACGTACAGAATGGATGTATATGTCAGACCAGGGCAGAACATCCAGGCTTTGAAGGACGTGCTCTTTGCACAGCATCTTTGCACCATGTTCTGAGACGCTCAGTTTCAGTTTCCTCAAGGACCAGTCTATAAAAAGTACGCTACGATTCGCCCAACTACGTTAGACCGCAGAACTAGCTGTACTGTGAACACAAGACAAACGACTTTTGTCGGGCAGCTAGGGTTTAGTTCGTTCGCAGGCAGGCATGAACATCCTCTCGCAGTTTTCGTGTGCATGGCCAAGTGTCTCACGATGACGTCCTGTCCAGGACCCCCTCAGAGGGCGCGGTGGAGAATTGGCGACCCACAGGCGGACCAGTGAAGGCATGGATGGACAGCAGGAAGGGTGAGAGACGGTTGTGCATGAGAGAGGACAGAGAGCGATAGCGATTATGGGCTTTCCAAGCTTCTGCCAGGGTATGTCCCTACCACAGGTCTACAAGGCCGAGGTCGCGGGACAATAGAACCGATGATGAGATACGTGACGTACACAACCTCAGTATCTGTTCATAGGAAACAGGTTTGGAGGTCATCTTGGTTCTGAGAGTGACCCTGTCTCCCCTTCGGCCACCTCCCTTTTCCTCAACCCCACCGCCCCTTCCCTGTCCTCATCCAGATCTTTCCTGTCGCCAGAAGACGTGAGTCCAAAATTTTTGTTTTCCTGGGGCCACTACTACCAGTCCAGAGGCACAGAGGGAGAGAAGAAGAAGAACAAGAAGAAGAAGAGGGAGTAGAAGAAAAAAAAGAAAATGAAGAAGAAGAAGAAGAAGAAAGAGGAGAAGAAGACCCAAGAACAACAACGGAGGGGGGGGGGGGGGGGGGGGGGGGAGGAGGAACAAGCACCAGATTACTTATGCACCTAGCTGACCCAGGCACTTCAATCGCACGCCGTCTAATCCCAGAGGAAAACGACCATTGTCCAAATGTCAGCGCAGGGCTCCGAAAGATGACTCGCGGGCCTGTTGCGTGCGCATGACAAGCCCGCTCCTGACCACGTCCTGGAATTGCCTTTCAAAGCTACAGACCTTTTTTTTTCTTTCTTCTTTGGTTTTTGTTTTTTTTTCTCTTTTTTTTGTCCAGCCGTTAATCCAGGGGGTGGGGGTCTAAGGAGGAACTGAGGACTCTCGAGCGAAGGCCGTGTCAGCTCGTAACCCCGGGAGACCCCAGCTAAGGGTCCTTCGTTCCCGTGGACGGCATTGTTCTCGCCCCCCGACTGAAAGGCCGCTGAGATTAACACTTCTTGACAGTCTTAACACTCTTGACAGTCGTGCAAATACGGAAAAAGGAGCGCAGGGAAGCGGGGTGGAGGTGGGGGCTAGGGGAAGTCCATTATCCTTGTTAGGTCTGTTGGGTAGTGGTGGTGGTGGTCATGTGTGCACGACACATGCGCTTTTAGGTGGTGGTTTGTTTGCGAGTGCCCAGGACAACAGTACCTTCACTGCCCCCTTCCTCCCTCCCCCCACCCCACACATCTCCCTCTCCAGAACACCCTCTGGTGTGTGTGTGTGTTGTGTGTGTGTGTGTGTGTGTGTGTGTGTGTGTGTGTGTTTTACTAGTGAATGCGGTTTGTGGTTCACAGATCTAGAATTCCTCCGACTCCGTGGCCTCCTCTCTCTCTCTCTCTCTCTCTTTTCTCAGACCGGGACATTCATGCGTCTGTACCAGCCTGTGCAGCAAAATGTGCGTATACGTTGTGTTCCCACAAACTGTAGTAATTACAGTTAAGGATGACGGGTATATAAATATAAAACTAGGAAGCGAAGGAAAGTTGAGAGAGAGAGAGAGAGAGAGAGAGAGAGAGAGAGAGAGAGAGAGAGAGAGAGAGAGAGAATGAAAAGCCCTCACCACGCTGTCTCGTCCCTTTTTGGCAGTTTTTACTTAAGTACAAACTCTTTGAAGAGATCGCCTTCTGAAGCGGCAGTCTGATCCGTTCCCACTGTAAATTAACACTTTCCTTAGAGCCCTGGGAGACGAATGTAGCGAAGTCCTCGCGAGAGGACCTTGTCTTCTACCAAACATTCTGCAGGAGAATCGAGTTACCGTTGGTAGCCTGCATACAGTGTAAAAGGTGTTGGGTTGGTGGGGGGCACTGGAGAGGGGAGGAGGAGGGAAGGGGGGTAATGGCAGACCTCCATACAGTCTGTGGAAAGGAGGGTGCGAAGGAAGGGGGAGGGGGAATGTATTGGGGGGGGGGGGGGGGGGGGCTAGGGTGGAGGGGTGTGGAGGTTCTGCAACTCGTACAGAGAAATTGTCCAGTTCGTGATGAAGCCTCATTAGAACACCCGCGCGGTGTCGCCAGGCCCGATACCCGAGAGGACCCGCCAAGTGTCAGAAGATCCCAGAGGTCACCGCTGCTGTGAACAAAGCCTGCCTTCAGCTCCTTCGTATGGGAGATGAGCCGCTTCAAAAGTCCACGATTGATTACTGTTCATGGAAAGGAGTATTTCAAAACAAAACAAATAAAAAAAGAAAACAAAAAAAACAAAAACAAAAAAAAAAAACAAAAAAAAAAGGAAAAAAGTAAGAAAGAAGAGAAAGAGTAGCAATTATCGTCTTCATGTAAATTTATTGATGTTCTGAGATTATCATTTTCTTTCCTGTCGGCCAGGTCAACGACACGTACATCACACTGAAAAAAGTCGTAGTGTACACGAGGATGACAATGCAGGCTGTTTCCTTTTCTTTGGAAACAACTGTCGTCATTCTCGTTCACGCAGCACGTGGCTTACTGCGGCCATAAGCTGCACTGTAATGTTTTTATCTTGACCTCGACTCGCCGTCACACCGCGTTCGAAGCGGTGAAAAATGAAAGCAGTGAAAATTTGTCAGTTATTGTTGCCCGTGAAATCTGCCAATGTGTATGCTAGGTAAGTGGTTTACAATTAGCGGCTCTGGTGTGGCGTTTGCACCCTTCAAATCATTTCACTCTTTAAGCCAAGAAAAAAAAAGTTATCTCCAAGCTTACATCTGAGTGACCATGGTTGCTTGGACGACACCGTTATTGTTATCAACACGCACACAATAATTTTTTTTTTTTTTCACGTGGGAAGAGTAATTATTGTTTTCCAGGTAAAATAATGACCGGGGGATTACAGAAGCAGTAATTATGTGTTTTGAGGCTATTGGCGTCCTGTACCCCCTAGTCTTGGGCTGCGCCAGGCGAGCCAGGCTTTCAGACGTCCGTGTGTCTGCTGTGCAGGGTCATTTGACTGTGTAGGCTGTCATCTGGGGGCCACTAGATGGCGCCGCACACAACAAGTGTACCTGGACGAACCTGGATGAATCACTCGTAAGATCTCGGCTGATAAGCTAGCGCGCGTACGCACACGCACACGCGTAAACACACACACATGCGCGCGCACACACACGCACACACACACACACACACACACGCACACGCGCGCGCGCGCGCGCGCGCTGAGAAAGAGAGTGAGAGGGGTGTTGGTGGTGTGCGTGTGGGTGGAGGAGAGGGTAGGGGACGGAAGAAGAGACAATATCACAGGAATGAACTACATTACACAGCTTAACAGCAAACTACTCGAAAATATTGAGCATTTCATATTTCAAAGTGATTACAAGTGTTCTTATTTGTGAGGAAGATTGGGGGGGGGGGGGGGGGGTCTGGAGGGAGACGATAGGGGAGAGGGGATGGGGGACACACAAAGGGTGAGGAGACAGAGACAGAGAAAGGGAGAGAGTATCAAACAATTATAATCTTCAAACTATGTTCTTTACGTCACTGCAGATGCAGAATTAAAACTAATAAGCAAAAAAAAAAAAAAAAAAAATGTTCGTGACATGAAATTCATGGCAGACATGCCGACCCGGTATTGGTCAAGCCATGTACTCAATTCCGTCTGTACGTCAGTCGTTTGAGCAGTCAGGTTTTACTTACTTAAGTCACCCAGATTCAAACCTGTTTTTTACAGACGCCTTGGTCGGCTCAGCTGGTTTGAGTTCGGAATCAAATGTTTTCGAGTTCGGGCCCAACGTGTTGTTACTCGGCATAACAAAAGACATGGTTCACGACCTGTCTCGACGTGTTGTTCGGCGGAGACAGTGTGTCGTTAAGTCCCTTTGCTGCAGTCTTGTGGTACAGTTAATGCCCCTTGGTGGGGTAAGAACGTTGAGCCTGGATCTAGTTACTTAACTGAAACCTAACTGCCATTTTTTTTTAAATTATTTTTTTTTAAAGGAGGATTTATCTTAAAGTTCCAAAAGGCGCATTTGATACTGTCTGCGAGGACCCGGAGTTTTGTGGCTGTATTTCAGACAGAGACATGTGGAGGTATCCGAGGCGTGAAAAGCTATGTATTGCTTTGTTTTATTCCCCAGATTCGTTGCATGCTTTTCGAAAGGTCTGTGTCTCGAACAGGGATTTGAATCTGATGGAGATTCGCGGATAAATTAAATGACGGCTGTTCTGCCACAAGAAGTCACCGAGAGACTCAGGGTAGAAGGAAAGGGTTAGAGAGAGAGAGAGAGAGAGAGAGAGAGAGAGAGGAGAGAGAGAGAGAGAGGTGAAGTCACGACAGATTCTTTATTAATGAAGGTGATATATTTGAAACAAATACATGCGTGTTTGCGTTCAGCCCTGTCTTCTTTCCCCACTAACCAGAGAGAGAGAGAGAGAGAGAGAGAGAGAGAGATGACAGTTACAAGGAGGCAGATGTCATTAAAAGGATGCCGACGCCCACTCGACATGTTTCTCTGTCTCAAGCAGTCTTCAGCTGCGCACTTGGAAACACCAGTATCGCGGAACACAACATGACGTAAACATTGCCATGACTCATACCACGTAAATCATTATGACGTCAGCAGAAAACCTGACTGACGGTGGATGTCGGGTGACGTGATCCCTGCAAGCATGCATGCATGCACTCGCTGCGTGGACACAGTCAACCGATAGAACAGGATGAGAGAGACGAGTCACTTTTGAATTCAAAATAGCGTCGCAAGGAAGGTGCCTGAATCCTACGCACGTCATTCCTTACACAAGTGAAAACTGCGTCCCACACCGACTTTTTCCTTTTTGTACTCCCAGTTCTTATAGAACAGGGAGTACTTTAGAATGGGAACGAAGAAATGCTGTCTCTGTGTGTGTGGGTCTGTGTGTCCGTGGTCAAAATGTGTTCCACTCGCTCCAGACAAAACTACTGGACCGATCTTTCTGAAAATTTGTAGGTATGTTCATTATGGGTCACGGATGATGCCCGATGTTTTAGTTTACCGTTATAGCCGTTACTAACGGCTGTAACGGCCTGTAACGGTTTTTTCTTCTTTATGGAATATCTCAGAAAGTACTTGGCCGATCTTTGTAAAAATGACCAGGTACATTCATTATGGGTCACGGATGATGCCCGATGTTTTAGTTTACCCCGTTATAGCCGTTACTAACGGCTGTAACGGCCTGCAACGGTTTTTCTTCTTTATGGAATATCTCAGAAAGTACTTGGCCGATCTTTCTGAAAATTTGTAGGTATGTTCATTATGGGTCATGAATAATGCCCGATGTTTTAGTTAACCGTTATACCGTTACTAACGGCTGTAACGGCCTGTAACGGTTTTTCTTCTTTATGGAATATCTCAGAAAGTACTTAGCGGACCTTTATGAAAATTAGCAGGTATGTTCATTATGGGTCACGGATGATGCCCGATGTTTTAGTTTACCACGTTATAGCTGTTACTAACGGCTGTAACGGCCTGTAACGGTTTTTCTTCTTTATGGAATATCTCAGAAAGTACTTGGCCGATCTTTCTGAAAATGTGTAGGTATGTTCATTAATGGTCACGGATGATGCCCGCTGTTTTAATTTCCCCGTTATAACCGTTACTAACGGCTGTAACGGCCTGTAACGGTTTTTCTTCTTTATGGCATATCTCAGAAAGTACCTGGCCGATCTTTGTGAAAATTAGCAGGTATGTTCATTATGGGTCACAGATGATGCCCGATGTTTTAGTTTACCCCGTTATAGCCGTTACTAACGGCTGTAACGGCCTGTAACGGTTTTTCTTCTTTATGGCATATCTCAGAAAGTACTTGGCCCATCTTTCTGAAAATTTGTAGGTATGTTCACTATGGGTCATGGATGATGCCCGATGTTTTATTTGACCAGACTAGCCGTTATTATCGGTTATAACGACCCAAAACGGTTTTTCTTCTTTATGGAATATCTGAGAAAGTACTTGGCCAGTTTATAAGCGGTTTGGATGATCTTGTGACAAATCGGAGCCTCTTTCCATATGTAAGTGATGTAACGCTAAAAATCGATTAAACAAGTTAAAAACCGTTAATTTGCCGTTATTTCTTATATATAGGTGGATTTTAATGAAATTTGGTATACTGAAAGGTTATCACACACAAATGGCACTTCTATAGTGTTTCACAGTTCGACCGTTAAAAACCGTTATTCTTGACGTATTGTGCGATTTGGATGAAGTTCGATATGTACATAGGCTTTAGCTCAGTGATGACTAGAATACCAGTTTCAAAAGTGTACATCGGTTATATAACCGTTAAAACCGTTATTTTGCCGTTATTTTTTTACATATTGGTGGATTTTAATGAAATTTAGTATACAGAAAGGTTGTCACACACAAATGGCACTTCCATATAGTGTTTCAAAATTTGACCGTTAAAAACCGTTACTCTTGACATATTGTCCGATCTGTACGAAATTTGGTAGGTACATAGGCTTCAGCCCAGTGAGGACTAAAATACCAGTTTCAAAAGTGCACATCGGTTAAATAACCATAAAAACCGTTATTTTGCCGTTATTTATCTCAAAGTACTTGGGCTGATTTATAAGCCATTTGGAAAACTTGGAGTACGTTTATATGCTTTGCATCTTGTTTTTCTCTCTTCTTTTTGATACTGCTTGTTTTCAGTGGATTTTTGTTTTTGTTGTGCTGTTTTTAAGTTTTAGATTTCGGGGTTCTCATATTGCGCGCGCGCGCATGTGTGTGTGTGTGTGTGTGTGTGTGTGTGTGTGTGTGTGTGTGTGTGTGGTGTGTTCTGTTTGTCTGTCTATTATCATTCTATCTGCCTATCTTCCAGCTTTGGAATAGGAGGCCTCGATTTCGCGCGCGCGCGTGTTTTTGTATGTGTATGTGTTTCTGTCTATCTCTCTGTATGTCTGTCTGTCCGTCATTCTAACTATCTGCATATCTATCTGTTTATCGATCTATCTGTCTGTCCCTATCTACTGTCTATGTATCTATCTATAGATCTATGTATACCTATCTAACTGTCTGACTGTCCCTCTATATCCATCGCTCTCACATTCACCCTTTCTGTCTCTCTCCCTCTCGCACACTATCTCCCACCTCCCTCTCCCTCTCTCTCTCTCTCTCCCTCCCTCCCCCTTCTCGCTCCCTCCTCTCTCTCTCTCTCTCTCTCTCTCTCTCTCTCTCTCTCTCTCTCTCTCTCTCTCTCTCTCAGCACACTATCTGCCATGACGTTGGGATAATCGGTGTTGACAAGAGAGAGAGAGAGAGAGAGAGGAGAGAGAGTGAGAGGAGAGAGAGAGAGAGAGAGAGAGAGAGAGAGAGAGGGGGGGGGGGGGAAAGAGTTTTCTCGGCAGAATTTCTCCCGACATTCGTTGAATTGAAATTCACATGACCGTTCGTTTCATTGGTGAAAGGCAGAACAAAGCTGCAGATGCCTCCACAATTCTGACTTGCACTGGCTTTTTTTTTCTTTTTTTTTTTTTGGCTTTTTTTTTTTCTTCTCTCCACCACGATCGTCGGAAATCGGCCCCAGACACACCTGTAATATTGTACTGTCAGGTGCGTTTGCTGCGTTATTGTCGTGTTGATTGCCACAGATGGCGCGATCCATATGTTGTGAGTGTTTCCCGGGACAGACAAACGTGGTTCATATGTGCATTATTTGTGCATGCTGACCTCCATGTGTAGTTGGCACATGCAGCACTCGTAGGTCACCGCAACGACTTGTTTACAGGTGTATGATGACGTGGTGAGATGATGACCTAATAATGATTTCGTTTAAGATCATGAGTAAGGCAAGGTAAGGTAAGGTAATGTTGCTTATAGCCCAGCCGACCGCAAAGGGCCACATCAGGGCTGTCACCACGTTAAAATCAACTCAAGTCATCAAAAAAACAAAAACAAAAAAAAAGCCTTTCACACATCTCTTTAAAATACATCTTCTAAAAACGTACCAGACACTTCGTTAAAAATCTTTCTTCCATAAAATCTTAGATCAGATGAAAAATGTTAATCTCCTTCAGAAACTCAAAGATCACGTCAGCATCACGTGTATGATGTCGTGGTGAGATGATGACCTGATAATGATGTTTAAGATCATGAGTAAGGCTTGCATGTGAACGAAAACGAAACCCCGTGTGTGTGTGTGTGTGTGTGTGTGTGTGTGTGTGTGTGTGTGTGTGTGTGTGTTTACTAGCTTGGCTATGTGTTTGTATATTGATGCTTTTGTGTAATTTATATTATCAGAGAGAGACACGCACACACACACACACACACACACACACACACACACACACACACACACACACACAGAGAGAGAGAGAGAGAGAGAGAGAGAGAGAGAGAGAGAGAGAGAGGAGAGATCACTTCGGCTGACAACAAGAAAGGAGGAATAAAAGAAAAAGGCAGGATGGAAGAACAAAAAAATCCTATTTGGAGATGGGAGGTTCGGGGACGGAACAAAGGAACTCTCCAAAATGTGAAAAGAATACATCACCGGCAGGTGTTTGCTGAAGTCAGGAACGTGCGCACGCGTGCGTGTGTGCGTGCGTGCGTGAGTGTGTGTGTGTGTGTGTGTGTGTGTGTGTGTGTGTGTGTGTGTGTGTGTGTGTGTGTGAGGGGATGGAGAGAGAGAGAGAGAGAGAGAGAGAGAGAGAGAGAGAGAGTCAACCAGCATCGGTTTTACTTTGTATGACGCTTTTAAACACATCTGCGTTGTAGTCCTTCATAAACTGGCGGACGGCTGTCTCTTCTTTTTCTTCTTTTTTTTAAAAATTCTTTTATATCCAGTCCGCTCCATCTTTTATTGCCCTTGTCTGTTTGAAAGTCTTCCCGCTTCTCTCTCTCTCTCTCTCTCTCTCTCTCTCTCTCTCTCTCTCTCTCTCTCTCTCTCGGCTTGAAATCTCTCTCTGTCTCTCTGTCTCTGTCTCTCTCTGTCTCTCTGTCTCTCTCTCTGTCTCTCTCTCTCTCTCTCTCTCTCTCTCTCTCTCTCTCTCTCTCTCTCCTGCCTCTTTCGGCTTGAGTTGAATCACTCTGTGTGTGTGTGTGTGTGTGTGTGTGTGTGTGTGTGTGTGTGTGTGTGTGTGTGTGTGTCTTCCTCCTGACTCTCGTGCCTCTTTCGGCTTGAAATCTCTCTCTCTCATTCTCTCTCTCATTCTCTCTCTCTCTCTCTCTCTCTCTCTCTCTCTCTCTCTCTCTCTCTCTCTCTCTCTCTCTCTCCTGACTCTCGTACCTCTTTCGGCTTGAAATGTATGTGAATTTGTGTATGTACCTTACCTCTGGTGTTGTTGCTGTGTGCAGACGTCGGCTGAAGGGTATGATCTATAAATCTGGACGCGCACGGGACTTCCTTTTTCGCCTTGAAGTTTCCCCGTTCGTTCTGTGTGTTGACGGTATAGGGGGAAAGAGGGGGGAAGGGAGGGGGGAGGAGGAATGGGGAGGAGGGGAGCTAATAGAGGAGAGGGAAACAGAAATGCGGAAGAATGGAAAGGGGACAGGAGTTTGAGTGGAAATTTCATTATGCTGTTGAAGAAGACGAGTAAGAGCGAAGAATTTTTTTTTTTTTTTGGTCACGACTTCGCTCGGGCTCACGAATTTTAGCGCTTCTTTCTCATGATCAGTGAGTGACCCGATGTTCGATGAAATGCCGGCTTCTTGTTATACCAGTTGAACGCTGTGTTAGTGTGTGTATGTGTGTGTGTGTGTGTGTGTGTGTGTGTGTGTGTGTGTGTGTGTGTGTGTGTTAGGCTGCGCTGCCATTAAATTGCCATCAGACACCGAACGGGCGGACCCACCCGGCCCGTAGACTTTCTGTCTGCCTCGGCGGTGGCTGGATGTTCAATACTATGTCTGCTTGTCGACATTCACGTACGGCACAAGCTGTGCGCTCTCCGTCCGAATAATCCCTGTGCTGTCATTTAACTGTCGTCAGGTAGCCGCCGAATAATTATCACCTTGATGGTCCTCCCCTCCCCTCCCCTCCCCCTTCTTCCCCTAGCTCCCCTCACCTCCTCTTGCCCCCTCCCCACTCCTCCCCCCCACCCCCCCCCCCCCCCCCCCGTCCCCCACAGCTCTACCTGCTTCCTCTCTTCCATCAAATTTCATCTGCGTTGACAGGCGCTGCCTGGCTAATTTGAGTCAGCCTGATTATCGTTTGATCGATGTATTCGTGAAGTGATTATTGATTGCTGGAGAAGACTGATTGTTTTATTTTTGGGGGATGTTTCGAAACCGTTCCACCTTTTCGATTAAAATCGTCATCATCGTGATTAATGTCATCATTATCGTAAGCGTCATTATTATCGTTATTGTCTGTCGTTGTCATATGTTTGAGGGTCGTGGGGGGGTGCTTGGTGTGTTCTAGGGCGGTCAGAGGTCTCCACGGGTCCTCGATCGGTCCTGTGCAACAGGGCGGCAGTGTTTGGGATCAGTCTTTGCTCTGGGTTAGAATCACGGCGTTTATGAGTTTATAGTTCAAACATTACTCTCTCTCTCTCTCTCTCTCTCTCTCTCTCTCTCTCTCTCTCTCTCTCTCTCTCTCGCCTGTGAGTGTGTGTAGGTCTGTGTGTGTGTGGAACAATTCGGCAGTTTCGTTTGGTGCCAGAGGTTTAGCTCACGCGCATGCCTAAACCAACGTTAGGTATATGGCGGCGGTAAAGGTTTACCCTCCACTCTTCCTTCCCTCCCCCACCAGCCTTCAAGGTCACAGAGTCTGGACACAGTCAATAGAATCGTTTGGTCAAGGACCTGTGCAGTCAGGGCAAAGCGTGACATGTGCTGTGGTCAGAACTTGGCCGTCACCCACTGACCAAAGGTTCAAACCCCACTGACCTCCTGAATAAACCCAACTGTTTGGAACTCCCTGCCTCCCAGTTAGCTTAACCTGCCCAAGGTGGTAGCTTTCAAACCGCAGCTAAAGATTTGTTTGTTTTCAATCAAGCAGTTTAAATCATGCTGTTTCCCACGCATTGTGTGCAAACTTAGTTTTCTAACAAGTCATTAATCACTTTGGAAAATATTGAGAGAATGAGCAACGAATAGTTGACATTTAGAATTGTACAACTAAAATATGAATTCATCTTTTTCTTTTTTCCCTCTTCTTTTTTTTATCCCTTGAAATCAAACATAGGGGCGTAAGTAATTTACCTGGAGAGGGACCGTGGTCAGATGGTCAGAGCGTTTGCCTGTAGAGCTGACGGTCGTAGGTTCGAACCACATGTAGAGTCTGATTTTGTTTTTCGGTAACTTGGAAGCCTCTCTGTCCATCAAAGCAGTACCTGGGCACCTGTTTCAGTTCAGGGAAGGCTAAAGGTAAACCTCTGACAGTCCACTGCCCCCTACAGCTGATAGCCCATGAGAATCTAGAAAGAGAAAAAATGTACTAGGGGGTTTTCGACATAAACACTTGACAGCAGACTCCATGACGACCTTGTTCAGGGAACTTCCTCTGGATGTTTTTTTTTTGTTTGTTTGTTTTCCTTTCCTTTTCTTTTTAATTTCCTAAGGAGATCATTTGATCTAAGTTTTTGTGGGCAAGAGATCCAGTTTTAATTTTTTTTTTGAGAAAGTTTGAAAGAAACCTGTGTAATGATGTCTTTTATGGAGAAACCCCCCACAGATATGAACCCGATTTTCACCATTTGACAGCCGTGACACCCCCCCCACCCCCCACCCCCACCCCCCTCCCCTACAGTCGGCTGTACTACAAACAACACGCACTGAACACTTCCACAATGTTGATACCTTAACTCCCATGCAAATCTTTACAAGGTTTGGTGTGCCAACACATCAGTGACATCTCTCATGTTGACTTTTGTAACTTGACGGACGTTCATTGTTATTGCAGAGGTATATCGTATGTTTCTTTCCAACGACGTATTTGTACACATTTCATGTCTGCACGCGTGCATATCAGGCCAACAAACATCAACGCGAAGTTATTAAACGCTGTTGACAAATCCGCAGGCCGCCCATTTTCTTCATATCAGAGGCGATCAGTGCAATCAACCTGGCGTAAAACAGGCATCTAGCTAAAAACTAACGTCTTTAGGCACGCTCTATCGGCCCCACGAAGCAATCGGGAGAGAGAGAGAGAGAGAGAGAGGGGGGGGAGGAGGGAGGGTCCCCAATGTGGAGAAAGTTGTACAGAGGGCGCTGCTGACCGCGGGAGCAGTGAAGCGGACCCAGTCCTCTTGTTTACCACCGGCCTTGTCAGTGAAGCGGAGCCACTCGTGCCCGTGTGACCGGACGCTTAATGACCAGGAGAGCCCCGAGACCGTTTGTCGATCGGACCAATGAAGATGAGGTCACCGATCCACCGTGA
>CM065728.1:23228131-23243131 GCA_033310375.1 Conus canariensis
TTTCTTGAAGTCATCGCCACCTGTTCCAGCAGTTTCTATTTGTTGGTGCGTGACCACAGTACACCAGTAACGGCTCGGAAACAGCCGTCGTGTATATCTGGTCTTAGGCAAACACTTGGGGAAACCAACGCCCACTGCTGTGTACAGAGGGGAATACTAATGGTAGCCGCTGTGGAGATCTGCCGCTGAGTCACTCACTCTAAGACAGCTCCGCAGTGGAACAGTACGGCCAAATAATGTTGAGCAGCGTGTGAAGACTTGACAGTGTTAGAACGGTTTAACAAACAAACAAACAAAAAAAGTTTGATAAAGTGTTGTGAAGGATGTCACGGATCCAAACTCTTGATAGCTATCCTGCCGGGAAGATTACATTTCCCTCGGAGTTGGATTCATCTTGCATTCTCATGCTGCTCCCCGGAGGAACTGGCAGGAGAATGGGGTGGGGCAAAACAGACATTGGGTTAGGTGAGTAAGAAGGGGGGGGGGGGGGGGGAAGGGGGGAGTTGCAGGCTGAATTTCAATACGTGTCAAGCTGACTACAAGAGCTTAATCTGCAGGACAAGACGAAAAAGAAGCAAATGTCTGTTGTTGAATCTCAAAACAAACACCTCCAGAAATACTTAAAACAAAGCAGGGTCGCAAGCGACAGGAAGTCTTTGCTGGCTGCTAAATGTAGCATAGAGAAAAAGAAAAATGTGAACGAAAAAAACAAACAAATAAACAAACAAATAAACAAACAAATCTTTAAAGGGAAGATTTGAGCAAAGACACTTTCCGACTCCGGGTTGTTCATGTTTCTGTGTGTTCTGACTCAGAGTCCAACGAAATTTACCTGAGAGAAATTTTCGGTCAGCTACTGCTGGTCTTCATCAGCCCAGACTGACTGGTAGTTGTGGTAGGTGTTGGTGTCCTTCGAGTTGTCATCTCTGGTAGAGACAACGCTTAAAGGGAAGAAGTCTTTATTGGGCTAATTTTGACTGTGGGTTTCGGGAGTGGGTTCCTGAGGGAGAAGGAGGAGGTGGGGCAGGTTCGGTGGAGTTTTGCAGAGAGAAGGGAGAGGGGGTGTCCAGAAAAAGTATGTGAAGAAATGAAGGTTTTATTCCGTGGGGGAGGGGGGGGGGAGAGGAAGTCTTTAAACGGTGGGGTCTTCTTGGGAGATTTCCAAAATGGGGGAAGGGGGGTGACTTAAAAAGGAGGAAGTCTTCATTCAGTGTGATTTTGATTGGCAGGTTTCACTACAGTACAGATGATGGCGTATCTCTTGAACAGGTTTCACTACAGTACAGATGATGGCGTATCTCTTGAACAGGTTTCACTACAGTACAGATGATGGCGTATCTCTTGAACAGGTTTCACTACAGTACAGATGATGGCGTATCTCTTGAACAGGTTTCACTACAGTACAGATGATGGCGTATCTCTTGAACAGGTTTCACTACAGTACAGATGATGGCGTATCTCTTGAACAGGTTTCACTACAGTACAGATGATGGCGTATCTCTTGAACAGGTTTCACTACAGTACAGATGATGACGCATCTCTTGAACAGGTTTCACTACAGTACAGAT
Organism: Conus canariensis; assembly: GCA_033310375.1. Classification (NCBI taxonomy): domain Eukaryota; kingdom Metazoa; phylum Mollusca; class Gastropoda; order Neogastropoda; family Conidae; genus Conus; species Conus canariensis. The sequence goes on from CM065728.1 coordinate 23,229,700, forward strand.
GATGACGCATCTCTTCAGCCGGTTTTACTACAGTACAGATGATGACGTATCTCTTTTGGCAGGTTTCACTACAGTACAATTGATGACGTGTCTCTTTACAACAGGTTTCACTACAGTACAGATGATGACGTATCTCTTTAGCACGTTTCACTACCGTACAGATGATGACGTATCTCTTTAGCACGTTTCACTACCGTACAGATGATGACGTATCTCTTTAGCACGCTTCACTACAGTACAGATGTTGACGTATCTCTTTAGCACATTTCACTACAGTACAGATGATGACGTATCTTTTTAGCACGTTTCACTACAGTACAGATGATGACGTATCTTTTTAGCACGTTTCACTACAGTACAGATGATGACGTATCTCTTTAGCACGTTTCACTACAGTACAGATGATGACGTATCTTTTTAGCACGTTTCACTACAGTACAGATGATGACGTATCTTTTTAGCACGTTTCACTACAGTACAGATGATGACGTATCTCTTAGTCAGGTTTCACTACAGTACCAAAAAAAAGTTGGCAGTAGAAGGGCATCTGGGAGTCATGAACTGGATGCGGCCCGGTCCCCTTAGAGTGTAAGGAGTTCAGGGCCGAAACACGTGTCTAGGGGGGTGGGGGGTGGGGGGGTGGGGGTTCTACTCTGAAGACCTACGCTTCTGCTGTCAAGCTCTCCCTACGGTAGATATGATGACGTGTTTTCTTTTGTGATCGGACGCTGGCGTTCATAGTGCACTTCTGAACACATGCACAATAAAAAGAAAACAACTGAAACAATATTGGGTGCAAATTCTTCACGTCCGTACGGCTGACGGCTAGGACTGGTCATTCCAACACGTCCGGACCGTCCTGGCCCAGACTTGACCTGTGGGGGCTGTAGGTACTAGAGGGGGGGGGGGGGGGGGGGGGGGGGGGGGGGGGGGGGCGTAAGACGGAGGACAATGTTTCCGCGTATGGCGTCTATCTGATGGCGAGCTACCTGTTGGTCAGCAGATGGTTATCTCTCTGTCTCTCTCTCGGTCTCTCTCTCGTTCTCGCTCTCTCTCTCTCTCTCTCTCTCTCTCTCTCTCTCTCTCTCTCTCTCTCTCTCTCTCTCTCTCGATGTGTGTGTGTGTGTGTGTGTGTGTGTGTGTGTATGTGTGTGTGTGTGTGTTTCACTGTCTCTCTCTCTCTCAATCTCTGTCTCTGTCTGTCTCGTTTCTCTCTCTCTCTCTCTCTCTCTCTCTCTCTCTCTCTCTCTCTCTCTCTCTCTCTCTCTGCTTCTGAAGTCTCGTTCACACTAGGCAAGTCTCTGACGCGAGTACTTGCTCTTGCGGATCGACTTGTGATGCTCGACATGTATGACCACTCGGGCAAGCGAGCGCAAGCACGAATCCCCGCTTACGGAAGAGTCGAACATGTTCAACTTTACAGGCGAGGCAACTCGAGAAGGGCAGGTAAATCGTCCGGTCAGACCGAAGACGGAAGGCCTTGCTCTGTGCAGTGAAGAAGATGACGAAGGTTTTTGTCACCTCAGGCAAATTTTTTTTAAGCATTTCTTTATTGAACAGATGTGTACAGAAACAAATTATTGAACTGAAGCAACAAGCAAATGCTTATGATGTGCTCAGTGACGGAAAATTTAACAACAGAAAACACATCGGCGGATTGCATAGTCAACATTGATACATAAAAGAGAAAGAACAATGCTGAATATCATATGGGAAAATTTATTTTTAAAAAATCTTAATTTAAAATAAGACAGGAAAGAAGATAGAACAGATCAGAAGAATCTAATAGCTATGCAACTAGGCAATCTACACAACAAATATGATTCCCCATGCACCGAACATACACAAATTTGAACGGAGAGAGAGAGAGACAGAGACAGAGACGGGAGAGAGAGAGAGAGAGAGAGAGAGAGAGAGAGAGAGAGAGAGAGAGAGAGAGAGAGAGATGCGTCCCGTCTCCCAAAACACCAAAGAGCCCAGCCCCGTGTCGCAGTGGGTCTAATGCAAAGACGAAAACTGAGGGAGTAATAAGCAACGTCGAGGAGAAGAAGAAGAAGAAGAAGAGGAGAAACAAGAAGATGAATAAGCATAAGGAATTGACCAAGGTCAGGAAGAACAGATACCTGAAGAAGAACAGGAAGATGAGAAAGAACGACTACTTCGACATGATATTAAAAACGTTTACTTTGGGCGATGAACTGATGCACAGTTTTGAAAATTCTTTCGTTTTCTTCCCTGGTTAGTGTTTGATCACCAAAAAGAAGTGCGCGAGTATCAATACAGTTAGGGTTGAGAGTGAAAATGGTATTCATTCTTATCTGTATGTAGTTTGAACAATCTATAACAGGTAGTGCTCTGCGTTTTCTGTGTAATGGGCACACGCACATTTCAGGCAAATGTTTTTGGAGAGTTGTACCCAGGGCACGAATCTCAAAATAGGTTTCAGCCAAGATTCCGAATTCAGGCCCCGTGTCAAATATGAATATCAGGCATTTCAGCCTCGGTCAGTCCGGCTCTTGGCTATTTTGGCTTGGGAAGATTCGCGAGGACTTTTCGGCTTGGCTCAGAGTGTGTATGTTTCTGTCTCGGTGTCAGATCGATTTGCTTCCTTGCTTTCTCGCGAACTCAGCGTGGTGCGACCACTAAATTGGTCAGGGGAGCGAAAGCGCGAGGGCAAGCTCAAAGTCGTCTTCTCGGGTTTGATCAAGAGAGTCGGCTGGTGTGAAAAATGCGCCTACGCCTTACCCACTGAGCTGTGTCATTAGACAGATCAGTCAGTTCGCTCCACTGACTTTGCCGAACACAGGCTTTTGCTGGCTTACAAGGCCCGTTGACATCGACAGCAAGCAGCTGAGTTGAAGGTGGCGCTCCTGTGAATGGTGGCCGTCACCATTTGGAGATGTCCTGTGTCTGTGCTGACATTCTGTGTGCCGCATGGTCATAGGTGATGCCCTGAAAGCAAAGACACTGGCGAGCAAAGGTCATGACCTTCCGGACACCAGTGTCAGCAGTGGTGTGGCCTTGATTGACAGAGCAACAAAAACTGCCTGAACCTTCAGATGTTCTGATCAACATGTACCTGGGTCTTCAACCTCAGCTAACTGATCAACATGTACCTGGGTCTTCAACCTCGGCTAACTGATCAACATGTGCCTGGGTCTTCAACCTCAGCTAACTGATCAACATGTACCTGGGTCTTCAACCTCAACTAACTGATCAACATGTGCTTGGGTCTTCATCCTCAACTAACTGATCAACGATCAACCTCAGGCTATTGACCAATGTTGAGGGATAGTACAGTTTGACCCCACCGTACAGGTCAACATGGACAACAGTGTTTACCTCAACGTACAGATCAACAAAGACAGCAGTGTTTGACCGTAACATAGAAATCACATGGACAGCAATGTTCACCCCAACGTACAGATTAACATGGACAACACTGTTCACCCCAACATGCAGATCAACATGGACAACATGAACAGCATGTTGACCCCAACACACAGATCAGCATGGACAACACTGTTCACCCCAACACACAGATCAGCATGGACAACACTGTTCACCCCAACATACAGATCAGCATGGACAACACTGTTCACCCCAACACACAGATCAGCATGGACAACACTGTTCACCCCAACACACAGATCAGCATGGACAACACTGTTCACCCCAACATACAGATCAGCATGGACAACACTGTTCACCCCAACACACAGATCAGCATGGACAACACTGTTCACCCCAACATGCAGATCAACATGGACAACATGAACAGCATGTTGACCCCAACACACAGATCAGCATGGACAACACTGTTGACCCCAACGTGCAGATCAACATGAGCAGCATGTTGACCCCAGTATACAGATCAACATGGACAGAATGTTGACCCCAACATACAGGTCAGCATGAACAGCATGTTGACCCCCAACATACAGATCAGCATGAACAGCATGTTCACCCCAACATACAGATCGGCATGGACAACACTGTTCACCCCAACATACAGATCAGCATGGACAAACACTGTTCACCCCAACATACAGATCAACATGGACAACACTGTTCACCACAACATACAGATCAACATGGACAACACTGTTCACCCCAACATACACATCAACATGGACAACACTGTTCACCACAACATACAGATCAGCATGGACAACACTGTTCACCACAACATACAGATCAGCATGGACAACACTGTTCACCCCAACATACAGATCAACATGGACAACACTGTTCACCCCAACATACAGATCAGCATGGACAACACTGTTCACCCCAACATACAGATCAACATGGACAACACTGTTCACCACAACATACAGATCAGCATGGACAACACTGTTCACCCCAACATACAGATCAACATGGACAACACTGTTCACCACAACATACAGATCAGCATGGACAACACTGTTCACCCCAACATACAGATCAGCATGGACAACACTGTTCACCCCAACATACAGATCAGCATGGACAACACTGTTCACCCCAACACACAGATCAGCATGGACAACACTGTTCACCCCAACATACAGATCAGCATGGACAACACTGTTCACCCCAACATACAGATCAGCATGGACAACACTGTTCACCCCAACATACAGATCAGCATGGACAACACTGTTCACCCCAACATACAGATCAACATGGACAACACTGTTCACCACAACACACAGATCAGCATGGACAACACTGTTCACCACAACATACAGATCAACATGGACAACACTGTTCACCCCAACATACAGATCAGCATGGACAACACTGTTCACCACAACATACAGATCAGCATGGACAACGCTGTTCACCCCAACATACAGATCAACATGGACAACACTGTTCACCCCAACATACAGATCAACATGGACAACACTGTTCACCCCAACATACAGATCAGCATGGACAACACTGTTCACCCCAATATACAGATCAACATGGACAGAATGTTGACCCCAACATACAGATCAACATGGACAGAATGTTGACCCCAACATACAGATCAGCATGGACAGAATGTTGACCCCAACATACAGATCAACATGGACAGAATGTTGACCCCAACATACAGATCAGCATGGACAACAGTCGCCGAGCCCTGAGGGCAACCAGCTGTTCCTTCAGGCCGTTCATTAAACCCGGTGAATTACATCATGCGCCCGTTGAGCATCACAATTTTTTATAGCTGTTCAACTGACGAGCAAAGAATAACTCGGGTTCAGTCAGGTCTGCAGTGACAGGGTGAAGAAATACAATGAATGGCCGGCACATTGGTTTGAATGACACAAGCCCCTTCCCAGCTATGCAGCACGCCACTGTAGAAAGAAGGTCGAAGAAAGATCCGAAAGGATCCATCTGTTTCTCTTCCTCCATCTGGGTCCACCTACCGACTACGTTTTCAATGGGTTTTTTTCCCTCTTTGGGTACCACACGTGGTGGTCATCAAGGGCAAAGGTCACAGTCTGTGTAATGGATGTTTTTGCTGCCACCATGTCCAGTTTGTGTCCGAATCGTTCCACGACTGGCCACCTCAGTATCTATCTCTCCCAGCACATCTGATGTAGCTTACGATCTCTGTGCTCATCTCCGTGAACATAAGCGTCCGTCTTTGTCGCCTTCCCAGGTATCATTATAGACAACTGTCGTCGATGCTGACAGATAAAAAGCCAACAAGGAGCTCTGTCTTCGTTCCCAGCCTATATGCAAATCAGCACAAACAGCGGTATCTACCTCCATCGCTGCCAGTACGCCTGGTGTGTCAGATCCTCTCTATGTCCATCTGTGTCTGTACGCCTGATGTGTCAAACTGTGTTTGTGTCCATCTACGTCTGTACCCCCTGATGATGTCAGACAGTATCTGTGTCCATACTACGTGGCTGATGATTTGTCTGTCCATCTCTGCTGGCACTCTTGCTGTGATTGACGGTCTCGATGTCCGTGTCTGCACACTCCCTAATGGCTGACAATATGTGTACCCACTTAGTCGTCTGTGGACTCTGAATGGTTGACAACATCTGAATTCATCTAGATGCATTCGTACATTCCAAGCTGTTGACAATCTCTAGCCATGTAGATACACGCAGTCTCCGAGTGGCTGGTGGTATCTGAACACATTTGTACACTTCCAGGGGCTCACGATCTCCTGAATCCATCGAGCAGTTTGTACACACTCCCAAATGGCTCAGGGTCTGTGTATCTATTTCTGTCAACACACTTGCTGCGTACAGCTGATCCGCTACCCGATCCCACTTTCAGACACAGGCAGCTGGAGCGATAGCCGTGAGTGTGGTTTTCAATGGAGAGGTGTCAGAGCGGAGGGGGCAGTGATGGCGACACGAATCAGCCAGAAGGTGAGGGAGAGTGGGGAGGGGGGGGGAGAGGGGGCTTTACTTGACAGAACAGTATTGACAGGGATGTCCGTGAAGTGGTCCCCCAAGCCCAGCGCAACAAGAGAGGACTGACAGCGGTTGTAGCTGAAGAGGTCACCAAGATACCCCACACACCAGAGGATTGACGGGACGGGTCACCGATACCCCATGAAGGGGGAAAGGATCTAGCTTTTTCCGGGGGAGGGATCAGCGAGGGATGGTGGGGGGGGGGGGGGATCAGATTCCTGGCGACATTGACGTACACTGGGTGAGGTTGGAGGGGGAGGATGGGGGTGAGGGGTTTAGAGGGTATTTGATGTTCTCCAATCCTTCTCGTTTATCCTTGCAGCACGAAACTTCGAGAATTTTATGCTTTCAAACTCCGCCATGGACTTCAACCAATACAGAGAGAGAGAGAGAGAGAGAGAGAGAGAGAGAGAGAGAGAGAGAGAGAGAGAGAGAGAGAGAGATGGGTGAGTGGTTAGGGGAGAGAGGATTTAAGAGAGGGACGGAGACAGAGAGAGGAGAGTAGCGTGTGATTGTGAACCGCGCGCGAAGAGAGAGAGAGAGAGAGAGAGAGAGAGAGAGCTCAGAGCTAAAGAATGTTTTACTGTACATTGACCTGAGCCACAAAGCAAAAAAAAAAAATCAAACAGTACGGGAAGAAGAATAAGAGAGAGAGAGAGAGAGAGAGAGAGAGAGAGAGAAGAGGGGAAAGATAATTGAGTAGGTGTGGATTGTGGGGACTGTAAAAAGAGAAGAGGAACCAAGAAGAAGAAATAAAAGCCCCCCAAATACAATTCTTGAGGCTTGAGTCATGGCTGCCGACCCCTGATTACGAGTGCCGTGGTAATGACAGACCTCGCGGATGTGTCTCATTTTGTCTGACGTGGTCCACTTGTGAGACTGACTACAGCCACGAAACGCTTCTCCTTCTTCTTCTTCTTGCTTGTCTGGTAACCTTGGGTAAGGGAGGATGGGAGGGGGGGGGGGGGGGGATGTTGAGGCACCACCACTGATGACTTCCTGCGTCCCTCCACTGGTCGCGGTATCTTTGCGGCCCTCTAAGAAGTTGGAGGAAGGAGACAGGTTTGTCCACTACCTGATGTTGTTCTCCCACCTTTAGTGCCTGCCCCACTGTCTGTGTGTCTATCGCTCACCGTTTTCTGTGCCGTGGGGGGCCGTTTCTTATGTCTTTGTTCCGGTAGAAAGTCTTAATACTTTTATTTTTCTCTCTACAGATTTGTAACATACCGTCCTCTCTTATTGTGTGTGATTCGGCCACTGGGTCACGTGACTATAACCACTGTCCAGGGTGGAGACGGGCTGTCCATTCCGCAGTGTCTGTTTTGCCCATGCGGTCCTTTTCAGTGTTGTTTGCGGCATCGTTACATTCTTCGTTTATATATGACCTTTGGGAAAACCGTGGGTGAGAACCAAGCGGAAGCTCGATTCTTCCATTTCTCAGCTTTAAGGGCGTCAGTAATACAGCAGTCACGTTATGAGTTGATGTACATGTTGTGGGTAGTTCTTTGTGGTTTATTTCTTGTTTAAGACAGCTCTCCTCTCTCTCTCTCTCTCTCTCTCTCTCTCTCTCTCTCTCTCTCTCTCTCTCTCTCTCTCTCTCTCTCTCTCTCAGCGACGTTATCCCACTGGCATTATTATGGTGCAGACCTCATTTCCCCTCGGCAACAACAAAACTTCGAAGCGTAGTCTAAGTATTTGTTAAACTTTTCATCGCCTCTCATTCTGCCACTGCAAGAGCGAATACGTCCTTAATGCTGTCCACACAGCACTGCCTTTACTTGACGTCATCAGGGAGACTTCACCGGTCAGCACGTACCGACGTAAACGACCGGACTGCCTGTACAACACCTCTGGCCGAACAGGTTTGAATTGCGATAGAGGACTGTGAAAACCTCCGCCAGACCAGGCGTCCGTCACTTACGGGCACCCCTCGCTATCATGGGAAAGTAATAGAATATGATAACCTACCGACATAGTGACTCATGTATTCTAGTGGAGTACGACACTTGCATACTCGGATTTCCATAGAACACCCCTACTGAGAGCGGAGACTTTTATTCAGGACATTAACTGCGTCTTTGCTTCATACACGGTCAGACGCGGTGGTGGTTTGAGTGCTGTTGCTACTACTAGGACTACTACAGTTACTGCTGCTACTACTACCGCCAGCGCAGATTTGCCAGTCTGGAGCAAGACAGGTAACTGACAGCTGACCTGGTTAGCGAGGAGGTTGTTTTGATCGAGGGGACACGGAGACAGACACGGACGGGACCTTCTGGTTGTTTGATCTTCGCGGCTTCGAGGTGTGTGTGTGTGTGTGTGTGTGTGTGTGTCCCATTTCTTTCCGGCTGACTGAGCACGGTCACATTGTCGGTTGAATGAACTGAGAAGAATGAAAAGAACCCAGGGGAACGGTTTTCACCCTTCGTCCCTTGTCTGATGGAGATGGCTCGCATGTGAAAATTGAGACGACACTGTCCGTGACCGGATGTTACTGTTCAAGGTTCATGAAGAGGGGAGGAAGGGCGTAATTATAGTGGTGTTGCATTATTACCATAAAGGTTTTTTTCTCTCTCTCATCTGTGAGCCCATACAGACAACATCGGTTTTGTTTGTCTTGAAGATGGAGTGGATTTTAAACAGAGAGAAGCTGGGTTGTGTGAACACTGCTGGGAGAAATGGACGCACACGCTGCGTTTCCAGATTGCAAATCGAAATTGTTTCCCTTTTCGCACATGGTCTTTCTTCGTAGACTTTGGTGCGCCCAGTAGCCTGGACCCCCTCCCGCCCTCCCCCATTTCCTTTGTCCATGTGGAATCCAGAGGTATCAAATTTAAGCAATTGTAGACATTTGACCTTCGTGACGGTCTTCTGAAGCTTGACGGTCATCCATCTAACGTTTTGTTCTATTTTGGTAACGTTACTAACAGACAGTGACACTGCTCTACGTGCTAGTCCCGCGCACATTGTAATGGACGGCAAGAAAGAAATCATCAGAGTCATCAGGTTTCCAGAAGAAGGACTAGTTTTCATATTGTCTGTGGAATTCATAATTCCCGGACTTACAAAGGTAAGGATAAAGGTGAGTTACCAGACTGCCAAACAAACTTTCTGTATGCAAGACAGAAGTTACCGGAAAAACACACACACACACACACAAAGAACAGTGACTTAGCTGTACTTGCATGGTAGCCAAGTTTTAGAGACCAGTAGGAAAAAGTGTCACAAGCCGAACGAAAGAGATGCATAAAACAAACACTGTTAAACAGTTTCTGTATTGTCGGTTGTTTGCTTTATTCGTTTGATTGTCTTGTGACTCAGCTTTTATTCTCTGGCTCCACCTTCCGCCTGCAGTCTCTGTACTGTCAACATGGGTGGATGTTGAAATTCAACAGCAAGAACGAGGAAGAAGGAACCGACACCTTTCCAGAATGACTATCGTTCTCTTGGGTTTGTCTAATTGACAGGCAGGTCATACGACGTGAGGACGCCAACCAGGTGAAAATTGGCGGGTAAATGGCGGTCAGTAAAACTAATGGTGTGTAGGAGAACGATCTGTTCTTTGGTCATCCTGCTGTCCCTGTGACCTCTTTCTGTTGCTGGTCACGCCGACCTGCTCCGTATTGAAGTGTCTCTCCTGATCATTCCTGGCATCAACATCCACATCACCCAAACAATGGAATTTAAGGACACACAGAATGATGATAGATGTAAGAGTTTTAGAAAGAGAGTTAAGCTATTCGTTCTCAGGCAAATTGTCTCCCTTCCGGTGATCTTGGCACAAGCCAGCAAGCATTAGTGTTAAGCTGGTCGATCTGCTCCTGTCAGTCTTGTTGATCGGTGTTTCCTTGTGTGCAAGGCTTCCCGGCAACAAGAGAGCCTCCCCCAGGTATGACCTCGAGTGGGATGTCTAACACAGAACCGATCCAAGCGATGCGTCATCGAGTGGCGTCTGTGCCGACGTTGTGGGTCAGTTGGGCAAGAAGGAAAATGACGGTTGAAGTAAGGTGAAGCCGATAAGATGTCAAGGGCTGTCCTCGGTTGCCACAACACAGAGTTGTAAGGAGGGAGGAGGATATGCGGGCGGTCAGCCTGAGTAATCCCGCTATCAGCTCTAACCCTGAGACGACCTCGGCTAATCTGTCGAGATTCTGTGTTTGAAGTGTGCCGCCGCTGTGACTCAAAGAAGCTGTGTGTTGCTGATAATTGCCGTCATACAGACAGAGGCGTGGCGCCGGCTGACGTGTTATTTTCTCGTCACAACCGGACTCCTTTGGCGGTGGTGCGGTTCCTGGTCCCACCCGACCTGAGAAACCCTTTCAGCCGGCCTCACAGTCGGACAAAAACTCGGGGTGGCGTGTCGCTCAGGGCGGTGTATGCAGAGTTTCAGTATGCCTGAGAGATCAGGCGTATTTTCAGAATACCAGTAAGACTCTCTCTCTCTCTCTCTCTCTCTCTCTCTCTCTCTCTCTCTCCTCTCTCTCTCTCTCTCTCTCTCTCGCAACTGGGTCTGCTGGGCACTGGGAAGTAAAACAGCCGAAATAGTCCTCAGCATTGCAGTGTCTCTTGTGGCGGGTTGCCTTTTGGTGACATGAAATAGAATGGCCCCTGTGGGCTGTGAGAGGACGGAACTTGGTGTGATCGTGTAGAGGGGAGCGTGGATAAGCGGCATAGGAACAATGCCACAAAGAAGACTCGGAAAATGAGTGGGTAAAAAAGACGTACTTTTATAAAATTAACTAAAAGGCAAACTTGGTAGAAGGGAACTCGAGAAAGCGCATATCTCCACCAACATCGAATGCAAAAGCTTGCAATTAAACGTAAACCTATGAATTACGACAAATAATGCAATGTTCAAATGATGTGAACCTTTTCAGATTGTTGGTTAATGCATTACCATAGTGACTCTGTTCTGCGTTTCAGGTGAAGCAGGTTGATGTATAACGATAAAGAATGATCCAGGATCTGCCGTTGGAAGCGGATCCCCATCACGGATTTGCCCTGAATTTAATGGGTTGAACAAGGGGCCACTTTCTATCTTTTGATAAAGTTTGTTTAATCAGGTTCTATAATGTTTGCACTATCCTGCTGACAGACAAACAGACCAACAGACAAACAGACCAACAGACAAACAGACCAACAGACAAACAGACCAACAGACGTGGAGAAGAATGTATTCGGCGGAGATGAAAACGAACAGGCGAACGAAACCAAACACGAAAAAAGAAGAAGGCACCCACAACCCCCAACCCCAACTGCCCTCGAAAGAAAATAAAATTCTCAGCTGTTGATACACACACACACACACACACACACACACACACACACACACACACACACTCACACACACACACACTCACACACACACACACACACACACACACACACACACACACACACACACACACACAACGCATTCACACGTCGGCACTTGGACGCACACGTGCACGTAGAGTGGTATCGTTTGTGACAAGTGTGATGGTTTCTCGTTCAAAAGAAACCCACTCAGACATGTTGTCGGTTTGCGCGAGGATCCATGCACTGTCTCCGTGAGAACAAAAGCTCAGACAGACAGTGGTGAGGCAGACAGAAGGGGGAGTAACGAGGAAGAGAAGGGAGGTTACCTAAGGACAACAGTTCCACTGACAAAGAAACATACATTACGCCCCCAGATACAGGGAGGACCATGCTAAAAATGTCAATGACAGAGCCGGAGAATGTGGGTATGCACCTGATACATGGAAGAGTGTGTGGGAGAGAGTTGCAGGCTTGGAAAGGTGTTGTGTGTGTGTGTGTGTGTGTGTGTGTGTGTGTGTGTGTGATCACTATTTACTAATACGCATGCACTCATGCATGCTCACACATGCACGTACGCATGCACCTCCCTTCTTGTCTGCAACGCCCATCGCCCCCCCCCCCCCCCCCGCCTCACACACACACACACACACACACACACACACACACACACACACACACTTTATCCATAAGACTTCAAGCATGGACGTCTCAGTTCCTAGAGAGATAACATCATTAGGTCCCAATGCCATTGAGGTCCAGTACCTCTGCCTGCCATCCGCAGTCGACTACACGATCCAAACGCACTGTGCTGGGTCTCATTGGCACTGGACCTATGACATTGAGTCCTAACGGGACGATTCTGCTTGTGTGTCCGTGCCGAATTCGTGGAAGGACAGACAAGAGATGAATGTATTGGCTAATTCCTAGCGAACAAGAACGGGGATCATCTTCAGTAATCCCCGGCCACTATCAGCCCTCGCCCTGCAGCGACCTCACCCGATCTGTCCACGCGGCGTTTGAAGTGTGCCGCCGCCGCTCCTGAGTCAGTCCGCGAGACTGTGTCGTGCTGATTCGTCGCCATACAGACCAATAGGTGGCGCCGTCGGATGCATTATTTTCTCGTCAAAACAAACCCTCTTGGCGGTTTGATAGTCCGGGGGACCCGTTTTCATGGGCGCTGTATTCTCCACCACCGAGAAGCCAGTGGCCGCGTTTCTGTGGGACATCCTGCTGCGAGCAAGGCGAGAGTTCGAGGGGGGGCTGAGGGATGGCTAGCAGTGTGTTGTCAGGAGATCTGGCCCGCTGCGTAGATAAGGGAGATTGTGGGGCACACGAGATCGGATTCGTGATGAATGACGAATCTTTCTTCAATAGCGAGAGAACACCTGGCTGTGAGAGCGCTGATAGTGAGTGACATCAGGGGTTAAGGGGGAAGAGAGAGAGAGAGAGAGAGAGAGAGAGAGAGAGAGAGAGAGAGAGAGAGAGAGAGAATGAATAAAATCAAGTAAACAAACACTCAGTTACTAAGTAAATCAAAAGCAAGTAAATGCACGCATGTAAATTTTCATTACATCTATCCACATACCCTCCAAACAATTTTGACATGTTTGTGTTAAATGAAATGCGACGAGTCCGTCACTGTATATCGTGATTTAAATCAGTTGACGCCCGTGTCAAATCAGGCAAGTCTTTCACTCAATTGCTCACTCTTACGCTGT
>CM065728.1:23248131-23250631 GCA_033310375.1 Conus canariensis
CTTTTGTCGTTGACACCAGTTAAAGCACCCTCCACTGTCCGTCTACATCTAGCATTTTTCACATCGCTGAATCTGCCCCCGGGCAGCAGAGTGGCCGGGGTGGGAGGGTGAAACACCCCGACTCCTGTCCTATCAGATGAAGTTGCTATTTTTGATGCTCGCGGGAACCGTTTATAACAGCCTGGACAAAAACAGAACAGATGGCATATTGGATTTCTTGCCCATAAAGACAAGATGCACCAAGGATGCACTGAAAGATGTGGTTCGTCAACTCAAAGTCGCTGAATGAGAAATGAGGTTCGCTTGGAAACACGGATTCACCTGGAAAAACAAAGTGACGACTCCCGGGACGTTGCGAAAGTAGAAAAAAATGCCTTGTAGACGGCCTACCTTTCCTGACCAGTTCTTTTTTGTTTCAATCGAAGATTAAGTGGGTTTGAAACGGGAAAAAACGGAGATGAATCGCAAGCATAATTGTTAACATTCTGTGTTCAGTCCCTTGGTCTCAGTTATTTAGATATTCTGACAATATGTCGCGCTACCTGATTTGGCGACTTCTGCAACCTTTGTCAGATTGGTTGGTAAACAGAGAAAAAAAGCACAGCCCCCCCCCCCCTCCTAAAACAAACAACCAACCAACCCAGCGATTATATGAGGCACGCTGAGAAAGGTCTGGTCGTCAAAATAACCGCTGGCTGGTCCGCTGTGGGATGGCCTGTTGCTGGTGTGGACAGGGCCACAATGGGTGTCACCGGCAAACCACAACATTGCTGGAATTGCGAACTCGGTTCTCTACCCCTGAGCTAATTAGGAAAACATCGTAATGTATTCTTCTTCTTCTTCTTCTTCTTCTTCTTCTTCCACTTCTTCTTCTTCTTCTTCTTCTTCTTCTTCTTCTTCTTCTTCTTCCACTTCTTCTTCTTCTTCTTAACTTTTGCGAAGAACACGACTTACACGTTGTCTGGAACGTTGGTTCGGAATCTCCCGTTAGTACGGAAGGCAGGGTATAGCGGTTATCCATTGGTCCATCACAGGCTGTGACGTCATCTCAATTAATCCCAGCTGCCTCTCGGAGGCAAGGGCTGCAGAAGCGGCGCGTGCTGCGGCATACATTCTGCCGTCTGCTTAGTGTCCAGGTCACCTGGTTAATTGCCAGTGCCCAATTTGCATCTGAATGACCCCGACTGCCAGGAAGGCTGGAGAGCCCGACCCCCCCCCGTGTCTGACCGACTGGGTGGCAGGATGGGGAAAAGGAGGAGAGATGGAGAGAGAGAGGGGTAGGGGGTGGTGATAGGGGAGCCTTCATTGTGAGACTTGCGTGGCAGGAGGAGGGGCCCCCTAAAAGTAACTTAAACCATGGTCTTATCACGGGCGGTCTGTGGATGCAGTGTTCAGTTCACGACCACGTGACGACTTGTTTACGTCATGTGGGCCCCATTGTGTACCCAAGACAATGCAGACCACTGCGTCAGCAAAAGGGGAGGGGGTGGGGGGGGGGGGGGGGGGGGTTGTGGTGGGAGCTGTGTTGGATTAGTGGGTAAGATGTCAGAGTTGTGTTCTACGGTCCGCGGTTCGATTCCTTCCCCAAATAACCAGGTTTGAAGAGGTTTTCTTTCCGGAGTTAGCAGCGCCAGTGCAGACTCCATTCCTCTCTGAGTCATTTGGACGAGACGTTCAGCCGAGGCCCCCCCGCATGTGCATCAACAATCTTTAGCACGTGTTCAAATCCCGTTCCACCTCTCCGGTACAGTAGGCCACTGTGCGCCGTTGAGATGTAATGACACCAAAATGAAACATGAGCACACCGGCATAGTAATTAGACTACATCCCTGCGCATGGGGTGTGGCTACTATACGGATGACATTAAACCTCGGTCGCATGCACACAAAAATCTTACGACTGGCGGATCTCGGAAATATTGTTAAGGAACGAAGAGAGAAGGGAGAGAGAGAGAGGATAGTACATCATTCAGGTTTTACGTCGACACCCATCTCCAGCGAAGGAGAGAAACTTCCCAAGAGAGAGAGAGAGAGAGAGAGAGAGAGAGAGAGAGAGAGACAGACAGACAGACAGACAGACAGACAGTAGGGGTATCTAAACTGTGCAGCTCTCATTGGTTGGCCTGGCCCTGACTTTCTGAGCCGTCAGATCGTCATACTACACAACTCACTGGCTGAACCGTGACGCGATCGTCATACTACAGAACTCACCCGCTACAGTCCAGACTCACCGAGTGGTGGTCAAAATCGTCTTACACCTCATCGGCTGAGCCCTTCACGTGTGGAGCAGTGCCAGGCCTGATGAGAAAGGGTGATAGTGGTGAGGGTGTGGGTTTGGGGTGGGGGTGGAGGGGAGGGCCATCTGGTTCTTATCCCCCTCCCCCTCCTCCTTCTTCCCCCCCCCCCCCTCCCCCCCCCCCCCCCCCCCCCCCCCCCCGACAGTTCAGGTTTCACGCGCACTCTAATCAATGAAGTGCTGCTGACGGTATAGGGATCACGCC
>CM065728.1:23253131-23255631 GCA_033310375.1 Conus canariensis
ACTCATTTCTTTTTTCTCTCGGTTTTCATTCACTCCTGCCTTTCTTCATTCCTTCATGCCTGTTGTTATTCATCTCTTTTTTTATTTATTTATTTATTTATTTTTGTTCATTCCTGTCCGTTTCATTCAGTCCTGTCTGTTTCCGTCCCTTCCTCTCAGAAACACAGACCCGCCGGACAGTGGTCATTGACCCACCTATCCGTGAAGGAGGTGAATGGTAGGATGGCTGCTGACCTTTGATCCTCTTTTACCGCGCCCCCTAGCGGTAGGGTGCAGGGGTCCCAGCACACTGAACCAGCAGCCCGCCGCATTGCTGGGTCTCCATCAACGCCCAGCTGGGAGGCAGGCAGGCAGACAGAGGGGATGGTGAAAGGCTCCAGCCGTGGTCCAGATTAATCCACCGATCAATCGTCCCTGCTCTGCTGTGACTCCACAGTCGTTAACGAGGGCCTGGGCTCAGACCGGGGCTGCATTTCATAGACTCCACACGGCTAGATTCTCCGGCGAGTGGGAGCGTTTCTTTACGACGTCTCATGGCTAGAAAAGCTTGATATGGCTGAGGTATCTCGGGACAGGCATGCATGCAAGATAGAGGTGGTGGCACTGTCGATGAGGTTCGTGCTCATTGAGTTTAAGCTTGTTTAGGATCAAATGTTAGGAATCCGTCGCTATACGTGGTGGTATGTATGAACTAGTCGTGCTGATCAGCTGTTTGACGTTCTCACTATCACACCTCTTACGCGTAAACGGAGAATAAATCGAATCCGTATCCAGATTCAGAAACCTGTTAAAATCTGATAAAAAGAAGCCAGTCAGATTAGTAAATAACGAACAAGTAGAGTAACTCTTCCTCACATGGTAAAGTTAATGCATGCCCATGAATCCAAATGAATGCTGGTTACGACTCCGAATCGCCTAGCAGAAATGACAACACAGAACATGCAGAACAATCAAGGAGATATCCAAAGAAAGGATGTTCCAAGCTTACCCATAAACCCTGTACCTGACACATCCACACAGAAACAATAACTGGAGAAATGAACAAACGCAAACTAGCGTTCATTCAAGACAGGCAAAGCCTTTTCGACCTTGGGTATAGTCAAACAGACACACGGACGAACAGCAACAAATGCAGGTAGCATCGGTGTGATTGGTATGGAAGGAGGTATCAAATGAAGCAGGGAACAGTAAACAGCAAATAACAAACAAGTGGGATAACTCATGTTCCCATGCGTGGTCTCTGTATTGTTTTCTTTCTATAGTCACACCGTTGTTATCTCCAGTAAGGTAGCTAGGCGAGTGTACAGCAGGTCAAAACAGACGCTGTCTGTTCTTTGTCCCCGAGAGCTGTAATTCGTCATAGCCAGTATGATGCAGGCTGTGAAGAATGTGGATCATCGTGTTTCAATGAGATGGCTGTCGCCATTAAAGTGACAGTCCGTCTGTCTTGCCTGCAGTGTCTGTATCGCTGCAGCGTCACATCATGCCGAAGCGTGTCACTCCTGTGATATAACGTCACATGCTGAACAGCCACGCCTGTCTTCGTGCCGTGACTGCGGGCACCTTGGTCAGATACGCGTGGCACTCGCTCAGCTAACCAGTCAAGGTCCACTCCTTTCGTCCCGTCTTCCGGATTCCCTCACCTTCGTCTGTTGGTTTCCGGGCTGTGTCATCAGTCATTGATTGTTCCGTGACAGTGAATCGGAGTGGGGCCACGACAGACTCCAGACAGTCCGTGATGTCCCCAGCCTTCTGTCCTAAGTCATGAGCAACAGGGCGGAGGTTCTGTCACCAGCCTAGTCCTTTCTGTTGTCCAACCAAGGCTTGAGTTTGATTTGCGTCTGGGTCGTCTGTCGTCCACTGTATACTGGAGCATGGTACAGGACGGAGAATCCTGATCAGACGCACACGCCTGTGGCAGGCACCGTGCATAGCGTTTGGTAACAACGAAGAGAGATCCATGTCCGCCAGCCAGTGTGTGGGTAGACTAGTTAGTGTTCTGTACCTTGTGTTACGGGAGGTGAATCACTTATTCTGGAACACCTGAGAGATACTCCTTCTGACGCAATCCACTTCTCCTGGAAATCATTGCCTTCAACGGCCCCAACTCTATCCATACGGCCCAGGGGGGATTCAGATCATGATCTTTCACGTAAAAAGATACGAAAGAAGAAGAGTGAAGATATGAGAATAGGAGATGGGAGTGGTGTGTAATTAAATCGCTGCAAAGGTTGACAGTGCGTTAGATAACGTGTGAGATTATCTCATCTTCCCTGAAGCTTTTTCCCACACGCCATGTCGCTGTGCTCACCCACAGTTAGTGGACGACTCTATTGTCTCCTTTCTCAGTGGTGTTCGGTATTGTAATGGTTGTGGTGGTGAACGCCCGTTTCTGCGCGCAAGTGTGTTTCTGCAAGTGTGTGCAAACCGTAGTATTATGGCAGATCCAACTCGGGGAGAACAGGGAATCCATCCAGTTCAACCGTAGTATGTATATGTC
>CM065728.1:23263131-23280631 GCA_033310375.1 Conus canariensis
CCCGCCCCCCTCCTCCCCCCCCCCTCCCCCCATTCTGGGTACAGTAAACCCAGCTGAAGGCCACGCATTGAACTAGAAAGCAAGGTAAAGTAACAGGAGATGGGGTGGTAATCTTCCCCTGACTTGGAAGTATAATTATTTTTTGGTGTGGGTCCCTGTTTCTGTACGGGTGCGGTGAATACTCGAGTGGCTGGCTGGTTGTACGGTGAAGGAAAGACTCTGGACCATCTCTCAGTGTGTGTGTGTGTGTGTGTGTGTGTGTGTGTGTGTGTGTGTGTGTGTGTGTGTGTGTGTCTGTGTCTGTGTGTGTGCATGTGTGTGCGCGCGCGTACGTGCGAGCGCGCACGGGAGCGCGTGTGAGTGTGTGTGTGTGTGTGTGTGTGCGCGCGCGCGCGCGTGTGTGTGTCTGCGTGTGTGTGTATCTGTGTCTGTGTGTGTCTGAGTGTGTGTCAACGCGCACGCTCACGTGTGTGTGTGTGTACATGTTTCTGTGTGCATGTGCGCGCGCGAATGCGCTTGCGCGTTTGTATGTGTGGGTGCATGAGTGCATGTATATCAGAATGCGAGTGAGGGGGATAAGCCGTGATGGCTTGTGTGTTTGAGTGTGTCGTATATACTGTTTCTGCTTGTTTAGGTTTGTTACTGCTGAACATCCAAAATCCTCACCGTGTGACTATGGTTGGTGTTGGCCGTTTTGATTCTGGTGTGGGGGCAGCAAAGTCTGATTGTTGTTGTCGCTGTTGTCCTGTCCGCATTAAAAGGCACCAGAGGTACAGCTGCCTTTGTTTTCTTTGTTTCTGTTTTTCTTGTCTGTCAGTGTTTGCCGTGGCTTCTGTCACCGTAGTACGTTGTCGGCGTGTTGAGTCAGACAATCACAAGTGGTTTCTGAGTGGTCCAGGGTAATATAGGGCTTTTATTGCTCCGCTGTTGAACGGACTTCAAGGCTCATGGACAAAGAGGCAGAGGTTCGGGTGGCGAGATTGTTGAAGGCAAATTCCTCCATATCTCAGTGATTTTTTTTTTTCCGGAGTGGCACAAAAGACATTGACTCCGCGGTGCAAGAAACTTTATGGTGTGAAAACAAACCAAGAAAAATTTATAACACTGGGAAAGACCCCCCCCCCCCCCCCCCCCCCCCCCAGTTATGATTGTTAGATCTGTGCAATTCTCTCTCTCTCTCTCTCTCTGTTTCTTTCTGTCGCTTTGTCTGTCAGTCTGTCGCTCTCTCTCTCTCTCTCTCTCTCTCTCTCTCTCTCTCTCTCTCTCTCTCCTCTCCCTCCCTCCCTCCCTGTGTGTGTGTGTGTGTGTGTGTGTGTGTGTGTGTGTGTGTGTATGAGAGAGAGAGAGAGAGAGAGAGAGAGAGAGAGAGAGAGAGAGAGAGAGAGAGAGGAGTCCAGTCTGACATGTATATACGCGTGATTTGCGTGACACTTCACACACTCGAATGCATGATGGGATGCAACGTGCACACACACACACACACACACAAAACACACACACACACACACACACACACACACACACACACACACACAGAGTGAAGCTCAACATTCATATGCGTTATCCATGAAGACCAAAGCTCCTTAAATGTTTCATTTCTGACGTGTTGAACATCTTGTGTACCATCCATAGCATTCAAGTTGCATGGCCACATTGGTTTTCGCCATGTGACACAGACGTTCCGTAGTTTGAATGCCTCCTACAAATATGTAGCTGTTTAAGAGACTATTTTCATTGGATGAGTAACGCGAATGACGGTATGATTAAAATACTTTTGTGGGACGAACCCCTCTCCAGTGTACCTGAATATCGGAAAAGAGAGTACGGAATGAACTTCTTCTTTTGAATTTCGGCGTAATGTAAAGAGAGAGAGAGAGGGTGGGGGGAGGGGAGAAGAAGGAGAGAGACTGAGAGAGAGAGAGAGAGAGAGAGAGAGAGAGAGAGATGCAGACGGACGGACGGATAGACAGACACACACACGCACGCACGCACGCACGCACGCACGCACGCACGCACGCACGCACGCGCGCACACACACACACACACACACACACACACACACACACACACACACACACACACACGGGTCGAGAGAGATGGAAGCTCACACGCTCATGGGGACCAAAAAATATCACAGGAACGAATTGTGGGCAGAGAGAGAGAGAGAGAGAGAGAGAGAGAGAGAGAGAGAGAGAGAGAGAGAGAGAGAGAGAGATGGAAGCTCACACGCTCATGGGTACCAAAGAAATATCACAGGAACCAATTGTGGGCGAACATTGCAGACACAGTTCAGCATTGGTCCTGTTTGTTATGTGCCTGCTACACAGACATGCCGAGGTTGCTTTGCATGACTGTAGCAATGCTGTCACACATGTATTAAACGGGCTGTGCTGCGTTTGTGGTGTTGCAGACGATCCGGAAGAAGAGGTACCGCTTCAGCCTGATCGTTGACGAACTGCGGGGTCGGACAACACGGCCTACACCACCATCCTGCTGGAGCTGCTCAACTGCCTCATCATCTACACCACAGACCTTCAGAGCAGGATCCGCATCCGCAATGAGTTCTTCGGTAGGTGAAGAAGGCAAGATGGGTGGAACGGCCCAGTATGTAGTTTCTGTTCGGGGAATTCAACTTGTTACGGTGCGATGTTCATGGTAGTAACAACAAACTGTCGGTGGTATATTGTTCAGAAATAGAAATTCTGGAGATGCGGATGGAAGTCCCTTTCTGATTATCTTATTTTTGTTCTTTTTAATATTGTTCTTATCTTATTTTTGTTCTTTTTAATATTGTTTCTTGTTGTTGTTCTGCTTGTTGTTCTTGTTTTTGTTCTCGCTTTTGTTCTTCTTCTTGGTTTTCTTGTTCTTGTTCTTCTTCTCTCCCTCCCACGTACACTACAAAACAAAATCCACATCCACCGTGAGCTTTTCATTATGTTTAAGACAGACGTAGAGTAGCTGCAAGATCTTGTCATTATGAATAACATAGAAGCAGTGGGGCACTTGAAAATGGGAAATCGACGAAAGTGTGAGTTTCTTACGTATTATACAGTATTAACTATGCCGATGAAGTTAACGTCATTTGATTACGCCGGATTTCAGATGTTTTTTTTTTTTTTGTTTGATGGTGAAAATCAGTTTGCCAAGAGTTTTTGTTTTTGTTTTTGTTTTTCTCTTGTCGGCGAGGTCAGATGGAATAGGACGAAGGAACGTGATAACAGTGAAATAGTGTTTGTGTGTTTTCTTTCCTTTTTTTCTCACCCTCTGTATGTTTTGTCCTTATCTATTTATTCTTTTCTTTAAGAAGACGTCATCAAATGCACCAGTTTGCAAGACCATTAACATATCTTCCAACGGTCAGCGTAGAAAAACCAACCCTTCATGACACGAGAGAGAGAGAGAGAGAGAGAGAGAGAGAGAGAGAGAGAGAGAGAGAGAGAGAGAGACTGGTGGGATTTGGGCAGGTGGACAAACACAGATACACAGGGCGAGAATGTTGAAGAAGAAACGCATGACTGTGTTGCTCTGATTTACTCTCACTCACCCGTTGATCCACAAAGACACCAACAAACAAACAAAGACAGCGCGAGCTGTTGACTGTATCAAGCATTCCAGTCTTCTCCAGCCATCCAAAGAACGACCAGGTGAAATGGTCCATCAGACAGGTAATACGCTATGATGACGTCTCTCTCTGCCCCTCTGTGAATGAAACCCCACGACCCAGGCGACGTCGATGGAGCATGGCGAGGAACGCACAGGACCGTTGAGAGGGGGACACGGGCTGTGTGAGCATGACGTCATTCGTGGTTCATTACCTCGGCTTTGATCGGTGTCAGCGCTCCTCCGCTGTAGAACACTCTCCCCCCCCCCCCCCCCCCCCATCCCGTATAGGAGCTGGCAAGCTTTAAACACACACACACACACACACACACACACACACACACACACACACACACACACACACTTTACAACCGGTTTATTTTTGTAGCAACAGTGTCTTCAAGAAAACAAGGATAAATGCTATTGTAACGTAAACAACAGTAATTAGCACTGATTGTGTTGCTTCGAAATTGCCCTTCTTTTTATTGATATTGTGGTCAAACATTTGGTCCATTAAAAACTATAATTATGACTCATGAAAACCTATGATCAGGACATCTGAAAAGAGACAGCCGTAGCTTACGAAAACAGGTGATTGTTATAACTTAGGGGGAAAAAAATCTTCGTTCTTACGAACGCAGGTAGTTACAACTTATCAAAACGCCAAAGGCGACTTGTGAAAACAGACAAACACGACTTAACAAAAAAAACAGAAGATCATAGTGAATAAAACACAGAAAATCATAACTTGTGACAACAGATAATCATGGTCTACGTAAACCAATGATCACGACTTACGAAAACAGATAATGGCGACATAAAAACAAGTCGCTGTCATTCAGTGCATGCACACTGGTATGATTAGTGTCAGTACGCGGACTCAGACTGCTGTGCCAAAGATGCAAAAGGCGGCGGGAGAAGAGAGTGTATGTCCGTCTTCCACAATGTCCTTGAGTCGGTGAACTTATAATCATTCGCTGCGCCTGCGGCCATCAGACTGTAGGACTTAACCTGAACCTTAAGCCTTCAGTCCACATATATGATTATAGTTTTATGTCATGGTCTTCAGACCTGATAGGGTGTTCGTGGTCGGATAGACCAAAAGCAACACAATGTGAAACAAAGTGAGCCGGCTTTAGCAGCAACCAGACTTCAACAGGAAGGATGCGTACTACCTGCTGCCCAGATCAGACCATGTGAGCATTGCAAGACAGGGCTCTCCAGATTCAAACACCATATGTTCACAAAATTCCCCATTGGCGAGTCTTCGGGTTGCCCATGCGGCACAGCCCCAATGACTGTGGAACACTTCCTGCAGGACTGTCCAACACGAAAAACCTAAGAGCAGAGTCCTGACCTGCCGACGCATCGACGAGGGAGAAGCTCTGTGGACCTCTGCAGGACCTTCTCCGTACAACAGCCTTCTTCAGTTCCTCTGGGGTTCCTCTCTGAGTGTTCGAAGAAGAAGAAGAAGAATGATACAATGAGCCGCACCGGAGAAGACAAGAAGGGACGTAATTATGTTAGTTGCAAGGGGGGAGGAGGGGGGGGGGAGGAGGACGCAGTTTTCTTTTGTCCGAAGAACGAGTTAACCGCGCAAGTTTAATATCCCATTTACGCACGCTGATTTTGTTTTGTTCTTTGTTTTGTTTGCTTTTTGTGGTTTTCTCTCTCTCCTCTCTCTCTCTCTCTCTCTCTCTCTCTCTCTCTCTCTCTCTCTCTCTCTCTCTCTCTCTCTCTCTCTCTCCCCCTCTTCTCTTCTCTTCTCTCCTCTCTCTCTCTCTCTCTGGTTTATTTTCATCCTCCTTGCCATGACCCACGGGCGGTATGTGTGCCGCGACAGGTGCTGGAACAACGATGTTATTGCTATCAGAGTGTTCATCGTGCTATCTCGGAGGGAAACAGGCCAAGTTTGCTGATACCCATCTCCTCTCCAAAAACATCCCCGAGGCATGCTGGATATTTTCGTCTTTCCTTGGCCTCCACATCGAACGGTGACATGGTTCATAAGGTCATTGCCACACCACTCTCCTCTTCCTCCACTTTCCCACTTCCCCCCTCCCCCCCCCCTCTCCCCTCCAATATAAGAGGAACTGAAGATGCCGGTCTCCAAGATCGGGGACGAAGAGAGCGGTTGGTCGTGAAGTACAGGAGTAGCAATGACCTGGTTAGAGCAACAAGAATCGAGAGCAAACTTCAACCATCATCACCATCTTATTAGTGATGTGGACACAGTCCACAGTTTGGTTCTCCAGTGTAGAAGAGCGCAGCCGAACCTGCAGTTCGCCTTGCCTTCCAGACTTTCACTTCACGGGAATGGAACATCTGATGTAAGGACAGTGGAGAGGCCAGGTCCACAGTGTTGACGTCTTTGTGTCGATGGGCTTGTTTGGCCTGGGATTTCAAAGTGTTTAGTTGTTGTTGTTGTTGCTTCTTTTTTTTTTTTTTTTCAAATCGCAGGCTTTTTTTTTATATTTCCTTGAATGACATGACAATCAAATCGTTGGTTATGGTTACTCTACAGAAAACAAGTAATTTGTGGTCTTTTCCCGTTTTCTTTCTGTTTCTTTCTTTGTACTTTTATTCATTTATTTATCTCTTTGTTGTTGTTGTTGTTGTTGTTGATAGGTAACGGCACATTGTTTAAGAATGTTTATAATGTCCATGCCAATGGGACTCATCATCATGTCATGCTCTTGGGGGTCAATTAATTGTTCTTTATCTTTAAGTCATTCCTGCGACGCCTCCTGATTTATTTACAGTGGCGAAAAAAAAATGAAAGCCACATAAACCAGATTGAGCGTATTTCATATTATTTATCTTTATCACGAACTTACGTATGCATGTCACGTGATACAGTATAGGCATTCTCAGCTTTATACACACACCAAAAACAAAATCCCAATTTGAATCGTTTTTAATTAATTTGATGCAACGTAGCTCAGTAAAAAGCTGCCTTCCGAAAATACTATGCACGTGCAGACGTTGAAAAAAAAATGCTCTGCACGGTAACACACACACACACACACACACACACACACACACACACACACACACACACTCTCTCTCTCTCTCTCTCTCTCTCTCTCTCTCTCCCTCCCTCTTTCCCGCCTCTCTGTCTCTCTTTTTCAACGTCAGTGTTTTTAAAGAGGTCTAATTCAGGGTGCAGGGCAATCATAATGGTGACATGCCTGCCGCTTGTCACGACGTTGCGGCACTCGGTGAACCTTCAGTCACATACTGTGCCTGGGGGGAGAGAGAGAGAGAGGGAGAGAGAGGGTGTTTGGGGGGAGAGAGGGAGGAGCTCTTGGGAGATAGAGTGGGGACTAGAGTAGGGATTAGAGAGAGGGGGGAGAGGGCGAGGGGATGGAGAAGGAACGGTGGGAGGAGAGAGAGAAAGAAGTTAAAACGATTACTGGTCTACAGACCTGTCAAAACAAATGGAGTTCACATACCATTCGTCATTGTAAACACAACATCCTCTCTCTCTCTCTCTCTCTCTCTCTCTCTCTCTCTCTCTCTCTCTCTCTCGTGTGATTGCGTACTTTTTTCAAGACTGTATTTTCACTAACTGCACTTTTTGGGTACGAATTTACATAGATACAAGCCAAGAGAGAGAGAGGGGGAAAGGTAGGAGAGAGAGAGAGAGAGAGAGAGGAGAGAGAGAGAGAGAGAGAGAGAGAGAGAGAGAGAGAGAGAGGGAGTATGTTACCTTAATCATAGAGGTTGATGACCGGTCGAGAGAGGAGGGAGGAGGGGGAGACACACAAATACGCAGAGAGAGAGAGAGAGAGAGAGAGAATACCTTAATCATAGAGGTTGATGACCGCACACGAAAATGACGAACATGCCATTATCTTCTCTGTTTCAGGGTTGCGACTGCAAGAAATCCTCAATACACTCAAGTAAGTACTTGGTGTTTGTGCGCATGACTGTGAATAGGGTTCAAATCTATCCTCGTTTAAAAGATGTAAAAAAAAAACAAAAAACGACCTTCCAGTTGAAAACTTCTTACCGTGGAAGCCATGTTGGTTGTGTTTCTGAACCGTTCAGCTCTCTTGTTTATACAGGATTTCTTCCCAGTTCAGACCGACCCCTTCCTATTAAAGACCGCAATGTCAGCTCTTTCAGTGTAAAGCAGCAAGCATCTGTTGCGTGGCCAACGAGACTAAGAGCCAACGCCCGGTTAACACACGAATGCAAGGATCTGCCACAGTAACGCGTCTCCTCATTGTTAGGGGAAGAGGGGGGGGGGGGGGGGGGGGGGGGGACAGGGGAGAAGACTGCAGATTGAGCTAGTTTCCTCTGTCATACACAAAGAAACGAAACAGTAGTTTCAGAAACCAAGTTGCAAACGTCTCAGTGAAATGAGCTAATGCTGGGAAAAGCTTCATATCCACACCAGTGGTGTTGAAAGAGTTAACTGTCCTGGTGGTCATCGTTGACAGCTTACACTGTGTTTATGTCCATCATATGGCCATGAGTTGGAGCGGAGCGGAGAACGTCGTTTCTTGTGGGAATATATTCATGCATGCATCTGTCTTTTCCCTTTCACTAGTACGTTGCTCAGTATGGAATGCCTCTAGAACAAGAACTTCAGTGCTCGTGGGATCGTTTCTGTGCTGAGTGCATCGTCAAAGGAGAGAAGGGGAAGGAAAAAAAAACCTTTTTTTTTTGTTAATCTTATGTTTGTTTTTTTTTCATCATTTGTAAGAGGGGGGGGGGGGGGGGGAAGCAAGGGACTTCTCACACTCTCCTGAGAAGTCGTTTTTACTCTCCCTCTCTCTCTCTCTCTCTCTCTCTCTCTCTCTCTCAGAGACACAGAGAGAGAGAGAGAGAGAGAGAACTCCTTAACGAATGTCTGTCACCATCATCATGATGATGAACCTTAAACAGCTCATGCATTCGTGGTTCTTCCCCGTGATCGTCACACAGCCCAGCAGACTGGCTGGCGTACAGTTAGCGGCGCGGTCTTACCTGCAGAAAGAGAGCGCAAGGTGTGCACGTGAACTGGTGGTGCCGCTCCGCTACCGTAGGGACCAGCTGACTGGCCGGTGACTCACGGCTGCTAACAACCGGTTGAGGCGACACTCTGTCGGCCTTCTCCCGTGCCTCGGCCCCTGTATCTCTTGACTCCCAGGCCCCACCCACCCACATCCCCCCCCATCCCCCCTCCGCTTGTGTCTCCCCCCCCCCCCATCTCCCCTCACTTGTGATCGTGCCAAGTGGGACAGGGCTGTCATAACACTTCATCGCCGTCGCTCATGACTTCGTTGTGACACCAATTATTCATCAGCTAGAAATTTGGGGGTCGTCCATGTTCAGAATTATTAGAGGCAGGTCAAAGAGGACAACTTCTTTTTTCCCTTTAATGTCGATGTAGAACAGACCATTTTTTGGGGCTAGTATCGGACAGATCGGAGGTGTATGCGGAAAAAGGCAGTTAGGTTGAGAGATCTGTGGCATCATATCAGGCCACTGTCAGGTTTGATGGAAATGGTATGGCTGGCAGTGAGCACAGTGCGGGGAACGTGTTCACGGAGATCAGCAGGGGCAGGAAACTGTCAACAACATTTCGGTTTATTCAGATGATGTGGCGGATAGGGGTGACCACCCACCCAAGGAAAGCGGGGGACCACCTCACACAATACTGACACTTGCCGGAACAGACTCGCCACTTCCTGCTGGCCATTCACACACACACACACACACACACACACACACACACACACACACACACACACACACACACACACACACGTTTCGCTGGCTCCCTGACAGCCTCCATCCGGTCACGTCCAGGACCCCAGAGACATGGGTACAGATACCTGCCTGTATCCCCAATACCTTTTCCTTCCTATGCCTCGATGACCTCCACACAGTGACCTCCTTATGTCCAAAGGCGTGCATGCAGCTATTTTCCAGTACCGCCCCCTCTCTTCCCAGAACCCCCCCCCCCCCCCCCTGTCCCTTAATGGCCTCCAATCAGTCTGTGTATAGGTCAGGGGGAGGGAGCAAAAAGGCATATATTGGTCGGGCTGGAGGGAGGGGAGCAAACAGGAAGGTCAGGAGGGGAGGGGACGGGAAGGTGTCTGTATACAGAAATCATTAGTAGGCAGAAAATCCTCTGCATGTAGGCCATTGAGGACAGCAACTTGTTTGTATGTAGGTCATTAGGTGACAGGGGGTTTTCTATAGATCAATGGTTGACGAGAAGTTGTCTTTATAAAGGCAAGGGAAATAAAGAGGGGATTGGGATGGGCAGGGAGATGTCTGTACATGGAAGTCTGTGGAGGACTTGAATTTCTGTATAGGTCAGTGGGGTCAAATGAAAATGCACATGGGTCAGTTGAGGACAGGAGCTTTTTTATACATAGGTTGGTGGCAACGCAACGTTGTCTGTATAGAAGACAGTGGGGGCTAGAAGTTCTTTGTGTAGAAGTAAGTGGGGACGTGAAGTGAGTCGGTGAAGATAGGGAGTTCTCTGTGTATGTCAGATGGCGACATGAAGTTCTCCGTAAGTAAGTCAGTATGGTTCTTTGTGTATGTCAACGGGGACTGGAAGTTCTCTGTATGTAAATCAATGGGTACGAAACTTTTTTCTATATGTGCCAGTGGGGACATGAAATTTTCTGTGTATGTCAGATAGAGGCAGGACGTTCTCTGTGTATTAGTCGGTGGGGACAGGAATTTCTCTGTAGATAAATGAATGATTACAAGAAATTATTGGTATACAAGTCAGTGACTAAGGAAACTTTTGTGTATATGTAAGTGGGGACAGGAAGTTCACTGTGTATAGGTCAATAGGGACATATACTTTTGCGTACATAAGTCAGTAGGGACAGGAATTTCTTAGCATATGGGTGAATTGTTGACAGGAAGTTCTCTACGTGTAGGTCCAGATCGGGTGGTGTGGAAGTTGTGTGTGCCAGTGGGGACAGGAAGTTGTGTACAGACCATTTTAGGACAGGACATTGTGAATAGGTCGCCCGTACAGAAAGTTGTTTAAACAGAGGTAAATGGGTACAGGTACACATATACGAGAAGTCAGTGTTTTTTTGTTTTTTTTTTTATTCGACAGTGGGGAGATGAATGTGTCGCTAGGATAAGATGGGTTGTGTTCTTCTGTTGTCAAGACATGTATCTGCGTGAAATTCGATCTTCTCTTCCAGGGTAGAACGGGTCGCTGTAGAACATCTCCACCCCATACCAACCCCACCCTCTGTGCTCCTTGTTTTCTTTCATCTGTGTACTTTTGTTTCCCTATCAGATTTTTTTAACCAGTGTTAACCTAGCTCGACCCCTTGTTATGACGGGTTCTCTTACCTGCAGCAAGTGCACACTGCTGACGTCAGTGAGACATAAGCTTCTATATATACGTAGAATAAGAAGATAGGCAAACGTTGACCAATGGGAATATGAAACTGTGTAGTGAATACGGATTAGAGACAAGAACCTTGCAAATTTGCACATAGATCAAAAGAGACAAAAGAAAGTGTCTGTCCAAACAGCCCGCTGTGTGGTCAGGGAGGGATGGGGCACTGCCTATCCAAACAGCCTGCTGTGTGGTCAGAAGACAGGTATAGCGGGCAGCTGTCAAGTGTTCGGCACGTGCGCGCCGGCCCCCCTCCGCCAGACAGACCTTGTCTAACCCTGTTAGCCTCTCCACTGTAGAGCCCCCCGGAGGAATGTTTAACCTCCCCAAACTCTCCTCCCTGCTTCGTCTGCACTGACCTTTGCTTCCTCCCCACCAAGGATTAGCGAGCTAGAGAAAGTGGCCTTTAGAAAGGTACATCCGCCACAAAGGCAGCACTACTACACCTAAAGCATGTACAAACACTTGGCAGCGACGGTAGTTTGGGGGGTTAGACGTTGAAATACAATCGGACCTCTTTAATTGCTTGTTTTTCCCCACCCCTCTCCCCAAGGGCTCTCTTCATTACCTTCCCTCTCCTCCGTACTTGGCAGAGAACTGGCCACTGCTAGCACGATTCCTGGCCAGCCAAAGAGAGGGAAAGGAGAGGGGGGGTGGGGGGGGTGGGGGGTGGAGGTGGGAAGAGAAATAGAAAGTGTGACTTAGCGTTTTAGTAACGAGGGAAGATGGTGGAGGCGGGTGGAAGTGGATAGTGTGGGTTAATCACCGTGGTCTGTAGTACTGTTTGTGAATTGAGCTGTACTAAACCTGATGTCTCTGCATCCTTTCGTTTGTTGTAAGTCAAGTAGAGCTCTAGACACTAGTAGAGGAGGGTACATGGTTTTAGGCTTTTATTCTTCCTCTTACAGCCTGAAGCGTGCTCATGTTCATGTCTGTGATTCCGCTCAGAGCCAATTCCATTTTCCCCGTTTACAAAGAAATGCTGCGCTTTTCTGTTTGGATGGGGGAAAGGTGTTGATATGAGGTCTGTTAATGAGGAGGAAGGTCGTGTTGATCTTGGGATGTGGCCACAGTGAGGTGCAGAATAATGACACAGTCATACGACTGTGACTTGACAGAGACGCAATAAAGTGGTCTGCTCGTGAAAAGAGAAGCCATTACGTGTCCGTTGAAGACTTTCAGTTGGTTGATGTTTTTTGCCAGCAGTTATCCTTTTGTAAAGAATGGAATTCTACGGGCTAGAGATGCTGTTGTCACGTTGTTAGGATGTAGATTGACAGAACTGTTAGGACATAATTGCGGAAAAAATTGCTGATTAAGCATTAACACTAAACATTGCTAGCACAACAACTTTGTTCCAAGTGATGCTGAGGTACGATGTTCGCAGCTACCAACAAGACAGTGCTGGAATTTTTAGATATTCTGGCAACAGGCTTAAAAAAATCAACTACAAAAAACAAACAAACAAAAACAAAAAAAATTGAGGTTATTTGTATTTGTTTCTGTCCGTCTGTGTGTTTGTCTTTTGATCTCCCTTGCATCTTTGGGTGGATCCTCAAGCGTAGGCTCAAAGATTGTCCCCTACATTTTATACTATTTGCATAATGTCTTTAGTTTTTCAGCAACTTTTTTCCTCCCCACACTTTCGTTTGGTTTCATTTACTATTCTTCGCTGGCTGCTTTGGGGGGTGCTATTGGATTCTTTTTTGCACCCTTGGTGGTGAGAACACCACAGTATTATGGACTGTGGTGTGTCTCTATTTGACGCCAGGAGCGCAGACACAACCAGCCGTGTCTCCCTGATGAGTCCGACCCAGCGGACGAAAGGCCTCGGAGCAGGCAATACAAATATATCTGCCTTCAAAAGGGATTGCGATGGTTCCCTTATGCAGCTAGTGAAGAGTTTTCATATCTGTAACATATTTTCTTAATTTCATGTTCTCAGTTTCTCTATCTTCAAATTCCCCTCCCCCTTAAGTCCAAATTTTTGCCAAGTCATTACTATGAAGACAGTTCAGTTGTTGGCCTGCGTTTGTTTTTTCCCCCACTATTAGATTGTTCGTCTATGTATTTGTCTGACTTTATTCAAGTTTAAAAGGCTGTGCCGGTCTTGAATAAAAGTTACTCTGTGTTAGGTTTTCTTATGGGAGCAAAAAATACCCCACTTGTTTACTGTTTAAAAAAAAAAGAAACGGGGATGGCAGATAGCTGGACGTCATGTCTCATTCTGGGAGATATTCCACTGTACCTGTTCATCATTTACCGTTCAGCACACTTGACTTGCGTTTGTACTTTTACCTTTTGCCTTTTTAATGTACACAGTTCCGTATTTAGATTGTTTGCTTCCCTGATATACCTTCCGTGGTCGGCTCTGCTCTAAACATCATGACTTGACTTGTTCCCGGACTTGCTGGGGATTTCGTTCCATAAAGAGAAGCGAAGGAGCGGGACACTGACTTAGCTTAGAACGTCATGAATACCAGATCGACCAAAGTGGCGGCGAAAACCAGATTAGCATAGTATGTCATGAGTGCCAGATTACCGTACCCTAGTCCCAGAAGGCAATGCCGGGAGCAGCCCGGGGTATCGTGAGTTACAGATTGTCGTACCCCAGTCCAAAAACGTGTTGTTGTTGTAGGAAGGACTACTACTGTACCAGCAGGGTGGGAGGAGGGGGCGGGGCGGTAATCCCGGCGAGTCAACAAACGGGCCTAGCGGCAGTGAGCGGACCTCAGACAGCCCTCTGGCCCTTTCTTACGACACCGGGGCCGGACGGACGGCGTGACTGGCCCGTAGAGTCAGCGTCAGCGGAGCGTGTCATGCCGGGCTAAGCCCGCCGCTGAGTGGCGTGCAGAGTCCATGCTGCGGGCCCAGTCAAGGCCCGTGACGCCTGATTAGGCAGCCAGCCTTTAATCCCCGAAAGCAATCGTAACGGCGCGGATCGTTCCCCACGGCTCGCTCTCAGAGCCCGTGTCCAGTGGAGTGTGGCATGGACGGGCACGACAATACGGATAAAGAGGCAGCCGCCCGCCGGTGACTCTCCTCCTCCTCCCACGTCCTGCCTATCCCTGAGCTTCCGTCCTGTCCCCCCCTGAGCCTGGCCACACCTGAAGGATCGCTGTCCACTCGTGCGGAATCCTCATCCCGTCTGTTTAGCATCGCTCATAACTTGACAGTGGCGCGGTGATAACGACGTCAGGAATCAGGTGATGGCATGAAGGGGTCTTTTGGGTCAGAGCGTGGAGCTTGCGTTCAGGAGGCAGCGAGTTTGAAACCTGGATGATCAGCATCGGGATTGTGTACGCTTCCTTTTGTGATGTGTTGCTGTTCTTGTGGTCCCCATGTTCCTCCTCCCTCCCCTCCCCTCTTGCACACGCACACACACACACACACACACACACACACACACACACACACACACACACACACACACACATATTCTTGGACTAGTTGTTCTCATTGACTACAGGTTTCAAATAGATGTCGACGTTGAACCCGAATCAATGGAATTAATCTTGTATCTTGTGCGTTTTCATCGTTGGTGATAAAATTCTGCTTGTCTGTTCGTAAGTGTGGAGGTTTCGGTTTTGCTTTTTCTTCACATTTTAAGCAGCAGCCAGAAACGGGACAATGTTAAACCGATGTCACAATCACCCATGTTGTCTGTTATCATTTGCCTTGGTCAGTGAGAAGGGAGGGGAGGAGGGCAAGGGGAGGCGGGTTAGGAGGAGGTGGGGGGGGGGGGGGGAGCTACGCACGAGTGGAAATCAGACTCGTAACAGTTACCACTTTTTTGGCAACCGCCTGAACCTTCCCTTCTGTTTGAATCCGGCCTCTTGTTGCTGCCTTTGAATAGATCCAGGAGAGCACGAAAGTCGAGATACGAGCGGCTACGTGACTGGAAGGCTTGTCGCTAAGGCCTTCAGTATAGTAATGGACGCGCTGACCAAGCCGTCCTGTGCTGTCACGTTCCACACGTGGCGCCTGCAGGACGCCTCTGGACCGCTGTCTCTCGGTCTCTGTGCCAGAGCCCTACCTGCCAGACCTGTCGTCTCGCATGCCTCTGTCAGCATGGGAGGGAGTCCGTCGGTGACCAAAGGGTTAATCGGTAGCTTGAAGTCCTGAATCTTCAACCGGGGTGGATCGCAGCAGGGGAGATTGACTGTGGCATTAGCTTCATTGTGCAGCGTATCCTTCATTCAACATGGACCTCGGGTCTTCACAAAACTGCAGGGCTGTGGCGACATGCGTGTGTGTGTCAAGGGGTGGGGGTGGGGGTGGGGAGGGGCTGTATCTCTCTGACCTTGTTGATCTCGGTCAGCACTGTAAAGCGATCAGTGTCAGTTGCAGCTTAATGGAGCGGGCAAAGCCAGTCGACAGGCGTCGATCACGCTGATCTGTTCTTACGCTCCGCTCCCCAATCTTTAAAGCTGGCCCGTGTGGGGAAACAAGGAAACAACGTGAACGTATGCCGTGGTTGTTTTCGTCAGCATCCGTCACGCTGGCTCTCTTACATATATAAGTCTACAGCTGAAAGTTTTACAGGCTCATTCACTCCCGTACAGACCCCGTTCCGGAACCAACTTATCTTAAAGAATCTGTGGCTACCAAGACGTTTATGTTACCACCCATTCAGTGGCAGGCTTGAGTCAGAAGTTTAATGAGCAGTGCACAGTAGACTGTTCTCCATCTCAGACTCGAGCACGTGTTCAAGACACTTGTTCTCCGTCTTAGACTCTACCTTTGCAATAGATTGTTCTCTGGTTCACACTCTACCATCTGTTCGGCACATTTCTCCGTCTCTGACTCTGCCTGCACAACAGGTTGTACTCCGTTTCACACGTACTCTACCCTCACAACAGACTGTTCTGCGTCCAACGCTTCACTATCTGTTTGTATGTATGCAACACCAGTAGCAAGCATATCATTGTGGATTTCGAGAAAACCTTGTTCCAAGATGTTTTACCCGATGTGATGCTAATTTCAAAAGGTCAGTATTTTTTTTTTATCGGATCAGACTAAAACGCGGTTGATAATAACAAACTAGGATGTAGATCGTTTCTCGGTTTTCCAAACTCTTGACTAGGTATGGGGGTTTAGTCAAGGTATTTGTAATGTGTGATTCGAACTTGCAAGCCGTGACGTGGCCTGATCTCCACAGTTGACTGGGCTATAAACACCATGACTTGGCTATCACCTGCTGTAGACCGAAAACCGCGGGTACTCGCCCAGCACAGAGAAGTGGGGAGGTTTTTTATTGCCACTGACGCACCTTTTCCGTTGCGACTCAAGACGCTCGGCGACAGTGGAGCCAGTGTAGTGTGGGTCAGGGCTTCCTTTCCCTCGGCCGCGTCGGGCGGGCCATTTCATGTTTACCCATGGAGATGTGGGCCAGTCCTCAGGCCAGGCCCAGGGGTTGCAGCCCCTACCTGGCTGTTTGCACCCCTTAAGACAACACCGGGGTACAGTTCGAGGGAAAAGCGAGCGGGGGTGTAAGAAGTATTAAGCCGTCAGCTGTAGGTGTGAACCCAGGTGGACTGAGTCACTGGGGGGGGGGGGGGGGGGGGGGGGGAACAGGAGGAGTGGGAGGGAGTTAGGCCCCCTTCTCATCCCCCTCTCCTCTCCTCGCTTGCAAACAGTCGAGTTGGGTCGTTCTGTCATTTGCACTCCTTTCCACTTTAAGAGGGGATGGCTGACGGAAGTATCTTCAGTGTGGGGGAAAGTGTTCGAACAGTTGATACGCTAAGGTTCTGCTCTCTGTGACTGTAAGTCGTTGACGGTGTTTAGTCCCCTCATCACACACAAGAAAGAAAGCTATCACAACAAAACAATTAGTGTGAACTGCGAAAGAAATGGGGCAAAAATAGATACCTGTGAAAACCCACGTGTCTGTGTGTGTGTGAACGTAGCCCGTACAGAGCGTGGTCTCTGAGCAAGCCAAGAGCCTCAGTGTAGAGCGTTCAGTGAGAGACGTGTGCTACTTGTTCATGCCCCCTCTTCAGCGACAACGTCTCCCACCATCGGAGGAAGACCGGCGTTCACCCAGCACCATGTCTGACTGTGAGACGGACCAGGAGTAAGTGTCACACTGACTGGAAGTAACCTAAACCTAGCGTTTGCGTGTGTAAAATTGAAACAAACGTAAGTGTGACCCTGACTGGAGTCGGTGTGAGTCTGACTTGGAGTAAAACCCGAGCCTGATGTAGAGTAAGCGTGAGACTGGCTTAGAGTAGATGGCAGGCTGACGCAGAGTAACTGTGAAGCTTGTGTAGAGCAGGTGTCAGGCTGACGGTGATGGAGTATGAGCCTGACGTAGAGTATGAAATGTCGGCGTCATGTAGAATAAATGAGAGCTCGCAGCAAAGTAGATATTAGGTTGATGTAAAACAACTATTAGCCTGACGAAGAGTAACTGTGAGCCTGACTTGAAGAGAAAGTGAGCCTTACGTAGAGTAAGTATGAGCCCGGAGTTAAGAACAGCTATTTGTCTAGCGTGTACTAAGTTGAGTTGACGCAGAATCAGTG
>CM065728.1:23293131-23303131 GCA_033310375.1 Conus canariensis
AACCCCAACACACCCACCTCCGAACACCCGCCGACCACTTTCGGAGCGCCAGCACCTCCGCCACCTCCCCCTCCCCCTCCTCCCATCTCGGGACCTCCACCTCCTCCTCCTCCCCCACCACCGGGTGGGGGACCTCCTCCTCCACCACCACCCCCGGGAGCGCCGCGACCTCCGGGGATCGGAGGAGTCGCGCCGGCCCTCGCCCAGCAGAAGACGCCCAAGCCGCGCGGGAAGATGCGCAAGTTCCAGTGGCAGAAGATCCCCGTGACCAACATCGTCAACAAGGAGAACGTGTGGACCCGCGTGGGCCAGCTGTTCCAGAACTACACCATGGACTACCAGCGCATGGAGGAGCTCTTCGCCCTCAACACCGACGCCGCCGGCGCCGGCGGAGTGAAGCGGCCCGGCCAGGCTTCCGGGGCGGCGACGGATGGTACGCCGGACCTCAAGCGGAAGAAGGAGAACACGGAGGTGGGTGGAAAGTAAAACGGTACTCCCGAAGAAAAGTAGTGCCCGCAGCTGCCGAACAAAGCAGATGGGAACGATCAGCTGGGTGGGGTGCCTTACTGGGGAGGGAGGGGTGGGTGGGGGGGGGTCATGCTTGGAGTTTGAAGATCTGCGTGGTTAGTTTATTTATGTGAAATGTGGGAGGATCTGGAAGGGAGGGGAGGGGAGGGGTACCCTTGCCTGTGGAAATGATTAGTTTCGGACCTCCTTCACGAAAACAATGATTTTCTTCGGAGCTCCTTCACGAAAACAATGATTTTTCTTCGGAGCTCCTTCACGAAAACAATGATTTTCTTCGGTGCTCCTTCACGAAAAGAATGATTTTCTTCCAAGAAAATTTGTCAAGGCTGTTCACTGTCATTTTCGCTTTTATTGTTGCAACACGATAATTCCTCTTTTTTTTCCTCCTTGCTTTTGTCGTACTGGCAATGCATTAAGTGATTGCTTAATGTGCATATACCGTTTTGTATATTAATGAAAAAGTTTCTAATGGGTTGTCTGATTTGTGTGTGGACTCCCTCCCCCTCCCCCGCCCCCTTCCCGCTCCACGCACGCGTTTATATTTGTATATATGTATATACATATATGTCAATGAATTCAAGACACAAAATGTTTGACCCCAAATTTCCTGGTTATCTTCCCCATCATCCCCACTTCCTACCTCCCCCTCCTCCACAAACCCCCACCCCCTCACAACACACGCGTCAGCCGCGGCTCACGCCGCAAAGTGCTGACCACAGCGTGGTTGCGGGGGACGCGGCGGGAATCACAGAGGCGTCACTGTGGACACATGGGGGCGGGGGGGGGGAGGGGGATATGAAAAGGTCATGCACTTGCACACTGTATGGCCAGCGGATTTCTCACTGCCTACATGCTCCTCCTCCTTGTCACACCTGACTCTCCTCTCTGTCAGCCTGACGCGCTGGTCAGTCGTTCATCCCCCCTCTCTTCCCCCCCCCCCCCCCCCATCCCTTTCGGCTGTCTTGGGACCCTCAGTTAGGGCATCGCCCGGCCGACTAGGAATGGGACCGACTGACTACTGAATATCCACACCCATAAGACTTGATTTCAGACCCCAGGGAGGGAATGGGGAGGAGTGGGGGGGGGGGGGGGAGATCAGAAGGGAAGTAAAGACTGGAAAAGAAGTGAGGAAGATTGGGATAAGGGAAGTGCAGGGATGGGTGAGGTGTGTGTGTGTGGGGGGGGGGGGGGGGAGTCGAAGAGTAACAGAGCAAGGAAGAGTAAGCAGACAGTCACAGTGACACGTTCACGCAACAGCCTCACCCTCGGCCCTATTATAGCCCTACGCGCATCGCAGCACACCAGCTAAAAACACGCGGTGTACCGGGTCGCTCCCTTGCACTCTCCATCGTACGTTGAGGTACCAAACGACAGGGAGTGTAAATCAGCTGAATGGGAGGGATGTTGCATCGTCACATAACCTCGCCTCTCTCCCTGTTTTTCAAATCCTCTGAGATTGAAAACGAAAACAGTAAGGGAAGAGAAGACAAACACCGACGTATGTCATTGCCTGGGGCGGGGGCTATTCTGTGGTCCCTTGGAGTGCAAACGGACCGTTCTGATGTCGATGCCGGTCCGGAAGTTATGGTTACATCTCCAGACGGGAGCGGGGGTCAGCCCGTGCAGGATGGGCTTTAGGACAACAGTGAATCGGACGACTGGGACTGGACACGGGTCAGTGGTAGCACAGACAGGTGTGTCCGGAGTGTGGAAGGGAAATGACCGCTCCATGAGTCCCCCCCCCCCCCCCAAAGGAGGGATAGTCACGGAAGTCCGGCAGTAATGGGGGGACCTGTGCTGAGTGGAGAGATTTACGGCTTTTCAGCCGCCGCCGCTGCCAGGGGTATGCACGGGAGTCGTGGCACAGGTGTACCGCGCCTTCGGGGGGAGTGTTGGGGGAGGGGGACCACGATTAGAGTCACCTGCCCCTTGACGACTATCATGAGATTATCCGAGTTCTTTGCTGTACTCAGATAATGACACAAGATAACCGATCCATCCAGAGCGTAACATTTTTTGACCTGGACGATTGTATCGTGGAGGAGTAAGGTGTGAGCAGTGACGCCGCTTTCTTGATAGTGAACCAGAGTGGATTCAGTCACCTGGCCATCACTGTCGGGTTTGACGTTGCATCACACATGGGGGAGCTGTGCCTCCCGGCCCCGTGCACAATAGTGGGAAGTGTTTGTTTCAGGAGAGTTAAAAGGGCATTGTTATCATTGTAGAATTATCATTTTCTTGAGAAAATGGCCCGTTTTCGCGCAGTAAGAAACACACACACACACACACACACACACACACACACACACACACACATGCGCGCACGCACGCATGCGCACACACACACACACACACACACACACACACACACACACACACATGCGCGCACGCACGCACGCACGCACACACACTCAGAACTGTGTCCTTTTGACGTGTGTAATTGCCCGCGTACAGCTGACACACTGACGAACACAGATGTGTATAGGAGCAGCAAGCTGCCAGTAGTCACATAAAACAGGTAGTGTTAATCCGTGTCCACTTCGATAAGCGGACTCCTTCTTCTTCTTCCTCTTCTTCTTCTTCTTCTTCTTCTTCCTCTTCTTCTTCTTCATCATCATCATCATCTTTTTCTTCTTCTTCTTCCTTTCTACTTTCCTTACATCTTCTTTTTTTCTTTTTTTTTCTCTCTTTCCTTCCTTCCTTCTTTCTTTTCTGTCATTCCATCCTGCCCTCTCAGTGCCATTTCTACCCACACCGTTCATTCCAGCACCCTAAAGCACAGCCACACTCCAGCTTGAGGTTTATTGATGAGGAAACGCACGTGTGTGTATGTGTGTGTGTGTGTGTGTGTGTGTGTGTGGTGTGTGTGTGTGTGTGTGTGTTGTGTTCAGATCAACCTTCTGGAGAGCAAGCGGAGCCTGAACGTCAACATTTTCCTGAAGCAGTTCCGCATGTCGCACCAGGAGATCGTGCGTCTGCTGAGGGAGGGCCACAGCCAGCAGTTCGGGGCCGAGCGGCTGAAGGGGCTGCTCAAACAACTCCCTTCACAGGAAGAGGTGGGTCGCACATGCAGATATGGAGAGAGAGAGAGAGAGAGGGAGAGAGAGAGAGAGAGAGAGGAGAGAGAGAGGAGGAGGAGGAGGATGGAAGAGAGAGAGGAGGGAGGGGGGGGGGCAAAAGAAAAAGTGGGATGGTAGAGAGAAACGGAGAGAGGAGAGGAGAGAGAGAGAGAGAGAGAGAGAGAGAGAGAGAGAGAGGTTTTGTTAGAATGGGAGAGGGGGCGGGAGGAGGAAGGAGAGGAAGTGGAGAAAGGCA
This sequence comes from Conus canariensis, assembly GCA_033310375.1. NCBI lineage: Eukaryota > Metazoa > Mollusca > Gastropoda > Neogastropoda > Conidae > Conus > Conus canariensis. Next base: position 23,296,975 of record CM065728.1, read on the forward strand.
GATAGAGCAGACAAACGGAGACGGTAGAAAAAAAGAACGACAGACTGAGAGAGAGAGAGAGAGAGAGAGAAAGGAGGATGGAAGAGAGAGAGGAGGGAGGGCGGGGGGGGGGGGGGGGGGGGGGCAAAAGAGAGAAGTGGGATGGTAGAGAGAAACGGGAGCAGAGAGAAAGAGTTGGTGAGACAGAGAGAGAGGTTTTGTTAGAATGGGAGAGGGGGCGGGAGGAGGAAGGAGAGGAGGTGGAGAAAGGCAGATAGAGCAGACAAACGGAGACGGTAGAAAAAAAAAGAACGACAGACTGAGAGAGAGAGAGAGAGAGAGAGAGAGAGAGGAGAGAGAGAGAGAGAGAGAGAGAGAGAATGTTTTGTTAGAGTGGGAGAGGGGCGGGAGGAGGAAGGAGAGGAGGTGGAGAAAGGCAGATAGAGCAGACAAACGGAGACGGTAGAAAAAAGAACGACAGACTGAGAGAGAGAGAGAGAGAGAGAGAGAGAGAGAGAGAGAGAGAGAGAGAGAGAAAAAGGTTTTGTTAGAGTGGGAGAGGGGGTGGGAGGAGGAAGGAGAGGAGGTGGAGAGAGGCAGATAGAGCAGACAAAGAGAGAGGTATAAAAAGCACGAGTGAAAAGGAGGAGGGGTGGGGGTGCTAAGGGGGAAGAGATGGTGAAGAGGTGGTGGAGGATAAAAGATCAAAAAAGAAAGATGAGAGAGGGAGATGAGCGAGAAACCGGTAAGGGTTAGAGATAGTGGGTGGTGTGGGAGTGACGGAGGAATGAAAGGGGGGAAGGGGAGGGGGGGGGGGCAGAAGGGGGAGAGGAAGATGAGATGAAGCAAGAAAAGTAAGTAGAGAGACCCATGGACTCGGACACGGACATCTAATGAAGAAATCCCCCTCCCCCCACCCCCACCCCCCATTTTTAATTTTTTTTTTTTTTTTTTTTTTTTTTGCTGTTTTTCAGATCGACATGCTGAAGAGCTTTGACGGCGATCGGGAAAAACTGGGGAACGCTGAGAAATTCTTCCTCTGTCTGATGGCCCTGCCCAAGTAAGTACCCCTGCTGTGTTTGCCGCTGATCGATGGTACTTGGTTATCCTGCGCACACACAAAACAATGGCGAGACAGGGTACAGCTTTTAATCTCCCCTGTCTGTCTGTCTGTCTGTCTGTTGGATTGTCGGCATAATCAGACGAACAGAGTTAGGCACATTTTGGTTCAGGTTTCACAGAGTTATTTCTGGGGTCTTTTTTCTACTAGAGGTGACAGTTTAAGGTGTGGAGAAGCAAGATTGAGGAGAATGGCCAAGGAATGTAGCTTGTTCGTGAACGATAGAAATAACTCTCAGACAGGAAGAACGCCGTCTTTATTGGTGTAGGGGGATTGCGAAAACCCAGTTGAGTCCAGTGCTGTATTGAATTACGTCACGGGGAAGCAGGTCTGCCTTGTGAACAAAGCCTCATTCTCCTGATCCAAGGGGTCTGGTTCAGATGTGCACTTGAGACATGTGAAACAGAGGAGGACTCAGCATCTGTAGCAGACTCCATCCCACTCAAGGTCTTAGGATGAGACTGTAAATCAAGGTCCTGTTTGTTCAGGCCGGTCATAAATAGATAAACGAATACAGTAGGAACGAATAAATAGAGGAGCGAAATAAATATGAAATAAAACTTACGCACACATCACATCCAGGTTCATCACTGTCGAAGAGTCGACCACGTGTGTGCCAATAAGATGGAGGACAAACAAACAAAAACAAAAAACAAGAGAGAGAGAGAGAGAGAGAGAGAGAGAGAGAGAGAGAGAGAGAGAGGAGAGAAAACAAAACACGAAAACGAAAGAGAGAGAGAGAGAAAAGAAAAAAAAAAACTACAGCAAAATACAGACTAGTGTATTCTCCCCCAAGATGAAGTGTGGCTATGCGTCACATTCTGCTAAAGGGAGAGCAGTTCGAAATCTGTTTTGACGATGAAGCCATCCAATACAATTCAAGACCATGTATTGAGACTGCTTTCATACATGCATCAATAAAAAAAAACAAAAGTGACATATCGAATGACTTGATTGTTTATTATTCTCTCAACCACTGTAGGTATTTCTGTTTGAATTGTCATCATCCTTAATTATCATTAATTTTGTTTGTCATCGTTATCGTTCTCGTTGTTCAAGAAAGGCTTTGATAGTAACGGTGGTGATGTGTTTGGTGTGTACAGTTTCCGTATGAGGATTGAGGGACTCCTGATCCGAGAAGAGTTCAACAGTAACATGGATTGGATCAGACCTTCTATCGAGGCCATCATTCAGGCTGCCAAAGGTAGGTCCCTCTGTGTGTGTGTGTGTGTGTGTGTGTGTGTGTGTGTGTGTGTGTGTGTGTGTGTGAATGTATGTGTGAGTGTGTATGCACATACGCGCTTGTTGTGTGTGTGAGTGAGTGGTGTGTGTGCACGTGCGCGCTTGTTTGTGTGTGTTCATGATTAAGATGGATTGAAACAGATCTAAAGTCAGTATTGTGCACGGTCAGGGCTTGAACCCTTATTTACTCTCGTCAAGGGAAAGGGAAAACGAGCGCAGGATCGCTATATGTAAACTTCGCAGAAGCGCGCATGATTTCCATGAAAAAAAAAATTAACAGATACTGAATAAACGCGAGATAATGTCATACCTTTGCTTAAACAGAGAAGATGAGTATCATTTTCACAGTATGTTTAAGAGAACGCTCTGTGAACGATGTACAACATCGGTGTAGAGACCCTGAACACTCGGTTACAGTCAGTCTTGAGTGCAGGCTGGATTCTGTTCAGGGTTAACTCGCAACATAGTTTTCGACCTGCTTTCAGATAGCATCAGAGTCTACAGATGTCAGTCTAGTCGTCCAGCCTGTGTACGAGACCTTGTGTTTAACGGCAGTGTAATTAATGCAAGAATTGTTCTGCTTGATTTCCACGTGTATTGTGTCTACACGCCTACGTCATGGTTTTCACACATGCTTCATATTCTTATTCTGATTCACACACACACACACACACACACACACACACACACACACACACACACACACACACACACACACGTACCACCAGGGCCGCGATGGCAGTATGCCTGATTGTGTGCGTGCAGATATCAAGGAGAACAAGTCGCTCCAGGAGATCATCTTCCTCATCCTCATCACTGGAAACTACCTGAACTCGGTGAGTACTAGCTCACTCATCACTGTCTGTCTGTCTGTCTGTTCGTCTGCCTGTTCGTCTGTCTGTCTGTTAGTCTGAGTCTCTGTGTGTTGTGTGTATGTGTGTGTGTGTGTGTGTGTGTGTGTGTGTGTGTGTGTGTGTGTGTGTGTGTGTGTGTGTCTCCGTCACTGTTTCTCTCTGTCTTTGTCTGTGTGTGTGTGTGTGTGTGCGTGTGTGTGTGTGTGTGTGTGTGTGTGTGTGTGTGTGTGTGTCTTTTTGTCTCTTCTCTCTGTCACTGTCTCTGTGTCTCTCTCTCCCACTCACACACACGCTCTCTCTCTCTCTCTCTCTCTCTCTCTCTTCTCTCTCTCTCTCTTCTGCTTTTTCTTTCTCTGTCCCACTCCCTGTGTCTGTATGTCTGTCTGTCAGTCTCTCCCCTCTCTCTCCTCTCTCTGTTTGTTTTACTATCTCTTCTGTCTCTTTTTCCCTCCCTCTGTCTCTCCCCCTCTCTCCCTCTCTATGGCGAATGTATAATAGTGTATGTGTGTGTATGCATGTGTGTGCGTGCGCGCGCCGCTTGTGCGTACACAGGGCAACCACGCAGGGAACGCGGCCGGATTCAAGCTGAGTTCCCTGCTGAAGCTGACGGAGATCCGAGCCAATAAACCGGGCATGAACCTTCTCCACTACGTCCTCCTGGTCAGTCCCCCCCCCCCCCCCCCCCCCCCCCCCCGTCTCTCTCTCTCTCTCTCTCTCTCTCTCTCTGTCTCTTTCTCTCACTCTGTCTGTCTGTCTGTCTGTCCACCTGTCTTTCTTTCCGTCTGTCTTTTCTTCTTCAGTGCTTGTTACCAGGCCGCTCATTCCGGTCACCCTGAGCGAAACCACACTTAGGTTCGTCGTGTTGTAGATCTGGCTCCGGCGATCCACGAGGAGCTGACAGTCTTAGGTCGTCATGAGGCAACCTTCCAGAGAAGACTCGGCGCTGATGCCCAGTCACTGTGGTGGTGTTCAGCTGTGTTTGTTGATTTCATTTTTCTTTTCAGCCAGTTCGATTTTCACATTATCTGTATTGGATTTTTATGAGTTTCTGTGTGAATATATTTATCAACTGGCGCTGAAATAGAACAGGATCTTCGGATAATGGAAGGGTCAACGCGTCTCGTACCTATTGGGAAATGTGCGGTTTTCCCATTAACTTGATGATCACGCAGTGTGATGATAGTCGAGTGGTCAGAACACTTGTTTCTCAGTCTGAGGGGCACGGGGTTCAGGCCCTAGCAGGGTCAGATGAGTGCAGCTTGGAGCACGATGTTTCCCGTGTGCCAGGGCCAACGTAATACACAAAACTGACCGTGGCTTAAACCCCCATTGTGTGTGCTTTCGCAAGCAAGTCAGATGCGCACGTTAAAGGTCCTGTATAACTCGTGTCAAAGTTCGCCTGGTATTATAAAAACATTATGATCGTATTATGAAAACCTAAAGAAAAAAAATTCCGAGCTTGAGACGTGCTTCGTGGACAGCAGATGGGCGCCGCCTGTCGTTGCTGCAGTTGTTGATTGAAATGGCGTGGGAACTCTTGGGTGGCGGCGACATCGCAGCTCGTGTGCCCTTAACGGCATCTAGATGACCGACGTGTCAGTGAGAATGATGGTAATGGTAACAACACAAAAGTTTGGTGAATGAGCGAGTGGAGGAGGGGGTAGACTCAGTAAAGATGGTGACCTGAATTGTATGGGATATTAGTTTCATTTTTGTTGCGGAATGTTAAAAAAATGACTCATAAGGGAGAGAAAGGTAAACCTGTTGTTCACAGAAAACCCTTAACTTTTCTTTAATTTCATTTTTTATCATCTAACAAGAAAAAAGGACTGTTCAACATAGCCCGATCTATGAAAGTAGGAAAGTGGGCCTGGAACATTTGCATTTTTTCTCCCTTTTTTTTCTTTTCTTTTTTTTTTTTTTTGGAGGGGGGGGGGTGGTGGTTGATGTGCTTAATTCTTGAGTTCAGTGTGTTGACACTTGTTCGTCGCATTGTACTGTCCATGCCCCAAGCACAGGTCAAAGGGGAATTAATGTGGAATTTTGGGTTTCAGGAAGCCGAGGAGAAGAACCCCCGTCTGCTGCGATTTCCTGAGGAGATGAGTTTCCTGAAGGACGCTTCTCAGTGAGTAGACTAGCCATTAGCTACAAGCAACATTACCTTTACTTTACCTTTACATAATACGTGGCAGTGTTTCAAAGTATAGCACTATCTTCAAACCAGAAACTGAACCAAACATTAGCTGTCAGAGAGCGTCCCTCCTCCCACCCAAGCCACGACTAGTTGTTTTGTCAGCTTTGAAGAACTTCCGCCGATGACATCACTCATGACGTGTGAAAAGCATCCCCGCCCTGGCATCATCTTTCAGGCCTTAGAATTGGTCAGTGACCCTGGTTCCGCCCATTCTGGGCTTCCAGCATCAGTACCATTCCATTTATTTAAATCAGTTGGCGTGGAACCCTTGTTTCTTAATGCTTTTGTGAAAATAAAGATAAACTAGAGAGATAGATAGAAGGGGTTAACAGAGAAAGGGAATCAACCTTCAGACATAACATATTGCATCTTATTTTATGTTATCGTCTCTTAAATTTTTCCGTGAACAGTTCAGTTGTGTGTGTGTGTGTGTGTGTGTGTGTGTGTGTGTGTGTGTGTGTGTGTGTTCCTTCCTTATGCTTTGGCGTATAGATTGTAGCTGTGTGTTACCTGCAGTGCAATGTGATTTGAGTAGTTTGGACACCAAATAAGTGTAACACTGGGCCTGTTCACAAGACGGAAATCGATGTATCCCCAAATGCTGCCGGTGAAGACTGAAATACTCTGTTTAAGACTTCAAGTAAACGAAAATATTCAAATTTGAAAAACAAAAAAAATGTTTACACTTTCACTCCCTGTCCGCCATCCCTAGTCTCTCTCTCTCTCTCTCTCTCTCTCTCTCTCTCTCTCTCTCTCTCTCTCTCTCTC
>CM065728.1:23308131-23313586 GCA_033310375.1 Conus canariensis
TTAGCAGTGACTTGTGAAGCTGGAAGGCATGGATTGTTTCACCAGTTTACGTTTCTTCTTCTTCTTGTTATCAACTTGCTGCCAAGTGACTGAAGTGGCACTTAACATCATGGATGGTGTGAATGTTGCAGGAGAACCAACAGAGGAAGATAAAGGAGGAGAGAGACGAGCTGAGGCGACGCCAGAAGGAAGCCTCCCAAAGAAGAAATTCCGGTAAGTGTTGACCTCCTTTTTTTCAACGCCGTTCTTTCCTTTCGTGCGTGAACCTGAAATCTTCGAAGCAGTCCTCTTCTACTCTGTGACTGCTCTTTCTTTCTCGTTTTTGCCTGGAGGCGCGGAGCTTGGGGAGCCTTTCAGTATTGTCCTGTCTCTTGTGCCGTTCCAGTGTCTGCGTTCTTGCAGGCTTCCTGCCTCTTCTCTGTCTCTGCGGTTTTCCTCACTCTTGGAGATGTTCATGACCATTGCAGTTGATTGATTTCCTCTCCTTTTACTCTCTTACCTTGTCGGTCTTCGTCCGTCTGTTTGTCTGTCTGTCGGTCTTTTTCTTGGTCTGTTCGCTTTGTCTTCACCCGTTATTCCAAATAGTTGCCAGCGCGAAAGAGTGCTACGTTTGAAAAGTTCCTCTATGAAATGAATGTCTTACTGTGAACAGGAATGCTGAGACATGTGCTGGCAATTACAGATCTACTTTTATGATGTGTGAACGTGGCTTCAAGGGCGATATGAGCGATCACATATAGTGGCGTTTGTATGAAGGAAAAAAGAAGACGACGGATGACAGTAAATATGGTGGAAGTAGAGACAGAAGTGACACCGAGTTGTGATGTGTTTGCAGGCATGGCCGAGCCGGAGGATCAGAGCATGGACAGAGAGGGAGGATCCATCGTGGACATGCTGCTGGCGGACGTCAGAAGTGGCTTCTGTAACCGCAAGTACGGGGACGGCGGCAACTTCAACCTCACAAAGGTACAGAAGGTCCACCTGGACACGAGCGCTTTGGCAGCTGCTCTGACGTCAGGCAATGGTGATGTCATCTCGGGCCAGGACCCTAAAAGCTTTGTGAGAGGAGGTTTCGGCCGCGTGTCGGTCAGCAAAAAGAAATCGGAAAAGGCCCAGACTGAAACAGACTCCCCGTCTGTCGACTCTTCCTCAGACAGCATTGGCTCCGATCCACTGACTCACCGACGATCACGGAAGAGCTACGCCACAGAGGATGACGCCTCTCTCATCGAGTTTCTCATGGACTCGGGTCTGGACAAAGACACGGCCAAACCGGAGGCCTCCTTCGATCGGTACGCCAGCCTGCGGAGAAGACGTCAAGAGCGGCGAGAGCGGAGAAAGGCGCTGGAGGTGGTGACGGTGGAGAGGGAACGCGCGCCGTCCCCGGCGTTCAGTGAAGGGAGAGCGTCCCCGGGCACTCCGGTCCTGAACGGGCAACGAGAGGTACACAGCAGCAGTGCCAGTGACTCTGCAGGCCGTGGATCCCAAGCAGTGCGTCGCACGAGGAGCTGGTTGGACAGACCTGCCGTGGACAAGGCCCTGGCAGAGCAGAAAAGAAGCAGCGCGTCATCCGAGGACGAGACTGACGCCCTCGTGGCACGCATCAAGAACCGCCTCAACAGCAAGAGCAAAGACGAGGGAGAGCAGGAGCCTGCCACCACTCCATCCCCCGTTGGGAGGTCGGCGTCCCCTTTCCCCACCTCTGTCCACGCTACCCACAATGGGGAAACGCCCCGTTCCCGTGGCGAGAACCCTCGCTGGCGTAAAGGGGGGGATTCGCCCTATCATCATCTGGAGCCCATCTCTGAGAAAGACAGTGGCGCTGCGTCAGACGCCGCCAGTGCGGGCAACTTGCAGGGCGTGCATACCGTGCCCAATGACCTGGCGCCCAAACACGACCCGCCAGCCGACCCGCCCGCCACAGACCCCCAGTCCACTTTGGAGAAACACCGGCAGCAGATGAAGAAGCGCTACAGCAGCGTGGAAGCCGTCGACCTCAACAAACTCCTGAACAACGAAGCCTGGGAGAAAGGACCCACCTCCCAGGACGACTCTGACATGCAGGTGGCCAGGTCCATGCGCCTGGTCATGAGCAACAAGATAGGCACTGACGTGGACGGACTGCTGAAGACCATCGAAGACTCCAAGAGACCTATCGACAACTTCGGCGTCATCACTCCCAGCGTACGACAGCAGCCAACAGAAACCGTGGCTGCCATGGTGACAACAGACAAGGATCCAGAGCCTTCGACAGGGGAGTCACCAGCGTTGAAACAGAAGCGTGAGATGAGGAAGAAGAGGTCCAATCTTGTTCTGGAGGACGTCCATAGTGCCCTGCGGGGAACCTCAAGTCCAGCCAGTGATGAAGATACCGTCCCCAAGACAACCAGCGAGCCATCAAGTCGATCGTCCAGCAGCCCCAAGACCCCGCCCAAACAGCGTTCATCGACGTCTAAAAATAAGCAGAGTCCTGACTCGGACAAGAGTAGACAGAGCCAAGAAGACCGGCGACAGGCAGCCAAGAAGAATTTCCGAGATGCCCGCTTTGGCTACAAAGACCTGAAGAGTGTGGCGGAGGTGAAGACGCGTCCCCGGAGTGACGTGGAGCGACAGGCCGTGGACCAGGCCCTAAAAGATTTGGTGTCCAAGAGCAGCATGAGCCGATCCAAATCTTACGACGAATCGGTGGCCCGCCAAGCCACGTCCGAAGGCAAAATGGGCATTCGCAACAGCGGCAGCAATCCTGACACGTCCAGTGAGAAGCAGGCTTTGTTACGTGGACACAGCGCTCACCGGCTTGACACTGACGGCCGTCGCAACGGGCTGTACGTGCCCAGCGATGAGAGCGACACAGAGCTGAAGGCAGAGCACACTCAGAGATCAAAATCAGCATGGGTGAAGACTGACGGCAACTCCAGCGCTCGCTCCCCCGTCAAGTCCGCCAACACCTCCACAGAAACCCTGCAGCCAGAGAGAGACAGTGATGAGGAGTCTGGCACAGAAACTGGCCCGCACAACGGCAGTCATGACGAGCAGGGATCACCACGCTCCAGTCCTCACTCTATCAGCAACAATGTGAGAGGGGAAGTTGGGGCTCGCCGCTACAGCCACCTTGACAGCAGGCACGTGGAGCAGGCCGTGAATCGTCTGCAGAGCAAAGTGGACCAGTTCGACAACGACGACAGTCCCATGGCCTCGGTGGCCAAGTGGCGGCTGAGGCGTACCAAGCGACTGAGCATGGCTGACGAACCGGATCTGGAGTCTGCCGGACACATCAGGGAGATGGCAGACTACGGTAACGAGGCAGGCTCGAGGATTAGCTATGCGAGCAGCTATGCCAGCTCCACAGACACAGATCAAGGGTTTGACAGCATGGGCAGCGTTTCACAGCAGACCTCTCTGTGCTCAACGCTGGAATCAGACACCGTGGCCAGTGGCACCAGGAGCACGAGAGCAGAGCAGCGTGACAGCGGCATCAGTGACAGCACTTCCAGTGAAACGTCACTGCCCGGGGAGGACATGCACCACGCCGGCACAGGCAGCTGGACAGGGCAGACATTGACGGTCACACCGCGAGAGGGTCCGCCCAGTGGCGGGGACCTCAGCGCCCTGACCCCTGACAGCGGCCACGGCACGTGGTCTTCGGAAAGTACCCCCACCCTCGACAAACAACCCGCATCCATCTCCTCCCCGTCGTCAGCTTCTCCAAAGAAACCTCAGTCTGCTGGCCCCGGCAAAGGCAAGTCCGGGACTGTGCCCAGCTACATGCGAGCCACCAACAGCTCCTCCAGGTCTCGTGCAGCCACAACAGAAGCAGACTCCAGTTTCAAGAGGGATGCGGCATCTCGGAAATCTTTCCGTGGCAAGGAAAGCACACTGAAGAAGAACACTGCTGTCCGGGCCTCCATGCGGGCTGAGAATGCCCTGAAGCGTGACCCTCCGGCAGAGGGTTCTTTCAAGCGTGACGCTCCTTCACGAGTGTCTGTCCGCGGAGCTCGCTCTTCCATGCGATCCTCAACCACTGGCGCTACCTCTCCTTCCCCGGGCAAGACTGTGGCTCCTGAGTCAGCCCACTCGAGGACCAGCGTCAACGGCAAGTCAGACGTCAGCAAAGATTCTGTGGGGAAGACGTCAGGACAGAGACTGACCCCTGGGGCAGCTGACAGCTCACGTCCAACCACCCCCTCTTCCAGGCCGACCACACCTTCTGTCCGACCGACCACGCCTTCTGTCCGGCCAACCACTCCGTCTGTCCGGCCCACCACCCCGTCTGTCCGGCCCACCACCCCGTCTGTCCGGTCCACACGTACCCACGGCCCGAACTCCACCCAACCCAGCCCCCAGTCTGCCTCGTCTGCGGCAGGTCTGGCCCGTTCTCAGTCCATGAGAGTGACCTCATCCCGTAGCTCCCTAGGCACGCCCAAATCAGACTCTAGCAAGCGAAGTTCAACCCCTCTGTCTCACGAGAAAAGCAGTGGGACAACAACAAGTCACGAAACGAGGCGCTCCGCTACCCCTTCTTCTGACGACACCCATCGAAGATCTCACGGAGCAGAGGCTTCCATCCCCTCCAAAGGCCACCCCGAAATCACTGTCACCAGCCCCAGCCCTGATTCCTCATCCCCCAGCCCCAGATCAGCGCCAACTAAGACCAGGTCACGACTGTTGGAGCCCACATTGTCCTCTTCGTCCAGGACTCGGTCAGCGGACAAGGAGAGTAACGTGGTGAACAGCCTGACACGCCACGGCAGTCTCAGGGCGGGGAAGACCTCGCCACGTCTCACCTCCAAGGAACTGTCCAAAGGAGAGGCCACCAGCCCCAAGAGCGGGGGTCTGCTGAGCAGGCTGACAGGCAGCAAAAAGGTGGCGCCCGCCGACTTGGACCCTCACCCTCTGCCCACAGTGGCAGAGAGTGAGGATGCAGAAGCCGGTGCCAAAGACAAGTCCCCGTCAGTGCTGAAGAGGATGGGTTTAAGCAAGGGCAGGGACAAAGCCAGTGCCACGCCCAGCAAAAAAACGGTAGTGGTGTCCAGCGCCCAAGCTCGGGCAGACGCCACCTCCAAGAAGTGACGATGAGTTCAGCTGTGTAGAGAGTTCTCTATCTTCACCACCTTTTCCTTACAGATGGCCAGGGTTGGCCCTGATACTTCCAGGCTTTCTTCCAGCAGGGGCGTCTGGCACCGGTCCTGAGGGTCTCTCGCTGTGTCTCAGGACCTCACAGTAGTGCTGGCCACTGCCTCACGATGAAGAGGAGGGAGCAGCCAAGATAGACAGTCGTGATCCCAGTTCTCCACACCCTGCCTGGCCTCTTCCTGCTTCCAGGCAAACTGTCCGGTCTCCATCTGGGACCACCCGGGGATTGATGGTCGTGGCACTGTCCCAGTTTTCCCTTTGGCCGGCACACCCCCCCCCCCTCCCTCCACCCCCCCCCCCCCCTCGACCTTCTCTAGATCTC
>CM065728.1:23313686-23331186 GCA_033310375.1 Conus canariensis
CTTATAGATAATAATATACAATACAGTTATAAACCACCATATCCAGAATAATTATATAGTGTAGGTTGTTTTTCAGTCACTGTGGGTAAATATGAAAAGACAAAGGATATGTGTGTTCATTAAATAATTTAAACTGAAAAGTATACTCTGTGTAAGACTCGTAGTAAGCATGTGTGTGTATAACACGTAAGCCTGCAAGCCACTTCAGTCTTTAGGATGATTTCTGGTAAATATTGGAAGGTGAAAAGGAACTGCTGTTTCGTGATGTTGCTAAACAGACCAAACATTGTCCGACACACTCCATGGAGAAAAGAATGTTGTCTTGTTATAATGGAAGAATTGGTAATTAAGAAGCTTAGCATGGTGGTGGGGCGAATGTTTTTGTCTAATTTTGTACACTGTCTTTATACAGGTCTTCTTTCCATTTTTTTCCCCCCTTTTTGTTTTGTACGTTCCTTATGTTTTTTCTTTCCTTCTACTTTACTTTGCGTGTGTGAGTGTGTGTGCATGTGTGTGCATATTTGTACATGCATGTTTGCGTGCACGCATATATGCATGCATCAGTGTGTATGTGTGTGTGTGAGGGGGATGTGTGTGTATGTGTTTGTGCACATCTGCATGTATATGTGTCTATGTCATGTTGTGTTGTGTATGTACTGTGATTATGTGTGTATGTTTTGTGCTTGTGAATGTGCCATGCGTGAACACACATGCATGTTTGTGCATGTGTGTGTGTGGGTGGTGGTTCTGTTGTGTGTGTGTGTGGATCCACACTATGTACGACAAGCATAGTGTTGGTTCCAAGGCCAAAACCATTCTGTCAGATGGGAAATGTGCATTTGTGTATTTACAGCAAATCCCCAATGTCTCGCCCACCGGCCGCTACACCACCGCTGTCCCTCTTCTCTTCATTCTCATGGTGTCCGCCATCAAGGAAGTCATCGAGGACTTTGTGAGGAGTATTACTTAGACTTATAGATAATTAATATAAGACAGTTAATATACCACCATATCCAGAATAATTATATAGTGTATGGTTGTTTTCAGTCACTGTGGGTAAATATGAAAAGACAAAGGATATGTGTGTTCATAAATAATTTAAACTGAAAGTAGTCTCTGTGTAGACTGGTGTAAACATGTGTGTGTATAACACGTAAGCTGCAAGCACTTCAGTCTTTAGGATGATTTCTGGTAAATGATGGGAAGGTGACAAGGAAACTGCTGTTTCTGATGTTTGCTAACAGACCAAACATTGTCACACACTTCATGGAGAAAAGAATTTTTCTTGTTATGATGAGAATTTGTAATTAAAAAGCTTAGCAGGCGAATGTTTTGTTCTTAATTTTGTACACTGTCTTTATACAGGTCTTCTTTCATTTTTTTCCCCTCCTTTTTGTTTTGTACGTTCCTTATGTTTTTCCTTCCTTCTACTTTACTTTTCACTTTCCTCCGTTCTCATCTTGTTTCCTTCCTTGTTTCTTTTCTTTCTTTTAATCTGGAGCGCCCCCTCCCCCCACCCCCCTCCCCCCACCCTCCTCCTTACCTAACCTAACCTCCTTTCCTTTTCTTTCTCTTCTGTGTTCCTGTCCTTTTCCTGCTTCTCATGCAGTGTACCCTGTTTTGTTGCTTGCATCCTGCAGAAAAGACATCGAGCAGATGGCGAGATCAACAACAGAAAGGTTCAAGGTTTGTAGCCCACTCGTCTGTCTGTCTCTGTTCTTTGTCTGTTTGCCTTTCTCCTCTCTTCTCTCATTTCTTGCCTCTGTTTCTGTTCTTCGCCTGTTTGCCTTTCTCCTCTCTTCTCTCATTTCTTGTGTCTGTCTCTGTTCTTCGTCTGTTTGCCTTTCTCCTCTCTTCTCTCATTTCTTGTGTCTGTCTGTTCTTCGTCTGTTTGCCTTTCTCCTCTCTTCTCTCATTTCTTGTGTCTGTCTGTTCTTCGTCTGTTTGCCTTTCTCCTCTCTTCTCTCATTTCTTGTGTCTGTCTCTGTTCTTCGTCTGTTTGCCTTTCTCCTCTCTTCTCTCATTTCTTGTGTCTGTCTGTTCTTCGCCTGTTTGCCTTTCTCCTCTCTTCTCTCATTTCTTGTGTCTGTCTCTGTTCTTCGCCTGTTTGCCTTTCTCCTCTCTTCTCTCATTTCTTGTGTCTGTCTGTTCTTCGTCTGTTTGCCTTTCTCCTCTCTTCTCTCATTTCTTGTGTCTGTCTCTGTTCTTCGCCTGTTTGCCTTTCTCCTCTCTTCTATCATTTCTTGTGTCTGTCTGTTCTTCGCCTGTTTGCCTTTCTCCTCTCTTCTCTCATTTCTTGTGTCTGTCTGTTCTTCGCCTGTTTGCCTTTCTCCTCTCTTCTCTCATTTCTTGTGTCTGTCTGTTCTTCGCCTGTTTGCCTTTCCTCTCTTCTCTCATTTCTTGTGTCTGTCTGTTCTTCGCCTGTTTGCCTTTCTCCTCTCTTCTCTCATTTCTTGTGTCTGTCTGTTCTTCGCCTGTTTGCCTTTCTCCTCTCTTCTCTCATTTCTTGTGTCTGTCTCTGTTCTTCGTCTGTTTGCCTTTCTCCTCTCTTCTCTCATTTCTTGTGTCTGTTCTTCGCCTGTTTGCCTTTCTCCTCTCTTCTCTCATTTCTTGTGTCTGTCTCTGTTCTTCGTCTGTTTGCCTTTCTCCTCTCTTCTCTCATTTCTTGTGTCTGTCTGTTCTTCGTCTGTTTGCCTTTCTCCTCTCTTCTCTCATTTCTTGTGTCTGTCTCTGTTCTTCGCCTGTTTGCCTTTCTCCTCTCTCTATCATTTCTTGTGTCTCTCTGTTCTTTGTCTGTTTGCCTTTCTCCTCTCCTCATTTCTTGGTAAATAGAATGTCATCACGTGCCTTTCTCCTGTCTTCTATCAATGTCATGTATAAACATATGCCATACACATACACACGTATGCATGTGTGCGTAGTAGCTGTCAACTCTTTTGTTACTTCTTTGCCAGGTTGCAAATATCATTCCTATAAATCTTCACAGCGGTTAAAAAACAAACCCCCAAATTTCAGAACTTTAATTTAAAAAAACTAGGTTTGGCGATCAGCTTTGAAGCTGATAAAATGTTCCAGTATAAAGCCCACATGATGTTCTGTGACAGTCAGAAACTGCATGTGGTGGATGATGATGTTGGTTTGTTTTTATAAACCTTATATACATTGGGTTCAGGTAATTTCTGTTGAGTAAAATTAGTTTTAGTTCAAAGCCAAACTACCTCTTTTAAGTCCCTGGCTCCTGATGTTTGGTGCTGGAATGACAGTTAGGCTTGTGTGCACATACACATACTGACAATCTTAGGTCTGCTTCTGTGATATTTGTGTATTTATTGAAGCCTTTGTACTGAAAGTTTTTTTTTTAATTGAATGTTGAATATGTACCTTTGGGAAAAGGTCATAAACTTGTGTTAATCTCTGTTTTATATACACTGGCATATACATGTACATGCTCATGCATACACATATG
Organism: Conus canariensis; assembly: GCA_033310375.1. Classification (NCBI taxonomy): domain Eukaryota; kingdom Metazoa; phylum Mollusca; class Gastropoda; order Neogastropoda; family Conidae; genus Conus; species Conus canariensis. Next base: position 23,317,153 of record CM065728.1, read on the forward strand.
CACACACAGTGCGCGCACGCACACACACACACACACACACACACACACACACACACACACACACACACACACACACACACACACCACACACACACACACACACACACACACACACACACAAGTTTGTGCAAAATCAGTTCTAAATACATTTTTACCAAGTCTTCATTAATGGAAAGAAACTAAACTTTGCATATCAATTTTAAGACTACAACTGTTCAATTGAACAAACATAGAATGCTTTCTGATGACTTTGTTTTTCTTTAAAAAAAAAAAAGTTTTGTGATAATTTTTCTTGTGAATCATTGCAGTGTGTTTTTATGTCATTTAAAATTTTTTTTTTTTTTATCTTGTGTGTGTGTATGCGTGTGTGTTTGGTGTAGTAGTTGTTGTTTTTAAAGTCAGCTGTTTAGGTCTAACTTATTTCGAAAACAGTTCTCTCAATAAAAGCATACCAGGATCTATTAGAAAAGAACAAAAATGAGGCGATGAAAAACAGGACTGTAGAAAAAAAAAAAGAGCTTATTTTTGATGCTGTGTGTGTCTTTACCATGCTATGAAACTATACAAGGAACTATGAGGAAAAAAGAAACGATGAGATGAAGAAATGAGGCAACAGCAAAAAACACCCTGTTTGTTGTGGTCTCTGTGTCTTGTTTACCCCATGTTATGATTTATAAAGAGCAAACGCACACACCACACACATGCATTGGCAAGCGAACCGTCCGTAGTCTGCAATCTTTTCTTTTGTTGAATTGTTGGGAGGGAAACAAGATGCTCCAAGAGGTCTCTTAACGAACCCAGTCCTTCACTTACCTGATCCCCTCTCGTCCCCTTCCCTTCTCTCTGACTTCCACCTTACTTAACTTACTTCATTCATTTCTTATTTTGGTGCTGAACGCCATAGTATGAGAGTAGGAGAAACTTTCATTGTGTGCAGAATGAGGTTTGACCCTTGTGAGGGGTAGTTTGAATGCCTTGAACATGATCCTCTCATTATGGTATATGTTGAACATTTTGTACATTTCATAAACTATGGATCAGGATGATAAGAAGAAGTGGAAGCCACACAACACACCCATGAATAAGCTGCAACATTTTGGTGTATTATAAAACCTTTTTCAAGCACTAACGCTGGCCAACTGACAAACTATGGATCAGTCCACCTCTGTGTGAAGACCCCAGTCTAAAAAAGACTGAATATTCGGTGCATTTTCAAGGCCATTACAGAGAGGTTCAAATGTAGGAAGAAGAGTCTAATGAGGCGTGGTTCACATGGGTGAATTCTAAATCTGTGGCCCCTCCCCCCCTCCCCCTTCTCTTTCAAAATAGGATCCTATGATCAGTGGCCAGTATACCTTTTTTTTCTGTTGATGATTTGTTTCATTTCCCTTGAAAAACGTGTGATACAGCATTCATGTTACATAGAATGTATGTTTATTATAAACATATCATTGATAAAAAACAGCAGCCCTGATGGGGCCCTTTGCGGTCGGCTGGGCTATAAGCAACATTATCTGATCTGATCTCATTGATAAAAGCTGTATCTTAGTTGAACTCCGATAATGCCTTAGTTCCTCCTTTTCCTTCCTTGTCTCTGTTTCTGTCTGTCCTTTCACCCTGCACTAAGCAGTTGAGGATGATGGTGTGGAGAGTCCACTTGATCTTGTCTCTGCCTCTGCTTTCTTGTCTTCATGTGGTCTGTGGCTCGTCATAGGTTTCTGGCGTTGTAAATTGAGTGATCATGACATGAGAGGGCGCTGGGCGTTGCTGGAATTCCAGAACAGTAGGCACTTAATGGGTTTTAAAGAAAAATGTGTGGATGTGCACATACTTGCTTATATACACTCAGATGCATGCACATGGGCAGGCACACACATACAGATACACATGCACACACACACACACACGCACACGTGCACACACACACACACACCCCCCTACACATACACATGCACACACACACACATGCGCACGCACGCACACACACACACACATACACACACACACACACACACACACACACACACACACACACACACACTCACTCACTCACCCACACTTATACTCAAACACATGCTTACACACACACACACACACGCACATGCACACACACACTCACACTCTCACACACACACGCACGTATACGCACACACACACACCTTTTTTGTTTTCAAAATGATATATTTGCAATGTTGGTGCCTGGTACTGTTTTACAGCGCCATGCAGGGAATATGATTGGGTTTAAAGAGGTACAGAAGTTGCATAAGCATTGTTGCTATGGCATACATTTCACTGTAGAAATGATGGTATGATGTGTGTAAATGTATGTGAGGACATGCATGCTGATGCTCTGCGTGTGCATGTTTGTGTGTGTGCGTACGTGCATGTGTGTGAGTGTGGATACATTTGTGCATGTGTATGTGTGTGTTTGTGTGCGTGTGTGTGTATTTGTGTGTGCATGTGTGTGTGTGTGTGTGTGTTTGTGCATGTTGTGTGTGTGTGTCTGTGTGTGCAGTGCATCGTGGAGAGAACTGGGTGTGGATCAAGTGGACTCAGGTTGTGGTCGGAGACATCGTCAAGGTCATGGACGGCCATTTTTCCCCGCTGACCTCATTCTGCTCTCCTCAAGGTCAGTGAAAACCAAGATTCAGAACTAATGATCTTCCATCCCCATAAACGGCATACATTCCATCCGCAGTGAGCGAAGTATCCATGCCATGTCCCTTGCATTTATTTGAAACATCTTTTATTTTCGTTGATTATAAAGTCTGTAGATATCATCATTGTAGATATTATCATATCATCATCATATTTGCAGTATTTATAGGGGCGCCAATCCTCAGAGACCAAGCTTAAAGCACTTCACAGTGCACGTTGTCAGTTATGCAATGGGCAGCTTACCTGTTAAGAGCCGGTTGAAGAGCTGCTTGCGGGCACTTATAATTCACTTCCGTGTCATCCCAGTTTTTCTCCCATTCCTTCAGTTTTCTTTGAGAACTGTGCTATATGTAGACGTATTATCCCTCCCAGTGATCAAACTGGCCTTCTGTTCCCAAAGTTGATGATGATGGTTTACATGTGCACACAATGTTACAGCTGGGTTCACACACACGACTTCAGTTTATATAGTCTCATTCGAAAGATGTTTTTGGAAACTGAGTCAGAATAAGGTCGAACTGGGGAAAAAAAAAACTTGACTTACTGATACTGACCAACAGGCAGCTCTTTAGTGGGCTGTACTCTGATAGACAGGCTGTTGTGTACACAAGAATATGGATTGCAAATTGCCTTGAGCTTGGTTCCTTAACCAAGATAAGTGATGCTGAAAAAGCACCCATGAATAAGCCGCAACAGGCAGTCTGGATGGAGAAACAAACCTAAGTTGATGATGATAATTACAGCACCACAGGCTTGGTGCTGTTTGGAGATGATCAGTATGGGTGGAGAAACAAACCTGTATGTGATGATGATGATGATGATGATGATGATGGTGATGATGATGTCTTCCTGTACTGCAGGGAACCTCAATAAGGTACTACGTTGAGACAGCCAATCTGGATGGAGAGAAGAACCTAAGTTCATGATGATGATGATTATTATTATGATGATGGTGATGTCTTCCTGTACTGCAGGGAACCTCAATAATGTACTACATGGAGACAGCCAATCTGGATGGAGAGAAGAACCTCAAGTTCATGACACAGCCAATCTGGATGGAGAGAAGAACCTCAAGTTCATGATGATGATGATGATGATTGTGATGATGAAGATGTTTTTCTGTACTGCAGGGAACCTTAATAAGGTACTACGTGGACACAGCCAATCTGGATGGAGAGAACCTCAAGTTCATGATGATGATGATGATGATGTCTTTCAGTACTGCAGGGAACCACAGGCCATGTGTGAAGTGGAGACAGCCTATCTGGATGGAGAGAAGAATCTCACGTTCATGATGATGATGATGATGATGTCTTTCTGTACTGCAGGGAACCTTAATAAGGTACTATGTGGAGACAGCCAGTCCGGATGGAGAAACAAACCTCAGGTTGATGATGATGATGATGTTTTTCTGTGGGAATCAACTACAAGCCATGTGCTGTATGGAGACAGCCAATCTGGAAAAAGAAACAAACCTCAAAGCGATGATGAAGAAGATGATGATGATGATGATGATGTCTTTCTTTATTGCAGTGAACCGCAGGCCATGTGCTATGTGGAGACAGCCAATCTGGATGGAGAAACAAACCTCAAGCTGAGGCAGGTCAGTGGTGCTAGCTGAGAATTCTGAAGAACAAAGACAGAAAGCATGAAAGAAGAATAGGACAGCACACTCAGAAAGTTTCAATGAATGAACTCAGAAAGTATATAAAAATACAGACAGAAAGGTATTGAAGAGTATTACAGAGCTAACTGAAGAAGAAAAACAATGCTCTGAAAACAAAGTATTGAAGAATATATTTAGAGACTGAGGCATGGATACACATATTGTTGGCTCATAAGCTTTCCTGTCAAGTGAAGCAGTGTTAGAAAGTGAAATTTATGCCTTTTGCCACTAATATTATAAGCCATTCTGTTAAGCTGTCAAAGGAAAAAGGAAAGAAATTGAAATTGTTACAAACTCTGGCCACTCAACAAGACAACAAGGCAAAGAAGTTTCTTGGATAAGTCCAACTTTGATATTTGATAGATATGATTGGTCATCAATTCTTGACGTCCTTCATGTGAGGTGGAATTGCTTATGTCATGGCATTTTGGATACATGGCAAACAGTATTGCCGTGGCTTACCATTAATGTTGAAAAAATGCAAGGTGTGCCACACAGGCATACCACAAGTAGATTCATCCATTCACACAAACATATCAAAATTAAACAAACATTTTGTTTTGAAACATAGTGCAGATTTTGCCAGTGCAACTAAAAGCTACAGGATCAAAACACGATAAACACGATATTTTAACTTTCAACCTTTCCAAAGAGACTGTTTGGAAATGAAATTTTGTCCTTGAAAGGTGGATGTTTTTAGAGAAAAAGGTGCAGAGGGGGGTCATACAGTCAGAAGTGTTTCTGAAAATGAAGCTAAACTGAAAAATAAAACGCAGTCCATTCAGTTTTGAGAAATGTGCGTTCATCTGTAAGTGAAAGCACCCCAAAGAGTATTTCTGAATAAAGCCAAAGAACCAGTGCCGTATGTGACAGGGTCTCCCTTGCACCAAGGACCTGCTGACAGGGGTCGAGCTGAGCTCTCTTCATGGAATGGTGGAATGCGAGATGCCCAACCGACACCTCTATGAGTTTGTCGGCAACATTCATCTACAGGGCAAGAGGTCAGTTAGTCACACGTTTTCCTTTTTGTCTTTTTCAAATATTGTTGACTTTTGAAATTTGTATTTCTTTCTTTTTTTTTTTTTTTTTACTCTCATGGCAGATCTGATTGAAGGTTATTTTTACAGCCCGAAGTTGGCCTTCGTGGTCGTTTAGTGGTAAATACTATGACTTGACAGAGTCTTGTGGGTGTAATGCGATGGCTCTGCTTCCTCTGTTAGCAGGCAGTCCCATGTGTGTGTGTAATGTGAACATTAGTAATGCCGTCCTGAAACTCTGAGGGCAAAAAAAGTCACTGCCTCAGTGGGTGACGTATCAGTACATTTATATTCTTTTTTGTTTGTTTCATCTTAGTCTGTGGAATTGAAGTTTCTCTGTGTCTGCGTCAAGGTTGACCAAACATCTCTGCATCCTGTGTTATCAAGGGTCTGATGTCTGCTTACCAATTATCATATACCATCAGAGTTGCCTGGCATCTGTAATTAGATATCGTCCAATGTTTGAATATCTACACATGACAGGTTTTTTTTGGTCTTGTTTCTTTATTTTTTGTTTTCTGTTTTGCCTTTCATGCCCCCAGTGTGGCATTATTCCTACACTGTTCATTCCTCTTCCCCATGTACAGTTGTACCCAGAAAGGTCCTGTTGTGACCCAACTCCTCATGGAGCGATTAAATTAATATCATGTTGTCATGAGGTAAATTCCCAGGGGAGATACTGCACTGCTACTGAGTCACTTTATGTGGCAGATTTGATCCGACATGTACAGAACATCACCAAATAAAGCCCTGTACTGACAAAAATAATTGCCTAGGGGGGAAAGGGTGTGCCTGTGTGTGTATTTGTATGAGTTGTTATTTGTAGAGGCAAGAGGACATATTTGTGCTTTGTTTTCGCAAGCTGTTTATGTATGCCAATATAATTTTCCGTTTTTTTTTTCTTTTAAAAGTCATCCTTAATCTTTTTGACAAATCTTCAGTGCAACTGAAGGTTATTGATTCTGTTAATGTTTTCTTGAAGTGTCTTTTTTCCTGAAAAAGAAAGTTGAACTTTTCGTTGACGCATGACAAATGTTTTAACACCTCAGTGTGAGAGTACAGTCAAGAACACCAGTGCTCCATAAATATGCATTCAGAATGAGCTGTGGTCTTCGTGCGTGCTTGTTAAGCAGAAGATGTATGAATCAAGTAGATATACCAAAAAATACAGGGAAAGGTTAAACAGAGGGAAGGGCCAAGAAAGGATGATTAAAGCCAGTACCCACAGGGCCACAGTGACAGTTGAGCACCATGTCCAAGCACTAAAGCAATTCAAAAGAAAGGCAGGTGGTTCTCCCTGTAATAGCAAAACGGATAGTCATATTGCTAAGCCACCAACCATAGGAACAAGGGAACTTGAGGGAGGGGGTTGGGGGGGGGGGGGGGGGAGATGTGGGAGTATTTTTTTTTCTTTTTGTATGGAAATTACGAAGAGGAAGTGGGGTGTGTGAAATCGCCAGCCTGATCCATTTTCCAATCCAGTTCCAAGAATTGATGCTGCCACTCTGAATTTGATTGATTGAATTGATGCCACTCTTCTTCTGCTCTCAGTGTAAAGATGCAGTTCATAAGAAGAAGGAAGCTCGGAGAATCAACAACGGCTGCAGAAACAAAAGGAGAATAGAGTGGCTGGACAAACTTGATAGTCATCGTAGCCACAATTATGGCCTGTACCTGAAGAAAATTGGGCAGTGTAGAAAACTGATAAAGCGGCTGATGCAGCGGTTTGCTCAAAGCAACTTATGCACAAATCCAATGGAGAAAATCAGATTCAAAGTGCATTCTGTCTGTCTGTCCTTCAGTCTGTCTGTCTGTCTTTCAGTCTGTCTTCTGTCCGTCTGTCTGTCTCTCTTTTTGTATCACTCCCTCTCTCCTCCCCTCCCAGCCTCTCCTCCTCCCTCTTTTCCCCCTCCCTCCCGCTTTCTCTCGTTCTCGCTTTTGCTCTCCCCCCACCTCCTCTCTCTCTCTCTGTGTCTGTCTGTTTTCACCTGATGAAATGGATGTGTGTGCAGTGCTGTACCTCTGGGGCCAAATCAGCTGCTGCTGAGAGGAGCTATGCTCAGGAACACTGGATGGATCTTTGGTGTGTGTTTGTGTGTGTGCGCGTGCGTGTGTGTCTGTGCGTGTGTGTGTGTGTGTGTGTGGCGCATGCGCGTGTGCGTGTGTGTGTGTGTGTGTGTGTGTGTGTGTGTGTGTGTGTGTGCGCATGCGTGTGTGCGTGTGTGTGTGTGTGCGTGTGTGTGTGTGTTTGTGTGTGTGCGCGTGCGTGTGTGTCTGTGTGTGTGTGTGTGTGTGTGTGTGTGTGCGTTACTTTGTCATGAATTGCTTATGCTGTTTCTTTCTTTTTCAAGATGTCATCTTGTTTTTTTTCATCACCATCTGACTTTTTTTCCACATGAGTTTGACATCCCTCAAAAGGCCTGGTGGTCGGCTTGGCTATGATATAAGAACTTCAATTTAGCTGATGGGGGAAAAAAAAAGCTGATAGGAATAGTTCAGTTTTTAGTGAAGACACTTTTCAAGAACAAGGAAGTCCACCAAATACACCAGTTTTGGTGTATTTGATATTTGGAATTCCCCGAAGTTGGAGTATGGCCGCCTTAATGACGGGATAAAAAAATGGTCATACACACAAAACTCCACTCCCTTTGTTGGGTAGATGGGATTAACCCTCGCCTGTCTATACAGGGAATGTCCGCAGGAGTATCAGCCTGTGTACGCAGAAAAAAACGAAAAAAAGCTGATAGGAATAGTTCAGTTTTCAGTGAAGACACTTTTCAAGAGTCTACCAAATGCACCAGTTTGATAGAGAGTAATAATTAGTATAATTAGAAACGCCCACCAGCAAATTTCAGGTGCACAGGTGTGCCTATAGGACCATAGCAGCAAAGTGTAAACACTGTTATTTGAATGTTAAATGATGGTGTGACAGGTGTGGTATGGTGGTGGGGTCACTGAAGAATAGAATTTTGATTGTAGTATAAAGTGATAAGGCTGGACAACTGTGAACTCTGGACATAGTGTGCAGTGATGGTGATGTGACAGCTATGAGAACTTTCATTTGAGTGTAATGTGGTACTGACTAGAGAGCTGTGAACGCTGTCATTCAGGCATAAAGTGACAGTAGTTGAAAGCTGTGAGCAATATGATTAAAGTGACAAATTTTTGACAGCTACGATCACTGTAAGAGTGTAAAGTGACAATAGTTTGACAGTTATGAACATTGCCCTAAGGGCATGAAATGATTATCATTTGACTGTTGAGTGATAATGGTTGGACAACTATAATCATTGCCGTTAGAGTGTAAAGCAACAGTGATTCGTTCAGCTGCTATGGAAACTGTCATCAGAGTGTAAAGTGATAGTGATTCAGCAGCGATGAAAACTGCTATTACATGTTAAAGTAGTAACAGTTCCATAGCTATAAACATTTAGAGAGTACAGCAATATTGGTTTGACAGCTATGAACACTGTCCTTATAGTGTAAAGTGACAATGGTTTGACAGCTATGAACACTGTCCTTATAGTGTAAAGTGACAATGGTTTGACAGCTATGAGCACTGTCCTTATAGTGTAAAGTGACAATAGTTTGACAGCTATGAACACTGTCCTTATAGTGTTAAGTGACAATGGTTTGACAGCTACGAGCATTGTCACTAGAGTATATTATTTTTTTTATAATAGTGACTGATTCAACAGCTGAGAAAAGTGTCATTGCACTGTAAAGTGGTAATGGTATGACAGGGAGGGTGCATAGGTCAAGGCATTTAAAGATACATAAAGTAACAGGATCACAAGAATAAACGCTGCAGTTGGTACATTATTATTTTCCCCCATCTCATCTTTTGTGCACTCCCAGTGACACTGCTTCCTTGCCACTCATTCTGGCTCTCTGATATACAGCCACATCCAGGCTCCTCCTGTTGCAGCCTCTGCACCAGCAATCCACCTGCAGTAATCAGTGTTCATGGATGTGAAAACTTAGTGTAAAATGAGTTTTTTTTACCATTAACACACATAGACACCCCCTTCAGCTTCTGCTTTTAGCATTGACGTGGATAATGACCATGTAAGTGTGAAGGGTAGCTGTTCACTCTCAGTGGTCTGTCATGGCTGGTTTTTGTAAGCTTCATGTTGGTTGGCCAGCTTTGACCAGTGCGAAAATGCTTTATTTTATTGTCTGAAAGAATCGTGAGCCATTATGGCTCCTGAACATTGGGTATCTTTTTATTTCCGCCCGCTCTCATTCCCCAATTGAAGGTCACCATCAGGCTTTGGTAGTGTTTAATAGTGTCAGTTCTGATCCAGAATATTCAGGACACCACCTATTAAGTCTTTTGATGACACTTATGACCAAGTCCCAGAGCTATACGTGATAGTTTGAAACGTGGTGACAGTTCTGAGATAACCTCTGCTTGTTGACGGGACTATAATTTTAATCTTAATCTTAATCTTAAGTCCCAGAGCTGGTGTCTGTGAGCATCCTCCTTTGGAGAGAGAGTCACCATGTGGCTTGAACAACAGTATATCCATGAAGCTGCAGACACCAAAGACCACAACATGAATTCTTAACATTGGATATGCAGGGGAAATAAAAATAAGCGTTAACAGTTGAGCATATCTGTGATTGCAATGTAATCTGATGCTACTGTCTTGGTATAAAGCGTTTATGATGTGACATTCTTGTTAAATCTGTGATTTGATACAGTGTAATGGAAAAATTGGGACACAGTATAATGTGTTATTTGTGTGACCATTGCCAAGTCTGCCATGCTGTAATAAGGTGATGGTGTTACAGTCTAAAGTGTAAACAGTGTGGACTGTTATAAAGTGTATGATCACGGTATATGATGATGGGTTTACAGTGTGCAGTGTTGATTGTGTGACATTAACGAAAACTTTTTTTTAACAATGTAATTTGATAGTAACAAAATGTAAAGTGATAATCATGTGACAGTTATGAAGTCAGTGATTATAGTGTAGTATGATGATAGTTTCACAGTGTGTGTTGATATGTGACATAGTCAAAGTCCCTGATCAGCATGTAATATGGTTGTTTCACACTGTAAAATATTGACTGGTTGCTAGTCTGTGATTACAGTAAAGTAGGTTGATTGTGCCACACTGTATTGTGTTGATGATGTGACAGCCTAGAAATCTGTGATACAGTGTAGTACAATGATTGTGCCACACTGTATAGTGTTGATGATGTGACAGCCTAGAAATCTGTGATACAGTGTAGTATGTTGATTGTGCCACACTGTATAGTGTTGATGGTGTGACAGCTAAGAAATCTGTGATACAGTGTAGTATGTTGATTATGCCACACTGTATAGTGTTGATGATGTGACAGCTAAGAAGTCTGTGATACAGTGTAGTATGTTGATTATGCCACACTGTATAGTGTTGATGGTGTGACAGCTAAGAAATCTGTGATACAGTGTAGTATGTTGATTATGCCACACTGTATAGTGTTGATGATGTGACAGCTAAGAAGTCTGTGATACAGTGTAGTATGTTGATTGTGCCACACTGTATAGTGTTGATGATGTGACAGCTAAGAAATCTGTGATACAGTGTAGTATGTTGATTATGCCACACTGTATAGTGTTGATGGTGTGACAGCTAAGAAATCTGTGATACAGTGTAGTATGTTGATTATGCCACACTGTATAGTGTTGATGATGTGACAGCTAAGAAGTCTGTGATAGAGTGTAGTATGATGATGGTGTGGCAGGGATCGTGGTGTACACGGGTCACCAGACCAAGCTGATGCTCAACTCTACCACTACCCCCCTCAAACGCTCCAACGTGGAGAAGCTCCCACCACACAGGTACCTCTGTCCTTTTCCTCTGTGTGTGTGTGTGTTTGTGAGTGTGTGTGTGTGTGTGTGTGTATGTGAAGCTATAGTGGTGATGTATGCCCCCATTTTGATGGGCACCTTGAGTTAATCTGACAATAAATTAGTTTCTGTCATCAGCGAGTGTGTGTGTGATGTTGTGTGAGTGTGTACACGTGTGTGTGCACGCACGGTGTGTGTGTGTGTGTGTGTGTGTGTGTGTGTGTGTGTGTGTGAATGCATGTAGGGCACATCGTGTGCATGTACATTACACATGCATGACTTCTTTTTTGGGTATGAAACTCTATTATCACTTCATATCGTTGTCAACATTTTGACTGTTTTGTAGTGAATGTTGAATGCCAGTGTGCAGTTAGTTTTCTTTACTTTTTTCTTTTTTGTTTTGTTGTGTTAACTGGCTTCAGAGACTGTTAGTGGACGGAGATAGGTTGGAGTGCTTGCTACTGCGTGTAGAAAAGTTTCTGTCATGTGTGCACCTAACAAAATAGCTTTGTTATTAGCATACAGAAAACAGTATAACTTGCATTGCAGATCACATGGGACATGCATTAAAGAACGTGTTAAGATCTTGCTGCTGTTTATAGTTCTGGGGGTGGTGTTGTGCAGTGAGTTACAGATCATGATGTACAGTGTGGATGTTACAGATATATGCTGTTTTGTAGTTTGGTGGCGTGTACTTGTGTGTGCAGTGTGTTGCAGATCGACTGTAGAGTGGATGTGTTCAGATTTTGTTGTTTTCATGGTGCTACAGACTTAGGTAACAGTGAAGTGTGTTACAGATTTTTTTGGTTTCATGGTGCTACAGAGTGTAGTGTAACAGTGGAGTGTGTTACAGATTTTTTGCTTTTATGTGCTACAGTCTGTAGGTAACAGGTGAGGTGTGTTACAATTTTGTTGCTTTCATGGTGTTACAGACTGAGGTTACAGTGGAGTGTGTTACAGATTTTGTTGCTTTTCATGTGTTACAGACTGTAGGGTTACAGGTGGAGGTGTGTTACGATTTTGTTGCTTTTCATGTGTTAAAGATGTAGGGTACAGGTGGGAGTGTTACAGATTTGCTGCTGTTTAGTAGTTCTGATGGGTGTTACATGTATGTGCAGTTTGATGTAGATCATGGTGCAAGGATGGAGGTGTGTTACAGCCCTTGCAATATTACATCTGTTCACAGCACCGGTGGTGGTGTCATTGCTGTGAAAGGTGTCTTACAGAACATACTGTAACAGGTGGAAATTGTCACAGATCTTGCTCCTGTTCATAGCACTGGTGGTGTTGGCTCTGGTTTGTGTGTTTTGTTACAGATCACAGTGTAACAGGTAGAAGTGTGTTACAGATCACAATGTTACAGGTGGAAGGGTGTTGCAGGTCTTGCAGCTGTTGATAGTACTGGTGGTGGTGTTACCGATATATGAGTAGTTACAAATCACAAGAGGGGGAGGTGTTACACATCACAGTGTAACAGATTGAGGTGTGTTGACAGATCACAGCATAAAGGTGTTCCGGGTGTTACAGATCTTGCTGCTGTTCGTAGTACTGGTGGTGTTGTTACTTGTGTGTGTGGTGTTACAGATAATAATTTAACAGGATCAAGTGTTAAGGATTATATTGTTAGAGGTGAAGGTGTGTGACAGATCACAGTGTAACAGGTGGAAGTGTGTTACAGATCTTGCTGCTGTTCGTAGTACTGGTGGTGGTGTTACTTGTGTGTGTGGTGTTACAAATCATGATTTAACAGGATCAAGTGTTAAGGATTATATTGTAAGAGGTGAAGGTGTGTAAGAGAATACAGTGTAACAGGTGGAAGTGTGTTACAGATCTTGCTGCTGTTCATAGTGCTGGTGGTGCTGTCACTGGTGTGTGCGGTTGCCAACAGCGTGTGGACTGGGCGTCATGCTGCCAAGGACTGGTACCTCTTCTTTGAAGGTCAGCTGCAACTCCTTCAAGCTTATTCCTTGTGCCCCGCCTCACTTTTTTTGTTTGTTTTTTTTTTGTTTTTTTTTGGATAACACTGACTGCAAGATCATACCGATGTTTTCTCCCATAAAAGAAGTAAATTATTTGGACTGCATTCTTGTTGGCGGGAAAAGCTTTTTTTATAATCTGTTTTTTGTGTCATTTTAAAATTTTCTTCTCCTTTTTTTATGTTTTTAGAAGTAAATCAAAATCATGCTGCAATGAAAATATGATGTGAAAGTGGCCTTTCCAGTGGTGATGTATGCCGCCATTTTGAATTGATTTGAAACTTCATTGCTTTACACTAGTCTTTGGGGAGTGCCACTTCCTGACACTGAATGCTCTTCTGCATTGTATTAATTGGCAACAAATCTGATTGGTGTCTTTGTTCCATACTAAAGATTTAAGTTTTTATGTAATATTTGTATACTTTACAATTTTAACTCTTAAATCATACTTATAAGAATGAAATATAGGTTAACTGTTGATTGGCAGACATAGGCAGATAGACAGGCTTCAGTTGTACAGGCTACTGGAGACAACGGCTTGTGGAAGTGCAGCATCTGAAGACTGTTGCCTGTAGTAGCAATATTTTCATTTTACCTTTTTCACAGTCAGGTGACATTAGACGTCCGTTGCATGCATGTTTTCAGTGGAGCCTGAAGCGAACTTTGGTCTGACCCTGCTGACCTTCATCATCCTGTACAACAACCTGATCCCCATCTCACTCCAGGTCACCCTGGAAGTGGTCAAGTTCATCCAGGCCATCTTCATCAACTGGGTATGTCCGTTTGTGGGTGTTTGAGTGGAGAGAGGTCTGTATGTGTACCTGTACCTTCTGCATTGTTGGGTATATCTGTGTG
>CM065728.1:23333686-23421186 GCA_033310375.1 Conus canariensis
TGAATCTTTTAGCTGGGAGTAAAGTCTCCGAAACTGTGACCAGAGTCTGTCTTGACTCTGGATGTGATTCAACAAGAGATTAGAACCAACTCTTGTCAGTCACTGCAGTCTGTGCTCTACATAGAGTGAAGTGTCTTTACAGAGCAGGAGTGTGAGTCTTTTGGTAACATTGGGTGTGTCTCGCTACTGCATTCCTGTCACTTTTGTGTATTTTTTTAATGTGGGTTTTCTTTGATTTGTTCTGGGTTTTTGTTTGTTTGTTTTTCATAATCATATTTTGGATTGTTTCAGCCCAATTTTTGTAATTCTTTTTTGTGTTTGTTTTTCTTTATTTTTTGATTCATGAAATTAAACAGGTGAGTGTTTTTAGCATTAGTATCTGATTCTACTATCTGATTATTTTTCATTTATTTTGATTTTCATGCAGAATTTATTCAACACTTTAAGTGGTTTCATTGTTAGGAATGTTTGTTTTCTGCGGTGAAAGGCTTCAGCGCAAAATCATTAAAAATCTGTTTTGGGGTCTGCAGTAAAAGGCTTCAAAGCAAGGGGGTGGAAGGGGGTGTGTGTGTGTATGTGTTTGCATGTGTGAATGTGTATTTCTCTCTGTATGTGTGTTTGCACATGTGGGTATGTCCATGCCTATTCATGTGTGTGTGTGTGCGTGCATGTGTGCATGCATGCATGCATACCTGTGTGAATGTGTGTGTGTGTGCTTGTGTGTGTGTATGTGTGTGTGTGTGCGTGTTTGTGTGTGTGTGCGCACGCGTGCATGCGTGCGTGTGTGTGTGTGTATGTGTGTGTGTTTTCAGGAACAATGAGGAGAGCAGGGACTGCTTCAACGATCAGACATTACTGTACAATCTACGTTCCAATCATGTACGTACTGGTCATGTAAGGCGGAGATCAGACATTACCATGTGTGTTGCTCTTGGAGTAGATAAGTGTTGGTAATGTAAGACAGCAAGAGATGTTGCATAAACAGTATTATCTGTACAGTTGAGGAGCATCAGTCAAACCTCTTGGGTCTACTCAGTTCATAGGAAAGACTGCCTGCCCCGCAATCCAGCTGAAACTTATGGGCTAAATAACTGACTGAAAGTGTGTTTTTTCCTGCAGTAACTTCTGGAAGAAAAAGTCTGCGGGAGTTATCTTCACAACAGAATATTATTCTTTTTGTGAATGAACATCGTACCAGTGGGTACTCGACCTGTCCTGTACTGAACATGTCACAAATGACCAGGTCAGAAGGTCCATTAGGCAGAATGTGAGTCACTGTACAAACCTGATAGTGACAGTGAAGGAAAAAAAAGCTGAAGTAATATGGACACAGGATTAAGCGAACCATCTTAGACTTTTCATTTTATTTCATGTCATTTCATTTTATTTATAACCGGGCCGACTGCAGTTGCCATTTCAGGTCTGTTACTTTTTCAGAATGGGTAAGATACATGTTTGACAGACAAAAAAAAGAAGAAAGAAAACTGCATGCACAATTAAGCTCCTCCTCAGTATGTGAAAACTGACTTAAAACCGCACTGTCTCAAAATAACCTTCAAGGGACGATGCAGGGAAAGGAGAAACAAGAGGAAGAGGTGGGCAGATCACAGTGTGAACAGACTGAAAAGAGCTTTGCCCTTGCCCCACAACTGTCAGAGATGGAAACTGTTGTGGTGTTCATGAGCACAGTACTTCCCCATAGCCCTAGTTGAGCTCAGAAACCAGTGACAGTGACATACCAAACAATGTGGCTATGTAAAGCTTTGTTAGGGGGTTACTGTCATTTCTTTTTTTCTTTTTAGCAACCATTTGTACTCTGAGTATCGCCAATATTTTGAGATCAGAATGTACAGGCATAAAACAGACTGCTAGTGGCTTAGGGATGGGCTGTCCATGTTGAATAGGTCTTGC
The DNA here is from genome assembly GCA_033310375.1 of Conus canariensis. NCBI lineage: Eukaryota > Metazoa > Mollusca > Gastropoda > Neogastropoda > Conidae > Conus > Conus canariensis. The sequence goes on from CM065728.1 coordinate 23,335,598, forward strand.
AAGCTTTTTGACTGGGCATGTCATGACAGATAGTTTTAGCTATTTCTGCAGATCCATATCCACCTGCGGTGAAGTTTGAACGTTTTTTTTTTTTTTCATAGCTAAAACTACTGATTTAGCAGAGCCTTAAAACTGGGCTGTTAAGCAACATTATCTCTCTCAGAGCCTTAAAACGAGGTAAGACTGCTGCCTTTAGAGGGTTTTTTTTTTTTTTAACAGACCACCTGATTTACAGAGTGCAGTCTGTTGGCCTGCCTGGGGCAAAGATGACTGCAAGAATGCAGACGCATGTGCATGCATGTGTGCTTGGGCATATATGTACATGCACACACATGATGTTGCTGGTTGTGATGATGATGATGATGACAATGATGCTGAATTGCTGTATACGAGTTCCTGATCTGATGGTGGTGGTGTGTGATAGAAGTGACTGTGATAAAGGGTGATGATGATGATGGTGATGATGATTGTGATGATGATGATAGTGATGGTAATGGTGATGATAAATTACTGTGCAGTTATCAGCCGACACAATCCGCACATTCCTGGTGCTGATGGGGGTGTATAGTGATGATGATGATGGTGATGATGATAAGGATGATGTTGACAGTGATGGTGAAGATGAGGATGGTGAATTACTGTGCAGTTATCAGCAGACACAATCCGCGAATTCCTGGTGCTGATGGGGGTGTGTCACACAGTAGTGCCAGAGAAACATCATGACACAGGAGAAATCCTCTACCTCTCTTCTTCTCCAGGTCTGCTCCATATCTTGTTCCAGGTCTTTTGTATGTGTATTCTTCCAAGTGTCATACTCTCTGCCCCGCTCCCCCTCAGATCCATGCCACGTACCCACTACCTTATACCAAGGCTTCCAGGCCTTACGATCTTCCATTATATGATGTAGTTCTGCCAGTAGAAACACTTTTTTTAGACTCGTCTTCCATTCTTCTCCCCCCCCCCCCCCCCCCTCTCCCCCTAAAAAAAAATTCAGCAGCAAAAAATGTTCAACATATATAAGAAGAAAATGAGTCATAGATGAAGTGCTCTACTGCATGTGGTAGATAGCTGAAAATGATGTCTGGAATGCATCTGATTGCACCAATTTCATCTGTTAGTGTTCGGGGTGGGTTGAAGATTGTGGTAAGGGGGAGGGTTGGGGCCCAGGTGCGTGGGGTGGGGCATGGCCCAGACGTTCCTGGACTGGCATGTGTGTGATGCAGATACGCATTCTTCCAACTAACGAGTTTCCTCCTTTTTTTTTTTTTTTTTAACACCAGACCATTTAAAATCATGAGATACAGAAATATGCAAAGGTAAAATTCATATTCACCTGATGATTACCCCCCCAAAGTACTCTTCTGCTTGAAGCATGGAAAAAGCAACTTTCTCAAACTTACAAGTGCCCATTGGTAACAACTTTGATAAAACTGCTTTTCCGTTTTTCACACACAAGAGTACATGGGGGTAAATATGGGTAATGCCCAAGCGAATTACTGAAATACTTTCTCTATTAACACCAAGGGAGGCAGTGTTTGAAAAGGGACAGCTGGGATGTCGTAAGTGTGAAGGGTCAGGGAGAATGTTGTGTGAGGCAAGTCGATAACATGTAGTAACTGTTGCAGTTGTGTGAGACAAGTCGATGACATGTATTGACTCTTGTGGTTGTGTCTGACAACTCAGTAACTTGTAGTGACTGTTGCAGTCAGTGGAAAGCATTGTTTTTCACTGGAGGCAGGTGGTTGTCTGCTGTGTGAGGGTCCAGAACTGATGTTAAATTTGACAGACATTCTGCATTTGTTGCCATCATGATGTGGTGAAAGTAAGAGCTAATGTGTTTGACATGACTGTGACATGTAGTGTATGTGGCTGTCTGGGTGTGAGGAGGTTATGGTTGAGAGGAGAGTGATGTTGTGCTGTGTGTGTCTGCCAGACGAGGCAGCGCTGGTGAAAGCTGCCAGACAGCTGGGCTTTGTCTTCACCACCAGAACGCCAGAGACTGTGGAGATTGAAGTGGTCTGTACCCCCTCACACTTTTGCACACACATGCATGCGTGCACGCACGCATGCACGCACCCACACAAACCCATGCATTCACACACACTCGCCTGCACACACACATACACATGTATACACACATGCTTACACACACACACACACACACACACACACACACACATATGCATGCGTGCACACACACATGCATGCACAAACATACACACTTGCACTTGTACTCGCACTACAAGTATACACATGCTCACTCAGAGTTTGGAGACTGTAATGATCAGTGCCCTCCACTTCTCCCTCTTGGTGTGTGTTTGTGTGTGAGTGAATGAGCGTACGTGTGCCCATGCATATGCTTACATGTGCATGCACATCTTGTGTTTGCCTTGTGTTTTAGCATGTGGGTGATTGATATCTCTGTATAAAAAATAATTGTTTGCATACACTCTCCTTGATGACCATGCAGATGTAGATCACCATCAACAATGGCATATATCTCTTTTTCTCTCTCCATCTGTCTCTGTATTCTCTTTCTCTCTCTCTCTCTCTCTCTCTCTCTCTCTCTCTCTCTCTCTCTCTCTCTCTCTCATTTTTTTCTTCTTTTCATTTTTTTGGTGCTTTTGTATTTGTAAATATGTATTTGGGCAAAGAGACAGAGATGTACAGAGCATTGTTTGTTTGCTGTGTACAGTCTGGGGAGAAGGAAGTCTATGAGGTGCTTAACGTGCTGGAGTTCACCAGGTGAGTGAATGCACCATCGAGTGCAAACTTTTTTGTTTTTTGTTTTATCTGAATAGAAAGTCGTCTTCTTTCCTCTTTTTGTTTTTGTTTTGTTTGTTTGTTGACATTTTTTGTGGTCCACATTGCAATTCCACAGCAGACTGCCATCTGGGAAACATTGTTTTGTGATGTTGATTTGTGATATCTGGAGAAGACATTTAAAAATTGACTTCTCTAATTTACATTGTTGTGTAATAAATGGGTGTTACTTAGCATCTTCTTTCTTTAACTCTGGTAGGCTTCTGTTAGGATTTTAAAGCAGTGAGTGAGAATTCAGGTAAATTGGGAGTGAGAGATGATCAGTTTCAGAATATAACTGCTGTGCTTTGGGCTGTCATTTAGTGGGCCCTTGGTTTTTTATGCTTGACAAAGGTTTTACAAATAAACCGAAAATTTGCAATATGCTTATTGGGTGTTGGTGGTTTTTACTGTTCAACACCTTCTTTTGTATGTTTGTGAACTTTGGCATGAGACTTGTGAGTTGCCTTCAAGGCGGTGACAACCCTGATGTGGCCCTTTGCGGTCAGCTGGGCTATAAGCAACATTATCTTATTTACCGTACCATACTTTGGCATGAAGTAGATGATTCATGACCTACATTGCATGGGATTGCATTCTGGAATCCCAGCAATAGCTTCTGTTTCTCCCATCAGAAATTTTTGGGATCCTGATTGTTTGGTGTGAATCACGACAAGCAGGAATTAGGCTCTTGTTCAGGTGAAAAACATATTTTAATAACTATTGTTAGGAGGAAAATTCCTTCTATGAAATTATATTTCAAAAGTGGTTGCTTTGGAAGTTTGTATTACCCAGGCATTCTCAGTGTTTCGATGGGTTTGTTTACAGAGAGATGAGATAGGAAACAATGTAGGTTGCTTTGCATGGGTACAGAAACGTACAACACATGTGCTACAGAGTGTAACTGGTGAGATTGTTTTTGTGGGCAGTGACCGGAAAAGGATGTCAGTGATTGTCCGATGCCCAGATGGGAAGATCAAGCTGTACGTTAAAGGAGCTGTGAGTAAACTGGATGCTTGTGTGTGGATGTGCGTGTGTGTGTGTGCGTATGTGTGTGCGTGCATGTGCCGATGCTTGCACCCATGCAGTACATTATGCATACACACCGTCCTAAAACCAGCAACTTTTGGTGAAGCTTAAATTGTGGTTGAGTGATGCACAGTTGGATTTAAACGAAAAGAGGAAAGAAACGAAAGAATTGTTGAAAACTCACAAAATAGTTTCAGCTGTTGGGAAAGAGGGTTGCTGAAAATGAGTCTATCAAATTGGATAGAATGTTTTGTTACTTTTTGCGTATGGAGGCATGGGTTAAGGAGGAGAAGGCAGAGTTAGAGAAAACAAAAATCTTGCTATTTAGGATGCAGTGTCATGAAACGTTTACCAGCACATCAATAATTACTACAAAAAAGCCAGGAATGCTGATCATGAACAATGTTTTCTTCCCAAGTCTTCAATACAAACATCTGTGATTGAAATGAGGCCAAGGATAATCATTATCATTGCTATTGTTGTTGTTGCTGCTCTTATCAGTATCATTTTCATAGACTGGTGAAGCATGAAACATGGTAGGGCTTGAATTGTGAGGGTTGTTATCTGGTGTCACGGCACTTAATGTGCTGGTGTGTTGTCCAGGACACTGTCATTTACGAGCGTCTGGATGACACTCAGCTGTACAGCGACATCACCCTGCAGCATTTGGAGGGGTTTGCCTCCCTTGGTAAGTAAGTTACAATGGCTGTTGGGCACTATATTTGTTTCGGTGGAACTTGAAAGCTTTTTCTTCATCACTAGAAAAGACCTAAGTCACAGAACAAGCTTTTCAAAAGAGGGGCGAAAAAAGGTTTCGTTTTGTATTTCATCAGTGAATAAAAGCATTCTAAAATGAGAACAGGCACGAAAGGGCTTTATAGTGTGTTTCAATCAGAGTAGGTCTTTCTGGAAACATTGTATCGCATGCTTGTTTTTCCATAAAAGTGTCAGTAGACTGGCGTTTGACACAGGTGACACATGCCAAAGTAACAATCTTTTTATTTTTACTGGTACATCACACCCTGTGGAGAGGGAAGGGAGGGGGAGGTGAGATACATGCGCAGAGAAAGCAGGGGAGACCAGGAGACATAGAGAGACAGAAAGTGAAAGAGACCCAGAAAGGGATCTAGGACACTGGCAAACAACTGATACGAGGATATGGGAATAAATGAAATCAGATGAACAATTGAAGAACATTTTTTGACGGATTGTGGTTAATTTGAAGACACAAACAATTGGAAGTTTAATGTCAAAAGATAAGCATCTGTGTGTGTGTGTGTGTGTGTTGTGGGGTGTGTGTGCGCGTGTGCGCTTGTGTGTGTGTGTGTGTTGTGTGTGTTGTGTTGTGTTGTGGTGTGTGTGTGTGTGTGTGTGTGTGTGTGTGTGTGTGTGCATGCGTGCATGTGTACATGGGTGGCTGATGTGTGTGTATGTATGTGTGTCCCCAGGTCTACGGACCCTGTGCATTGGGAAGGCAGAGATCAGTGACGAGTTCTATGAGGAGTGGAAGCACACCTTCTACAAAGCAAGCACCTCCATCCACGACCGAGAAAAGAAGCTGGAAGAAGCTGCTGAGCTCATTGAAAGGGTGAGAGCAAGGACACTGTTCATGGAGTGCACAGCGTTTTTTTGACTGTCTTTGGTTTCACAAATACAGAAAATAAATAGTGAAATCAGTGTGTTGCAGTACACAGCAATGGAAAACTCTTATTTCGCAGTTGCATACAGAAAATGTAGAGATCATTGGTGTTCATAACAAAGTAAAGATTTAGTGTCACGAAATAGTTGCTACACATTTTGAAAATGGAGGATTAACATTAAAGCAAAAAATGGATAGATAAGATAACCCTCCTGCTTTCCCCACCTCTCCCCTCTCTCACCTGGTAATTTAGTTAAAGATGTGCATGTGCACACACACACACACACACACACACACACACACACACACACACACACTACACACACACACACACACACACACACACACACACACACACACACACACACTCACTCACAACACACACACACACACACACACACACACACACACACACACACACACACACACACACACACACACACACTCACACACACACACACACACACACACACACACACACACACACACACACACACACTCGCACACACACACACACCACACACCTCCCACAGACACACACACACACACCTACAATAACATGAAAACACACTCGCACGCAAAGTTTCTGTTGTTCACAGACACAGTTACACGTTGATGCATGTTAAACAGTAACACATAGTTTGTCATTTTTGTTTGATGTCAGCTTCAAAGCATTACACCAGTTTGTCATTTTTGTTTGATGTCGGCTTCAAAGCATTACACCAGTTTGTCATTTTTGTTTGATGTCGGCTTCAAAGCATTACACCAGTTTGTCATTTTTGTTTGATGTCGGCTTCAAAGCATTACACCAGTTTGTCATTTTTGTTTGATGTCGGCTTCAAAGCATTACCCATTAAATGAATTTTTGTTATGTACACAAGGAGAAAAATGCCTGTGTCTGAAGTTTTGTGGTAGTGGTGTTTTTTTTCTATTGTTTTTTTTTTTTTTTTAGATTTAAGATTACCGTTCTTTTGTGTGTGTGTATGTGTGTGTGTGTGTTGTGTGCGCGTGTGTGTGTGTGTGTGTGTGTGTGCGTGTGTGTGTTAAACACAAAAAAGTGAATATTGTATACAGTTTGTTTCATGCAAACAAAGGTATCAGGTTTTTTTGTTTCCCAAGCTCAGAAATTGAATGTTTAGTATTGCCTTTTTGGTTGGTAGAAAGGGAAGACTCATTGTTGTTGATGTTATTGCTGTTTCACAAGCTCGGAAAGTCAGTGCTGAGTGCGGTCATTTTTGTGCACAAAAATTCAAAGATTGTTAAAAATGCCAGCCTGTTTTTAGACATAGCAACTTAAAACTTATATGTTTCAGGAACCCAGGATGTAGATATATTGAAAGGAGTCTCCTGCGCTTGTGACATTTCAGACTATTGTTTACATTATACTTAGATTGAATGAATTTAGTAATTTCTATCTGGATATTCAGCTGTGCAAAGTTAATTCAGTATTTTACCTGTGCTGTCTTTGTTTATTTGATGTATATGTGTGTTATAATGTGTGCATATATCTGTGTATGTACCTGTGTGTGTGTGTGTGTGTGTGTGTGTGTGTGTGTGTGTGTGTGTGTGTGTGTGGTTGTCTTTGTGTTTGTGTGTGTGTGCGTGTGCGCGTGCATGCATGGGTGTGTGTGTGCGCACACACGTGTGCAAGTTTGTGCCTGTATATTGAGAACTACGTTTGGGAATATGAATCTCTAAAAGTGGTATTTTCCGTGTGTGTGTGTGTGTGTTTCTTTTACTTCTATTTTTTTTTCTGGTATATGTGTGTGTATTTTGTTACAGAATCTGGTGCTAATGGGTGCTACAGCTATTGAAGATAAGCTGCAAGATGTAAGTTTACACGATTAAACACCCACTCTGAAATGAATAGGAGTAAAGTGCAATATTTTTCAAGTTGTTGGAAATTATTTGGTTAAGTGATAGACTTTGACGGGCACAAAATCTGATTTATTGCTTTTAAAGTTTGAGCAGTAACATGTTGCTTAGATTTTATGATGTTCTCATAAATCAGAAACCAGTCACTTGAATGTTTGAATCCCTGAACACGAAATGTAGTTTCCTCAATAATGGAATTGAAAATGGTCCTACCTGCTCAAATCGCACCAAAGTAAATCTCAGAGTTCTTGTCAAGGAAGAAAGAAGGTGGCTTCAGAATATATGATTTGAACTGGGTGGTATGAAGTATTTAAAGAAGTTTCAAGTGATTAAATATGTGCTCAGTTATCTTTCTTATTTAACCTTTGTTTTTTTCTTGTTTGATACCCTGTATTTTATCTTTATGCTGTTCTGAGATGTATGCATGCAACGATTGTGCTCTCAGCTCAAGTCACTAGGCTATGCCAAAGTACAGTGCATGTGGTGAACGAACTCTCTCCCTGTCTTTTTGTCTGGCATACTTGGAAATGTAGCTGATTCGTACGAGAGTAGCTTTCCCGTGAAGTTCTCTTTCATGTGTTTTTGACAAGCTGTAACTTTTGTCTTGTGAGCATGAAACAGCAGACTTGACAGCGCGTTTTTCAACTCAAGTTAAGCCTTCAAGTCCAAAAGTTGCTGTCATGACAATATCATATTCCTGCTTGGTGCCTTTTCGTGCCCTTCAAGCTGTGCATATTTTGCAAGAACTGCATGATCAAAACAGTGGGTATGAAGATTCAGTGCAGCTGGTGACATCAGACAGAGAGATCTAGATGCAAACAGTCCTGAACTTGCAGATCTGTATCATTTAGAAGAGAGGGAGGACCATTTTGTGCAAGCCAATGTAGACAGTTATAAATTGTAAACGACTCAGATTTTATGTAAGGTTGATGGTATATGATTTTATAGGTCTTGCAGATAGAGAAGGGAAACTGATGGAAAGAAAGAATACGTGTGAATTTCAGGGTTAGTTTACAAATTTTGTCAGTACACAGATAGAAAACCCTGTCTGTAGGTTATGGGTTGAGGTTTGGTTGCAGTGTGTTTAGCTAAGTTTCTGATGTGCTTTTTATTGTAATGCAGTGCAACACCCCAGAAGTAGTCTTCCAGATGAAACGACACACCATGTGCGTCACGCACTAAGTGCTCGTATAAGAACCTGCAGTAACAAGGGAGCTGTCCGTGGCAAAATTTTGTAAGAAAATCTGATTTGGCATTGTAAGCCATACCCTGTCAAACTCTTGCAAGCTGTGACCCATTTGCGAGCTTGTTTGGTGAAATTTTCATTGCTGTGGCAGTACTAAAATACCCTGCAAAAGTGTTCTAGGCTTCACACACAAGCGCAGGGCTGTAACTGCTTCTTTGATTCTCTGGCCATGGTGTGCATTTCTTTTCATTCTGTGACATATGTAGCTGAATCTGTGTCCATTTATTCTATGGTTGTACGGAGATATATTTGCTTTCTTTCAGTCTCCGACTGTGGGAAGTTACATCTGCATCCTTTTATTTTATGGCCATGTGGAGGTACATATGCTTCCTTTCATTCTATGACTGTGGGGAGTTGCATCTGTGTCTTTTCATTCCATGACTGTGCGGAGCTACATTTGCTTCCTTTCATTCTATAGCCATGTGGAGCTACATCTGCTTTCTTTCATTCTGTAGCCATGTGAAGCTAGATCTGTTTCCTTTCATTCTATAGCCATGTGGAGCTACATCTGCTTCCTTTCATTCTGTAGCCATGTGGAGCTACATCTGCTTCCTTTCATTCTATAGCCATGTGGAGCTACATCTGCTTCCTTTCATTCTATAGCCATGTGGAGCTACATCTGCTTCCTTTCATTCTGTAGCCATGTGGAGCTACATCTGCTTCCTTTCATTCTATAGCCATGTGGAGCTACATCTGCTTCCTTTCATTCTATAGCCATGTGGAGCTACATCTGCTTCCTTTCATTCTGTAGCCATGTGAAGCTACATCTGCTTCCTTTCATTCTGTAGCCATGTGAAGCTACATCTTTATCCTTTCATTCTATAGCCATGTGGAGCTACATCTGCTTCCTTTCATTCTATAGCCATGTGGAGCTACATCTGCTTCCTTTCATTCTGTAGCCATGTGAAGCTGGATCTGTTTCCTTTCATTCTATAGCCATGTGGAGCTACATCTTTATCCTTTAATTCTATAGCCATGTGGAGCTACATCTGCTTTCTTTCATTCTATAGCCATGTGGAGCTACATCTGCTTTCTTTCATTCTATAGCCATGTGGAGCTACATGTGCTTCCTTTCATTCTATAGCCATATGGAGCTACATCTGCTTCCTTTCATTCTGTAGCCATGTGGAGCTACATCTGCTTTCTTTCATTCTATAGCCATGTGAGGCTACATCTGCTTCCTTTCATTCTATAGCCATGTGAAGCTACATCAGCTTCCTTTCATTCTGTAGCCATGTGGAGCTACATCTGCTTTCTTTCATTCTATAGCCATGTGAGGCTACATCTGCTTCCTTTCATTCTATAGCCATGTGAAGCTACATCAGCTTCCTTTAATACTATCCAGTCGAGAGCGGCACGGACGGCACGATTCCCTGCTGCCACACGCTCGTGCACAGTGCTCATTCCCTGCCGACACACATATTTGGCCACTTTTTAATTTATTTTTACGGTAGCTAGACAACAACTGATGGTCTTGTGTTAGGTGTCACAGGAAAGAACAAACACTCAACTAATCGAACATAGTAATTTCAAATCATTTACTTTCAGTGTGTACACACGACTGTGCGTTGAAAAACATATCTGACAAGCAGAAAAAATGCTTTGTTTGCATTCTGTTCCGTTCTTTTACAACACCAAATCGGAAGATGAAGGGATGGCTGCATCTTCAAACAATTCACTTTCCTATTCTCTTTCAAAGTTTTCTATCTCTCTATCACTCCCCTCATCACCAGATCCACTTTGTAATATGATTTCAAGCGCTTCATTGAGCGAGAAATCGCTACTACCCCTTCGCCTGACCGACATTTTTTCTGGCACAGGAAATACGTGCCGCGCGCCGCGTGCCGGTGCTGCCAGTTTTTGTTTCAAAGCTCCTGGGGTCAGCCAAGTTCACAACAGGCCACTGAAAGTATGGTCTACAACTCGCTCCAACATCCCCAAGACTAGTTGCAGAGCTTATTTCCCTTGGATCATTTCATGGAAAGTGTAGGAATTTTTTATGTTCCTGTCATCTGATAGTGGACGACACGGCAGACTGTACTGCTGTCTGTCCATCGTTCGGACTTACCGTAAAGTTCGGACTATCAGCCGCGACTTTTTTCCCCAGCTTTAAACCCTGCGGCTTAAACAACGATGCGGCTTATTTGCGGATTTTTCCCGATTTCAGAAGCATCACACCCTCGTCTATTCTTAGCTTCTCTGTAACTCACCATATCGTGTTTACTGTTCATGAATTTTTATGATGCTTTTAACTACGATTTTCTCTGTGATCGTGTAATGGAATCAGTAACCCGTTCAGAAATACAGGAATCGACATAAGTAAAGCCCATTACTGATATCTTTTTTCATCAGTTTGTCTTCTACAAAAATACGATCGCTTCGAACGGCGCAATGTGTGGGCCGTTTCCGACCTGTTTAATCTTGACTAACACTAGCTGAATTATGAACAAAATAACTAAGCATTGGCACGGTATTAAGCGAAATAAAACAATCGAATCGTTTCATTGATATCCTGGTTTGTTATTATATGCGTTATCTTACCAAGTGCGTCTTGCAATTCAAAAACGATTAGCGCATTCGACTTGGTCATTGTCAGACCTTGGCTTCGATCCGCCATTGTTGAAATCGTGGACAGGGAGTGAAGGTTTGCATTTGATACCTTCGCTTTGATTGGCTTGCGCTTCTGAGTACTCAACCAATCGCTTAGCTTGATACACCAATGAACGCAGGAGAGAACTGCCTTTCTAGCGCATCGTTAATGTGTTGGTTTTTTTGGTATTTTTTTTAAGCAATGATGCTGGAAAGACACCACTTGTAAGAAGCCTCATAAAAACTTCAATTCTAATTGATTTAAAACACATCGTACTAAAAAAAAAAAAAAAAAAAGACTGAAGTAAAGCTGGAAACATGCTCTTGTATTCGACCTATTTAAACGCCAATGAATGCAATAAACACATTGTATGTGTTGATTTTCGACACTATGTTAACTCAACGCTCGGCCGGCTGCCACCTGCGGCACATCAGACTGTGCAGCTTATAAACCAGTGCGGCTTATTTGTGAAAAAAGTTCAGATTAAAAAAAAATTTAGTGGGTGCGGCTTATATACAGGTGCGCTCAATAGACCGAACTTTACGGTAGATGACTCGGCTCAAGGGAGAGAAATCCTGTCGTCCACTACTGGATGACTCGGCTGGTAAAGGTTAATTCTATAGCCGTGTGGAGCTATATCAGCTTCCTTTCATGTTTTGAGGTACAGGGCTACAGCTGCTTCCTTTCATTCCATGACTGTGGGCAGTTACATCTGCTTCCCGACATTTTATGGCCATGCAGAGCTGCGTCTGTTTCCTTTCATTCCATGACTGTGGGCAGTTACATCTGCTTCCAGTCATTCTATGGCCATGCAGAGCTGCGTCTGTTTCCTTTCATTCCATAACTGTGGGCAGTTACATCTGCTTCCCGTCATTCTATGGCCATGCAGAGCTGCGTCTGTTTCCTTTCATTCCATAACTGTGGGCAGTTACATCTGCTTCCCGTCATTCTATGGCCGTGCAGAGCTGCGTCTGTTTCCTTTCGTTCTGTGGCTGTGTGGAGCTACATCTGCTTCCCTTCGTTCTGTGAGGGGTGGGAATTACATCTGCTTGCTTTCACTCGATGACTCTTTATGCCTATTTAGAGCAACATCTGCTTCCTTTCATTCTATGACTGTTGACAGTTCCATCTACTTCCTTTCATTCTGTAGCTGTAGGGTGTTCAGTCTGTTGCCTTTCATTCTATGCTTGTGGGGGGTTACATTTGTCTTCTTTCATTCTATGACTGTTGGGAGTTACATCTACTTCCTTTCATGCTATGGTTTTGGGGAGTTATATCTGCTTCCTTTCATTCTGTGACTGGGGTCAGGTGGGGAGGGGAGGTTCACATCTGCTTCCTTTTTTTCTTTTTTTTTTAATGAACATACAGTTGGAGCATACAGATGCGCAGAAAGAGGACAGTGTGCAAAATCAGGTACATCAGCTCCATTTCTGCATGTCTCGCTCACAAATAAACACCTGTTACACAAAATAAAGCAACAAGGAAAAAAACAAACAAACAAACCAAAAAATAACTAGAACGAAAGAAACATGAAGCATAAAAACCAAATCAAGCAAAATGCATCTTTGCCTAATTTGTCAGCATCTAACTTTCACAGCACAATACAATACAATGCGGTGCAAAACAACACAACACAATGCGACACAACACCATACTATACAAAGCAATACAATACAACACGGTACAATACAAAGGTATCTGCTAGATGGAGTGCTTCTTCATCTGCTTCCTCTCATTCTATGAGTGGGGTGGGGTGGGGTGGGGTGGGGAGGTTCACATCTTTTTCCTTTCATTCGACGACTGTTAGGAGTTACATCAGTTTACTTTTTTTTTTGTTTTTTTATCATATGAACAAGTACATAATCATCTGCCATTGAATTACATAGATTACATAGATTGGAAAAGAAATGCGTAATAATACCAAAGGAAACCATTTAAACACCATGCACACACACACACACACACACACACACACACACACACACACACACACACACACACACACACACACGCACACACACAAGCACACACACACACACACACACACACACACACACACAAGCACACACACACACCACACACACACACACACACACACGCACACACATACACACGCACACACACACACGCACACACACACACACACATACACACACACACCACAAGAGAGGGAGAGAAGAAAGAGAGGGAGAAAGAGAGAGATAATAACAAGCAGGTGAGACATGGGGGAAAAAAAACCCCACAATATGTTACTATGTTATACCTAACGCCAAACAACCGCAGCTTTTTTACAGAAATGTGGCTTTCTATTATGTCTAACATACATGGCAGAGACTATAGGGTAGAAGAAGATGAAATTATCATGTCGCACACACACACACACATGAAAACCGTATAGACTTGACCTTTCATTCTTAAAGTGAAATCCTCAAAGAAAAAGTATAGAATAATACAAAGATGGTCATAGTACATGCAACATTCTCTGGAGTCAGTTGTTTTCATTGATAAGAGGTTCATAGCATTTCCACCTAGAAAGAAAACCGGCATAATCCATGTTGACGTAAGATAAGTGTTTCTCTATTTTGTATCGATAAAGGAGTTGCTCTACATACGGAGTAAGAGATGGCCGACTTTTGCTGATTTTACAACAGTGTATAAAGAACTTGGCGAGCAGGATAATGAAGTACATCAGTTTACTTTTATTCTGTGCCTGGTGCGAGTTACATTCACTCCCTTTCATTCTATGACTGTGGGGAAATGTGTTGGCTTCATTTCATTCTATCATTCTGTGGGGAGTGGCATCTGCTTCCTGTCATTCTGTGACTATGGGGAGTTGCATCTGCTTCCTTTCATTCTGTGACTATGGGGAGTTGCATCTGTTTCCTTCCATTCTATGATAGGGGGAGTTGCATCTGTTTCCTTCCATTCTGTGACTATGGGGAGTTGCATCTGCTTCCTTTCATTCTGTGACTATGGGGAGTTGCATCTGCTTCCTTTCATTCTGTGACTATGGGGAGTTGCATCTGTTTCCTTCCATTCTGTGACTATGGGGAGTTGCATCTGCTTCCTTTCATTCTGTGACTATGGGGAGTTGCATCTGCTTCCTTTCATTCTGTGACTATGGGGAGTTGCATCTGTTTCCTTCCATTCTATGATAGGGGGAGTTGCATCTGCTTCCTTTCATTCTGTGACTATGGGGAGTTGCATCTGTTTCCTTCCATTCTATGATAGGGGGAGTTGCATCTGCTTCCTGTCATTCTGTGACTACGGGGAATTGCATCTGTTTCCTTTCATTCTGTGACTGTGGGGAGTTGCATCTGTTTCCTTCCATTCTGTGATAGGGGGAGTTGCATCTGCTTCCTGTCATTCTGTGACTACGGGGAATTGCATCTGCTTCCTTTCATTCTGTGACTATGGGGAGTTGCATCTGCTTCCTGTCATTCTATGACCGGGGAGTTGCATCTGTTTCCTTTCATTCTGTGATAGGGGGAGTTGCATCTGCTTCTTGTCATTCTGTGACTACGGGGAATTGCATCTGCTTCCTTTCATTCTGTGACTATAGGGATTTGCATCTGCTTCCTTTCATTCTATGATAGGGGGAGTTGCATCTGCTTCCTTTCATTCTACAGGTCAAACACTGAAAAGAGACCTGTCAAGTTTTCTCCCTATCTTGCCTTGACTTTCTGTGTATCACAGCTCTCAGTTGTTTGTTGACATCAGTTTAGCTGGTTGCTGATATTCCCACCATTGGCAGTGCGACTGGATGGTTTGTATACTAAGCTTTGCTTTGACAGGCAAACGAACGTGAAGGCAGTTAAAAAGTGGTACTGTGCTCTGTTATGGCAATATGCGTTCCTCAAGGAGAGCAGTTTGAATTCTGTGCTCAGGAATCAGTTTTGACAACAAAGGTATACAAGACAATGCAATATATACAATAGAGTTCAGTGCAACATAACACAACAAAATGTGTATCAGTCAGTGCAGAGTTAAACCTTGAGGTATGCCATATCAACTCTCTCTGCAATCAAAACAAAACATAGCATCATAATACAATGCGTTGCCACTAATATTTAGCAAGACAGTCGAAAACAAGCATGGTATGATGCCACATGCTACATTATCAGTGCAGTGCCATGCAACACAATGTAATGCAAGACAATACAATGCAGTCCATTGAAAGACGCCATTATTCAATACAAAATGATTTATTCCTAGATAGCAGTACTGCACACCCATGCACTTCGGATATATGTTGTTCACCATTGTACAAAAATCCGCACATTTGTTACACAGCATTGCCAGTGAATACACCATATGAAAATGTGTAGTGTTTTCATTGTCAGAGCAAAACGCAGTTTCTGCCTTTTCTTTTTAAATTAAAAAAAAAAAGTGTCTGTTCAAAATATCTTGCTCTAGCAGTTACTCACACCACCAAGATCCCATGTGAGTCACTCTGGGAGGGGAAATCTAAAGGGTTCAGTGAAGAATCTGCTCAGTGAGGGAACTTGCCACAAGCAGAGGAGTTTCCCCCGAGACAACAGTCGTTCAGAGCATTCTTTAAAATCTGAGATGAGAAATATTATAACATCAGACTCAAATATGCAGGTCTTAAGCATAGTTCAGTACAATATGATGCACTCCAGTTCATTAACCTATGCTTCATGTATTCCATGCACTGCAGGGTGTCCCAGAGACCATCTACAAACTGACCATGGCTGAGATCAAACTGTGGGTGCTGACAGGGGACAAACAGGAGACGGCCATCAATATAGGTACCTATATCTGTATCCGTATGCTACACTCATTGCACAGGTAGCTTCAGTACAAGTACCAGTGGCTATCTGTTGTTTGAATTAGACAATTGAATCATCAGTATAGGTGTCTGTACTCAACTGCAATACTCATTATTCAGCAAGCCATGGATGTTGGTACCTGTCCGTCTCTGCTATACTCATTAGACAGCTATCAGTGTAGGTACCTGTACTCCTCTGCTATACGAATTAGACATTTAGCCATCAGTGTTGGCACCTGTATTTCTCTGCCAACCTCATTAGTTAGCCATAAATTTCAGTACCTGAACCTTTCTACTATATTCATTAGATAACCATCAGGCAGGTACGTATATCTTTCCACTACACTCATTTATCATCAAAATATTGGTGCCTGTATAACTGACATTACGAATACTGTGGTGCTTCGTCTAACCTCCGTGCTATGTGTGAGGATATTATTCATGTTCTGCAGTAGGTTGACTGACACTGTAGACCCTGTACATTGTACTGTCATTCTGTTCTCTCTGTGGGTGCAGGTTACTCATGCCAACTGCTGACACAAACTATGGAACTTATCATCATCAATGAACGTACACTGGATGTAAGTCTCTCTGTCTTCTGCTGGTAGCAAACTAACATATGGGTTTGAGTGTCTGTGTGTCTTGGACAGAGAGAGAAAGCAGGAGACAGAAAGAGAGAGAGAGAGTCTGTGCCTTCTGCTGCAGAAAACTAATGTGTGGGTTTGAGTGTGTATGTGTTTGGAAGGGAGGGAAGGAATGAGGGGAGGGAGAGAAAGAGGTAGAGAGAGAGAGAAAGACATAGAGAGAATGTGTTTGTGTGTTCTGTAATTTAAAAAAAAAGAATAATTGAGGGGGATAAGGGTTCTCACATTCGGTACAAATTTTGTGGTCTGACTGAAGAATGTACAAGATTTTGCAGATTATTTGAGTTTGTTGAAAGTCTTCAAGTTTTGAAAATTGGTGTGCCACACTATTGCAAGTGCTTATAAATGCTTGTTTGTTTGTTTAAAAAAGTTTTTTTTACCTGCCTATGAAAAACTTTGTGATGGATAGTTCAGCTAAGGGAATGATTGTGGTTTAAAGGAGATGAACAGAGAATTTTGATAAAAAATGAAAGTAAAATTAATGTATACGAAAGTTGTCAAATGTGTGTATGTCATAGGAGCACTTGTGTGGGACATCTACATATAATTTTGTTGAGGAAATTTACGCTGATTTTTCCATATGAATGCCTGTTGAAGTCCCTGAAGGTCCTTAAAAGGTTCTTGGCTTTTTATCACTAGGAGTGTAGAGGAACCCTGTTGATCCTGCCTGGATTCTGTATAGCCCCAAGGGCAGAAATTTCATTATGATATGTTTGTGTGCATTGACATACTGCACATAATGAATTTCTTACTGTAGCAGGTGATAACTGGCTTAAAAAAAAAAAATTCACAACTCTGTACCATCAGTAAAAACATTAAGTGATCCTGTGACCACTCTGCCTTGTGGTTATGCAGTTTGTGTGTTATATTTAAAAATAAGTGACCTCTGATCAGCCTCACTTTGTATGTTGACAGGCCACTCGAGAGGCTCTCGTACGACGCAAGACGGACTTTGGAGATGCATTGGGGAAAGAGAATGATGTGGGACTCATTGTGGATGGGGAGGTCTGTGAGTTTTTCCTATGAAGGAACTTGTGTAGTTATGTATATGGTTTGCTTTTGGCAAACTTAGCATTTAAGACTACCCCAACTGTTTACAGCCTCTGGCTTTCAAATGTTTTTTGTCTGTTGTGGTGTCCTTCATAAGGAAGTTCTCTGATGGGGTTTTGACTTAGGAGCCCTAAACACACAAGACTGCTGTACTTCAAGTAATGTGTTTCTATTAAAAAGTGAGTGATACCGAGAGACAGAGAGTGTGGACATGAGTATGTGTGTGTGCATGCATGTTAGAGAGAAAGAGATATTTCATGCATACATGTTAATATGTCGAGTGCAGCTCACATATGTTACTGCATGAATGAACGTCTTCAGTTTTAAGTATGTAGTGTGGTGAATGATGTCCCACTACTTTTGAGGCTTTCCCATGAAGTAGGAAGTTTTGCTTGTGCATTGAAACGGTGGAGAACTGGATATTGTAAGTATTTTCAAAAGATTATTTGAGAATATTACGTAAGGATACATTTATGGTATACCCATTTTCCATCAGTTCCAACCATGATACAAAGATGTAATGGTGAACAGGCTTCTGAAGAATATACACGTGACCATAACAGCTCTATACAAGCCCTGAAATAGTATCATTCATGACTTGCCATTCTAATATGAAGACAGTTTATGTAACATGTGATGATTTTCTTATGTGGAGAACTATTTATTTAACATGAGATTATTTTCTTATGTGGAGAACTATTCATGTAGCAGCCCTTGAAACGTTTGTTGTGGTCGGTCCACAGGCTTTGAAGTATGCACTGTCCTGTGACTGTCGGAAAGACTTCCTGGACCTTGCCCTGTCCTGTCGCTCTGTCATCTGCTGCAGGTAGGAAAGCTATGTTGGTGGTTCCTTTCCACACCCTTCCTACGCGCCCTTAAACCTCCCATTCCCTTCCACCCCCTTACTCCCTAATTTTTCTTTATTGCAGAAGATTAGTGGCCATAGCCATTGAGATGCGATGGTTTCCATTTTCTGTGCACCAGGAACCTCACAATAATGACGTCCAGAATTTGAGAAGAAATGAACAAATTGGAGGTAAATCTAACGTAGGCATAAAGAAAAGAAATTCCAAGGGGAAAACAAACTCTTAACGGGAAAGAGTCGTAGATGGAAAAAAATTTGTGTTTTGGGAAGCTTATTGCAGCTCAGGAAGCTAGCATTTTGTGTGTGTGTATTTGTTCTGAAGGTAACTGATGAGAACGATACTTTTCAGGGTGTCCCCCTTGCAGAAAGCAGAGATTGTAGAGCTTGTCAAGGTATCACAGAAAGCCATCACTCTGGCCATTGGAGATGGGGCCAACGACGTCGGCATGATACAGGTAATTGTGTTGGCATTGTCACCATCATTATCCTTTTAATTGTTGTTGTTGTCATTCATATTGTTATATAATTATCTTGTTGAATGCCATCATAGTTGTTGATGACTGCCCCTTCATACATCAGGTTAGGGGATTTTTCTTTAACCTGTGACAGTAACATAGCTACCAATCAGGTGCCATATCTTAACATTTGAAGTACAGTCGCATACATTTAATAAGCAAATGGATAAGCCAAAATTCAGGTGAACAAGAATGGGCTGGCTGGTTCCAACAGCATTACCGAAATTTGGTTGAATCAGATTTTGGTTGCCCCAAAATTTGGCAAACCAGAAACAAAAATGTTGGTCCCATCACTTGGGGATAATGTGTTCATGAGCATATTTCAGTTAATTTTTGTTTAACATTCACACTTTTGTTTGGGTGATGAAGGGACAGTAGTTCTTCATGCGTAATGTGTTTCAAGATGTTGTGTTTCATCTGTTGACATGCATTGTGAGATGAACTAAGATATGTATGTTTTCAGGCGGCTCATGTCGGAGTGGGCATCAGTGGTCTGGAGGGACTGCAGGCAGCTTGTGCCTCTGACTACGCCATTGGTCAGGTCAGAACTGGTCTATGTCCCAGGTCGTGTTTTTGTGAGTTCATAGGTGTCAACCACTTTTGTGTCACAGGACTTCTTACTCTTATAGTCAGCCATGTGTTTTCGTCATATTTACCAGTCCAAACATGTATTTTATAACCAACATAATTTGAATTTGTTTCCTTATGAACACTCTTTTAGGTAACTGCCACATCTAACTTTGCCGTTTTTATAGCTGGTGACACTTTCATTGAAGAATTGAATCCATGATTCCCTTGAACACACTGTGTATAGCAGATAAAGACGTGAGGAGCCACAAACTGCATACACATTTCTGGAATTAACAGCCAGTCACGGCTCAAGGCCCTGGAAGTGACATTTTATTGGAGGCCAGAATGCAGAAAGGCTGATTATGTTAGAGGCATCTTCCTAGCGAGCTAGAATCATTGGTACAAATTTCCAAATTAAGGTAAGACAAACTTGAAATTCCTGTCAGATTGTTTGTAGCAAGTTGATTTTCTGGCATATGAATGTACAAGTTGATTTCTTGGCATATGAATGATGAGACAGCCGTACAGGCCCAAAATACTGATTTTCCTATACAGGGATATGGGCAAACTTCACTGTTAACACCTCTGCGTTGTGCATGAGTGAGAATTGTGTCTCTATGTGAGAGATGTTGCCCGTATTAGAGGCTCTGTCTGTGTGGGAGGTCAGAGATCTTGCCTGTGTCAGCGGTCAGGTCTGTGTTCAAGGCCTGGTCTGTGTCAAAAGGCTGGTCTGTGTGATGAGGTGTTTTCATTGTCAGAGGTGGTGTCTGTGTCAAAGATCTTGTCTTTGCCAGAGATTTTGTCAGTGTCGATGGTTTTGTAAGTGAAACTGAAAGGGTTCACTCAGTTCAGTTCAGTGGTTTATTTAATGTCTTTTCATCACCAGAAAGGGGTGATACAGGGAAACCTTTAAATAAAGACCCTTTGAATTAAAAAAAAAATCCCTTCTCTCTGTTTAAAGACGATCTTTTCTGAAAGACTTTTTCCTTTAATAATCAAGATAGGCTTCACATTAAAAGCTCCCTGCCTTTGAAATTTTTAAGGATTTCTGAAGGTCGTTTTGGAAAGGCTTCATCGCAGTAACACATTTTTGAACAGGTAAAATGACAGAACCAGCTGGGCACTGAATGTACAGGGAGAAGTGATTATGGCATGCGTTAAGACATAACAAAGTATCAGAATGAAAAGTTTATGAAAGTGATGGTGATAGAGCTGCAACACCTATTTCCTGTTTGTAACTGTTGGTGTTGTTTTTTGCTCTTTGGGTCTTCCATTCCTTCTCGGTGCTATAACTGCCTAGTACCTCCATGCTGCTAATACTGACTTCCCCTGTACACATTGATACTCTGGCTCGTTCTGTCAGTTTCGTAAAGCCAGCAATCCTCAATGAACTATTAAAATTGGGTTGTTCTGAAACAGCCCACCAAAGGAGAGCCTGCACTGCTGCTGAGTGACCCTTGTGACATTTAGTAATGCCTGACCTGATCCAGGGCGTACCTCCTAGGCCCCTTGACAACACTTGCTCAGTGGTAGGCCAACATGAACAAAGATCCCCCTCCAGAGGGCACCACCATGTCCTCTTGACCTTGCTAACTCAGAAGATTCAGACCCTGTGTTCTGTTTTCAGTTCCGGTTCCTGCAGAAGCTGTTGCTGGTGCATGGAGCGTGGAGCTACTGCCGCCTGACGAAGCTGATCCTGTACTCCTTCTACAAGAACATCTGTCTCTACGTCATCGAGGTAAACGCCTTTTTGCCTCAGCTGGGTACTTTTTTTTATTTCCTGCCTGTAGAAAGCGCCACAGCAGGGAAACTAATGGGCAGTAGTTGTATGTATGTTATTACAAACAGATCCCTGTAATCATGCTGTTGCCTGAGAAGATTTTTAAGACATCATCCCTGAAGATGGAATGAGGTTACCTTAGGAGTGAGATTAAAAACGGTGAGAGGCACAAAAAAATCTGTTCACTGGTGAACGGCAAAGTTCTGGCTGGCTAACAAAGAAGAGAAGAATTTTCCTATATGTGAGAGAAATGTGCTAAGGAATACTGTCGTAAGAATTAATTGTGTGAAAGAAAATGCCAGACAATTGATATGAATTTGTTTGATTCCCTGCAATGATCAGGCCAGTGAGTTGGCCTATGTGAGGGAAAGTGACATTTTTTGAATTAGCAGTGATAAACTAGGGTGATTGGTTTTGCTCATGATACAATCCCAGGGGCAGAGCTGATTAGGAAACATCTCTGTTTGACCACTATTACATGAATGACTGCCAATTTTTGTTGTATGCATACATATCTTTTATATGCTGCCACTCACAAATAATCCTGAGAAATGACTTGTCATGCTGTCATTACTATTATGCATCACATGAGCTGAATGAAGTGCAGTGTCTGCTGTGTTTATGAAATGACATAGTTTTGTGATAAGTTGAAAATGAGTTTTCTGACCAGTTAAAAACAAAGCAATTTTTTGTAGCACGTTATCTGATTTCTTATGATTTTGTTTGAAACATGTTGTATATATTCTTGACATGAAAATAGACAAAATTGAAACTGAGGTTATTTAAGAATGGTTGTTAATCGCCTTCTTTTGTGACAGACATGCTTCCTGTTCTGTGTTTTGTACGTTGATGTTGAGGTCAGCGCTGACAGGTTGGAATGGCGAGTTTGTTGGGAGAGTGCACTCTTTGGTTGACCTGTGTGTAGCTGATTAGTCTTGGTTTGTCTTGAAGTTGTTGTTTTTTTGTGTGTTCTTGCTAGCATATGTGCACAAACAACATGCACAGATAAGTTTGAGCAAGCATGCGTGCACACACGCACACACACACATCATTGCTTCGCGTTTCTCTTTTTTCATTATTGTAATTGATATGTATGCTTTTTTTGTGAGGGCAGGATGGAAAAAAAAGCTGTAAAGCTTATTCTTTAACCCTCAGTAAAGATAATTTTGACTTGACTTGACTTGACACATACACACCAACACACACACAATATCTGACAAGTACTTATAATGGGAATGGTGTGATGTTAATCTGCTCATTGTTGCTTTCAGATGACGTAGTGGTAATGGTGCAATTAGATTCTAGAAGGACAAGGAAATGGACGTCATAGCCTAGTCTTCATGTGTCTGTGTGTTTTGAAGTGTTTGTTTGTCTCTGATGGTTTTCTCTCTCTCTGTGCTGTGTTCTTTTTTTCTTTATTCTTTTCCTTTTCATGCTTTCCCATTGAAATTGGTTTTTTGCTTTTTGGGGAGCTGACCTGCTTTTCCCTTTCTTTCAGTTCTGGTTTGCAATAGAAAATGGATTTTCAGGCCAGAGTATGTTCGAGAAGTGGACGTTAAGTTTGTACAACGTGGTATGTGAACATCCATTGCTGGTTCAGTTGGTGTCTGTAACCATGCCTGGGTTGACCTGTGTGGTGCGTGGTCTTTTTGTGTTCTCCCTGCCTGTCATCCTGGTAACTAGTGGGCGAGTGACGAAACCTCTGTTTTCCCTCATCTCCCTTCATCTTCCTCCCCCACACACCTCCCCCACTCCTTTTTGGTGTCTTACCTGTGTGGTGTGTGCCTGAGGCTTTGCATGTCCCAGGTGTTCCCAGTTGGGTTTTTTTTTTGTAGATGGAATGGAGAGGTGACTGTGTTCTCATGCGTTGTTGTACAGATGTGAAACGGCGTAATCAGCCCCTGTTGACGACATCCCGGTTGTCGATCCTTGTTATGTGTCTACACATGCCTTTTGTCCACGTCACACCATTCTCTCATTTATAGAAGATGGAATGATGGTAGTGAGCTTCTCAAAAATTTGGTTTTGAATTGGCCAATATAGTTTAGATCATGGAGACTACCTTTTGAAGTGGACAGCATTTATGAACAGGATAAAGTGGGGTAATCTGTATTGTCGACATGTTTTGGTTGGTCATGTTCATGACGATGCCTGTAAGGTTTCTATGCAAATTTTCATGTCTGGAGGTGTTTTATTTTGCAACAAGTACAAGTCTTCATTTCCAAGGGAAGTTTTCGTTACCAGATGTATGTTCTTTGTTGGTCATGCTTACGAGAATGACTGTTCGGTTTCTGGTGCAAGTCTCCCATTTCTGGAGCTTCTTTCCTTCTTGTCGCCATCTGGTCCCTCACAAAGGCATTACCCTGTTCATTTTGATTCTCTAATGCTGAGCCACTCCCAAGTTTGTCACGTTGTAATGGCAGTTCACAGAAAGGTATCAACATCAGGTTGTCGAGAAGCCACTGATTAGAGGAGGTTCTGCTCTTTTGACCGTTAATTCATTGTTTTGGACGTTCAGTAGTGCTGGCTCTGATCCATCATGTGCGGAACAGATTTACTTAGCTCCCAACTGATCAGACACCACCAGACTATTCCTCCAGCAAGGGCAGTCCTGTTTTATCTTGACACAGTTTCACTATAAAATGGATACAGTGGAGAAGTGAAAAGTACATAAAGGCAAGTCTGAGAAAATAAAAGGTTCACTGTTTTCATGACAGTTATGAAGGATGGGGATGATAATTTTGGTGCTTTTGCAGCTGGAGTGTATTCTGAAACCACCTGGCAAGCTTGTACTTGCTTCTTGGTTCCTTTCTCAGTACATTACTGCAACAATCACAAGGCTCATAGATCTTGAAAATATACACATTGGTGTTGGTGAGGAAATTTGAGCTATGCTCTCTTAGACGCACCTTTTCAGTGAAAAGAAACAACAACGGTGTAATCCCAGGAGGGGCTCCTTTTAGCCAGTATATTACTCAGCTACTGTGGATAAGAACTGGAGGGAATTGAAAGAAGATTCCAGCGATTTTTGCTTTCAGTTTTGATGGAAATAGTTGGTCATTTTTCATGTGGTCCAAGAGACTGAGGCTAAAGGCAAGAGATACAGTCAGTGGCATGTTTGTTGGTTGTCCTGTGTTCTCTGAGTTTTCCTACACCAGGTACATCATTGCAGTATGCACCACAGCATGTACTGTCTCCCAAAGTCTTAGGAGAGGTGTGCCTCTTGGACAGCATACTTTAGCCTCTGATGACTCTCCTCCTTAAACCTTTCAGAACTTTATATCCATGTACAGTGAAGCCTCTCATTAATATCCGTGATGAATTCTCAGTGAAAGATATGGTCTGAAATGAGGAGGAGTCTTAAAAAAGAGAGAACAAAAAATACGCTGGGAGGGGAAGAGACTTTAAAACTTTTGTTGCTCTTGGCGATGAATGTCAGGAGCTCAGCAAATTGCCAGTGGCGATGGTGAGTAACTTGTAGAGACTGCCAAAGGCAAGGATCGTCAGCCTGGAAGGGTATTAAGTTTAATGCTCTTTACACTCTTCTTACATAAAGATAAGAAGGGGATATTTCAGTCACTTGACTTCCAAGCTCAGTTGATGGTACAGTAGTTGTCGATGAAAGTTCCATGCATCCTGTTTTTCAAGCATTTTCTGTATTTTGTTAGTGGAGGAGAGCAAGCAAGTTGGTACCTGTGCATATGAAATCTGCAGAACTTAAAAGGTAAATATAAGGAACAGCTGCAAAATGACTGGAATAGTGGATGAAATATTTACCTAGCTAATAACCCTCTTGAACTTCAGAATTTGGTGAAAAAATCCAGAATTTAAAAATTTTGTTTAAAAATATTCGGTGTAGGGGGTCATAAAAAAATACAGATGATAAAAGTATTGCAGAATAAAGCCCAATATAATATGGATGTGGGTGTGTATAGAAATTCATTTTCTTTTCAAACCCCATTTTGTCAGCTGATTTCAGTCAAATGCCGAATTGTCCCTCTTCAGCCCTTACCCACGCCCTTTGACCCCTGGTTTCCAAATTTTGACACCAGTAGGTCAGCTGTGATTTTTAATGCTCCTTTTAAGTGGAGATACTCTTTATTGGGCCACTCACTATTGAGAGGTTTGATTGTATTGCATGCTAGCAAATGATGTGCCTTTCCTTTACTCCCTCGCTCGCACCCTTGCCTCCGTCCCCCTCCTGCAGCGACCTGTGTGTTTACTCTTGTGATGTTGTTTTTCTCATTGTCTGTCCGCCTTACTGTCTGGTCTGTGACTAGCAGGTGGGTGATTCACCATGCCCTGGTGTTTAGCCGTGTCTTTGTTTTGTTGGCAGTTTTGGTTTCAAATAGTCAATGGATTCTCCGGCCAGATTCTGTTTGAACGATGGAGTATCGGTCTGTATAATGTGGTATGTATCCGTATCCTCACTGTTTTTCTTGTCAGCATGCACATACTGTATAATACGAAAAATAAAATACCTGCATGGATGTTTTCTTCATTTTGTAAAGATAAAGTATCTGTTGTCATTAAATTCAGTAGATGTCACCTTTAAATGAAAACAGACTTGGATGTAATGAACTCCTGGCAACATTGAAGGAATGCATTGCCATTATTTCAGCGGAAACCTTGTATTTTCAGACCTACATGCTGTTCTTTGTACACCATTTTACATAGGAAGTGCAGTTTATACTCCACTTTGCCAAAAATACATCTGTTAAAAATGATTCACTGTTAATCCCAAGGCCAGTTTTTTTTCCTTTTTTTAAACGCTTACCTTTTGTAAGTTTTGTGTGGAGATACTATCCCTCTTTCAGCATAAAAAAGTGAGATCAATAAGAATGGCTCTTTCAGCTGAAAGTTTGAGCTGGTCATGGATTTAATCATGAATTCTAACCAAGCTGAAATGCAGAGCATATTCTGGTGAGAAGCCTTCCGTTGTCAAGAAAGAAATAATCAAGAGCAAAAAAAATTTTTAGAATACAGCAGTCTCCCAGAATATTCTTCAGTCTGTAGTGAAGTTCTTAAGCGGAAATTGGCTCGAACCACTGGAGAGAGAGGAGCAAGATAGAGGGAGAGGGGGGAGGTTATCATTGTGATTAGAGAGTGTGAAGAAGCAGGGACCCTTCCCTACCATGGATACTTTACACGGCAATGAATGTTGTTGATGGTGTAAACTGTTGACATTTTTCCTGTCCAATAAGATAAGTGCAATGCAGCCTTTGTATCCATCATATTGTCATCACTGAAACAATGTTGCGGGTGTTGGTGATGGTCGTTTTCTTCTTGCTTAAATAAAAATGTTGACTGTATGAAAAATAATATTAAACACTGATTCACAATGTTGGAGATGTTGATGGTGGTTCTTTTTTTTTTTATATTGTTCTGAGATGTTGATTGTGGGGGAAAAAAAACCCCACGAAGTATTGATTTATGTCTATTCTTTTAATAATGCCTGGAATGATTTTAAGTTAAATTAGCTACCATGTAGCTCGCTGGACAAAGTGTCATGGTGGTCAGAATATTGTGGGTACAGTCTTGCATGCAAGCCTATGGGTGAAGTGTTGGGACAGTACCTGGATAAATTGTGGGTTAACTGGATACAGTCTTTCTATTCTAGCTCAGGAGATAAAAGTCATGGCATTGTAACACAGCAGATAAGGTCATTGTGTCACAACTCAGTAGATACAGTCATGCTATTGTAACTCGGTGGATGAAGTCATGGTATATTGAGTTCAGATAAAGTCATAGTGTTTTCACTCAGTGTATAAAGTAATGATTTGGTAACTCAGTGGATTAAGTCATGGCATTGTAAGTCAGTGGATTAAATCATGGTATTGTAACTCAGTGGATTAAGCCATGGTATTGTAACTCAGTTGATAATTATGGAATTGTAACTCAGTGGATTATGTCATGGCATTGTAACTCAGTGGATTAAGTCATGGTATTGTAACTCAGTTGATAATTATGGAATTGTAACTCAGTGGATTATGTCATGGCATTGTAACTCAGTGGATTAAGTCATGGTATTGTAACTCAGTGGATTAAGTCATGGTATTGTAACTCAGTTGATAATTATGGAATTGTAACTCAGTGGATTATGTCATGGCATTGTAACTCAGTGGATTAAGTCATGGTACTGTAAGTCAGTGGATCACTTCATTGTATTGTAAGTGTGTGGCAAAAGTTATGGTGTTGTAATTCTAGATAAAACCATGGTATTGTAACTCAGTGGATAGAGTCAAGATATTGTAACTCGGGGTAAAGCCATGGTATTGGAACTTGTTGGATAAAGTCCTGGTATTATAACTTTGGATAAACCCATGGTATTATAACTCAGTGGATAAACCATGGTATTGTCTCTGGACAAAGCCATGGCACTGTAGGTGGGTGGTTAAAACCACAGTATTGTAACTCTGAATGGAGCCATGGCATTGGCTAGCGATGAGGGTCGTGGTCATAGATAATGTGATATTGAAGAAGTGATTGGCAACGCTTTTGCATGCACATTGTGATTTATACATGCACATATGCTTATAAACGCGTACAAAAGCGTATGTGCTCGTACTTACGCAAGCTCACACACACGCACGCGCTCACACTCACACTTTTTCATGCAAAGAATCGCATCTATGCAAAAAAGGAAAAACCTTTCCAAGAGGAAGGAAGAACAATGTAAAACGGAGAAAACGATGATTGTTAGGTCATGGTTGTGTGTGCTCAGACCATTTTATAGTGAGTTGACGTCTGGTACATTGTCGACAGATCTTCACAGCAGCGCCCCCGTTGGCCATTGGACTCTTTGATCGCTTCTGCTCTGCTGAAACCATGGTGAAGAACCCCTCCTTGTACAAGGACTCGCAGAAAGGACGCTTCTTCAACGTCAAGGTAAGGCAGAATGCTTTCTTTGACAAGCACTGTGTGAGTGATGGAGTACGGTGCTTTGGGGCATGGCTGTGAGGACAGTGGTTTGGGTGTGTTGTTGTTAATATGGCTGGACATTGGTTTACATTGGTTTTCATCAGTTTACCCAAAGTTCGGCCAATCAGAAAAGAAAAAGGCATGTTAAAGATTTAAGAAATAACGAAGGAATGTTGCATTTTTCACTGAGTGAAGGGGATTCCCCTGCCTATGTGGCAGGAAGCTCAGCTCACTGTGTTGTTCTTTACTGAAGAGTTTTTCACTCTGCTTGAGTTGCCCACTGGTGTCAACAGTGGTTTTACATCAAGTCACCATTCAGCGCTTAAAGTCATTACATCGGAAGTCATTGAGTTGTGCCATATGTGACCAAAGGATTAAAACACCACACCACACCACTAAAAATACCTCTGTATAAGCATCTTCTGCAGGATATCACAGTTAATATGAAGGAATATGGGGACGGGGTCTGATTTGAGAGACTGCTTTCCACTTATTGTCATAGGATGTGATCAACAAGAGTGGGGTCTGCCATTGAAAGTTGTTTTATATGCGAGTAGCTATCCTCGAAACCAAATTGTCTAATTATAATGAACTTGCAGTTCTGTAGAAATGGTCAGGCCCAAAAGAGGTGTTCAAAATGATTAAAGATTTTTAATCATTGATTAAAAAACAATATCCCACAGGCAAAGTTTGCATGTACAGGTCTAACAATATGGAGCACTGGTCAGTGATGATGTGTTTACATCCATAGACATTAATTTGGCGACAGCAGCCTAGCAATGCATTTTAGTACTACTTTTCATTTTTTTCATGTTTGTGTATTCGCTTGTTTTGTAAAGGTCCACAGTGCTGTCCAGTCCCTTGTCTGTTCCTGAAAGTTTTCAGTTCTTGAAAATCTTCAGATAGGGCCTTGAAATTATCCAACAAATGTCTGTCTGAAGGTTTTATAGTGTGACATAAAGTGATGGCTGATCAGAAGAAGCAGAAGGAGTGCAGTTGATAAGCACCAAGGATGTGTTGGCAGGTGTTCTGGGTGTGGATCGGCAACTCTATCCTGCATTCCATCATTCTCTTCTGGATCACCATGCTGGCCCTGAACCAAGGTCAGTGCCTGGACCAGCGATCTGTGTGGTTGCATTGCCTTTTGTTGGGTTGGACTTCATATTGCTAAGTGGTGTATTTCTCTAAAATAAATAGCTTGCCACAGGAGAATTTTCTTTATGAAGTTTAGACTACTCTATTCAGGGAAATAATGTCTCTATGATACCACACTATCCTTCTTTCTTTCTTTTTTTTCTGTGTATGGGTTTTTCTTTACACTCGCTGTCCTTACTGCAGTGTCTATTTGCCCATATGGGCTTTAAATTTTTTGTGACACAGAATTTTTTTTCTTTAATTGGGGAGTACAAAACTAACGGCAATACCTGGTGCTCTCAGCACAGCCCAATTCAAAGTCTTAAGATGTATATAGTTGAGCTGCCATGTCATAACCACATTTTGTTGTTAGTTTCTTTCTGAAGCTATGGTGTATTTCAGTTGTCTCACTTGTTTTGTGATGTGACTTTTTTTCCTAGTGTGAGTTTAATGGCACTGAAAAGACTGTGTGTAGTCAGATGGGCTATAGTGATTAAAAATTAAACTTTTACCTGTTAGAAGTGGATTGTACTTGAGAACTGCATTGAGGACAACTCCATAACTGCTATGGGTTGTTTCATGTTTGCGCAGTTGTACGTTGTTCATAAGACCTCTTGTTTATTGCCTCACCTGTTCCAGTGTTCTTTGCCTCTCAGTTTTAGTTTTCCTAGGTTCTGTAAGTCTTTGACAATATGAACTGATGATAGCACAAAATAGTTGTTTAATGAGTGATGAGTTAAATAAGAAAAAAAAGAAGAAAGAAAAGTATGGAAAGAATGGTAATTGTGACTAACATACAAACTGTTGGATGGATTTGATGGCGCCCTCTGGAGGTGGCACTGTCTTGCTGGCTCTGCCGCTTGTCATCAGTGTGGCGCTGAGTAGATAGTCCCGTGCATGTTGGATCAAAAAGCACCACTGAACACCACCCACGCTGGGTAGATAGTCCTGTGCATGTTGGATGGAAGAGGCACCACTGAGCACCACCCACACTGGGTAGATAGCCTGTGCATGTTGGATGGAAGAGACACCACTGAGCACCACCCACACTGGGTAGATAGCCTGTGCATGTTGGATGGAAGAGACACCACTGAGCACCACCCACACTGAGTAGATAGTTCTGTGCACGTTGATGGAAGAGGCACCACTGAACACCACCAAAGTGTGACTCAGCAGCAGTGCAGTGTCTCCTCTGTGGGGTTGCCTCAAGGTTACCTGATATTGATAGCTTCCTGTGGACAGCTGGTGCTGAGACTGCCACAGGAGGAACCTTGGTGTGGCTGTGTGGGAGAGAGGAGGAGGAGGAGGAGACTAAAACAAGCAGCATGGTTGTCATGCCACAGAGACTGAGATGACACATTTTGAAAGGAGAATGAAACGGAAACAAACAGAAACACGTCAAATGTCTTTTATAAACTGCAGATAATAATCGGTTTTGGCTATGGACCTACTTTGACATGCATATGTATTATTCAGGTATCTGTTGTTGAATTTAGTAACAGAAATTTTAGTGGAAAGAAATGAAGCAGCATTAGAGACCAGCCGTGACACTTTGGCCTGAGCTCAGGGAATTAGGGGGTGGGCAGGAAATGGTGTGTTTGTGGGGGTGGTGTGGAGAGGGAAGGGAGGTGGGGGAGGGGTGGGGGTGGTTAATGATTAATGTTCATAGATACGAAATAGGGAAGAACATCTTTTTCAGTCTAAATGTGTACAGATGTGTATTATGTTTGAACAAATGTTTATGTATAGTGGTTTATAATGTAAAGGATGTAACAATGTTTTTTTTTTTTTTTTTTGGTACATGTGTACGTGTGCACCTGTTTATGCTTTGATTACATATGCTTTAATCTTCTTTCAGTTTGCTTCTTTTATGTGTGTGTGTGTGTGTGTGTGTGTGTGTGTGTGTGTGTGTGTGTGTGTGTGATGTACTGGGAAAAGAAATCAAAACAAAATGTGTTTACTTGATTAAGAAATGAGGAGGAAGATGGACGTGATCTTTTTAATGAGGAGTAATGTGGCTCTTGCATTTGTTGAAAAAAACAGGAAGCGTCATATTTAAAAAAAAAATTTTCATTTATGTTGTTTTTATCAAACATTGTGATCTTATGTTGCTAATGATAGCGCTTGTTTGAAGAGTTGTGTATCTCAGAAATGTTGTCCATGTGTTACTGGAGATGTCATGTTGTAAATGGTGGCATTGCAGATGTGGCATTTTCCAGCGGAAAAGTTGGGGACTACCTCTTCATGGGAAACTTTGTGTACACTGTGAGTTTTTGAGTGGGCTTTGGTTTGAATGAATGTTGAATAAACAGAACATTTTTCCTTTTACCGCCATCATAGTTGCCAATCATTACTGAAATTTTCATTTGTTTGTATGTTTGTTTTATAACTAGATTTTAAGTTTAGTGAAAATGAAATTACTGTTTTTGTCAATATTTTTAAGATTATTATATTGTGGAGGAAAAAAAAAATACAAGGAGAAACGGAAAAGTTGCAAAGAAAAAAAGAGAGAGAAATTTGGGATATCTGTATGTGTTGCAATGTGAATATGGTATTCTGTGCATATGTACAGAATGATATTTTCCCTGATCTTGGAGTTAGGAATGCATGTATATGCATTTTCTACACTATTTAGAAGCAAAAAAACAAAACATAACAATTGGCACACACACATAAAAAACACATGCACACACACACACACACACACACACACACACACACACACACACACACACACACACACACACACCACAGTGATCACACTCTTCCAGAAAGCTTCCAAATAGAGGCTCATCTCACTCTGAGTAAGCAGGTTTATTCTAGCAAATTACGCATTTCCAACAGGGACAAAAATGTTCTCTTTCCCTGTTGACATTCCCTGATTAAGTAGACATTTTAGCATGAATGTCTGTTTATGAAGAGAATTTTTGCTTTGTCCTGGACAACTGAAATCAACTATCATGGATCTCACCTATGAAAATAGAAAGACCATGATGAGAAAGCTGTTTTTGTCTTTTTTTTCTTTAAGGGGCTGCTGTGCTGCCTTCTGTTCTGGGTTGCTGGTTTTAAGAACAGTTTGTATGGTTACAAATAAGTCACACAGATCGCATACTCCATTAGTAATGCAAGCTTTGAGGATATACAAAATACAGGCTGCTGAACATACACATCTGCTGATCACAAATATAAATCTCTCTTCTTAACATACGTTTTCATGGCTTCTTGTGTTGGAAATCTTTTTGAAATTTCCGGAGTTTTCAGATGCATATAGAAACTCCTGACACATGCATATTTAGGAAAAATGCTAAACTCCTGGACTCATTTATTGTCATGTGAACTCAAAGATTTGCAGACTTCCGAACACATGCATTGTGAGGTCACAGATGTTACCCCAGAACACATTATCTGGATGCAGTGGATTGATTACTCTTTAACATATTGCGTGGATGCAGATGTTCTCACAGACAGCAGCATCATGATGTACAGCACAGTGCTAGTGTGTTGTTAGATTGTTTTTGTGCCCAGGTGTTCTAGAAATGTGTGTGTGTGTGTGTGTGTGTGTGTGTGTGTGTGTGTGTGTCTGTCTGTCTGTCTGTCTGTGAGAGAGGGAGAGAGAGCAGGGATAAAATTCATTGAGTTGTGAATGTCCCGTTGCAGTATGTGGTTGTGACCGTGTGCCTGAAGGCAGGCTTGGAAACCAACGCCTGGACCTGGGTAAGGACACACCCAGTCCTGCGCATACATGCAGGCACACACACACACACACACACACACACACACACACACACACACACACACACACACACACACACACGCATGCATGCATGCATTATTATTTACTATTGATTAAGAGTACTTATATAGTGCCTAGCTTCTGTTGGAGAGCAAGCTCTAAGTGCTTTACAATCCTAGTTCTCATTTACACAATGGACTGCCTACCTAGGTACATTTGACTGAAGAACTGCCTGCTGGAGCTACATTGTTGTTTCTCATGTCATTCAATGAATATGAATCACTCATGGTTTGTTTGTTTTTTAATCTTCATTCTTTCAATTTCGCGCAGAGTATATGCTATGTGTAGCATTTCATCTCTACCAGTAGTTAAACTGGATGTCTCTTTTGAAGGTTAGTGATGGGATTTTACATGTCGCAAGATGTTATGCAAGCATTCACACATGGAATCTTGGTTTATAGTCGCATTCAAAGGATTTTTCTGGAAATAGAGTGGGAACCAATGATAACTTTGAGCAAAAAATACCCACCAGACTGAAATATCCTTGTGGATATTTTTTTTTAAACAGGATTTGAAAAGTCAAGCATATTGGCTTGGGCTCCGAGCATGGCCTAGTCTTACCCGCCATTGGGATTTGAGTTGTATAGCTACCACATCGTGAATTGTTTTGTTGTTTGTTTCTTTTTTAGTTTGTGATCTTTTTCAGAGTCGGGCTTTTCAGGATGTGATCTTTTTACCCCATATGAGTTTGACCGCTCTGAATGGACACTGTATGATCACTTGGGCTGTCTATTAGTAATGGTTAAACACTATAAACTCTACAGTTTTTCACCTGACAATGCAGAACTTAAGGAGACTTGTCGTAGCTCAACGTAGATCAATAGGATGTTTTCAAAATCTTTTGGACAGAATGTCTGGGTGTTTAGGAAAATGTTGTCTTTTTTTAAACTATTCAGATAGTTTCAAAAAAAGAAAAAAAAAACAATATGGATTGTTTTTAGCAATTCTTATAAAACGTACATGAATAAATCAGTTTTTTTCCAAAATGATATCTTGTAACTAAAGAGTTAGATTTGATGACTGATATCTTGCAACTTATGAGTCATATTTGAACGTGAAAAGAATTCAGTTTTTCTGGCTTGATCAGTTGGTAGGGAGTGGACTTTACAGCACAGCCAGTGACTGTTCACTTTGTCCTGTTGTGTGACCGTAGAGAAAACTTGGTTTACTTAACTTTTGCCTTTCTAGCACAGCCTAAAACTCAGCTTACTGTCCCAGCAACAACTTTAGTTTTTCTTTGATGGCATGGTTTGGAATCGACCATCAGAGTTAGCAGTTTTTCTTTGGTGGCATGGTTTGGAATAGACCATCAGAGTTAGCAGTTTTTCTTTGGTGGCATGGTTTGGAATAGACCATCAGAGTTAGTTGCCTTGAATGAGAAATAGACATCAGAGTTATTTTCCTTGAATGAGAAGCTGCTTTCATAGTACCAGAGCATGCACAGTGAATGAGTGATAACCTGAGTTTATGCTGGCTTGAAATCATATTAACCATAAAAGTCCACAAAAGCTGTTAGTTGGAAGCAGCTTGGTCACGAACATTGACTTCTACGTTAGACTTGGTGAAAAATGGTTAAAATGAGGAGCTGATTTAAAATATGTTTCAGTCATTTTCAAGAGCAATTGGTCCACATCAGATGTCCTGCACTCAGATGAATCCCTCTTTACCATACATACCCTAGCATAACATGGCTTCGACGTTGACTGAAACAGCATTTTACCTGTTTTGTCAGATCTCATCCCGTGAATGCTTACCTGTAACTGCCTAATCTGTATGTAGAACTGTTCTTGTGGTTCTGTGCAGTTGACTCACCTGGCCATCTGGGGCAGCATTGCTTGCTGGTTCCTATTCCTCATAGTCTACAGTCACTTTTATCCCGTCATCAGCCTCGCCCCGGAAATGATTGGCATGGTGAGTCACACCTGTTGTGATCGAGTGAATGCACTGGATGTACGCAAGGCACCCACCTGTCAAGCTTGACTGCAGTCTTTGCTGAGCAGGTTGAAGTTAGATGTAATACCTTTCGCTAACTGATGGAAGAATGGGGAACAAATGTTAGGGAATAAAGTGGGTTGAAGTTGGTAATGTATGCCCATCCTCCACCCTGTTTTCACCTCCCCCCATCCCCCCTGCCTCTCCTTCCTTTCCCCTGAATCCAGAATGCAGTGCCTGTGCCTGTGTGGTTGTGTTTGATTCATATTGTGGTTTTTATCCATTTGTAATGCTTTGTTTCTGTCTTTGACTAAATGATTGGATAGATCGATAATTGGTTGAACAGCGTATTTTTTTGTGGGGGAAAATGAAGAAGATTGACAAGAGTTTAGTCCCCCGAAGTCGAGTGTGGCTGCCCATGTGGCGGGGTAATCAAAAACGGTCACACACGTAATGTTCTCATCCGCAGCTGATGCATTTGTACCATAGTGTTCAAGTACTTCGGCTGTTTGGATGATCCCTGGAGTCTTTTAGCCAGGGTACGACAACAACAACAACAACAACAACCACAAGAGTTTAGTACTACTCTAGTTGCAAGTGCACTTTGAACTACAAAGTATTAAGATGAAAACAAGTCTTAATGTTGATGAGTGGAAAAGATGAAAGAACAGGTAAAGCAAAGTAACCTACTCTGTTTCAGGAAGTCATTGGCCATAGAGAGAAGTAGTGTGTTTTTTAGCACTAAAAGCAGCAAAAAGTGCTGATCAACTGTGCTCATCAGAGAACTTATGAGCATATGGTGCCTTGACAGTCTCAAAATTTGATCAGTGTGCCAAATATTGTCTGCTTCAATAAATTCCAGTTTGGCGAGAACCCTTGGGCGATCGCATCCATTACTGATTCCTTTAAATTTGCTATGGTAATGACATTGGTAAAGGGATAGTGGGGAATGAAAATGGAGAGTTTGTGTTATACTCCCTGTTGGCTATATACTTCACCATTTTCCAGACTCTATTCCCTCCCTACCTTCCGCTTTGGCGCCAGGTCTCGGGTCAAACCATACACCAGGCCTCGCTGAATGACTTTGAATAGGAAGTTGACAATGGGCTTATCGGGACGGAAGATGGGGTGACATAACGTACTGTCTTATGGACTGCATTGGCCATAGGAAAAATTTTGGCCTGACAGAAGCTGGTCAACTGCCGTGAATGCTATGGTCCTGACATGGTAATTATATAGCCAAACATGGAGTCATACACAAACTTCCATGTTGGAAGTATAACAGCCAAACAGGGGGTATGACCCAATCTCCACATTCTGGTCAGATGGCTGGTGGGGTGGGTGGGTGGTTGGTTGGTTGGTTGGTCTGTCTGCCGGCTGGTTGATGGATTGTCTTTATGTGTGCAGGATCGCTATGTGCTGGGATGCTGGCTGTTCTGGCTGGGCCTCATTCTCATTCCCTTCGCCTGTCTGTTGAGGGACTTCTCCTGGAAGGTGTAAGTGTGGACTGACTGCTCCTTGAAGGTGGAAACGTTGACAGATTTCTCCTAGAAGTTACATGTGTTGGGTGACCTCTTCTGGAATGGAAGTTGCAAACTTTGACAGACTTCTCCTGTTTACATGTTATCAGACTTCTCCTGGAAGGTGTAAGTGTTGACAGACTTCTCCCGGAAGGTGTAAGTGTTGACAAGGTGTGAGTGTTGACAGACTTCTCCGGGAAGGTGTAAATGTTGAAAGGCTTCTCCCAGAGGGTGTAAGTGTTGACAAACTTCTGGAAAGTGTAAGTGTTAACAGACTTCTGGTAGGTGTGTTGACAGACACTATCTGGAAAGTATGTGTTGACAAGCTCCTGGATGGTGAAAATGTCAACAGACTTCTCCTGGAAGGTGTAAGTGTTGACAGATTTCTCCTTGAAAGTGTAAGGGTTGACAATGTGCTAAAAGGTGGAGGTTTTTACATACATCTTCTGGAAGGTGTAAGTGTTGATCAGACTTCTCCCTGAAGGTGTACGTGTGACTTTTCCTAGAAGACATAATTGTGGACAGATTTCTTCTGGAAGGTGTAAGTGTATGACACACTTCTCCTGTGAGTGGTACATGTTAAATGCCTTCTGCTTGAAGATGTAAATATTGACAGATGCCTTCTGAAAGGTGTAACTGCTGATTGAATTCTTCTTAAAGGTGTAAGTGTAGATACACTTCTCTTGGAAAGTGTAACTGTTGACCAACTTCCCCAGAAGATGTAAGTGTAAACACACATCTCGTAAAAGTGTAAATGTGGACAGACTTCTTCTGGAAGGTGTTATGTTGATTGACTTCTCATGAAAGATGTATTGATTGACTTCTCCTGGAAGATGTGGAGGTGTAGGTATACACATAATTTTCCTGGAAGGTGTAAGTGTGGGCTGACTTCTCTTACAAGATGTAAGTGTTGGCTGACTTCTCCTGAGAAGTGTATGTGTTGACTGACTTCTGGAAGGTGTATATGTTGACTGACTTCTCCTGAGAAGTGTATGTGTTGACTGACTTCTGGAAGATGTAAGTGTTGACTGACTTCTCCAGAGAAGTATATGTTTTGACAGACTTCTGGAAGGTGTATGTGCTGACTTCTCCCGGAGGGTGTATTGTTGACTGACTTCTCCTGGAAGATGTAAGTGTTGACTGACTTCTGAGAAGTGTATGTGTTGACCGACTTCTGGAAGGTGTATATGTTGACTAACTTCTCCTTGAAGATGTTATGTTGACTGACTTCTCCTGAGAAGTGTATGTGTTGACAGACTTCTGGAAGATGTAAGTGTTGACTGACTTCTCCAGAGAAGTGTATGTTTTGACTGACTTCTGACAGGTGTGTAGTCGACTGACTTTTCGTGGAAGATGTAAGTGTTGAGTGACTTCTGAAAGGTGTGTAGTCAACTGACTTGTCCTGGAAGATGTAAGTGCTGACTGACTTCTGAAAGGTGTGTAGTCGACTGACTTTTCCAGGAAGATGTATGTGTTGACTGACTTCTTCTGAAAGATGTGTTCTGGAAGGTGTTTGTTTTGACTTACTTCTCACAGAAGATGTATACATTGACTGACATCTGGAAGATGTATGTGTTGACTGACTTCTCCTGAAAGGTGTATGTGTTGACTGACTTCTCCTGGAAGGTGTATGTGTTGACTGACTTCTCCTGGAATGTGCTTGTGTTGACTGTCTTCTCATATAAGGTAGTGTGTTGACTGACTTCTCCTGGAAGATGTATGTGTTGACTGACTTCTCCTGGAAGGTGTATGTGTTGACTGACTTCTCCTGGAAGATGTATGTGTTGACTGTCTTCTCATATAAGGTTATGTGTTGACTGACTTTTGTAAGGTGTGTATGCTGACTTGCTTCTCCTGATATGGCCTCTTGTGGTGGGTGACCAAGTAACACACAATGCAAGATAAAGTTTACTGGGTTAAACCTGTGGGCAGATTCAAGCGGACGTACTACAAGACGACACGTCAACATGTGCAGGAGATGGAACTGGCCAATAAAGAGGCCATCATCAATGGCTCCCCACGCAAAAAGGCCAGGTTGGTGGGCATGTCAGAGGTTATAGGACAGAGGTCACACAGGGGTCATTTTAGAGGTTGTAGGTCAATGGTTTCATGGGGGGTGATGACAGAGGTAGTGTTTCAGTTGCTGTGTAGGTTCATGGTAGAAGTCACAGGTTAGTGGCCATGCATGGATTGTGCTGGAGGTGGCAGGTCAGTGACTGTGCAGGAGTTATGTCAGAGGTCAAAGATTAATGAACATGTAGGTGTGGTATGAAAGAGTTGACAGATCAGAGGACAGAATGTCTGAATGGAGAAATGCCAACCACATGGTCATATAGGCTTAAAGTGCTACAACAGATAGTATGTTTGAGAACATGCATTTTCATAAAATGGAACTCAGAAATACCAGCCACAAGATTACAGTGTATGAAAGTGCTGCCCAAAACACGAATTGATAAAGAAATAGTACCGCTGGCCTTAATACTTTCCAGACGGGCGCGGCAGAGCAACGTCGCTTCCCTGCATGCGCGTGCACCGCACGTGCTTGCAGCCGTTGCAGACACGCGATTTTCGCACTTTTTTATTTCATTTTACGTCTCCTAATATAAACCTAACAAGCAATTGTTATATATCAACGGAAAGGGTAAAGTGCGGACTTTGTAATGAGCATAGAATTAAATACATTTGGGGTAAAATAGCAACGCTACAGTTACGGAAACAACATAAGTAAAACGTAGGTGAACACAATCTTGTTTACGTTTGTTTGGTTAGTATGACAACAGCAAATGAGGAAGAAAAGGGGCATAAAATTTCGCTCTTACTTTGAACAGATGCAGAGAAAGCCTGAGGTATTCAGTGTGTGTAATCCAAGTGAATTTTTTTTTTTTTTTAAGGAAATTAAATCATTGCACACAGTACACACTTTTCACTGTTTTGGCTTCAGATGATAAGATGCATAAAACTATTTAGTACACAGAGCAAATAAATCAAGCTCAGATTCTTTTCAATGAACTTGTGTACCTTTACCCCCCCTCATCCAGTAAACCACTTTGCTGAACCAGTTCTAAAACCATGTGTCATTCTTCTTCTGCCGGATATGTTAGTGAGGCGAGAAATTCCACACATGCCTTTCCAGTGCCGGACGGGTTTCTTTGTTCGGAACTACTCTGGGGTCACAAAGGTCATCGCTAGTGCATGTAAACTTACCCTTCCAGTGGCTAGAACCCTGTTCTAAATATTTGTGGCATCTGGACCCCTAGACGGTAGACGAGAGAACATTGCAATTTTTTATAGTTATGCCATCACGGATGCACGGCACATCCAGGCCATACAGCAGTGCTGCTGTCACCAGGGCACGGCTCGTTGTGGACGGGTCAACTGAGTTGCCATCACTCGCATGGCACGTCGCGAAAAGGTTATAGTGAAAGTGGCATTGAACACTGTCAGTGAAAGTGGCATTAAAAGGCTGGCTGTTCATGAGTTAACCTGCCATTGATTGACAGAAGAACTCTGTGTGCTTGATAACAGAATTGACTGATAAAAAGATGTCCCATGACAGGATGATCACAGAGAGGGCCCGTCTGCTCAGCTGCAGTCTCTTTGGACGCACCACCGGTCGTGTCCCCCAAGCCTCATCCGCCGTGCGTAAGTATCCGCCCAACATGCAACCACGAGGGTTGCTGCTTTGCCTGGTGCTGCTTTTTGAATTAAAAAAGAAGTTAGAAGAACTTTGGTCACGTTGTGGTCTTGTGGCAAAATCCTGTTTTCGTGTGCTGAATTTTGGGACCTTTTCAGTGCATAGCGTTTGCGCATTTTGCAATGCTACGGTGAAGTAAATGACATGTGGCCTCTTCCTGTAGGGGTATCAAGATCAGTGTTCTCAGGTAATAGATTTTAACCATTTTATGGTCAGTGGAGTTGAAGTTTCACTCTGGATTTCCTCAAAAGTGTAGCCCCTTAATTGGCTTTTGTAAACATCACAGGACAGCAACTCAGAGTATGTCCGCTGAGCCTCAACAAAACACTGCTTTGAAATGACCATGAGTGTTGATGGTGAATCACTTCCGAACCAGTAAGACTGCCATTTGAAGGGAAAAAAGAAAAAGGTTCTGAAATTTAGTACATACTAAGAAAAACACCTGCAATTTCACTAATTCAGAAGACCACATAGTTGAACAATGTTGGGAGAGCAACAAAGCAAGTTTGAGTTAGGTTAGCTGCTTGGTTAGAGAGGGAAAAGCTGCCAGATTTGGACTTTGGTTTGGAGAGACATAGAGCTCCTGGGTTGACTTTGTGTGGGTTTTTTGTCCTTTGTGAGGTAGATATATCTCATTGCTATTTAACTCTGCTTTGTCTGTAGCACTGTAGAGCCTTGAAGCTATATCTTGACGGTGTTTTATTAGAATGAGTGTGGTAGGGTATGTGCAAGGTGGTGGTGGTGTTCTGTGTGTGTGTGTGTGGTTGTGTATGAGTGAGTGTGTCTGTTTCAGTGTATTTTTGTCAGTGTGTGTGTGCAAGAGAGAGAAAGAAATGGAGAATGATGAGTGTTTGTTTGTATGACAAAGAGAGGGAGTGGCATTTCCTATATGTCTGTGTGAGTGAGTGTATTTCCTTTATGTCTGTGTGAGTGAGTGTATTTCCTTTATGTCTGTGCATGTGTGTGTGTGTGTGTGTGTGTGAGAGAGAGAGAGAGAGAGAGAGAGAGACTCTGAGAATGGCATTTGCTGGATTTGGCTGTGGGTGTATCTGTCGGTGTCTGTGTTGTGTGTGTTTGTTACTTTGTATGTATTTATATTCAGTTATGTTTGTGTGAGTGGCTAGCATGTTCATGATGAATGTGAAGGCAGGACGCCACATACATGTAGATGTTATGTGGGAAAGGGCAGAGAAGCCAAATTTGAAGACTTCACTGATCTTGGTGGTCAGTGAACGTTGTTCTACATGTGGTCTGATGAAACCCTAAATGTAGTCCTGTGGTGTGAATATAGCTGGCTAGTACAAGCCAGCTATCTGGTCCTCTGATTGCAGTTTTTTTTTCAGAGTTCCTGGTCTGAAGTAGACCAAGATCACTGAAGCACATTAGCACATTGCATCTCACTGTTCCATTATCATGCCTGAGTCACATTCATCTTCTCTGTAGTTTTTCAGTTCAGATCACACCAAAAAATATATATATGTATCTTGTGGTAGGTGTGACTAGCTGTTGTTGTTGCTGTTGTGCTGAAGTGCCGTGATGAAACATTGTCCAGGTGGTGTGATGATCTGTCCTTGTTAGAGGATTGTCTTGAGATATTGTGCAAGTTTTTGTGTGATGAAAATGTTTACATGAAGTGACATGCTGCTTTCTTTATTGACAGCACTAGGGATAGCAGTTTACAATGGCGCAAAGAATATTCATCAATGAGCAGAGCGCAGGCACCAAAGTGGCTCTGCAGCAATGCAGTGTCTATTCTGTTCAGAAGCGTCATGACAACTTTGAAGCTGCCGATGCTTGATTTCGGAAGAATTAACTTGGACGTGGCTTTGTTTGGGGCAGCTGGAAAGAGGGGAATGGGTTTAATGCCACCAAGAGGGCACTGGTGATTTAACTGCAAAGAAAACAAAAATAACAAAAACTCTATCTGAGAAAGGGATGCAAAACCTGGGTGCCTCAAATGACAGTTGGTCCCCTTTGGACACTTTTTGCTCACTTGAAAACTTCTCTCTTTCACATTTCAGCAGTTTTGCACATAAAGACTGAAAATGTATTGATCTTTTAATTACTAAGCTTACTTTCTTGAGAAATGTTCCTGCATACATCAGTCAATCCCAGTGGTTTCTTTATGTAAATAAGTGACTAAGTACTGCAGTCTAAATCCCACCAGAATTTGTATGGGAATTGAGAAGTGGATGTGGTTTACTGTTATGTAGTTTTACCTGACAGTGTGTTGTTAAAGTTTACATCAAATCTGTATGATTAATTCATTGAATGGGTAAACTTATACAAAATTGAACTTGTAGTTAAGGTATCTTTGATTGATTGGAAAAGAAATGCACAAACCCAAATCGGTATCAAGCACCCTGATGTTAACAGTTAAATTCTGTGGGCTGGTGAAAACATCGAGACGTAAGGAAAGCAGCATGTCATGCGTTGATACAACAGAGTGTGTTGAGTTTTGATGTAGTGTGCGCATGTTTGTTTTTTCCCTTCTCTTTTTACTATAGCCCCGATTCAAGAGATGGACCGTGAGTTCACTTATTTAATTGTTTATCTTTGCTTTTGTTTTCTAACTTTGCATGTTGTTGTCTAGATGGAAAAATCTGCATTTAATTTCTTGTTTCACCAGTTTATCTGTGTTGAAGCCATATCCTAATGCATGTGTTTGTATTAAATGGGTGTATGAGAGATGGACCGTGAGGAATGCCGACTATGTCAGTTTGAACGTAAATCCCAAATTCTGACCTCAGAGGTCTGGTCTGCGTGATTGATGCGAGACTGTCCTCCTATTGCTCAGATGTTCAAGCAGATTATTCCATCTTTTTTTTTTTTCGTTAGTCTATGCATGCTCAGTGTCATTCATGATCAGTTGTTGCTGTGATATTTGCACCATTGCATTTGTCAAACAGAAAGGCTTTTTGTTATGAGAACAGACATCTGCTTTAGACTTGAGAAGGGAAGAAAGCAAAAAAGGGAAAAAAGGAACAAATGGTGAGAAATGTCCAGCGTTCACGTCATTTTGGTGTATGATCAGCTCCTGACTTGTGTGGATTCAGAGACTTCTGCTGAAGACGCAGTGTACACGGCGGTCTGCCCAGATGGTATATATATATAGAACGTTTTCTGAATCCTCTCCCCAGGTAGCCACCCCCTTCACCCACCTCCCCTCTCATCACAGCATGGACGAACAAGAGGATGGCAGAATGGTAATAAACAGATTTTCCCAGCTGTGGCCTGAGCATCTGCCTGACTGTG
This sequence comes from Conus canariensis, assembly GCA_033310375.1. Taxonomy (NCBI): domain Eukaryota; kingdom Metazoa; phylum Mollusca; class Gastropoda; order Neogastropoda; family Conidae; genus Conus; species Conus canariensis. The sequence continues at coordinate 23,379,244 of CM065728.1, forward strand.
ATGCTGCCTGCCTCTGATGCTGCCTGTCTCGCCCAGTCCCTTCTGCTGCAGCGCTGGGCGTCCTGTGTCCTCATTTTTCCTCTGCCTTTCCTCTCCTTCTCTCTCTCTCTCTCTCTCTTTCTCTCTCTCTCTCTTTCTCTCACTCTCTCTCTCTCTCTCTCTCTCTCTCTGTGGACTGTGGCTTTTGCTCCCTGGCCTCATTCTTCCCTGACCTCCTTCTCCAGCACCCCATTGGCATGATGCCTGAGGCCTGTCCTTTCCACAAATTCCTCACCCTGTCACTACCAAGCTGCATAATCTGCTTCCCTTTTACCCACTCTACAGCTCACCACTATCCCCACAGTATTAACATTGCTTCCATCCACACCTTTCCTTCTCTGAACACCCCTGCCTTCTTACCTTGACACAAGTCATGCTCAGTTCGACACCCCTTCCTCGCCTGTTCTTCGCTAAAGTTCCCTTCAGTCATAACATGCTTTCTCTTGTCTCCCTCTTATCACGACACAGCTCCCTCCTATCTCAGCAAAACTCTCACAACACAACTGCCTCTTGCCTCAAACCAACACCGTCTTATCTCAACACAATTCCCTCTTATCATAGCACATTCATGCCCTGATTCCCTCTTATCCTAACACAACTCCTCCTCCTCTTGACAAAACTCCCTCATATCACAACTCCCTTTCACATCAACTCCTCTTATCTCAACATAACTCCCTCTTACCTAGATTCCTACTTCCAATAACGCACTTTCCCTTGCGCATGACTTCCTCTCGTCATGACTCAACTTCTTTCTTTTTACCACGGCACCATTACCCTTCATTCCCTCTCTGGCATGACAAGTTCCTCTTAGCATAGCACTCATCCTCTTAACTCATTGGTGACGTGCCAAAGTTGATTTTGTGTGTGCCCCATCAACAAAATTTGATATGCCAAAATTTTAACAAAGGTAGAATGTGCATGGAGGTGTCCTTGCACAGATGATCAAGCATTTGCTTACAGAGTCAGCAGTCGTGAGTTCAAACTACTCACAGGGTCGGTCTGTTTGAAAACCCTGTCTGTCCACCAAACAGTGTATGGATATTTGATTCAGTTCAGGGAAGGTTAAAGGCGGCAGGAGGACTGACTGCGCCTTCCCTCATCCCATATCCTTGACCCACTGAATCTCTTGACAGTTCACTGCTCCTCTGACCTATAGGCTATGGAACTGTAGAATGAGGTGATTTTTTTGTTATGCACATGTCAGCATCAGTTCAAGGAAGATTGTATAAGTCATTAGCTTGACCATGTTGCTACACACAATTCTTTCCAATAGATTAAGAAAACCCAGAGTAGTTTCCTCTCCACTTTTGTTTTTTTTAAGACAGGTTAGAGATCATTCTTTCCCCAAACAGGACGGTGGAATGAAGACAATACCCATTTCCAGAGGTGATCAGACTTGTGACAGATGAAGGATCTGATATTGATCCTATTTGTATGATGAAGGAAACATAGCCTAATTCTTTACAATCCATTGTTTATAGAGAGTTGGCACATTCTAGGGTGAGCACAAGTACGTTTCTCACATTTATTTATTTATTTTTTTTAATCTAGTGACATAATCTTCAAAAATTGTCGAAATTTGTAAGCAGTGCTCATGAAAAATCTGTTTGGGTATTCTAAAAGTAAATGCAATAAACTTTTACATCATGAAACTGTTTACTTCGATCATTCTTTTGTCAGTCTGTTGACTCATGAAATGTTGACGAGTCTATTTTCAGTGTGTCATCATTGAGTTCATGTGCATGATGACAGAACTAAAACGAAAACTGAAAGAGTTAATGCGCATGATAACAGAACGCAGACAAAGGTTGAAAGGATTTACATGTATGACCACAGGTGTGATGACGGAACTAAGACACAAGTTAAAAGGATTAATGTGTATGACAGCAGGGCTCAGGTTTACAATGCACTGCATGCGTAGTAGAAAAGATGTAATATGGAAGACAGAAGACCACATACGTGGGGAAGTCCCTGAAGACGTAAAAGGGTTAATGAGTATGGTGACAGAACTTAGTCTGAAAGGGTTAACAAGCATGATTTGAGAGTGAAGAGTTGTAAGATGTAATATTCATGATGATGGAATGAAAAGTTGAAAAGGAAAATGTACATGATAATAGACTTGAGACTGAAGCTGAGAGGGTAAGCGCATAACAGCAGACTGAAAGATTTAATGGCTATGAAGACAAAACTTATGTTCACAGAGCACTGTGTGCATGCTGAAAGACACAGACCTCTGATAACACACAGATGCTAATTTTCTCATGTGCCAGACTTTGGATATGAAAATGGAAAGGTAAAAAGAAAGCTTTTCAGGTTTGGTGGACTGGATGAAAAATGGTTTAGCATTTATGTCAGAGTAAATTGAAGGTGGACATAGTGGTTCTGTGAAGAACACAAAATAAAAGATAATGGATAATAGGATTCAGCTTGATGAAAGGTTAGCCCCTGAAAATGTAATTTTTGAAGTTCTGTCATCAGTACAAAACATGGAAATATGTCAAGCTAGTCAATGACTGCTTTAGATTTGTGACAAAATGAACATAAAACCCAGACCAAACTGAGGGTTTGAAGGCCCATCTTCTGCCCATGGAAATGGATTATAAGTGTTTAAGACAGTTAAGAAACAGAAGAATTTGTGCTGACACCAGTTCCCAACATGATCAGCTGATTTTCCAGGTGTGACTGGCTCTAACATGACCAGAAGAGAAAAACATTCAGATTTAACTGGGGAAGAAAACTGGTGCTCAGGTTTGTGTACACCTTTGCAATATTCAGATCCACAGCAGACCAAGTGTCTGGGTTTTGGAAGCACTCTAGTTGTGATTTCTGATGCATCAGGGATTGTATTCTGTGTTCTTTTGGTTTTACTTATTGTGTGCATGTGGATGCCGTTTTTGTTGTCTGGTTACATAAAGCATGCCTTGATGATGTTGCATGGCAGCAGTATGGCTCATCATCTTTAGCTGCATTGCTCATGGTTTGTTTCATTGCTTATGATGATGCAAAAGGTAGGTCGTCTGTTTATTTGCATTGGGGCATTGCTCATAAAGCTGTGCATCATCAGTGAACTGTGAAAGAGAGTGAATTCTGTGTTGGTGGTATCATATAAACCAAAACAACGAACAAGCAAAAGCTTAGACAGCAGTGAGCAGTGTTTTTGTCATTTATGAATGCTCCATAGGAGAAATGGGGGGGGGGGGGGGGGGGGGGGGGGGGGGGGGGACAGGGATTGCACTAGGCACAATTGCTAGCAAAATTAGATAAGGTAAAACTGTCCTCCTTTTCAGCTGTTCTTATTTCAGTTGTCCTTTACTTCGGCCATCTTCACCTATCCTTTATATCTGCCACCTTTAGCTATCCTTTACCTCAGCTGTCTGCAGCAGTCCTGTACTTCAGCTCACTTCAACTGTCCTTGACCTTGGCCCTCCTCAGCTATCCTTCACCTCAGCTACCTTTAACTGTCCCTTACTTCAGCTGTCTTCAGGTGTGTCTTCAGCTATCGTTTACCTCAGCCTTCTTAGTTTTTTTTCTTCTAATATTGTACCTCGGCTTCAGCTGTCTACCATAGCCCTCTTCAGTGTCCTTTACCCCAGCCGCCTTTCGTGTTGTCTTTGACCTCAGCTCTCTTCAGTGTCCTTTACCATAATTCTGTGTGGTGTTCTTTACCTCAGCCCTCTTCAGATATTGGTTACCTCGGCCATCTCTAGCAAATCTTTACCTCAGCCATCTCTGGCTAATCTTTACCTCGGCCATCTTCAGATAACCTTTACTCTCAATCATCTTCAGATAACCATTACCTTAGCCATCTTCAGCTAGCTGTTACCTCAGTCATCTAATTCAGCTAACCTTTACCTCAGCCATCTCTAGCTGTTCTTTACCTCAGCCATCTTCAGCTAACCTTTACTGTCAGCCATCTTCAGATAGCCATTACCTCAGCCATCTTCAGATAATCTTTACCTCAGCCTCTTCAGATAATCTTTACCTCAGCCATCTCTAGCTAATCTTTACTTCAGCCATCTTCAGATAACCATTACCTCAGCCATCTCTAGCTAATCTTTACTTCAGCCATCTTCAGATAGCCATTACCTCAGCCATCTTCAGATAATCTTTACCTCAACCATCTCTAGCTAATCTTTACTTCAGCCATCTTCAGATAACCATTACCTCAGCCATCTCTAGCTAATCTTTACCTCAGCCATCTTCAGATAACCGTTACCTCAGCCATCTTCAGATAACCATCACCTCAGCCATCTCTAGCTGATCTTTACTTCAGCCATCTTCAGATAACCTTTACCTGCAACCATTTTCAACTAACCTTTACTCTCAATCATCTTCAACTAACCTTTACTCTCAACCATCTTCAACTAACGTTTACTCTCAATCATCTTCAACTAACCTTTACTCTCAGCCATCTTCAACTAACCTTTACTCTTCAGATAACCATTTCCTCAGCCATCTCCAGCTAATCTTTACCTCAACCATCTTCAGATAACCTTTTCTCTCAATCATCTTCAGATAACCGTTACCTCGGCCATCTTCAGCAAACCTTTACTCACAACCATCTTCAGCAAACCTTTATCTCGGTCACCTCCATCTGCCTTTTTGTTTGAAATGTCTTTAGCTATTCATGAAAATCATTAAACATTGTTTATTTTGATGGTGTGCTTGGACTCAGCCAGTTCACCTTTTTCTTGGCCTCTGCCAGCTTCTCTCTTCTGTTATGTCCATGACATCAGTCAGCATGTCAGATTCTTGGTACCATGGCGTCCACTCTGCACAAGCTTGCAACTTCCTTGACCTCAAGGCAATTTGCGGCCTTGACCTCTTCCAGCTTGTGTCCCTGTTCTCAGTAGTCTTCTGTCCACTCCTTGACCGTAACTGTCTTCCACCCTGTCCTTCATTTCTCTCATTTGATTTATTGGTTTATTGATATCCACCTTCCAAGACTGCTTAATTGTGGACTTGAATTCTGAAAGTCTTTTTTTTTTTTTCTTAGGTTACAGTAGTTTTACATGTACATGTATTTTTGAATGTCAGCAGTTATCAGGGAAAGAGGAGGGTGTGTGGGGTGGGAAAGAAAGGAAAGGAAAGGATGATGATTAATACTGTTGCTCAACCCCCCCCCCCCCCCTCCCCCCCCCTCTCCCTGTCTCTCACATACACATCTTACAACAGAGAGAAGAGTACTTTGTGCTATACTCAATCCCTGATAGCAGTACAGCAGCAGCTGACATAGGATTCTTTTTCAGTGTCTCCCAGCCGTTGCTGATCTTCTGTTCTTCAGGTATACTACTGTGCACTCAGCAAAGGCAGTCAATGTCCCATGCAAGCTTTCCTTTTCTTTTTCTTTACATTATTGCTGGGTTTTTTTTGTTTTTTTTTTGATGTGTCACTGCTCCTGTTGATTTATGTCGGGAGGAGTCCTCGTGGGTACTAATTTCCCCATCCAGTTCTGGGCGCAAGATGATTCATGTGTTTATGTTGCAGGAACTGGATCTACTAACCGATGAAATAAGATTTTGTTGTTGTTGTTGTTGCTATTAACATTTGCTTCCAAGATTGTCTTCCATTTATGCCACCACCTACACCCCCCCCCCCCACCACCACCACCCCTCCCCCCCCCCCTTTTTTTTTTTTTCCCCCCATATTCTGATGTGCATCTGATGTTTGCTTTTTCATCAATGGATATTTGATGTTAACCTTTCAGGGTGACGGTGTTGGCTGGCTTATTATTTTTTTCAGTTTTGGGTTTGTTTTTTTTCCTGTGCCTGCATTAATACGTGGAAGGCCAGTGGTATTAAGGCATGGTGGTGAGGCTTTGCTTGGGAAAAAATTTCAAGGTTTATTTGGAAGGGTTATTGAGGTGTGTTGGGGAAAGATGTCTTACATACATAATAAATATATCTCTTTATGTCTTCACCCCCAGGTAAAGATGTACATGTAATGAATATAGGCAGTCATGTCCAGAAAAGGTATAACATGCGTATGTGAGATGTAGGCCCTCTTGTCTTCTTCTTTTTTTTTTTTTTTGGAAAGAGGGGAAGAAAAATGCAAAGGAAAAAAATGAATGTGAATTCTTTGAAGTTGGTAGTATATCTAGAGAAGAGATGGTTGTATTACATGATCTCTAGCAAGCGACAGCATGTGTGTCTTATTGAAAACCACCAGGTGGCTAACACATACATAGATGTTCTAATTCATGTATGCAAAAAAGGAAAACACTGTTTACTGTTCTATTTACAGATCTTTGCACCCATACACTTTAGTATATTTTTTAATGAAAAATACATGTAATGCATTACATTGCTAAACAAGACAGCAAATACAAATGCTATAAAGCGTCTTCTCATTTAATGTAAAAGTCTCTTTTTCCCTTTTATGATATCACTATCAGCTTTTCGTGCTGAAACTGTTCTGTTGGTCTCTGTTTTCATCTTCAGTTTTCATTGAGAAACTCGGTATAGAAACTACTGAGAAGAAAGAATTTACCAAAATTTCCCAGTTTTCTCCACCTTTAGTTGAAGAATACTTCTAACAGCAAATTTTGTGTCCACTGATAAGATTTTGTTTTGTTTTGTTTTGTTTTTGTCTCATCTTTTGTGCCACTTCATGCCACACGTACCGGCTCCCCATCCACAACCACAGCCTGGCTTGTCCTGCCACAACCCCGGCACTAGCAATCTACAGGGTGCAGTCAATGTCAAGTCATCATGAGGCAACCCACCAGAGGAGACATTGTTGTAGTGTTGGCGAGTCACTTCCATGGTGTTCCACTGGTGCCTACAAAGCATCTTCTAAGCCCCCTACTGATGACAATAATTGCTTATTCGCGGAGCGAGCTCTTCCTCCAAAGACCTCAACCCCATCAGTCCAACTACAGCCTCTAAGAACTTAATGTTATTGGTGACCCCAAATAACATGGAAAGGAAATCGAAACTGAGGTCATCGTGAGTGCATCATGAAGGGCCATAGAGTCTGAGACTTTTTGCGTGCTGATTGATAGGGATGAGGATGATGAAGGTTCTCCAGATTTCCATTCTTATCCGAGACAGCATGACAAGGCTATACCCTTTGCTTACTTTCATAGTATATCCGGGCATCAACCAAGCCCAAAAGATACCAGACACATGGAGTGTTGGTCAGGAAACTTGAGCAACATTCTCAGAGACACATCCATTAAGTGCATGAATCTCAAATATGTGGTCCCAGCTGAGCCCATAGCAAACTCACCCCAGGATAGGAGCCAGTCGAGGCAGAAAAATCCCACAAGTAAATGGCTTTGATAGGAATCAAAACCACAATCTCCCAGCCATAAGTCTGCGCCACTGACCACTTTGCCATGGCAGCTGGTTCAGGTAAGGGGAGATGTTGAGCATGGCACCTGAGCTGGTGCTACATGAACTGTGTCAGCCCTCAAGTTGGGGGAGGGAAGGGGGGGGGGGGAGGGGGGGGGGGGTAGGTCAGCCTCAGTCGTCAGTGAACCACCTTGTACATACATTTGAAAAGGCTGAGGAAGCCACTTGCACCTGTCCATTCCTAATGCAGCAGGATATATGCCAAACTGATGTACCACATCCTCAATCTGATGAGTTATATTTTCAGCATTGACATCTTCTCTTGACATTGTTACTAAAGCAAGTGCTAAAACATGTATGCGCAGATTGGTAACTTAGTCAGGATGTCCTGCTACATATCATCTCATTGTACTAGCTGAAAGGTGGTTTAGATTTCTTGTCAAAGTAAATTGAATGTAGAAGGAAGGTTTGCATGACAGATGCAAATTCAAAGGCAATGGGTATCAACAGTCAGCATCATCAGATGTTTGATAAACCCATGAAAGCATAATGTACGAAGTTAAGATTATCAGTTCACAAGACTTGAGCATCAGCATGTCCAGTCTAAAAGAATTGGAACATGTTTGGTGGTGGTTTGTTTTAGTCCATTAGCTGGCATCCCAGTGTATGGCAAGAGACCATATTTCACACATATAGGTCTGACTGGGTGAGATTTGAACTTCCTAACTGTAGGCTAAAGATGTGCAGCTGTCTTTAGTGGTCCAAGTTTAGGGAATTACATTCCTCATGACCTGAATATAGAGCTTTCACAGATGTTTTTTTTTTTCATGTCTGTGTGTTTGAATCTCTTTCTAGTGCTTTAAACTGTTTTGCCTCCATTTTCACTTTTACCCTATGTGTGTGTTTTTGTGGTTTTTTTTTACCATCTCCATCTTTTGCATACTGCCAAAATGGCCAGGGGCATTTGAATTGTATTGATAATTGATAAAGATGAGGCTGATCATGATTATGCTAGGGAACATCCTTTTGTGTTCGAGAGACATGATGGGGTTTCACTTTCTTTCCTGATCTACTCTTCTCCAAACACAACCTTAAAGTTAAGAGACTCCTGAGAGCTGGTCAGGTAAGACCGTCTTTGACACAGTTCTCAGAGGGATGACAACCGACTGTGGGTTTCTGGCTGAGCCAATAGCTCCATCACTGGATGGGAGGAGCTAGAAATGAGGCTTTTGGTTGTGATCAGTTACCTTTTCCGATGTGTCTACCCTTCCCATCAAGGCTGCCAGGGCAGCTTAGCTGATAAGTCTACTAGAACATCAAGTTTGCTGTCTGATGCAAGTTCAACGACCAACATGAAAGTTGCAGTTTTTGCTGCCCATCTTAACTTAATTTGGAGATGACATTTTTGCAAGGTCCCCTCTACCATAACTGCATCCCCCCCCACCCCTTCTCACTCTGCTGGGATGGTTGTCATTGTTTGCCTTTCTGGGGATGGGTGAGGACGTTGAACCAGAATGCGACAACAGACCCTCTAATCTTGCACTCATGATGCTGTAATGGCTACACCTTGGTGGCTGGCTTACTTATCTTACATGACATTACATATGGTTAGTAATGTTGTCTCTTCTTGTGTTTTGAAATATTCTTCCACTGCATTCAAATGACATGGAATCTGAAAGATTATAGATCAGTTGCAGGACTGTAGAGGTTAGATGAATTTAAGAAAATGTGCCTGGTATCTTTGGAGTCGGAACCAGTCCAGGTCATCTCATTGAGATGGAATCAGGGTGTTGAAGCTTTTTTTTGTTTTTCCTTTTTCTTATTCATTAGCATCAATAGTTCAGCAACTCTACTCACCGGTTATTGTCCATTAAACAAATCTGGAAGACATATCAAGAATCAGAATGTGCAAGCAGAAATGCATTTTCAGTGTTATGAAATATGCTAACAACCGCTTTCAGTTTTTATTTGTACCTTTAGATTTAAAGGCTTTTGTTCTGTTGAAATTGTTTAGAAATGAATGTTGATGTGATTGGATGTGATTATGTGCCATTTGATATATGACTAATATGAATTGAGCACATATTATTTAACAGTTCAAAAATAGACTGCATTCTTCACCCAGATTTTGCTTATCAAATATGTTCAGTTTGGCTTTTCCCATCGAGTCTACCCACCCTTCCCCTTTTGTGTGTATGTGAGGGGGGAGGGGAAGAAGGGTGTTGAGGTTTTTAGTGAGCAAGGCAAAATGGGAGAGGAAGGAGAAAGCTGATTGTCATCAAGTTCTTTTAAGCACTTAATTTGTCCGTCTCCAAGAACTTGCGGTCTGTGATGAGTAAATTATTGTTATGATCATGATGACGAATGTTTTCATTCTATGAGGTTGGGTTGGCTATAAATGTATATACATACCCTGTACATTTTGAGGAGAGAGGGGTTCAGTTGCCTTTAGTGGAATGATAACGATGTCCATGTGGGTGTGTTGGGGGGGGGGGGGGGGGGAGGGGGTTGGAGAGTGAAGTGGTAGTGGGGATGTGCACAGCTGTGTGCTGAAATGTGCTTCCTCCTGTGTGGGCAGACGGTTACGCCTTCTCTCAGGAAGAGCATGGAGTTGTTCCTCAGGTATCGTACTGTGCAATCTGTCTGTCTCATACCTTGGTTAAAAAACAAAGAAAAAAGTACCTCTTTGAAATTATCCTTATCAATGCATCAACTAGCTTTCCGGTCACAAACTTCATGCAGAACCGGCTGATTGAGTGTGTTTTAAGAAACAATGAATAAGTTCTTAACAAACATGAAATAGATGGACACCAGAAACTGAATGTGAAGACTGCTTAAGACTATGCCAAATTTTGGTCAGTATTTCAAACATCGACATGGCCATGCATTAAACTTTTATCAGTTATGGAAACCAGTTGTATATTTTAAAAGCAGGAAAGGGTTTTAGGGCTGTTAATACAGTAAGAATGTTTAACATTATTGAGTTGGCATACAGAGTCGTTTACAATATGATGAGCACCCACCACAGTTGAATGGGCTTGCAATTTGACTACACTTCTGTGGCTCTACTGGAGTAATATTCCTGAAGGTCGTCAAGTGAAGACAGAAAACTAACGATTGTGGCTGATTGCACGGTCATTTCAATCCAAGACAGCAACGGGAAGATGGTCACATAAAGAATCTGAACCTGTTGAGTTGCTGTATAGGTAAGAGGACCATATTCATTTAGTGTTACATCCTCTGAGATGACACTTTCCATCCTAAGACTACACTTGTTAGCTTCCCATTGTACACTTAGGTGTCTTAGGGGGGGGGGGGGGGGGTAAACAGGTCAGAGGTAGGGGAGAAGGCGGAAATAAGGATGAAAGTGTGGCAAAGAGAAATGGGTCAAAAGGAGGACACAGGTATAGGAGAGAGCAGAATACAGAAATGGGGATAAGATAAAGGCGTAGGGTGGGAAAGTAGGTTGAAATGAGGACTTGGGTGTTGGAAGGAGCAGAAGACGACACCAGTTAGGACAGGCGTTTCGTGGAGAGGAAAGAAATAAAGACAATGCCATCGGGAGAGAGAGAGAATGGAGGGCAAGGCAGAAATGATGCAGAACTTTGGTAGAGAGAATGGCAAAATAGGCCACATATGTTTGTTTAGGTGGAGAGAAAGACACGGTCAGGAATTGGGCCCCAGTGAAAAGAAAAATAGAAATAAGGATACCAGTGTTGGAGTAGGAGGAAAGGGAGGCAGAAGGAAGGACACAGAGGTTGGGCTAAAAGTAGACGGAGGGAGTGAAAGGTGAGGGGGGGGGGGGGATATAAGGGGTGGATTGGGAGAAAGGTGGGTGTTCAGTTGGATGGGGAGAAAGGTGGGTGCTCAGTCAGGAGAGAGAGGAAAGCAGAAATGAAAATACCAGGTTTATGGAGAGCCAGGCAAAAACAAAGACACAGGTGTTGGATCAAGGTAAAGTAATTCCTGAAACTGTCAGATCGGAGGCTGCTGAGCAAAAAGGGGTTATTTCGACAACTATCTGTGAGTGTGCTGGCTGTGATCTTTGCACTGACGCTTGAGCCACTAGCACTGGTTTGCAGGCGCAGTACATCCGTGCATACGATACCACCAAGGACAAGCCGGAGGGCCTGTGATTTGCCATGTGGTCACCCGTCTTCCCGCCGCTCATGTCCTCCTCCGGCCTCTGGCTCTGCCCACAGCCAACCATGGAACCGAGGTCTGAAGGGATCTGGGAACAGCTTCTCCACCTCTGTCATTCCTTTTGTTCAGTTCCTGCCTGCCTGATCCAGGCTCTCCTATCTTCTGTTTGACCCTTGCTAAAGTAGCAGCCAACCGTGGGAGTCTGATGAAAAGATCTGCTGTGACAGTCCCTTGCTCTACTCCCCAGGCTGTGCTGTGAAGAGAAACCAAGCGTGCAAAATGGGGAAAAACGGAAATTGGATTAGTTCAGCACCTTCTTTCCTCCTCCGATCCTTTTTTTCTCTCTCTGCTGTCCACACCCTTCCTTATTGACATTTACTCATTTCTCCCTTCTCTTTCCATGCCTTCTTTGTTCTTATTTCACCCTCCCCTGCTTTCGTTGCTTTCATTCTCCCACTTTTCACTTCTCCCTATTTTCTCCCTTTCCCTTGATCCTTCAGCTTTTAGCTGGAATGAATGGAGTTTACTTCCCATGGGAATCTGGCCCTTTTTTCGCATGTCGGTGTGAACAAAATCAGGTGAATGAGCAGTGGGCCTTTAAATTGCGCCATTATGGGCAAGATGGATCTGAGCATGCAGTGGTTCCTGTGCACTGTCTGCATGCATAACAATATGTTCAGAATTGTATGTGTGTGGTTGTTGTTTGTTTTTCCAGAAGTGTATGGTATTGATGACGCTTCGTCATCCATGTTATTGTTGACTCCATGTCATTCAGACATTAACCGGCGATTTCAACATTTTTTTTTTTTTTGGTTTGTTTTGACAAATTGGTGTATCTATGTTGGTGAGCATTTTGACAAAAGTTTAATACACGATTTTATTTAGTGAATAGATCTCGATTATCTGTGTACAGATTTAACTGCAAATCCATCTTGTTTAATATTGTATAATAGTATCATGTGATTCTTTCAGTTACGAACATTCCATTCAGGACCTGATCAGTTTTAATGGAAAACCCTACTGGTGCCGTTTCTGTTTTAGGTAATGTGCTTCATGAAATACACAGGCATACAAAGAAAGATGAGGAGCAATATCAAACTTTGGTCGTACCCTTTTATCCAGCTTGACAGTAATTAATCAGACTGATTCATGATTTGCTGACAGACTGTTGTTAATTGTAGAAGCAGGTCTGATGTTGTTTAGATGGGATGTGGTGTCAGTGATGTAATTTCCGTACCGCCTATGTTTTTAGGTATCCAGATAAACGGAGTTTTCAGAGGCTGCTTCCTATCTGTTGGCCATGATTACCAGTCTCATCAACCCTGTTGTTGTAGAGTTTTGGTTTAGCCTTCATGTTAAATTTCCAGTCAACCTCCCACTCCATCATACCTCCACAAACACACACCCCTTCCCATTTTTTCTTTTTCTTTTTTTTTTTAAATTCATCCATCCAACCAGCTTTGAACCAATCTTTGTTGTGCCATTGACCATGGGTTATTGCCCCTAAGTCATTGACCATGAGTAATACCCCCTAGGTCAGGCCCCCACATCGTCAAAGAGAACCAGCAACTAGGTTGTGTTGCCCCAGATAAACAAGGCAAATGGATCTGAGAAAAGCTTTAGGGAAAGATTAAAAAAAGACAGGGAAAAAGTTTGGGGTAAAAGTTGGTCATAAAAAAAGGTTTCAGTGATTCCCCTGCATAATGAATTGGCACTTTTCCATCCCATGGATCATGTAATGTTGGTTTTGTTCCGTTTATCACATTGTTTTCCTTAGTGCTGGTGTTATCGTTATAAACCATAGGGACCAGTGGATGTTGGGGCCATAAGATTAATCTAGTGTTAGTCTGTAGTGACCAGAACAGTCAGGATGAAAAAGGTTAACACCTCATCAAGTTTTCTTTGTTGTGTATGTGATGTAGTTTTGAATGGAAAACTCCCTCACCGTCATGCTGAACTTTAAATGTTTCATTTTTTCTCAAAAGAGAGAGATCACATATATAATTGTATTGAGAGAGACACACAAACACTGGCACATACTTCAGACTGTATGTTATATTTGCATGCTGTTATTCACCACAGAATTCTCACATTCCCATGAAGAGCGCCAAGGGGTAAAGAAAGCAGAGGTGGATAAAAGGGGGTAAGGAGAGTATAAGTAAATACATTTGCATCCATCGCTGGGTTTGAACATTTGTAGCTTCCACACTAGAGATGTAGGTGGCATGCATAGATTGAACACTGCAAATAGAATGCCCAAGAACAGGGAGGTGAGAAGCCACAAACCTGGGTATGCGAGGAGCCACAATCGGGAGAACAGAGAGAAAGAAACGAGGAAAGAGAAAGAAGCCCCTTCAACTTTCCCATATGTTAGGTGCAATCAGGGATGCCAGTTTATGCATGTCATTCACCGCCTATGGAGGCATTAAACTTTTGAAACCCACCTGGAGCTTCAGGTTTTCATTGAAACACAGCCAAGATAGTACAAGGGGAAGGTGGAGGGTGGTGGCATATTTGAGTGGTTGAAATTAATGATGTCCAGTGCAATGAAAGGAAAATTGTGATAACGAGAACTCCACTTGGCAATATTCAGTCCACAAGACTGGGAACTTTATGGTTGATTGATCATTTGCTCAGCAGTTATTTGAATTTGCCTTTTGACATGGTTTTCAAGTGGAATTTTCCATCTGATATTTTGTTTTCCCATGTTACGTTTTGGTTGTTTTTTTTTACTTGTATGTGTAAATGAAGCTCGCTGTTTAGGATGTCTGTGTGTGTATGTGTGTGTCCTTGTTAAACTTTAATGTTGTTGGTATTTTTCAAAGTAGTTGGAAGTGTTACTATAACCAAACTTGGAATAAGTAATGCCTTTGCAGGACTAGCCAAAGACCACATCAAAAAGTTGAAAGAAAAAGAGTCCTTACTCATGTTGTTTGCTTTCTATCTTTATTCAGATTTTTTTATTTATTTGCAGAGTTTTGGGAAATGTTGATCTTGCCACCTTTTTTTTTTTAGTTTGTTTTTGTTTGTTTCTTTTGTGTAGAAAGTGTTTGTTGAAATATTCATTGGCTTGCCTTTATTTCATTTTTATTCTGTGTTTGTCAGTATTTTTTTTTTTTCTGTGAACGATTTTGGTCGATCTCTTTTAGTTCAGAATTCTTTTATTTCCTACATTTTTCAGTTTTCAGTCCATCTCATGCTAGCAATACATCTGCTGCTGTTCAAGGAGTAATCCCCTTAATATCTTGGGCAAATGGGGGGGGGGGGGGGGGGTCCTGTCAAATGTACAGAAACTAATGTTGTGTAGTCTAGTCGGATCATTTCACATTTATCATGTCGTTTTGAAGTATTTCAGAAGATGCTTAGACCATCAATAAGACATTCCATAAAACACTTTATCAAAAACGCCCAACTTGAGCACCGGAGTGCTTGTGTCGCGCGGCTGCACTGGAGTAGTGATAAAGAAATTTCTGACCTCTGCTGAAAAGCTCACAAATGTGCAAGCAGGGAAAAGAGTCCCCTTGCAGACTTCGTGTGGCTTTTCGAATGAAGTGACAAAAGTGCAGGACTGCTTTTGAACAACCTGTAAGAAAACGAAAGGGTGATTTTGCAGTGAAGTTTAACCATCCCGCAAGTATTAAAAGAAACAAACTTATTGCGGCCAGAACAATCATTTTGGACCATTCCAAAGTAGCATTTGTCGTGAAAGGTTTGAGTCAGAAAGATAAGCATGAAATGAAGTGTTTTAACTGCAAAGCCCCGTTCTGTCTGCCAGGTGTTGGATTCATCATGGTCCTCATTCTTTGCAGCATTTGCTGCACCATCACCTCTGCTTGGTCTGTCAGTTTTATTTACAGCTACGTCGAGTCTGCTGGGTAGTTAGGGTGCTGATTTTGCTTGTGGGGATGGCACTGAAAGATCCAGGATGGCGAGTGGACTTCACGATACTCATTATTAATTGTACCCCCCTCCCCTTGTTTTTTATTAAGAATTGTCTCGTGTGAGGGCTTGCATGATGTGATTTCATGCAACATTTTTTTTTTTGTTGCGTGCATTTTTGTGACCGTGTCTGCTGACCAAGTGCAATATGTGTCTTGTTGCTTGCATTCAGTTTGTGTCTCCCCCCCCACCATCCCCGTTTCTTAAGCCTTATGTAGTTTGCTGCTTGTTCTCTCCCTCCCCCTCTTTGCATGTAAACCGTCAGTTTTCACTTTCCTCTATCTCTGGTTATGAGTACGTCGGTCACACATACCTTTCTCTGTATGATAAGCCTATTGGGTTAAAGCATGTCAGATTGCGCCTTTTCCTTTCTCTCCATGTACACGTGTCGGGGGTTTCTTTCTCTGCCTATAAACATGTCGGTCAATTCTCTGCCTATAAACATGTCGGTCAATTCTCTGCCTATAAACATATCGGTTTGTCAGTTGTCTGCCTACAAACATGTCAGTTTGCCAATTCTCTGCCTACAAACATGTCAGGGTTTTTTTTTTGTTTTTACTTTCCTTTCTCAGCTAAAGGTTTTCTGCCTATAAAGTGTCAGTTTCTTTTCTCTGCCAATAAAGTGTGAATTTGTCACCTTTCATATTCTTGCATATAAATGCACCAGTTCGCCATTTTCCTATGTCTAGCTATAAGCACCTGAAAGTTCTCTGCTATAAACATGCCAGTTTATTGTGCTCATGTCAACGCTAGCTTGTCGCTTTCCTGACTGGCTGTGATACACCAGTTTATCGCTTCCTTACTCTGCATATAAATGTCAGGTTGTCGTGTTCTCTGTCTAACGACATGTCAGGTTGTCATTCTCCTCTCTGGCTATAAACTAGTCAGTATGTTACTATTGTTTCTCCGACTTTCTGGGTTTGTATAATGGAAAAAGAAAAACTTTAAAGTCACGGGCATATTCAGGGTTTTTGTCGTTGTTAAAGAGTACAACTTGGTTAGAAGGCACCAGATGCAGTACTTACTTATGACATGGCCATTTCTATGTTAATCCAACACCAGACGCTTTGAGTTTCCAGTTCTCCCCATTGTTTTTTTTGTGAGCGATTTTTTTTTTTTACTCCCTTGTATCAACCCATCTTAGAAACAGATTTTTTTTTTTTTCAAACTGTACAAAATATTCTGCTTATTGACTGCTGTGTTAGTGACAATGGTTACAATATACACAGCTGCATCATTAGTCACCGAACAGCATGAATCGAATGGTGGAAGAACATTGGCGTCAATTTGCAGAAAATTGTCACCTACGGTCTGCTGTGGATGCTTTTCATTGTAAAGAAATTTTATTTATTAAGCAGCAGTTATCCGTGATTATCCACTGAATTCATTGCATCGGAACTTCCCCTTTGTTTTGAGTCTTATGCATCTTCGAGTAGGTGTCGGAAATGGCTTCTTTTGTCCTGGTGTGTGAATAATGATTCAAGTTGTAATGAATCACTATCTTGACAACAAATGAAAATTCACCGTCACTCCAGTGTGTCTACCGCGTGATATTTTGTTGATTTTTTTATATTTCTTGACCTTATGATAACGAAGATAAAATACCAGTTCAGGTCAGTCGCCACTGCTGTATAGATTAAAGTGAATATTGTCCACACAGGTTTTTTTATGTATGCGATTTGTGTTTTTTTTTGTGTGTGTGCGTGCCCTGGCCCATCTTGAATAGAAGATGGATTACTTATTTTGAATCATTCAGATTATGGCAATCATGTTCACTGCACCGATTTCAAATTGCGTGTGGGCAGGAATGTAGGAACTATGGTGGAGGACAAATGCTGCTATCATGAGGTTTCCTTCCCAGGATGGGCTTACCAGCATGTAGCATTCTTAATTGGACGAAATGTCCAGCGTTTTTGTCCTTGGTTTGATGAAGCCAGTTTAATAATTCATATATCATCATCATTAAGTCTGTACTATGATATATTTTTTTTCAGAATCAATAAATGTTGTACCTAAAAACAATTTGTTTGTTTTTTTTGCACTAGTCATATGTAGTGGTATGTTGTTCCTATTGGAGGGAAAAAATACATACAGGTATGAAAACTCTGGTACCATTTCTCCCCACCGCTTTTCCCGATGTAGGGGCTTTTTCAGTGCAAGCAGCTCCCAATGCTAGGACAGTAGGCAAGAAAAAAAAAAAATTGTTTGCTTATGAACCCTGGCAATTGCCATTTTCTGATGAAATAGGGCGTTTTGCCGATTGCCTCGGGATCAGTTTGCTATGATTTATTGCTATCGGTATTTTTTTCCATCACGTTCTTCAGACCGTGTTGCAACACGCTGGGCAAACGTCACACACTTCCGAGTTCTTCAGGCTCAGTGACTGGTACCTGGCAACGGCACGGTTACCTGGAGAGAAAGGAGAAGTCAATTAGAGAGTGACGTTTAGATCCTGGTGATAGCGTGGTACCTGGCAACGGCACGGTTACCTGGAGAGAAAGGAGAAGTCAATTAGAGAGTGACGTTCAGATCCTGGTGATAGCGTGGTACCTGGCAACGTCACTGTTACCTGGAGAGAAAGGAGAAGTCAATTAGAGAGTGACGTTTAGATCCTGGTGATAGCGTGGTACCTGGCAACGGCACGGTTACCTGGAGAGAAAGGAGAAGTCAATTAGAGAGTGACGTTCAGATCCTGGTGATAGCGTGGTACCTGGCAACGGCACGGTTACCTGGAGAGAAAGGAGAAGTCAATTAGAGAGTGACGTTTAGATCCTGGTGATAGCGTGGTACCTGGCAACGGCACGGTTACCTGGAGAGAAAGGAGAAGTCAATTAGAGAGTGACGTTTAGATCCTGGTGATAGCGTGGTACCTGGCAACGGCACGGTTACCTGGAGAGAAAGGAGAAGTCAATTAGAGAGTGACGTTCAGATCCTGGTGATAGCGTGGTACCTGGCAACGTCACTGTTACCTGGAGAGAAAGGAGAAGTCAATTAGAGAGTTACATTCAGATCCTGGTGATAGCGTGACAACCAAAACATGGAACAATCTGGAGGTCAAATACATACGCATCTCGCTAAAATACAACAAACATCGTCTCGCGGGAAACGGGGAACTTCTGAAATATAGCAAACTTTCAAACTCGCATTGCCTTGCTGAAACCAGATGCAATAATACCCCGTGACTAACAAACATCTCTACAACATTCACATGGTAAACATCTGACCCCAGAAGCTTATTTGCTTGAAGTATTAATTCGAGAAACAAACACAAAGAAATGACGTTACTAACTCAGAAACAAATTACTAACTGAAAAACAACCCTCTCCCCCTTCTCTCCCAAAGTTATTGAAAACTCGTGTCACGAGTAGACAGAGCAGAAGCGTCTCACTGTCAGGCTTTGCTGTGTGTCCTGAGTATAGAAGTGACCCTGTCGTCATTTTCATCAGATAACCGAGCCTGTTTTTTGTTGTGTTTTAATAAGCAATCGCCACAAAATTTTATGACTTGGGTCAGTTATGCGTGGCCCTACACCTGTATACTAAAGAATTGCTAGAATTCGTCAGCAAAGGAAGGACTGAACGTTTTACACACACACACACACACACACACACACCCCTCATGGTACACTGTTAATATAAGTAGACCCACACTCTCAAAACGGACAGCTTGTTCGCCGTATGCCGCGTTCTGGCCAGAATCGCATTATGAAGACACAATCTGAACTGTATCTACACGACCCAGGGCAGTTTCTTGCAATACGCCAGCTTACTTCAGTTTTTCAACCTGGGAGGTCTGAGCATACACTTGTGGTCGCACATCCTGAGAGTGGACGTTTTAGGTACATGTCTACACACAGTCACCACACACTCCCGATCACTCTCGCACTCTCTAAATTACACCTGCATACTCAAAAGTACTCCTGCCATGGTTATTTGCCCTCTCTCATACATAATCCTATGAATATGCACACACACACACACACACACACACACACACACACACGAACGCACCTATATGCACTGACACCCGCGTTTAAAGCTTTATTCATACATATGCATGCATACTCATTTGCACATATACTTACACTCCAACAACTTCAATAATAACAGCAGCAACAACAACAACACACACACACACACACACACACAGTCCTATACACGTGCATATGAACACCCCTTATGACGGCACATTTAAACCACACTGACACGCACAACTGGTTTGAATCGCACACTCCATAAGCGGCATGGCGTTCAAAGCCATTCTGCGCGTGGGTGAATGTGTATGGGAGTGTGCACGCACGGGCACCCATGCGGATGAACTATTTGCTTTACCATGCATACTCAAAGCAGCAAGTTGAATAATCTGCATGAAAGCTTATCACATTCATTTGCTATCTGTTCAATTCGTACACAGAAAACGGCTTACGTGAACGCAACAAATATAGAAAGAATACCGTTCTATTCCGTACTTCGAAAGTTATCTCGAATTTCTTATGTCTGTATGCAACAATGACTAACGGCAAGATACAGTTCCTTCAGAAAAAGCACGGGTCAACAGAGACCCAACGATGTATGGCAAAGCTTTAGTCCTTCATAAACAGCATTGGTTCCTAAATATCCATGATGTACGGAAAGGCTATGATTCCTTCATAGAAAAGAATAGGTCCCTGGGTATCCACGACATACTGAAAGGATTTATACTTTCACGAAAGACATGGCGCCATGGAGATCCAAGACTTTCGGAAAGGCTTTAAACCTTCACAAAATTACATGGGTCCGCGGAGAGCCAAGACATATGGAGAATAAACGTACACAGGACACCAGAAATCGCTGTACGACTGACAACAGTGAGACCACTAACTGTTCAACTGAGCGACACTGGAAATGTAAACCTATCAAATGGCTGAAAGTGCCTGCAAATAGCTCTTCAACTTATGCTGACGTGACGAAGGTCTGTACACTGACAAACATGAAAAGTGTATGCTCGTGACAATTGTGACAAGCGATCGTTAAACTTACGGACACATTACATACAGCTTTACAACTGACAGACGATGGCAAATAATAGTACAACTGACAAATACGTGAAAACTGGCAGACAGTTCAGTGGCCTACATGCGACAAAACACTCGACAGACAAGACCGACAACTCAGATGACACCGACAACTCACTCGGCTCATAGTAGTCCTGAGTGATGACGTAGCTGGGCTGGGAATGGGCTACCTTGGCCTGGCGGTCAAACAGGACTGTGTAGCACACCGAATTCTTCGTCATCTGCAACGACCAGCGGAGAAAAACCCCCGAGTTCACCATCTTCACAACTGGCTGTTCTATCTTTTCACATTTGTTTATTTCATTTTTTTTCCTGCCTGATCCCCGGTGCCCTCCTGATGATGAAACTCCCAGACTTGCACAACCAGATCCGGGTTCATTTAGATGCCATTCCTGCCGTGTCCCACTGATGAGACTGAATCAGCGGATGAAAGGCCACAGGGCAGGCGTTATGAAAGGTTCTGTTTTCAAGACAGACTGTGAAGATCTCCATATATTGCTGATGAAGGATGTTATATTTATGATCCAGCGTCCTCGCTCTCATTCCCGTTTTCTTTCTCTTACAGCTACCCCCTCTTCTCTCCCCCCCCCCCCCCCCCCCCCCTTTTTTTTGTTGTTTTTGTTGTCTTGTTTGTACTGCTAGCCTGCACCCGTTTTCCCCCACGTCTCATTTGACCGGCACATCATTCCAGCTCTGTGTAGTCCGTTGAACTACCGGTATCGGGTCGTTAAAGGAGTACTGCACTACTGATTAATAACACGTTTCATGTCTGGTGGTGGAAAATCAGTACCGTTGTAACCATGACAGCACGGCACAAACGACGAAAGAATGTGACGTTTTTAAGAGCAATAAGAACAAAGAACGTGAGGCGGTGGAGCTCTGTTTGGCCTTTCCTGGATCTTCCTTTCATCAAAGAAAATATTGGTAAAAAAAAAAAAAAAAATCTGAGATCACTCCTGTTGTGTTAGAGTAGGTCTTTTGGAAACTGATTGCGCGTAATTTTCTTTAACTCTCTTTAACTTTTTTTTTTTTTTTTTTTTTTAACCAAACCTGTGTGATCTGCTGGACCACAATAGAGCAATCACAGAAACAACATACCTGGTTTATCATCGTTTGGAACACCACTATCGGGTACGCCTTACAAGAAGAAAAGTTCATTATATGAAACTTAATCAGCAGCAACAACACACTAAGTTGTTTTTGTTTTGTTTTGTTTTGTTTTGTTTTTCTGGGCTATTTTACGAAACGAAGGGTCGAATACGACTTGTCATGCAGTCTCCGACAGAATGGAACTCAACAGAAGCATTATCATCCACAGGCAATATCATCATCCACAGGCAATATCATCATCCGCAGGCAACATCATCATCCGCAGGCAACATCATCATCTGCAGGCAACATCATCATCCGCAGGCAATATCATCATCTGCAGGCAACATCTTCATCCGCAGGCAACATCATCATCCGTGGACATCATCATCATCCGCAGGCAACGTCATCATCTGCAGGCAACATCATCATCCGCAGGCAACATCATCTGCAGGCAACATCATCATCTGCAGGCAACATCATCATCCGCATGGAACATCATCATCCGCATGGAACATCATCATCGGCAGGCAACATCATCATCGGCAGGCAACATCATCATCGGCAGGCAACATCATCATCTGCAGGCAACATCATCATCTGCAGGCAACATCATCATCCGCAGGCAACATCATCATCCGCAGGCAACATCATCATCTGCAGACAACAGCCTCATCTGCAGGCAACATCATTATCCGCAGGCAACATCATCATCTGCAGGCAACATCATCCGCATGGACCATCATCCGCAGGCAACATCATCATCCGCAGGCAACATCATCATCCGCAGGCAACATCATCATCCACAGGCAACATCATCTGCAGGCAACATCATCATCAGCAGGAAACATCATCATCTGCAGGCAACATCATCATCCGCAGGCAACATCATCATCTGCAGGCAACATCATCATCAGCAGGGAACATTATCATCTGCAGACAACATCATCATCTGCAGACAACATCATCATCTGCAGGCAACATCATCATCTGCAGGCAACAACCTCGTCTGCAGGCAACAGCCTCATCTGCAGGCAACATCATCATCTGCAGTGATCAGCACTGAAAGAAACTCGCAAATTTCTGCGGCCATCCATGCTCTGCTGTCCTGGTGATGTGGTGTCGGTGTCCTCTCTGCGTGTATGCGCTTCCTGAGGTTGCATTGAAGTTGTGGCAAATTCGGGGGGACTGTCGGACGAACGTTGTCACATCCTACGTAGGGGCAGCTCACTCACGCTGGCTCCACGACTAAGCTATCATTGTTGTCCCTATGGGGTTTAGCTGGTGGCTTTCCGAGTACTTTGGATCAGGGCAGGCACCACAGAACACCATCGAAGGGACTTGGTAGCAGTGCAGTGCCCCTATGGTGGGTTGCCTCATGACAAATTCATACTGACTGCTCTCAGTGGATTGCCGGTGCCAGCATTGCGGCGAGACGGGCCCGGGTGTGGCTATAGACCGAATGAGAGGCATGAGAGTAATGCCACTGAAGAGGCACAGAACATGTGACGACAACAACAACAACAAACAAACAAACAAATCGTCAATTAAGAACAATCTACAGAGGTTTTACAGTAATCTGGGACAACATCAATTAAGAACAATCTACAGAGGTTTTACAGTAATCTGGGACAACATCAATTAAGAACAATCTACAGAGGTTTTACAGTAATCTGGGACAACATCAATTAAGAACAATCTACAGAGGTTTTACAGTAATCTGGGACAACATCAATTAAGAACAATCTACAGAGGTTTTACAGTAATCTGGGACAACATCAATTAAGAACAATCTACAGAGGTTTTACAGTAATCTGGGACAACATCAATTAAGAACAATCTACAGAGGTTTTACAGTAATCTGGGACAACATACAATAGATTGTGTTCACTACCGTGTCAAAGTAGATGTCCAAAAAGCGCCCTCTCTGTTCCGCCCTCTTGATGCCCGCCACGCTGCCCACACTCGTCATATCCGGGGCAAAGCCTGACGGGATGCCGACTTCCTGCACCACCATGCCACTCTCTCCCGGAAGCAGCCAACTGATGCAACAGAACAGATGAAAACACTCTGTAAATATTTGCCATTCTGAATGCTGAGAGGTTTGACATGACAGCTGAACAAACATATACAGTGGCGGGGAACTTCTGTCTAACACTGGGAAGAATCTGTTCAACATGTGAAGTTTGCATCATACAAACAAAGGGGAATCTGTTTAACATGTGAAGTTTTCATCATATAAACAAAGGGGAAACTGTTTAACATGTGAAGTTTGTATCATATAAACAAAGGGGAATCTGTTTAACATGTGAAGTTTGCATCATATAAACAAAGAGAAATCTGTTTAACATGTGAAGTTTGCATCACATAAACAAAGGGGAATCTGTTAAACATGTGAAGTTTGCATCACATAAACAAAGGGGAATCTGTTTAACATGTGAAGTTTGCATCATATAAACAAAGGGGAATCTGTTTAACATGTGAAGTTTGCATCACATAAACAAAGGGGAACCTGTTTAACATGTGAAGTTTGCATCATATAAACAAAGGGCAACCTGTTTAACATGTGAAGTTTGCATCATATAATCAAAGGGGAATCTGTTTAACATGTGAAGTTTGCATCATATAAACAAAGGGGAATCTGTTTAACATGTGAAGTTTGCATCATATAAACAAAGGGGAACCTGTTTAACATGTGAAGTTTGCATCATATAAACAAAGGGGAATCTGTTTAACATGTGAAGTTTTCATCATATCAACAAAGGGGAACCTGTTTAACATGTGAGTTTTCATCATATCAACAAAGGGGTATCTGTTTAACATGGGAAGTTTGCATCATATCAACAAAGGGGAATCTGTTTAACATGTGAAGTTTGCATCATATCAACAAAGGGGAATGTGTTTAACATGTGAAGTTTGCATCATATTAACAAAGGGGAATCTGTTTAACATGTGAAATTTGCATCATATAAACAAAGGGGAACCTGTTTAACATGTGAAGTTTGTATCATACAAACAAAAGGGAATCTGTTTAACATGTGAAGTTTGCATCATATAAACAAAGGGGAATCTGTTTAACATGTGAAGTTTGCATCATATCAACAAAGGGGAACCTGTTTAACATGTGAAGTTTGCATCATATCAACAAAGGGATATCTGTTTAACATGTGAAGTTTGCATCATATCAACAAAGGGATATCTGTTTAACATGTGAAGTTTGTATCATATCAACAAAGGGGAACCTGTTTAACATGTGAAGTTTGCATCATATAAACAAAGGGGAATCTGTTTAACATGTGAAGTTTGCATCACATAAACAAAGGGGAATCTGTTTAACATGTGAAGTTTGCATCTTATCAATAAAGGGGAACCTGTTTAACATGTGAAGTTTGCATCTTATCAACAAAGGGGAAGGAATGTGTTTAACATGTGAAGTTTGCATCATATAAACAAAGGGGAATCTGTTTAACATGTGAAGTTTGCATTATATAAACAAAGGGGAACCTGTTTCTCCGAATGACCCCATGCAGACTCTGATCTTGGAAAATCTCGTCTTCGAGAGACTCAGGTCATCCTAAATCTCGTCATCATCATCATCATCATCATTATCGTCAACATCATCAACATCTCTCTCTCTCTCTCTCTCTCTCTCTCTCTCTCTCTCTCTCTCTCCCTCCCTCTCTCTCTCTCTCTCTGAGTGTGTGTGTGTGTGCGTGAGAGAGAGAGATAGAGAGAGAGAGAGAGTGTGTGTGTGTGTGTGTGTGTGTGTGTGTGACTGCGAGTGTGAGTGTATGTGTGTGTGTGTGTGGGGGGGGGGGGGGGGGCAGTGGGCAAGTCCTTTGGACTTGCACGGGAAGCTGGACGTTCCCGCCCCCACAGGCTCCACCATCTTGCGAACATACCGCAAGCATAGCTAGTAAGTTGATGGGTCACTGACTCTCAACTCTAGGGCTTGTCTACCTTGTATGCGAAGCTGAATTCGGCGGACTGCGCGGAAGAAACCACTGTGGTTCAACGGGCAGAAAGGCGATTTCCAGCAACGCGTCGTGGAGCGCACAGGGCGTGTCAAGATACAAAAGGCGTCACGGTCATCCACTGCACCCCAATCTATCTCCAGCCGTCTCGACTTCGTCTTGCTACTGGACATAGATAGACTGGGGCGAGAGAGTGAGTTTGACGACGCGCAACTCTCCCTCACTATAATCCAAGTCAAGCGCAAGTCATGACTTCAAACCCCACAGCGCAACCTCAAGTCCTGTGGCGATGGGCAAGTGGCGAAGGCAGCAGATGTGGACACACTGGGAGCTGTCGGTCACGAGCCTGCACACAAGCGGCCCAGGGCATGTGGTCGCTCTCTACTGGACGAAGCAGAAGTAGAATTCGGCAGCCCCCTGGGTGTCTGAGCAGCCCTTTTTAGGACCGCACTGCTCACCTCCATAGCAAGAGGAAGGGGATAGAAAAGGTGCCCTAAACATTGCCTGCTTCACCTTACCCTGGCCAGCGGTCCATCCCAGCGGTCGAACTACGAAGAAAACAAAAACAAAGGTGCTCAACCTCGGCACATGGAACGTGCGAACTCTACTGGACAACGCCAAGGCAGACAGACCAGAACGAAGAACTGCACTGGTCGCCAAAGAACTTGCTCGCTACAACGTCGGCATAGCAGCACTCAGCGAAACACGCCTAGCGGACAAAGGCCAACTTACAGAATGTGGTGGAGGATATACATTCTTCTGGAGCGGACGCAGCAGCACTGAACGGCGAGAAGCAGGCGCGGGATTTGCCATCAGATCCCATCTCACGCGGAAACTTGTCAAGTTCCTGGAGGGCATAAACGATCGCCTGATGACACTCCAGCTTCCACTTGGAAACAAGAAGAGTGCAACACTAATCAGCACGTACGCCCCAACAATGACCAACCCAGATGACATCAAGGACAAGTTCTACGAAGAACTAGACACTCTCATCGCAGCAGTCCCACCGTCTAAGAAGCTAATCGTACTCGGGGACTTCAACGCCAGAGTGGGGACCGATCACCAGACCTGGGAAGGGATCATTGGGAGACACGGTACTGGTATCTGCAACAGCAATGGCCTCCTGCTTCTCAAGATGAGCGCTACTCACGACCTTGTCATCACCAACACTCTGTTCCGCCTCCCTACCCGCAACAAGACATCATGGATGCACCCACGCTCCAAGCATTGGCATCTGATCGATTATGTCATCACCAGAAGAGAGATGTGCGAGACGTGAGAGTGACGAAGGCCATGTGTGGTGCCGACTGCTGGACTGATCATCGCCTCATCGTGTCAAAGTTTAAATTCCGCATCCTGCCCATGCGAAGACCCCAAGGTCAGAAGACTGCAAAGAGGCTCAACGTCTCCAAGCTCAAGGATAGTAAAGTTGCAGAAAATTTCTCCAGTGACCTAGATGGCAGGCTGCCCAAGACACGAGAGGATGACCACAGCAGCATTGAAGAGCAGTGGGAGGCCTTCAGAGATGCAGCCTACTTTACTGCCCTCGAACACCTCGGACCAGCAACCCGTAGAAACCAAGACTGGTTTGATGAGAAGGACGCAGAAGTGCAGACACTGCTGTCAGAGAAACACCAGCTGTTCAGAGCGCACCAGAATGACCACACATCTCAAGCTAAGAATGATGCCTTCACCAGCGCAAAATAAAAAATGCAGAAGAGGCTTCGCGAAATGCAGGATGCCTGGTTCAGCAAAAAGGCCGATGAAATCCAGGGCTACGCAGACAGTCACGATACCAAGCGTTTCTATGACGCTCTGAAGGCTGTGTATGGACCCCAGTCCTCCGGTCTCTCCCCCCTCCTCAATGCAGATGGGACCAGCTGCTGACAGAAAAGAAACAGATTCTGGAGAGATGGGCTGAACACTTTAACCAGGTTCTCAACCGCCCTGCCTCAATCAACGACGAGGCCATTGCACGCCTACCTCAAGTGGAGATCAGGCAAGACCTTGACCCCCCCCCCCCTCCCCCGCACAGAAAAAAAGTCAGAATGGCAATCAAACAACTTTCCTGTGGCAAAGCGCCAGGATCTGATGCAATCCCTGATGAAGTTTAGTTTACAAATCAGGAGGCCCAGCCTTGACACAGAAGCTGACACAGCTCTTCCAGTCCATGTGGAATGAAGAGAGGGTCCCACAACAGTTGAAAGATGCCAACATTCTCCACATCCACAAGAGAAAAGGCAACTGCTAGTCCTGCGACAATCACCGAGGCATCTCTCTCTTGTCCATAGCTGGGAAGATCTTGGCTCGTGTCCTGCTCAACCGCCTTCTACTACACCTTGAGCAGGGTCTCCTCCCGGAAAGCCAGTGTGGCTTTCGTGCAGAACGTGGAACTGCAGACATGATATTTGCTGCACGACAGCTCAAGGAAAAATGCCAAGAGCAGCAGAGCGATCTGTTCGTGACCTTTGTCGGTCTGATCAAGGCCTTTGATACGGTCAGCAGAGATCGCTTGTGGAAGATCATGGAGAAATTTGGCTGTCCCAGCAGGTTCATTACGATCGTCCGACAGTTCCACGACGGCATGATGGTGAAAGTACTGGATGATGGAGACGCGTCAGAAGCCTTTCCAGTGACCAGCGGCGTAAAGCAAGGCTGCATTCTCGCCCCTACTCTTCAGCATGGTCTTCTCCGCCATGCTGACTGATGCCTTCCGTGACTGCCAGGGTAGTATACACGGCAGATACAGAACTGACGGTGGGCTGTTCAACCTCAGGCGACTGCAGGTTGATACAAAGGTGAAAGAGACCGTTATCTGGGACATCTTGTTTGCTGATGACTGCGCCCTCAATGCCAGCACAGAGCAGATGATGCAGCACGAAATGGACTGCCTCTCACGAGCCTACGACAACTTCGGTCTCACCATCAGCACCAAAAAGACCGAAGTGATGTATCAGCCTGCGCCAGGTAAACCCTACCAGGAACCACACATCACGGTAAAGGAACAGAACTTACAGGCAGTTGACAACTCCACCCATCTGGGCAGCACACTCTCACGAGCTGTGAACATTGACGCAGAGGTCAGGAACAGGACTGCCAAAGCCAGCTCTGTGTTTGGGAGACTCCGTGAAAATGTCTGGGAGCGGAGAGGACTAAGCGTTACCACCAAGCTGAAGGTCTACCATGCAGTGATACTAACCACTCTCCTCTATGTCAGTGAGACCTGGACTGTCGACAGCAGACACGCCAAACAACTCAACCATTTTCGCCTCAGCTGTCTCCGCAGACTGCTACACATCAAGTGGCTGGACAAAGTCCCAGACACCGAGGTCTTGGAAAGGGCCAGCATCCCCAGCATGTACACTCTCCTTCAGAAATCCCGAGCCAGATGGGCTGGCCACTTCGTCAGAATGCCAGGTAGTCGACTGCCGAAACAACTGCTGTACGGAGAACTGAGTCAGGGCAAGCGCAAAGTTGGGGGGCAGAAGAAACGTTTCAAGGACTGCCTCAAAGTGTCCCTCAAAGACCTGAACATCAACCTCAACACTAAGGAATCGCTTGCCCTGGACCGCCCAGCCTGGCGAAGCAGCATCACAAAGGGTGCATGTACATCAGAGAAGAGACGCACAGCAGAAGCTGAGAGAAAGCGAGCCGCGCGCAAGGCCCGAGCTACCTCCACCTCCACTGTAGCACCCACCCACATGTGTCCTACATGTGGGCGTTCCTTCCGGGCCCAGATCGGCCTCACCAGCCACCTGCGGACCCACACTCAGCAATCTTCTATCTGAGACTGAAGTCATGGTCGTCTTCGAAATCGAAGGACGAACAGTGTGTGTGTGTGTGTGTGTGTGTGTGTGTGTGTGTGTGTGTGTGTGTGTGTGTGGTGTGAAGCAGTAGCTTCCCTGAAGTGTGTTGCTCGAGATTTTTTGGAACACCAAGATGATCTGGCCAAAGGATGGGCAATTAGACACACACACACGCGCGCGCGCACACACGCATCTACACACAGACACACAGACACACACACACACACACACACACACACACACATACATAGAGCCAGTGGCACACATCATTAGGTCTGTGATAAAATAATGGGGATTACTGACGAAGCTCCCCGTTTCCGTCAGCGGCATCTTGACTGGCTTGGTCAGCTTATATGTCACACCTTCCTTTCCATTATTTTAAATGATCTTTTGCTTGTGCTCTTCACACGGAACGCTATGGTGTGTGTGGTGTGTGTGTGTGTGTGTGTGTGTGTGTGTGTGTGTGTGTGTGTGTGTGTGTGTGTGTGTGCGCGCGCGCGCGCGCATGTGCGTTTGCATATCTGTGTGTTTGTTAAGTGTGTGTTTGTGTATGTTTACTTGCCCACCAACCCGTCCCCCAGTAGCATTAGTCTTACGTTGTGCGTTCTGGCCACGCCGTACACAGTCACACACACACGCACACGCGCGCGCGCGCGCGCATGTGCACACACACACACATTTTCACACACACACATTTTCACACAAACAAACAAA
This sequence comes from Conus canariensis, assembly GCA_033310375.1. Lineage (NCBI taxonomy): Eukaryota > Metazoa > Mollusca > Gastropoda > Neogastropoda > Conidae > Conus > Conus canariensis. The sequence continues at coordinate 23,409,296 of CM065728.1, forward strand.
CACACACACACACACACACACACACACACACACACACCACACACACACACACACACACTCGTCCTGTGGCAGCCCCAGCTCCAGCAGTCCCCAGGGAGTGATCTATATCAGACCTTCCTCAGGCAACCCAGCAGAGGAGACACTGCACTGATGCCGAGTCACTTGGCTGGGAGTTCACCGGTGCCTGTTGTCGTCCACTATATGCAGGACATCAAAGTCCTCTCTTGTTAACACTGAGTAAGTCTGTGAATTGACAACTTTTACATGCCTTGCGCAACATTGCATCCTATTGTATTCACATGGCCCCTGCGTTTCCGTTGTGCGGTATGCATCATACTCTATCAGGCGGAACTGCATTCAACACACGTGTACCCACCGAGTGCAGATCATGAGCTTGAAGCTGTTGAGGTAGTCATCCAGCAGGACGGTGGACACTTCAAAGGCCGGCTGCCCCACCTCTGTCTCCACGTTGAAGAACACGTCCAGCTGCAACGGATAATCAACATCATCGACATGGCTCCAGATCCCATTGCGTGACATTGGTCAGAGTTAGTTTGTCTCGTATCTACAGTATCCCCACTGTTCGCACTAAAACCTTTGGTCAACGTTCCTTTGCCTATCAAGCTCCAACTACCTGGAATCAATTGCCTCGCTCTCTCAGATACTCACCCTCACTGCCCACATTCAAGCGCCTTCTCAAAACTCATCTGTTTCCTAGGTAACTTCGTCTTCCCTGTGACCCGACGTTTGCAATGTGTGATGCGAGTGTCTGCTTTGTGTGCGTTCGTGTCTGTGTGAGTGTGTGTTTGCGTGTATGCATGCTTGTGAGTTTGTGTCCTTGCTTTGGATTTTGATGCCTTTTTCTCATGTATGATTGTTATATATTGTGTGATTTGATGTCTGTTGTGATATTGTAAACGCCTAGGGCATTCAATTGATTAGGCGTCATAAATGTTCATAATAATAATAATAATTGTAATTCGTCATCCATGTTAACTGGCGGAATCATTTCAAATATCTTTTAAAATTGGTCAGAGGTCTAGGTCCCATAGCCTGATGGCTGAAGAGGTTGTGAACTGTCAGAGGACCACCGTTGTCTTTGGCACGGCATTACGCGATCCCGTAAACCACCACAACATAAATCACGACGATTTTTACGGGGATGTTTATAGGTTAATGTAGGAAGACAGACACACACAAAACTGCTGGATCCTCTCTTCGATAAAGATTCGCATCAGAATTCGTTGGGTCATTCTTTAGGCCAAATTCCACCTTTCTACCACCAAATCTCGCTCAAACCCGTTGGGTAGTTTCTGCGAACCCTTGCTGACAAACTGACAAAGACGAGCCAACAGGCGCAGGTCAAAACATGAATTCCCAACGCGGAGGTGAAAAAAAAACAACAAAAAAACATTCAAAATGTGCTCGCGAGAGGACGCGGTTCTCAACCGTACTGGGAATAGAAGCGCGCAGCGTTTCCAATCGATCTTTCAGACGCTGGCATGTTTTCCTTGTGAAGGCCATTTTCTTGAAGTGGCATTCATCAGGCGCACGACCCATACACCTGTCTCTGGCATCGCAGGCGGCTACATCAGGGATCAATCACCAGCAGCTCTGGGTCCAGTCTAACGAGCCTTCTCCATTTCACCTTGCTGTCACCAACACTCGTTCTTACCAATTTGGAGGCCGTTATGTTATTAGCAGGGCCGTCAAAAATGGCTCCAGGCAATAGGATACAACCCTGCGTGCTTGTGCTTTCCCTTGCTCAAATGGAAGTAACATCATGGCCGCTGAACCTTTGGCTTTCGAATATAAAACTGAAAAGAATACTTAAAAAGGGGTGTTTGATTCTAAGTTTGTTCAAAGACAAATAAATGAAACGTTGGACTTTTCGGCTCGAAATGTATGCTTTCTTTGCTGCCACCCATTTATTCCATTCGGTCGGTGGTTTGGGGTAGCAACACAACTTGGATTCTCCTGCTTTAGAAGGTCAATCCGACACCATTGGCTACACGAAGCTAGCGATAAGAAAGGTTGGAAATAAATTATAGGCCAATGCATTTTTTTTTTTTTTACAAACTTTTTATTCGCTTGCAAACAGCTGTGACATTTGTGACTCGTTCGTTGGCAGTTCACTGCTTTCACACCTTTCAACCCGATTTAACCGTGCGATTCGTTCAAACAGCCCGATTGGTCTATACTTGACAACAACAGTCGTACATTTTAAACACCGTGTAGGTGGTTGTACATCACCCCCCACCCCCCCCCCCCCCCCACCCCCGTCTTCTGCCTCCCACTGTCTCTGTCAATGTAGATAAATCATCAATACTTTTATTACTGACGGAGACTGCAGTGGCTCTTTAAATCTCTGTCGATGTCTCTAACCCTTCCTTCCCCCCCCTCCCCCCCCCCCCTTTCTCCCTCATTTCCTGGGCCCTTCTGTCTCTTCTGTAACTCTCTGTTCTCCACTTCCGCCCCTCCCCCATTTTCCTCTCTCTTTGTCTACATATGTCAATACATCTATTTCTGTCTCTGTCCTCCCCCACCCCTCCCTTCAATCCCCTCCCCCATTTTCCTCTCTCTTTGTCTACATTTGTCAATACATCTATTTCTGTCTCTGCCCTCCCCCACCCCTCCCTTCAATCCCCTCCCCCATTTTCCTCTCTCTCTGTCTACATTTGTCAATACATCTATTTCTGTCTCTGCCCTCCCCCACCCCTCCCTTCAATCCCCTCCCCCATTTTCCTCTCTCTCTGTCTACATTTGTCAATACATCTATTTCTGTCTCTGCCCTCCCCCACCCCTCCCTTCAATCCCCTCCCCCATTTTCCTCTCTCTCTGTCTACATTTGTCAATACATCTATTTCTGTCTCTGTCCTCCCCCACCCCTCCCTTCAATCCCCTCCCCCATTTTCCTCTCTCTTTGTCTACATTTGTCAATACATCTATTTCTGTCTCTGTCCTCCCCCACCCCTCCCTTCAATCCCCTCCCCCATTTTCCTCTCTCTTTGTCTACATTTGTCAATACATCTATTTCTGTCTCTGTCCTCCCCCACCCCTCCCTTCAATCCCCAGCCCCAATCTCTTCCCATTCTCTCTCGCTCTCACCCCTTCTGCCCCCGCTCCCTTCCCCCCACATCTCTCCCTCTTTCTTTCTTTCTTCTCTCTCTCTCTCTCCTTCCCTCCTCTCTCTCTCTCTCTCTCTCTCTCTCTCTCTCTCTCTCTCTCTCTCTTTCACCCCACTTCTGCCCCCGCTCCCTTCCCCACATCTCTCTCTCTCTCTCTCTCAACATAACCTGCGGCAATACTTCTCCTAGATCATGCTTGGTAAGGAAACGTCAAGGTGTCAACGCCCGATAAACTCATGACACATTTGAAATCCCTGTTTAATAAGTACGCACCTGCCGCACGCGTTACTTCTTGTCCGTTTGTGTCTATAAAGACGGACAGAAACAGACCGACAGGCTTATATGGAGGGGGGGGGGGGGGAGGGGGGGTTGACGGGGGAGAATGGGCGGGGGGGGGGGGGGGGGAGGGAGGGAGAAGGGCAGGTGAAAGAGGGGAGAGAGTGGGGCGGTGACCGAGGAACCAAACCCTTTCTCCCTTTTCCGTGTTCTTGTCACATTAGAAAGGAAGAGAGCGAGGGACGAGGGAAGGTGTGTGTGTGTGTGTGAGAGAGAGAGAGAGAGAAGAGAGAGAGAGAGAGAGAGAGAAGAGAGAGAGAGAGAGAAGACAGACAGACAAAGAGGGTATACCTCCCTCCCCCCTCCTCTCTCTCTCTCTCTCTTTCTCTTTTCTCCATGTCAGACACGCGCTCGCACAACGTCGACACACAGCGAAAAACTACGAAAGCGAGTTCCTCTTCTTAACATTCTAACTAATTTCTTGTACACCATCTACATTGAATACTTTATAATGCTACTTTACATGATTTTACGATAAAAGTACTTTTTCAAAAAGTTGACCTAGTCCTCACAACAGCACTTTGTACAAAAATCGGCCTCAAAGCAGCGCCATCAAAATCTCTTTACAGTGTAGAAAGGGCCCGCCCTCGTCCTCACGGGTTTAACACGCAGTGTCCGGCTTCGTCCTGGCTTCAGCAAAGCCAAAGAGTCTCAATTATTGTAAAGCGGCCTCACATCGAACTGAACGTGTCGATTATTGTAAAGCGGCCTCACATCGAATTCATCGTGTCAGTTATTGTAAAGCGGCCTCACATCGAATTCATCGTGTCGATTATTGTAAAGCGACCACATCGAATCGATCGTGTCGATTATTGTAAAGCGGCCTCCCATCGAATTGATCGTGTCGATTATTGTAAAGCGGCCTCACATCGAATTCATCGTGTCGATTATTGTAAAGCGGCCTCACATCGAATTCATCGTGTCGATTATTGTAAAGCGACCTCACATCGAGTTGATCGTGTCAGTTATTGTAAAGCGGCCTCACATCGAATTGATCGTGTCGATTATTGTAAAGCGACCACATCGAATCGATCGTGTCGATTATTGTAAAGCGACCACACATCGAATTGATCGTGTCGATTATTGTAAAGCGGTCTCACGTCGAATTGATCGTGTTGATTATTGTAAAGCGGCCTCACATCGAATTGATCGTGTCAATTATTGTAAAGCGACCTCCGTCGAATTGATCGTGTCAATTATTGTAAAGCGGCCTCACTTCGAATTGATCGTGTCAATCATTGTAAAAGGGCTCACATCGAACTGATCGTGTCATTTATTGTAAAGCGACCTCACATCGAATTGATCGTGTCGATTATTGTAAAGCGGCCTCACATCGAATTCATCGTGTCGATTATTGTAAAGCGGCCTCACATCGAATTGAACGTGTCGATTATTGTAAAGCGACCACATCGAATCGATCGTGTCGATTATTGTAAAGCGGCCTCACATCGAATTCATCGTGTCGATTATTGTAAAGCGGCCTCACATCGAATTGAACGTGTCGATTATTGTAAAGCGACCTCACATCGAGTTGATCGTGTCAGTTATTGTAAAGCGGCCTCACATCGAATTGATCGTGTCGATTATTGTAAAGCGACCACATCGAATCGATCGTGTCGATTATTGTAAAGCGACCACACATCAAATTGATCGTGTCGATTATTTAAAGCGGCCTCACATCGAATTGATCGTGTCGATTATTGTAAAGCGGCCTCACATCGAATTGATTGTGTCAATTATTGTAAAGCGACCTCACATCGAATTGATTGTGTCAATTATTGTAAAGCGACCTCCGTCGAATTGATCGTGTCAATTATTGTAAAGCGGCCTCACTTCGAATTGATCGTGTCAATCATTGTAAAGCGGCCTCACATCAAATTGATCGTGTCGATTATTGTAAAGGGACCTCACATCGAATTGATCGTGTCGATTATTGTAAAGCGACCTCACATCGAACTGATCGTGTCAATTATTGTAAAGTGGCCTCACATCGAATTGATCGTGTCGATTATTGTAAAGCGGCCTCACATCGAATTGATCGTGTCATTTATTGTAAAGCGGCCTCACATCGAATTGATCGTGTCGATTATTGTAAAGCGGCCTCACATCGAACTGATCGTGTCAATTATTGTAAAGCGGCCTCATATCGAATTGATCGTGTCATTTATTGTAAAGCGACCTCACATCGAACTGATCGTGTCAAAGCGGCCTTCCATCGAATTGATCGTGTCGATTATTGTAAAGCGGCCTCACATCGAATTGATCGTTTCAATTATTGTAAAGCGGCCTCACATCGAATTGATCGTGTCGATTATTGTAAGCGGCCTCACATCGAATTGATCGTGTCATTTATTGTAAAGCGGCCTCACATCGAATTGATCGTGTCGATTATTGTAAAGCGGCCTCACATCGAATTGATCGTGTCAGATGACACTTGTGCCTGTGTCCCTCTCAAAAAAAAGCGAACTGTTTCTCACTCTTCTAAACCGAGGAATATATCCTGAGAAGAAAGAAATGAATATCAATCGTTCATGTTTTCAACAAAAAAGAATCACCTTGAAAACGTCTCTCTTTAGATTTGACAAATCCTTTTCTCCTTTATTCCTTTCCGCAGCATCTTACCTGGACGTGTGATGCACCTGTCGTGGCCTTTAGTTTGCATATCACATTTTGACATTTCGCGTGTCGCCACGTAAACACGAATCTGTTCTCGAGCCGTACGCCCTCGCAACGCCTCGACATAGAGCGCTATTGACCTGTGCGTCCTCCGAGACCACTGACCATTCCTCCAGGGTGATAAGCCAGTCACCTTGTGTCATCCACTCCCTTCACTCTCTGACGTTCTGATACAAAAGCAGTGTGTACGCTTTTCATGGCTTGGTGGATGGACCCAGGCCCAAGAGGGTGAATTTGAGCATAATGAGACTAAAGAAATCCTTCGCCTCTCGTTAGCTTTCATCATTTGCGTTATTTTGTTGTCTCCATACTCTTTTCGTGTACAAACATAATTCATACCAAATGACCAGAGCCTCGGGCACGGTTCCTGACACATAATTATACTCTCTCGCTGAATGTGGTGTGTGTGTGTGTGTGTGTGTGTGTGTGTGTGTGTGTGTGTGTGTGTGTGTGTGTGTGTGTGTGTGTGTTCTGAACACGTTCGTAGCCTAAATGATGTACTTATTATAATGTTCTCATATTCTATGTGCTGGCAAGAATTCTGTACATGTCATTATGATGTGGTAGAATTAGAATGTTTTTGAGAACATGATTCGTACTTCGTTGATCTTTTTTCTTCCTTATATCCTTAATTTCATGTCTTTTTCCCTTTTAAAGAGTGCAGGATAAAAAAACAAAAACAAAAAAAAAACAACAAAAAAAAAAACGCCGTAAACCTTATTCTTTAGCTCTAGAAAAAAAAAGTTGGCCACACACACCAACACACACCACATCACACACACACACACACACCACACACACACACACACACACACACACACACACACACATACATACATACACAATGTGCGTGCACACATGCTCAAAGGACCGAATACCCTGCTCTACAATCTAGGTGAATGCAGTTGTGTGCCAGATTGTCAAACCGTTTTTGATGTCCTCCAGCTAAACAATAACCAAAATACCATTTCAGAAACCAGTTTGCTATTCCGCCCCCAACCACCCACCACCCCCCCCCTCCCTCTGCCAAGTACTCCTCCCTCCTTCTCCCCCCCCCCCTCCCCCAACTCTCTTCACGCTTGCTCTCGTTTTCTCTCTCATTAAGTATGAAAGAACGGTTTCTATTCTGAGAATGCAGTTTGCCTTGTTTACTCCACGCCCACACCGTGCCCCCTCTCCCTCACTCCCTCCGGCCTCCTCTCTTCCCCTACCCCCCACTCTAATTCTCTCTCTCCTTAACCCTTTCAACACCACTGAATGAAAATGTCACAGCCAGGCTAGGCATCGACGGTCGATATCTAAGCCGATTCAAACGACTCTGATTGTAAGGTTATTAGATCTTGAGAGACGGTGGATGAGGAGAAATGTGAACCTCTCTCCTTTATTTAACTCGAAAGTAGCGAGGGAAGAGCTTCGAAATGTTTGACGTGTTGGGCTTTGAGAAGAGTGGCTGTCGAAGAAAAATGCCAGTGCTAGGAAACACTGAAAGTCGTTCAACTGGCCATTAAAGAGTTAACAATGAGATAGGTTTTTGTTTCACGGGCGTAGTAAGCCATGTCCTCCTCCTCCGTTTCCCTCTCTATCTCTCCCTCCCTCAGGAGTGTAGTTTCCTATACTCCCACCCTTTCCTCGCCATCTCTCTCTCTCTCTCTCCCTCTCCCTCCCTCTCTCCCGCTTACGCTCTCTCCCCCTCTCTCTCTGTTTCAAGAGCATAGTTTTTCCATGTCTTCTTCACCCGCTTCTCTCTCTATCCGTTTCAAAAGTGTAATATGCCATGTTTCCCTTCCCCCAACACTCTCACTCTCTCTCCGTCACACACTCACACACACACACACACTGCACACATGCGCGCACGCACACACAGACACAGACACAGACACACTACACACTACACACATGCGCACACGCACACACACACACGCGCGCGCGCGCGCGCGCGCGAACACTCACACACACATACACACACACACATGCACACACACACGAACACACACACACACACACACACACACACACCGCTAATGGAAAATCAATAGAAAGAGACTGGGAATCACACGGATATGTAGTAGATACCTCGGCCACCGCCACTCCTCTGCCCGTAGCGCTGAAGGTGACCTCGCTGGGCACGAAGTTGTACTGAAATACACACCAATACACTGTCACAAACCCGACAGGACGAGAGTAAGGAGGAAATGGGGCCATGCCCTCACCAGAACATGCAACTAACACAAACAAACAAAAGGTAGAAACAACAAAGGTAGAAAACTACATACAAACAAAAATCTATCCATTTGATCATAAAGGAACCAAACACAACAATCCCTCTAACCCTACTAGGCCTCGACAGTAACTGAAGAACAGTTAAAGAGGCCAAGGAGAGGTATGAAAGAGAGAGAGAGAGAGAGAGAGAGAGAGAGAGAGAGAGAGAGAGAGAGAGAGAGAGAGAGAAGAGAGATGATGATGATGATGATGATGATGATGATGATGATGATGAACAGGCAGAGGAATAAAGACAGAGGTTAAAGTCACATTCATTCAACACCTTAATGTCACGAACGTCCAGCCCGCACTGCCCAAACTAGTTGTCTGAAACGACTCCACGATTACATGAAGTGCACCGGCACGACTCGAGTTGTATGTGCATCGGGAAAAAGAACAGAACTCAAAAGAAATCCTATTTTTCATTACAGGCACACGACATACACAGATTCTAGGAGAAGAGACACATTACACACACAACAAAAACTGAAGCAGCTGTTTTGTGACAGACATCAATATCAGCCATAACAATTGTATGAAGTACTCAAGAAGACCAAACGATGTCACAGAACACACACCACACACACACACACACACACACACACACACACACACACACACACACGAACACACACACACACACACACACACGCGCGCGCGCGCGCGCGCGCGCAACACACACACACACACGAACACACACACACACACACACACACGCACGCACTCACGTCCTTGGACTGCAGCACGAGGGCGTTGCTGTCGGTGACGTCAAAGTGGGCATCCAGGTGCTGGGCCCGGACGTCCAGGTGAAGGTCATAGCCCCTGGGCACCGCCTGCTGCACGAACTCCGTCAGAGCCTGCAGCCCCACCACCGTGTCCTGCCCACAGCCCCCGCCCCCCAAATCAGTTCCATCCAACGTGTGTTAGGAAAGAAACATGGAGGATGCTTCAAATGACATTCGCCATTCAGAAATTTAGTGCTATGCCAAGTTTAGTACCATGTTCTCACCTGCAGTCCCGGTTTTAGCGTTCTTACAGCCCAGCCGACTACACATTGCTCTCTCAAGGTTGTGACCAAATAAATGAGGTCTGGATCATGTACCAATGTCTAAATTGAAAACTGCGTGTACTATACGCCTACACGCACACGCACCACACACACACACACACACACACACACACACACACACACACACTCACACACACCTTCAGCACACAACTATTTACAATAATTCATAACCTAGCAGATAATCAATTGATATTCTGATCCTGAGGGTATTAGCCATTCTGCTGAACTTAGAATCCCCAGAGTTACAAAACAAACAAACAAACAAATAAAACCCCGAAAAGAAAATCATCAATGTAACGGTGTCACAATCAATATATAAAAGGCCATATGGACCGAACAGACAGCTGTAGTGTCCGCTCTGGTTAGTGATTAAATTTTAACAACCTAGTCGCAAAATTTCAGTAACAATTAAAAAAAAAAGGCTGGCATGTTATTCACTGACATAAGAGAAAAATGTGTCAAGATTTCCTGTAACAAAGACATACGTACGCACCACAAAGGCACAAAAGCAGTGGACGATAGTAAAGACAGGTAAATAGAAAAACGGCAAAGACAGAGAAAGACAGGAAAGCAAAAAAATTGCATATACAATACATGAACACGCTATAAATACTAACCCACCGGAAGAAGACAGCTCAGTCAAACAAGGGACGCTAGGCTCAATAACTAAGCAACAGAGCAAGGGAAGAAGACGAACATAAATAATTCTTCATTTTTAAGTGAATCAAATTGTACATTAGCCTGGAAAATTCATACAGTCACACTGTCCGTGTATCATAACAGAGATAAGTGACATTATCGTTGAAAATACACAGAAATTGTCGCATGTTTACGAGAAATCCATACCACTAGACTTAAGCTGGTAGCGCCGACTCCTGATCCTGATATTGACATTCCGTCTTCGATGGACCTAGCCAAACTAAGTATAAGTCGAGAGCGTGCTTACATTGCTCACACGCATGGAGCAGACGGACAAGAGTCCACTGACCTGTGTGGACGAGAAGCCTCCATACGGGTTCCTCTGTCGAGTCAGCCAATGGAGAACGTTCATTCCCTCCTCAAACAGGCCGCGCGACGAGAACACGAGCAGGGCATAGGATGTAACCTGGATGTCGACTGGTCGTGCTCTCACGTGCGTCGGGCGCCAGTTTCTCCAAGGATCGAAGTTCGTGCTGGCGTTCGTTGGAATCTTCCAGTAGGTCACTCCATCTGTGGTGTTTGACGTGTGCACGCACACATGCGCGCGAGCACGCATGCACGCAGAGAGAGAGAGAGAGAGAGAGAGAGAGAGAGAGAGAGAGAGAGAGAGAGAGAGAGAGAGAATTAGAGTAAAAAAAATATCGAAGAGCAGATTTTGGTTAATTCAGGTTTTAACACTGACTCTGATGGGCATCATCATCTCTCAGCTGCCAAGCTCTTCTTTAAAACAATGGAAAAGGGCCACCTAAGGAGCATCACGAGCATTGGGGGTTCAGTTTTCGTTTGTGTGTGCATTTTCTTCTGGGTTCCTCTCATATCTGAATAATACATACAATAAGTTTTGTTGTTTCATCTTTGACATGGTATGTAAATGATAGCAGTGGATCATGTGGTTCACAAGTTACAGTTTTGTAAAGTAGCTCAGAATGTAGCTGAGAGTGACGCAGTAGCGCACGAACCTCAGTATTGTACACTTCCCTTAGAAAGAAAACAGCTGGCCTCCTACTGAGCAAAGAACAAAGTATAAAACTGCATGTCTTTGCATTAGCATCATTTCCAACACTGCCCCTCGCTGTCTGTCTGACCTTTAGACCATGTAGGTTTTACAAGACCTTCGGGATCTGCTGATACAGGGTTTTTCACTTCCCAAAACTCAAAGGGGAGAAACTATGATACAGTTGTCACTCCCTCTGCAATACAATCGTAGAATATTTGAAGTTTCGGGCTTCGTCAAAATTCACCACTTATCTGTCAACAGTCTTTCACCAAATGTTACTCATCTGATATTTTCGAGGCTATTTTTTTTTTCTTTCTTTTTATTGGACGGTGGAACGTGAATGTGTAACAGATAAAACTGGATGAGGAAAAGGAAAGGGTGGGTAGATCCATATTTCCTGGTATGTTTATTTTTGTGTGGGTGTGTAGGGTGGGTGTAGGAGAGGGGGCATGTGTGTTGGGTAGGTTGGGGGGGGGGGGGGTGGAAATCAATTGTGCAACTTTCTGAATATTCACCATGTATTTGTTTTTGCACTTATTTATTCGTATCTATCTTTGCTAGATACTTGTTTCATGTGTTATTACTCCCTGCACACTCGTTGATCGCTTGCCTGGTACTTGTTTATTGTTTACAGTATCTCCCATGGCCTCAACAAAATCCCGTCAGAATCTTACTTTCAGTCGTCGCCTTGGACATCAAAGTCGTGAAGACGGTCTCGGCCACAGGA
>CM065728.1:23423686-23430604 GCA_033310375.1 Conus canariensis
CTACTGGCGGTTGGTTGCTTCTTTCCCACAGCTCTTGTTGCTGATTGTCTCTGGCCAGTGGATGTGGAGGATCTTTCTCAGGCAGCTGTTAACGAACGTCTGCAGTTTTTGAATGGTATCCTGTAGACTGTTCCATAAGATGTTTAGGAAGATCGACTTGCTCGGCTATTTCAGAGTTATCCAGCCACTGTCAGTCGCAAAATGTAATCGGTATCATTTACCCTGTAGACTGTTCCATAAAATGTTTAGGAAGACCGACTTGCTTGGAGATTTCAGAGTTATCCAGCTACTTCCAGTCTCGGTTTCGTTCAACCCCATCCGACCACACTGGCCCGGGGCGGGCTGTCTGTCACCACGCGAAAAACAAGAAGTATTGTCACGACCCTTTACCCCTCTCCTCCCTCCCCAGACCAACTGTCTGTCAAACACGCATACTGGTTCATAACAGAACAGCGGAGCAACTGAAAACGCCGTAAGGCAGAGAGCACTATGCCGTGTAGAGAAACTCCGTAAGGCAGAGAGCACTATGCCGTGTAGAGAAACTCCGTAAGGCAGAGAGCACTATGCCGTGTAGAGAAACTCCGTAAGGCAGAGAGCACTATGCCGTGTTGAGGATGCTGGCCGTTTCGCTCATTTCGTAATCCTCTGCTTAGAAAAAAAAAATAGAGAAGAGAAAGACATGAATGAAAAGTAGCTTTCACTTGCTGCTAAATGACTGTCCGTTCGTGCTGTGTTTTCACTGTCTGTCCGTTCGTGCTGTGTTTTCACTGTCTGTCCGTTCGTGCTGTGTTTTCACTGTCTGTCCGTTCGTGCTGTGTTTTCACTGTCTGTCCGTTCGTGCTGTGTTCATGTCTGTCGTTCGTGCTGTGTTTTCACTGTCTGTCCGTTCGTGCTGTGTTTTCACTGTCCGTTCGTGCTGTGTTTTCACTGTCTGTCCGTTCGTGCTTTGTTTTCACTGTCTGTCCGTTCGTGCTGTGTTTTCATTGTCTGTCCGTTCATGCTTTGTTTTCATTGTCTTCACTGTTGGTTGTCTTGTCTGAGAGAGGTCGAAAGGCGTCGTGCTGGTCTTGTCATTTGCTGCTTTCTTTTGTTCGGACGCATGGTAATGTTTTCTTTTAAGTACGAGTCAAAAGCATAACGGAAAACACAGCACTCAAAAACTTTACATGGGCTTAGAGACACTGAAAAACGAACAGGAAAGAAAAAAAGAAAGAATGAAACTAAAAGAAAAAATGCAAAGCTTGCGCTTTGCTTCACAAACACAGGTGAATGGATAGAAATTTCACTGATAGGACAAAAAATTACACGAGATCGGACAAAATAAACACAATGGTTTGTCTGAGTGAAGGTGTTTGGGGGGGGGGGGGGGGGGGGGGCGGAGACAGGGAACTTAACAGGGAATGGCGAGAGTTGGGAGCATCTCCCTACCAAATTGCTGCTTGAGCGTCCCCCATCACTGCGATGATTTTTTCTTCCTTTCTTTCTTTCTTTCTGTCCTTTTTTGCGACGAGGTTAGGGACAGAGAAAAGGCAAGAGGAAAGAGACTGAGGGGGTTGGTGGTGCGGGGTGGGGGCTGGAACCCCTGTAAGTGCCCCAGTAGCCCCCCACTCCAACCCTGAGGAAGACACTCAGATTGAAGCAGACGGCAGATAAATAGGACGCGGCGGAAAGAAGGACAGAACAAGAAGACAAAACAGTGAGGACAAAGGAGCCAGTGGAAAATTAAAAAAAATAATGAGCAGGGAGAGAGCCCAGAACAAAAATAAAGTAGTGAGCAAGAAACCCATGAGAAAACAGAGGTAGTGCAAATGAAAGAAAAAAGGAAAAAAACAAACAAACAAACAAACAAACGAACAAAGAAACAAAAAACAGAACGTGAGAAGAAACAGACGCAAAAGGAGAAACAGCCTCGCCCAAAGGTGAAGATGGTGTGGAGAAACGAAGAAACTAACTAACGGCAGTTAGACTAGGAGCGATTAAAAAAAAAATAATGAAGTTTTGAAAATACAATCAACGATTCAGAATAGAAAGCAAAGGAGTAAAGATGGCATCGAAGTGAAGAAGAAAAAAAAAACAGGGTGATAACATAAAGGCAGTAATGAGAAATGGAAGCCACAGGAAAAAAATCAGTCAATGACAAGAAATGAAACCAAGAAAATGAACTCTGTGAGGAGATAAATGGCCGCAGGAGTAGAGAAACTAAAGGCAGCAGGGACAAACAAAGTCACATGGAGAAACTAAAGGCGGCAGGGACAAACAAAGTCAGCATGGAGAAACTAAAGGCGGCAGGGACAAACAAAGTCAGATGGAGAAACTAAAGGCGGCAGGGACAAACGAAGTCAGCTGGAGAAACTAAAGGCAGCAGGGACAAACGAAGTCAGCTGGAGAAACTAAAGGCAGCAGGGACAAACAAAGTCAGATGGAGAAACTAAAGGCGGCAGGGACAAAAGTCAGATGGAGAAACTAAAGGCGGCAGGGACAAACGAAGTCAGATGGAGAAACTAAAGGCGGCAGGGACAAACGAAGTCAGATGGAGAAACTAAAGGCGGCAGGGACAAAGTCAGATGGAGAAACTAAAGGCAGCAGGGACAAACGAAGTCAGGTGGAGAAACTAAAGGCGGCAGGGACAAACAAAGTCAGTGGAGAAACTAAAGGCGCAGGGACAAACGAAGTCAGATGGAGAAACTAAAGGCGGCAGGGACAAACGAAGTCAGATGGAGAAACTAAAGGCGGCAGGGACAAACGAAGTCAGCTGGAGAAACTAAAGGCGGCAGGGACAAACGAAGTCAGATGGAGAAACTAAAGGCGGCAGGGACAAACAAAGTCAGATGGAGAAACTAAAGGCGGCAGGGACAAACGAAGTCAGATGGAGAAACTAAAGGCGGCAGGGACAAACGAAGTCAGTGGAGAAACTAAAGGCGGCAGGGACAAACGAAGTCAGATGGAGAAACTAAAGGCGGCAGGGACAAACAAAGTCAGATGGAGAAACTAAAGGCGGCAGGGACAAACAAAGTCAGCTGGAGAAACTAAAGGCGGCAGGGACAAACGGAAACAAAGGTAGCAGAAGAAAAGGAAGCAGGAGGAAATAAAGGCCCAATTTAATCGAAGCAAGAGGACAGAGAAAAAGCATGAAATCAGAAAAAAAAGTGAAAACTGAAAGGAGGGGGAGAACATCCTTACAGCAGTGTGAGGCACGTCTGTGTTCTCCAGCAGCGCCATCAGCACGAATGACGTCAGTCCTGTGGAGTGGTCCTGGAATTGCTGCAACACATTAACCATTACATCACAATGCAACACATGGTACGGGAGGACACCTGTCAACCTTCCTCCAGCCAGTGACAGTATTTCTCCTCACGATTTGTTGACAACGAACGCAGCTTCTGTGCTTTGTTCACTACCGGCTAATAACCGCAGATCTGCAGGATTCTTTTTCACCTGAATTTCATTGTGACGGCAGTATTTTTAATGTGCTTAGCAAAGAAAAGAGCGCCATGCGAATAAATGTCCAAGTGAACGACTGGCAGTGGATAAATCAACGACTAAACTACATTTGTCAAGGGCGTAAAACAACAACACATCAACAACATGTCTCTTCGAGTTCTGGGTATTCAAAATACATTGACCATGTAGGCCTTACTCTCATCTGCGGGTCGAAGATGTGACCAAATTCGTTGAACGAGCCATCCAGATTCTGGCGCTGCGTCACCCAATCAATGGCTCGCTGCAGCACGCCGTCATCCACATATACATAGGGCCGGGCCTCATGGAACACTCGCAGCACGAACGCCGTCAACCTGAAAAAGGTCAGAAAATAGCAAAAAAAAAGGTCATTTGTTGCGTCCATTCTCCACATTTCTCAAGGCGTTGACAACAATCAACGACGAAAACCGCTATGGTGGAGAAAAAAATGATGGGTTTGGCTCAGCGTTCTGGTCATTTCCTACTGCATTTCGGAAGGTTCCAGTTTACACATAACATTCCTCTCGTTCACCGTCTTATTTTGATCTTCGTCGTGAGACTGTTACAGGCGAAGTACATTTGTTGAAAAACTAACTCTGTCTCCCCCCACCCTTCACCTCTGAATCCATTTAAAGTATATCAAGCACAAACAATAAGGAAAAACAGCACGCAGTTTGTTGCAATATAGCTTAACAGCAATTTACTCTCACTCGTTAGAATACCAACACAAAGCATCAGAAATAAAGGAAAAAAAAAATGCACACTGTGATGCCAAACTTACTACATAAGCACAGAATGTTCCATGTAGTGTAAACGCACCATTCCGGGACAAGTACAGCGTGGGAATTTGGAACTGAATATCCGTTAGAACTAAAGTAAGACCAGACTAAACTGAGGCCTACATCATTTGAAAGTCGCCAAATTTTCTGTACCAAAAATAAACGTACAGTACGATGTTTCCAGCATCTCCCATGACTTTGTAAAAAACAGGGTTTGCAGCTATTTTGCATACACTCTCATTCCCCAAACGCGCTCTTGTTCGGCATATCATTGTTTCTTAGATTTGGCGTAATATAACACTGACACGAGACAATGCTTCTCCTGAAAATCAGTTCGCAGACAACAACTGGAAAGGCCCTCTTGAATTTTTAACATGGTATATGCTTCTTTTCTGATCGACTTCTTCCCAAGCCAGAGACCTTGTCTGGCACTACACAGAAGGCCGACACTACAGGCAGCCAGATTACAACAGGCAGTTTTGTGTAACCGTCAGCAGCATTGCGGATGCTGTGGGCATTTGGTGTTAATGTGCGACATGCCAGAAAGGAAACGTCTTCCAAATGCCCACTGCTTTCCACCGTTTTCGACCCTTCGGAATGCATGTTAGACCTTGAGACCTTGTTGTGTGACACAGCCTGAGAGATGTTTTCAAGTTAGACACTAACAGAAGCAAAACTCATTGACCAAGAACGGGAGTAAACAGTATCTAGTCTCATTTTCTTGCTGTCTGCCTTTGTCAGAGTCCCGTTCGCTCGCGCGTATTACTAACCATCCCCGGGCACCACATTCAACGCGTGCCGCTGGATAATTGCTCAACTGGCTTTGCTGCCCTGTTAAGTACCCCCTTATATATCAGTCATTATTGTCATTATTGTTCAGCGAAGTCGGCCCACTGCGGACCAACGTGTGGTGGGCGTCGAGCTTGGAAGTCAGTGGCGAAGTGCAGTGAACGGACAGCTAAAAACGGCGAACGAATGGCAGACAGTGAGCCAATCAGATCAACAGGAAGTGATGAATGGCATCAACATCCGAAATGGAGCTCTAGCGAAACATGAAGAAAGTTATCTCCCCTCTGAATCAATGACAAAAAAAAAAGAAAGAAAGAAAAGAAAACAAAAGCTGTAAGGTACACGAAATGTTAGTGCACATCACACGTAAATAGTAAAAAGTATACTTCACATTCTGACCAGAAATTCCTGACACCTATCACAGGTACCCTGTGGAGACGTGACGAGTTTACTCACCAGGTACTTCCGGTTCCGTCCCTGTTGCCAAAAGCGCTGAAGGAACCGTCCGTCCTCTGGTAGGTCAACTCCCGCTGGTAGCCTGTCGGCAGTCCGTGAAAAACCTTTCATTACAACTCGTGTTTCTTGTCTGAGAACTAGGCGTGCGTCCAATACCTGATCACTTACATAAAAACCTGGATACCAAGGTTCCTGCGTCGTCTTTTCCATCATGAGTGTAGTGAAAGAATTTACACTTATGCGTACTCATGCAGGTATGTCAGCAGGCTCTTACACACACACACACACACCACACACACACACACACACACACACACACACACACACACGCACTACACACACACGCGCGCGCGCACACACACACGCACACAAACACATACTCTGTCTCTCCCTCACTCACATACACACAAACATACGCAAGTACACACACACACATACACACACACACTCACACACACACACACACACACACACACACACACACACACCACACACACACGGACATATTCACAGATACACACGCGCGAAACTGCACATAGACACAAATTCACACCCTTCCTTCCTCACCCACCCCACTTTCCCTCATTAAACCCCCTCTGTCAGAACCCCACCTCACCACACTCCACCCCCCCCCCCACACACACACACACATAATTCTCAGCCCCCACAAAGCAGACGCTGTCCCCACCAGTCTGGATGAGGTAGTGGATGCGGGAGGACATGGCGGGAGTCATGTGCCTGAGGCGGCGAGGTAGCGGGCGATGTAGAGGTCTGGCGCCAGGCGGATCATGTTCTGCTCCCCGCACCCCGTGGGCACGCTCAGCAACTCCTCCATCCCCGCCACGCTGGGCCCCAGCACGTCCCCTGCAACCAACAATAGCGTAGGAAATACACCGACGTGATAGATGAGGTCAATTGAACAAAGAGCAATTTTGGGATAAGACATGGACCTGATAGATGAGGTCCATTGAACAAAGAGCAATTTTGGGATAAGACATGGACCTGATAGATGAGGTCCATTGAACAAAGAGCAATTTTGGGATAAGACATGGACCTGATAGAACAGATCCCGTGAACAAACAGCAGCGTGAGAAGACAACGAACCGAAAGAACAGGTCCCCTGAGCCAAAAAAAAAAGGTGTACGGAAAGACACACACCTGATGGAACTGGTATTTATGAACAAACAACGGTGCGGGAAAAGACATTGACCTGACAGACTTGGAAACTGCTGAACAACCAACACAGTCGAGAAAGACACTGACTTTACCACAACAGTCCTTCAGGATAGACAAAGACCGAAGAAAACAGGTCCCTTGCACACACAAAAAAGTGCGGAAGGATTATGTTCTGGTAGAACAAATACCCCTGAACAGACACAAGCGTGGGTGGAAAACAACGACCTAATAGAGCAGATCCCTCAGGTCCTGGGAAAGA
>CM065728.1:23430704-23438204 GCA_033310375.1 Conus canariensis
AAAAACACGGGGAAACCCCGCATGGGGGAAAAAAAAAATGATGGGTTTGGCTCAGCGTTCTGGTAATTTCCTACTGCATTTCGGAAGGTTCCAGTTTACACATAACATTCCTCTCGTTCACCGTTTATTTGATCTTCGTCGTGAGACTGTTACAGGCGAAGTACATTTGTTGAAAACTAACTCTGTCTCCCCCCACCCTTCACCTCTGAATCCATTTAAAGTATATCAAGCACAAACAATAAGGAAAAACAGCACGCAGTTTGTTGCAATATAGCTTAACAGCAATTTACTCTCACTCGTTAGAATACCAACACAAAGCATCAGAAATAAAGGAAAAAAAAATGCACACTGTGATGCCAAACTTACTACATAAGCACAGAATGTTCCATGTAGTGTAAACGCACCATTCCGGGACAAGTACAGCGTGGGAATTTGGAACTGAATATCCGTTAGAACTAAAGTAAGACCAGACTAAACTGAGGCCTACATCATTTGAAAGTCGCCAAATTTTCTGTACCAAAAATAAACGTACAGTACGATGTTTCCAGCATCTCCCATGACTTTGTAAAAAACAGGGTTTGCAGCTATTTTGCATACACTCTCATTCCCCAAACGCGCTCTTGTTCGGCATATCATTGTTTCTTAGATTTGGCGTAATATAACACTGACACGAGACAATGCTTCTCCTGAAAATCAGTTCGCAGACAACAACTGGAAAGGCCCTCTTGAATTTTTAACATGGTATATGCTTCTTTTCTGATCGACTTCTTCCCAAGCCAGAGACCTTGTCTGGCACTACACAGAAGGCCGACACTACAGGCAGCCAGATTACAACAGGCAGTTTTGTGTAACCGTCAGCAGCATTGCGGATGCTGTGGGCATTTGGTGTTAATGTGCGACATGCCAGAAAGGAAACGTCTTCCAAATGCCCACTGCTTTCCACCGTTTTCGACCCTTCGGAATGCATGTTAGACCTTGAGACCTTGTTGTGTGACACAGCCTGAGAGATGTTTTCAAGTTAGACACTAACAGAAGCAAAACTCATTGACCAAGAACGGGAGTAAACAGTATCTAGTCTCATTTTCTTGCTGTCTGCCTTTGTCAGAGTCCCGTTCGCTCGCGCGTATTACTAACCATCCCGGGCACCACATTCAACGCGTGCCGCTGGATAATTGCTCAACTGGCTTTGCTGCCCTGTTAAGTACCCCCTTATATATCAGTCATTATTGTCATTATTGTTCAGCGAAGTCGGCCCACTGCGGACCAACGTGTGGTGGGCGTCGAGCTTGGAAGTCAGTGGCGAAGTGCAGTGAACGGACAGCTAAAACGGCGAACGAATGGCAGACAGTGAGCCAATCAGATCAACAGGAAGTGATGAATGGCATCAACATCCGAAATGGAGCTCTAGCGAAACATGAAGAAAGTTATCTCCCCTCTGAATCAATGACAAAAAAAAAAGAAAGAAAAAAAGAAAACAAAAGCTGTAAGGTACACGAAATGTTAGTGCACATCACACGTAAATAGTAAAAAGTATACTTCACATTCTGACCAGAAATTCCTGACACCTATCACAGGTACCCTGTGGAGACGTGACGAGTTTACTCACCAGGTACTTCCGGTTCCGTCCCTGTTGCCAAAAGCGCTGAAGGAACCGTCCGTCCTCTGGTAGGTCAACTCCCGCTGGTAGCCTGTCGGCAGTCCGTGAAAAACCTTTCATTACAACTCGTGTTTCTTGTCTGAGAACTAGGCGTGCGTCCAATACCTGATCACTTACATAAAAACCTGGATACCAAGGTTCCTGCGTCGTCTTTTCCATCATGAGTGTAGTGAAAAATTTACACTTATGCGTACTCATGCAGGTATGTCAGCAGGCTCTTACAACACACACACACACACACACACACACACACACACCACACACACACACACACACACACCGCACGTACACACACACGCGCGCGCGCACACACACACGCACACAAACACATACTCTGTCTCTCCCTCACTCACATACACACAAACATACGCAAGTACACACACACACATACACACACACACTCACACACACACACACACACACACACACACACACACACACACACACACACACACACGGACATATTCACAGATACACACGCGCGAAAACTGCACATAGACACAAATTCACACCCTTCCTTCCTCACCCACCCCACTTTCCCTCATTAAACCCCCTCTGTCAGAACCCCACCTCACCACACCTCCACCCCCCCCCCCCCACACACACACACATAATTCTCAGCCCCCACAAAGCAGACGCTGTCCCCACCAGTCTGGATGAGGTAGTGGATGCGGGAGGACATGGCGGGAGTCATGTGACCTGAGGCGGCGAGGTAGCGGGCGATGTAGAGGTCTGGCGCCAGGCGGATCATGTTCTGCTCCCCGCACCCCGTGGGCACGCTCAGCAACTCCTCCATCCCCGCCACGCTGGGCCCCAGCACGTCCCCTGCAACCAACAATAGCGTAGGAAATACACCGACGTGATAGATGAGGTCAATTGAACAAAGAGCAATTTTGGGATAAGACATGGACCTGATAGATGAGGTCCATTGAACAAAGAGCAATTTTGGGATAAGACATGGACCTGATAGATGAGGTCCATTGAACAAAGAGCAATTTTGGGATAAGACATGGACCTGATAGAACAGATCCCGTGAACAAACAGCAGCGTGAGAAGACAACGAACCGAAAGAACAGGTCCCCTGAGCCAAAAAAAAAAGGTGTACGGAAAGACACACACCTGATGGAACTGGTATTTATGAACAAACAACGGTGCGGGAAAAGACATTGACCTGACAGACTTGGAACTGCTGAACAACCAACACAGTCGAGAAAGACACTGACTTTACCACAACAGTCCTTCAGGATAGACAAAGACCGAAGAAAACAGGTCCCTTGCACACACAAAAAAGTGCGGAAGGATTATGTTCTGGTAGAACAAATACCCCTGAACAGACACAAGCGTGGGTGGAAAACAACGACCTAATAGAGCAGATCCCTCAGGTCCTGGGGAAAGACACGAATCTGACGCACAGATAATCTTGTACAAGCGTACAGTAGGAAAGGACAATAACTTGATGGAACAGGTACTACTGAGCAGACAACTGTCTGGGAAAGAGTGTTCTGAGAGAACGGGTCCCGAAGACAAACAACAGCGTGAAACAAGACAGAACAGGTATCCATATCTCCCTGGAATTTCGTGTGGGAAATACACAGAGCTAACAACACAGGTGTCGTTATGTCCCTCAAGCACAGTGTGGGAAAAACATCAAATCCATGTTACAGGTTCCCCAAACAGATTTCCTCAGTGCAATAAAAAAAAATCGCTCTGATAGCACCGTCTCCCCCCCCCCCCCCCCCCACCTTCCCCCGCCTCCTCCTTCATCCCTAGTCTCCACCCATGTCCCATCCTCCTTCCCCTCGAAATCAATCCCGTTATCAGTTTTCACTACTTAAGGTATTAGGAAAAATGGACTCAAGGCCAAGTATTTAAGTCATGTTGTTGTTGTTGTTGTCGTACCCTGGCTAAACGACTCCAGGGATCATCCGAACAAGCCAAGTACTTTGAACACTATGGTACAAATGCATCAGCTGGGGATGAGAACATTACGTGTGTGACCGTTTTTGATTACCCTGCCACATGGGCGGCCACACTCCGACTTCGAGGGATTTTGGAGACTGATAATGTTATGCTAGGAGCTTGTCACAACTGAAGACGATCCCCGCATAACTATGAAGAGCATAACAACATTTTGATGTAGCCTTGGTGTTTTAGCCTGTGTCAATTGGTCTGACACAGCCTTAAGCCAAGGCGAGTACGTACGTAAAAAGTCTTGGAAGGCAGACAAATTCCAGCCCATAGTAGGCGTCGCAAATGAGGCGCTACCCCCCCCCCCCCCCCCCACCAACCTCCGCCTCCCCTTCCACCTCAATAGAGCTTGGGTTGTAGTCTGGACCCTGTCTCCAGACCTGCACAATACACCGAGGTCCCTTCGTGGTGTAGCGTGGCCTCTCCCAACAGGAAAATAACTACTCGCACGCACGCGCGCGCGCGCGCGCGCGCGCGTGCGCGTGTGTGTTGTGTGTGTGTCTCACTTGGACTGACAAAGAAGAGTACAGGCGAATGACGTCATCTAAAGACAAATGATTCATCATCGCACTGAAGACGACGCCATCAGACTCTAGATGATGAAGTCAGACACCATAATTATGATGTCAGACTGGAGGGACAAGCTCTCCGCAGAGTTGAGCAGCCTGAATACGATGACAGACAAATTGTCTGTTGTAACGATGAAGTTATTTAATGCATGGTGAAGGAACTACGAGTACACGCTTCTAAAGGCCCCGCTTGGCGATCCGATCCAATCTTAATGGCCCAGGCAATGGCCGGGATACATGTTGAGCCACTAGCTGACCTACAGCCCGACAACTAGGAATGTGCAGATGGTGATGCTGTGGGCGATGTTGTCATTGTCTGCTCATGAGAACTTGGAAAGCCGGCTCACCCTGAATCTGGTCAGGTCTCTCTGCAGTATCACTTGAGAAACTGATAAAGAATGGGGGTAGAAAGGGGGAAGGGCACGCATGCGCACGCGCGCGCGCGCGCACACACACACACACACCGCGCGCGGCGCGGCGTGCGCGCGCATACACACACACACTCTCTCTCGCTCTCTCTCTCTCGCTCTCTCTCTCCCTCCCCCTCCCCCCCCCCCCCCTCTCTCTCCCTCATTCACTGTTGGAGGACTTACCAGTCACCTTGACGCGAGTTCTCAACGAGCCGTCAATGACGTCAGAGGGCAGGGTGACGGGGTACTTCTGAGTGACGACATTAGCACCCGTGGCGTTCAGGTCAATGAAGACGGGCAGCGAGAATTCCGACGGCACACCTTCCGCCTGGAACGAGGAGACAAGGGAGTAAGGATTGGAGAAGAGAGAGAGAGAGAGAGAGAGAGAGAGGGGAGAGAGAGAGAAGAGAGAGAGAGGAGAGAAAGAGAGAGAGAGAGAGAGAGGAGGAGAGAGGAATGGGAAGCAGAGACACAAGAGATGGAACGAGTCTGATGGTAGAAAGTGAAATTGACAGACCAGCCTAGAGGACTAGTGCCAGAGGCAGAGGCGGATCGGTGCTTTCAAAGAGCGGGGGGTGGTGGGGTGGTGGTGGTGAGGATGGAACATGTGGGCTCGGACAAGGATGCAGAAGAGTGGGGACGGTTGGGGTGGTCTGCCGCCACACGACCTCTACGACCCCACAAACAAGATGTTAAAACCTCAACTGACGGCAACGCACAGAGAAAACGAATAAATAAGTAAAAAGTGAATAAATAACGAGGCATGGGTCAAAAGAACGATCACCTGCTACGTGTACGTACGTACGTACGTGTGTGTGTGTGTGTGTGTGTGTGTGTGTGTGTGTGTGTGTGTGTGTGTGTGTGTGTGGTGTGACATAGAGAGAGAGAGAGAGAGAGAGAGAGAGAGAGTGTGTGTGTGTGTGTGTGTGTGTGTGTGTGTGTGTGTGTGTGTGTGTGTGTGTGTGTGCGAGAGAGAGACAGAGACAGAGAAGAGAGAGAGAGAGAGAGAGAGAGTAGTACACAAAGCACGGTGTGTGTGTGTGTGTGTGTGTGTGTGTGTGTGTGTGTGTGTGTGTGTGTGTGTGTGTGTGGTGTATGAGTGATTCCTTAAACAAAATCCACAATTCTCGTCTGATCATCTCCAAATTCGGCATGGCAACTCATTAAAATACTGGGCAGATCAAGAGCCAGTCACTTTAGCACTAGAAAGTCGCTTTGGTCGCATTTTCAAGGCAGCCAGAATGGTGAAGCGAAGCAAATTCAGGTTCTGAAGCGAGTCAATCCATGCTTTGCTGTTGGTATTCATATCACATAAAAAAGCACTGTGCTTACTGTCAGCAGGAATAGCTCAGTTTGGCGAGCGTCAAACCGAGACAGAAAAGTGGCTACCACCATACAGGGTTCCTTTCTTTCTTTCTTTTTGCGTACGCAAGCTGATACTCCTGCAGACACTGCCTGTATAGACAGGCAGTGGAGTTTTGTCTATATGACCGTTTTTATCCCGCCATTAAGGCGGCCATGCTCCATCTTCGGGGAAGGTGCATGCTATGTGTAACGTGCCATCCATACCAACGGCCAAACTGGCCTTCTCTACCGAAAGTTGGTGATGGGATTTTTTACGTGTGTGCAAGATGTTGTGCGTGCGTTCACACACGGAACCTCGGTTTATAGTCTCATTCGAAGGACTGTGTGGGGAATGGAGTCAGAACCAATGTTACCTCTGAGGGAAAAATCCCCCTGTACCGAAATTCGAACCCACAACCCCAGGATCACGAGTCCGGCGCTCTACCAACTGAGCTATTCCGGCCCCCATACAGGGTTCCAACTCGAGGGGAATGGGGGAAGAGGAGAGGGGGACAGCGGGGAAGGTAGGTGGGTGTGTGTGTGTGTGTGTGTGTGTGTGTGTGTGTGTGTGTGTGTGTGTGTGTGTGTGTGTGTTTGCGCGTGCGCGCGCGCGCC
The DNA here is from genome assembly GCA_033310375.1 of Conus canariensis. Lineage (NCBI taxonomy): Eukaryota > Metazoa > Mollusca > Gastropoda > Neogastropoda > Conidae > Conus > Conus canariensis. The sequence goes on from CM065728.1 coordinate 23,437,268, forward strand.
TGTGTGTGTGTGTGTGTGTGTGTGTGTGTGTGTGTGTGTGTGTGTGTGTGTGTGTGTGTGTGTGTGTGATGTGCTTACACTAAAGCGCGCTCACACACATAAGTAAAAGACAAATAGAATAAACAAGAAACACTTCCTCCTCTCCAAACATGTATTGTAGCTGGTCATGTACTCTTCACGTGTAAAGTGCATATAATAACAGCAGCAACAATAACAGGAGTAAAAGAAAAGGGAGGAGGAGAAAGAGGAGGACACTGGTAGAGATGACAGTTTAATAACATCAAAGAGTCATAATTACTGTGTTCATGATTTAACCACATATGGCTGTAGAAAAAGGATTCTGATGGGAATGAATTACTTCTACGTGAATTTTCAAGTTAAGACAACAATTTACATGTGAAGGCAAGAACTTCTACGCAAAAACAAAAAAACAAAAACAAAACAAAACAAAACACACTGATTTTGACGTGAAAAAAAATACTTACATGTGAAAACGATCATATTCATATGAAAACAATTATTGACGAGTAAAAACAATTGTTTTCACGGAAAGGCTACGATTTTCACGATGAAGACCATCATTTTTTCACCTAAGAGTAATCATTTACACGTGAAAACAATCTCTCCAATTCTGACACTGCTAACCAGTCAAAAGACGAAACTCGATTTATTCCTCGACTTAACAGAGTGTAGCGGAAATACTCAATTATGGCGCTTCATTCAGGCTTCCGATATTTCGCGGTGTGTGAAGTTAACCCTCAGAGGCCCCCGGGGTCACCAGTGACCCAAGCAAATACACGTGGCCACTACAATACACCCGAAAGCATTTCATTGACGCTTTTTTTTTTTTTTTTTTTTACCCCAAAGGCCCAGAGTTCCATCCCTGATACAAAAGGGACATAACTAGTCTTCCATGAGAAACTGCTTGGTGATTCTG
>CM065728.1:23443204-23445704 GCA_033310375.1 Conus canariensis
TCCTATCTACCGCAGCCGCAAAAGCGCTGCCGCCCACCTGCTCTACACTGGTTTGCAGAGACAGACTACCTACCACCCTCTCCAGGTCCGTCTACTTCGGCAACAGAAAGCCTGATACTTACCTCCCTTTCCCACCCAACCTGGTTTGGTACCAAAAAAAGGTTAATAATACCCGGCCCTCATCATTGTGGTAGAAATGCTGTTAACCTACCCTGACACCCCCTCCCTTACATCCCCTACACTGCCTCTCTTCCATCCTACCTGTCTTGGGTCAAGAAAGGCTGATACCAACCCCCCACCCCGTCTCCCCTAAAATTTAGCACACCTACCTTCGTAGCGGAAGGACTAATACCTAGCCCAGTGTGGAGGTTGGTGGCAAAAGCCGTGGTCAGCCAGGAGGTGATGGTGTCCGGCACCGTTGTGTTCACTGTCCACGTACCGTTGGCTCTGCACGCAGGTCAAGGTCAGGGCAGGGTCAGTTAGGCTCAGGGTCAGGGTCAGGGTCAGAGTTAGGTTCAGGGTCAGGGTCAGTGTTAGTGCCTTCAGACGGAATGGGGCCGTCTTAAAGGTGGAACGGAGAACAGTCACGTGCGCAAAATGTCACAGATTGTGCACATCGGAATTCTAAACGAAACAAAACAAAACAAAACAAAACAAAACAAACAAACAAAAAAACCTTAAAAGTAGCAGCAACAGCGTCAGGCTGGAGCCAAGTGGGACTCAAAGTAAATTAATGATTTTTCTTGAAAATGTACATCGTTTTCTTCACAAGTTGGACAGACCTCCCACCCCCCCTCCCCCTCTTCGCCCTTCCCCGTATTTACACAAAAGACTTATACGCATAAAATCAGGATAGAGTGCACCTTTCTTCACTCCCACAAATGTTCCTTTTCCTTTTAGTGTCTGGGCAAGAAGTCCCAGGGTCACCACACTGGACGTGTGTTTTGGTTTGATACCAGTTTTCAATTCCACCATCTTACTCCACATATCTCCAACGAGCTTGGAGCCACGTTACTACCCCAGACAAGTGTTGAGACCGGTAACCCCCATTTATTCCAGAGAAGTGCTGGCTGGACCGTGTTACCCCAACTACTCTTGCGAAGAGGTTAACCATTTCACCCCACTTACTCTTGAGAACTGTTCAGACATATTACCCCACTTATCCGCGAGAAGAACCGAGTCATGTCACCCCACTTACCCTCAGGCAAGTGTTGAACCATGTTACCCCACTTATCCTCAGACATGCGGTGAACCATGTTACCCCACTTACCCTCAAACATGTGGTGAACCATGTTACCCCACTTACCCTCAGACATGTGGTGAACCATGTTACCCCACTTACCCTCAGACATGTGGTGAACCATGTTACCCCACTTACCCACAGACATGTGGTGAACCATGTTACCCCACTTACCCTCAGGCAAGTGTTGAACCATGTTACCCCACTTACCCTCAGACATGTGGTGAACCATGTTACCCCATTTACCCTCAGACAGGTGATGAACCATGTTACCCCACTTACCCTCAGACAGGTGATGAACCATGTTACCCCACTTACCTTCAGACAGGTGATGAACCATGTTACCCCCCCTACCCCAGACAGGAGTTGAGCCATGTTACCATACTTACCCAAGAGAGGAATTGAACCATGATACCCCACTTACCCTCAGACAGGTGGTGAACCATGTTACCCTCCCCCCCTTACCCCAGAGAGGAGTTGAGCCATGTTACCCTCCCCCCCTTACCCCAGAGAGGAGTTGAGCCATGTTACCCTCCCCCCCCCTTACCCCAGAGAGGAGTTGAGCCAGAGCCAGGTGTCGGGGAAGAGGTTCCGCACTCTGTCCACCTCCTTCAGCCCTTCCTCCTTCCCCCCACTGACTGGCTGCATCGCGGCTATGGATACATACACCACGCCACACGTCAGTGTAGGTATCACGCTCGCGCGCGCGCGCACAACACACACACACACATACACACACACAGAGGCACGCACGCACGCACACGCGTGCCCCCCCCCCCCCCACACACACACATAACCAGAGAGAGAGAGAGAAGGAGAGAGAGGGAGAGAGCTTAACAGAGAGAGAGAGGGACAGGGGAGAGAGAGAGAGAGAGAGAGAGAGAGAGAGAGAGAGAGAGAGAGAGAGAAGAGAGAAAGGGTGAGAGTTTGAGAAAGAGAGAGAGAGGGGGGGGGGCGAGAGAGAACGAGAGACAGAATGAGAATGAGAGAGAGAGAGAGAGAGAGGAGAGAGAGCGAGAGCGAGAGCGAGGAGAGGAGGAGAGAGAGAGAGAGAGAAAAACGGAGGGAGGGCTGTCTGCATTGTCCAAAGCAAATCGGGAGTATCATACAAACGAGACCTGCGCGCTTATCGACTACCACAGGGACCTAAAGCGTCTTGTACACTGTCCAGTCACACCCGTACACCGACCACCGTCTGGTCAACTGTTAGTCCTACCTGTCGTCGTCAGCATCATGCCAGGCATCATCATCCCAGGCGCT
>CM065728.1:23453204-23460704 GCA_033310375.1 Conus canariensis
CATAACTTTTGAATTTTGGATTGAAATAGAGTACTTACGACACAACATGTAGTACTTACGAGAAAACACAATTTTGAATTTTGGATTAAAAATGGAGTGCTAACCATACCACAAAATACGTAGTAATGATATGAGTTAGAAACAATAAAATGAGACATATGTTACAATATGCGTATTACGCTGACATGATATGCAACACAGTACACGTATAACACATTCTCGCCTCCTATGCTACCTCCCACTTCCCTTGCTGTTTTTTTTAATCTTCAATATTCCAAACATTGTTTTTCAAAAACGGCCATCTTAACGTGCTCACGTACGTCCATAAATGGAAGGGTCGTCTGCAACAAATGAAAAAAAAACATACAAGAAAGGAGATGATTTTAAAAGGTCAACCCTCACGCATTCACTTCAAAGGAAACAAAGCAAAAACAAAAGAAAGAATACAACAATCATCACGACAAAAAACATCAGATTAGTCACAAAAGCCAAACGATACAAGAGGGTGGAGGGGTGGGGGAGGGAGGTCAGCGGGAATAGGAGGGGGTGGATGAGGGAAGGTTGAGGCACTCAGGAACCGACAAAAGGAAGGAAATACAAAAAGAGAAACTCGGGGCAAATCAACACAAGCAACAACAGTAAACTCAGCACAGCAAGCAGGCACCCGGAAACCAAATTCCGAAAGGAGAACGATAATGTTAAACATCATCGTCATCGTCATCGTCATCGTCGTCGTCGTCGTCGTCGTCGTCGTCGTCGTCGTCTTCATCATCATCATCATCATTATCATCATCGTTATCATCATCATCATCATCATCATCATATAATGATAATGTTAATGACAACACAAACAGCAATATTCACAGCAAAAATTCTGAAAACTGATGACAGCGACAAGAACAACAACACTAGAAATGCTAATGATAATAACAATAATAATAAAAAACAAATAATAATAATAACAATAATAGTAACAATAATAATAGTAACAATAATAACAATAATGATATAGATGATGATAATAATAATGATACTTGTAATACCACCACCACCAATCACAGCAATAATGTAGGGCTACAGTGTTTCTCAAAAGAGGAAGTGAATGTGCATTCTCCATTCAGTCACGCCACCCCCACCTCATCCTATATATGCGCTCGCGCACGCTCTCTCTCTCTCATACACACACACGCGCGCACACACACACGCGCGCGCGCGCGCGCGCGCACACACACACACACACGCACACGCACACGCGCACACGCACACGCACACGCACGCACGCACGCACGCACGCACGCACACATAGTGACTCACGAGGTAGCTGGGGTCGAGGTCCAGACACAGCATTCAAATTGCCGTCCGTGTACGCACCGATTCCAACCGTCTGTACACACACAGACACAGCCAAGCAGACACACACACACACACACACACACACACACACACACACACACACATACACACACACAATCTTGCACACCACACACACACACACATACACACACACAATCTTGCACACACACACACACACACACACACACACACACACACACACACACACACAACCATCTTTAACTTTTCAACTCCATGTCTAACTTACGCTAAACACTGGAATATTGTTTTTCTCCTATTTGCGAGCACATAATTTCCGGTCGCTTCTCTTTGTAAGTTATTCCAACTACTATACTTTCTAACACCGCCCTGTGCTTGTAAACGATCATCACCCGGTATCCTGATATAATTCTCCCACCTGTCTGCACGTTGACGCTATCTGACCTCACTCTCTCTACTGGCATGACTCTCTAACTGTGATTTCATCTTTTTGTGTTTGTTCCTCTAAGGAAAATAACGTTACGAAAGTTGCTCGTGTGATGACGCCGCTGCGCCTGGGATTTGAACCCGAAAGCTCTCAGCGCAGGCCCCGCTGGTCGCTTTCACACACACACACACGCACACGCACACGCACACGCACACACACACGCACACGCACACGCGCACACGCGCACACACGCGCACACACACACACACACACACTTACCTCCAACGTGCTCTCAGCACTGACACGGGAGAGGGAGAGGGGGTAGGTAGAGTCGGAGGGAGTGTCCCCTCTGTCGTACGACCCGATGGCCTTGGACACCTGACAGACAGACAGACAGACAAACAGACTGATTAAGTCAATAGCTTCTTCATAGATAGAGTATTAGATATTAGATATACTGAATTGAGAGATAGGCGCGAGCGTGTGTGCGTGTGTTGTGCCAGCATGTATGTGTGTGTGTGTGTGTGTGTGTGTGTGTGTGTGTGTGTGTGTGTGTGTGTGTGTGTGTGTGTGTTAAGGAGAGAGAGAGAGAGAGAGAGAGAGAGAGAGAGAGAGTGTGTGTGTGCGCGCGCGTCTACTGCCATGCCTTCTCCTACCCCCCCCCCCCCCCCCCTACACCTTACCTTTCTGCCTCACACACATAGCAAACACATACACCTTCCATTCCCTTTCTTGTTCCCACCATCCCCCGCTCCTCTTCCCCCCCCCCCCCCCCCCTGGCAGCCTCCCAGTCCCACACTCCCTTTTCTCCATCAAATCCCGTCCCTCCCTCGCCCCTCAGAGAGCGGTGCTCACCTCCTGTGGCGTAACGTCATTGCCGGACTTGAGAAGCAGCACGCTCTGGTCAACGGCCAGCAGACTGACCAGGGAGCCGGGGTCAGCGCTGACCTTGACCTGCAGGTCACTGTGCGGCTCCGTCAGGTTGCTGGACATCTCCACCGTCACCTAGCAACAGGGGAAGGCATAGAGTTTTTTTTTTTTTTAATTTATTACGGCAGTTCAAAATCTCGCTGGGTGGAGGGGGGGGGGGGGGGGGAGAGGGGAGGGGAGGTCAGATCCTGAAAATAAAAGCCCCGGCAGGCGTTACGGAATTCTCATCATCATCATCATCATCATCACCACCATCATCATCACCATCACCATCACCATCATCACCATCACCATCATTATCATCATCATCAGCGAGGCCACAAGATCCTACCAATCTGTGTCTAACGGAGCTTCATAGGTCTTGTAATATTCGCTTCTTTGCCGTGTTCCCAACGCAGCTCAAGTGAGCGCCCTCCGGATTAACTGCGTATTATATACGTCACATAATCTGCAACGTTGTCAGGGGAAACACTGTCACCAAGCCATGTGAGATAACTATGCATGTTGTCAAAGAAAAAAAAAGGCCCCCACAACCACCAACGAAACAGCCGTCGAGTTCTTTCACAATTCAAGAAGTAATATTCATGAGGTCAGTGAGGTCACCAGCCCGTTGTTACAAGACTAAGTGATACCAGTGCTACTGATCACTGGTCCGAAGTCCCGGGTTCACCTGGGCATTGGGCCACACTGCAGTGATGAAGTCTGCACAACGTGTCTGTCCTGTTGGTAGGTGTGGACTGCTGGCAAAGGGTTTGCTGGGCCACTCGGCAATGTGGTCTGTCCACTTCGTTCTCTGTCCACCCTCGGCAATGCGGTCTGTCCACTTCGTTCTCTGTCCACCCTCGGCAATGCGGTCTGTCCACTTCGTTCTCTGTCCACCCTATCTCCTCGTTCTCCTGAACTCTTCTTTGGATGACGATCTGGGACCGTTCGCATTTCATGGTCATGGTGTCCGTACATCAGTTTCCTTTTTCTCAGAGTGGTCTCCCTTGTCATGAGCAATGCGGCAGAGGCATTGTCGACAGACCAGATGTTGTCCACCCAGGACTTCTCTCTGCCTCTGTAAATATCCACACTCCACTGTCCACTGTATAGTAGTCATAGACACGGATTAAGAACTTGTTAATGACATCAAGCATTCCTGGCATAGAGAACGGATGGAGCCAGCGCTTGTATGATTTAATCGTCTCTGGGAATATGACTGACCCGGTGTTTACAGATCACGTCAGGACTTGTCATGGCAGATATATACGTGGAGAGCGACCCTCGTCTTGACCTCCTGTGTTGAGCTACAGCCCCTGATCAGAATGGACCCAGTATACTTCGAGTGATTAACAGCTGCGAGTGTCTGTCATTCATTGTGATGCTGAGTTCTTAATGACGTCGAAGGCCATACTACCGTGCACACACCTTCTTGTCCGACACACTTTACCTTAAAGACCATACTACCAAAGACATACAGTGCTGTCAAACACCCTGTACCCTGAAGGTCATGCTACCAAAGATTCCTTATTGTCAAACTTTGAACACCATACTTCCAAAGGCATATCTTGTTGTCAAAGATCCTTTACCTCAGAGCCATACAACAAAAGGCATACCTTGTTGTCAAACATTCTTTACCTGAGAGCCATACCACTACACACATACCTTGCTGTCAAACACCCTTTACCTTGAGAGCCATACTACCAGAGACATACCTTGTTGTCAAAGACCCCTAACCTTGAAGGCCACACTACCAAAGACTTGCCCTATTGTCCAATACCTTTTCAAATAACCAATAACTTTTCAAAGCCATGCAAACTAAAGAGACACCCAGTCGCCAAAGATCGGTTACCTTGAAGACCATACTACCAAACACAAATCTGGTTGTGAAACACCTTTCACTTTAAAGGCCATACAACCAAAGAGATACACTGCAGTCAAACACCATTTACCTTAAATACCATACTACCATGGACACACTTTCGCGTTTAACATCCTTTACCTCGAAGGCCATGCTACCGTGAGCATACATTATTATCAAACACTCTTTATCTGAAAGGTCATAATACAGCAGGTGTACCGTGTTAACAAATGCCTTTCACATCGAAGACCACACTGCTAGCGACAAACCTTATTCTCAAACACCCTTTAATCTCAAGACCACACTACCAGGGACACACCTCATTATCTAAGACACTTTACCTTGAAGACAATACCTCCAAAGACATACCTTCTTCCCCAATACCCTTTATCTTGAAGGCCACACTACCGCCTTCTTCCCCAACACACTTTATCTTGAAGGTCACACTAGTCACCTTCTTCCCTAATACCCTTTACCTTGAAGGTCACACTACCATGGATATACCTTATCATCAAATACCCTTTAGGCTGAAAGCCAAACTGCCAGGGATGCGCCTTAGTGTCGAAGACCTTTTACGATGAAGGCCACACAACCGTCGATAAACCTTATTGACAAACACCCTTTAAAGCCTCACCACAGTTGATGTACCTTATTGTCAAACACCCTTTAAAGCCTCACCAGTTGATGTACCTTATTGTCAAACACCCTTTACCCTGAAAGCCCTACCACCAGGGACTCACCTTGTTCTCAGACATCTCCTCCACGTTGAAGGCCATACTGCTATGGACATACTTCATGGTCAAACACCCTTTATACTGAAAGCCCTACCACCAGGGACTCACCTTGTTCTCAGACATCTCCTCCATGTTGAAGGCCATACTGCTATGGACATACTTCATGGTCAAACACCCTTTATACTGAAAGCCCTACCACCAGGGATTCACCTTATTCTCAGACATCTCCTCCACGTTGAAGGCCACACTACTATGGACATACTTCATGGTCAAACACCCTTTATACTGAACGCCCTACCACCAGGGACGCACCTTGTTCTCAAACAGTCCCTCCACGTTGAAGGCCACACTACTATGGACATACTTCATGGTCAAACACCCATTACGCCGAGGGTCACACTACCAGGGACACACCTTGTTCTCAAACAGTCCCTCCACGTTGAAGGCCATGCTGTCCGGGACCAGCTCCGTGTCCGGACGGACGAAGTACGCCATCATGTGGGCCGTGGGCGCCATCTTGGCCGTGACCGGCACGTCAAAGGTCACCAGGTGCTGACCTTGAGCGTCGATGACCTTGGAGTCGTACACCACCCCTCTGGACAGGATCTGATGATGAAAACGGAAATAATTGCCGACTAAATAGCAAGTATTATCTTTCCAAGTCATGCTGTTTACAGCACCGCCGATAACGGATTCCCATCGGGGCTGAAAAAAAAAAGAGATAAAAAAAACCCAAACAGGAACGAGGTATATTATGAAATGTGATTGAAATTTAAAGCGGCATCAAGTCTTATAGCTAAAAGACTAACGTGAAAAAAACAAACAATCAAACACATGTCTGTCAAATCAAGTAAAAAACAAAACAAAACAATTGTCTTCTTAAGTACAAAACAAAGCAAAAATGGAAAAATGGCATCCTGCGAAACATCCTGGGATTAAAATTGGGACAATCCACAATAGCATGCTTGTGCTTGTTGTTGGTATCTTTCTCGTGTCGTTCAAAGTAGAAAGATGATATACTTGTTTGTGGATGAAAAGATGGATTTTGAAATAATTGCCATAACCGATATCTGGCTGCTATAAGTTCTTATACTTAGACCCCTACAACCAAAGTCTGTCAATATGTATCCTCTCTCTCTCCTCTCTCTCTCTCTCTCTCTCTCTCTCTCTGTATACATATATACATACGTGCATATATTTATATATAAGTATATATATACATATAGACCGATAAATATTGATATACAGATATATACATTCATCTATATATGCAGGAAACAAGGAATAATCGGCATCATTAAATTTTCACACTATTCATGGTTCAGTAGTGACACAGAATCTTTTTCTTTTTTTCCTTTTGACTCTTTTACCTAATGTCACAGTGTGAAAACAAGTTTTATGAAAGTTGTTTCCACGTGAAAATGGCAGTTTTTCAGCCATTATAATTTTCGCACGCTGACAGTCCTTATTCTTCCATGTAAAACAGTGATTATCACTAAGAAAATAGTTTCCGAAAGACTAACCATGGCCATTTCAAGCCAGGAAACTTCCGTACGGAACATCTTGGACCTTGGTGTCGATTCCTCCCTCCACGCCAAACTTCAAGCTTTCATGTATAAAATTCTGGCTCATGTTTTAGCTTCAGTTTTAGCTAGAGGGGCGCAGGGGAGAGCGCAGACGTCCGTCCGCCACAGTCAAACAGATCCTGGATCGGCCGTCGGATCCGGATCCGCCTCAGCATGTAACGAGTTCGTCCTTGAACCATTTTCCATCTCATCACCGAGTTTTGACAAATCAGTTCCACAGTTTTTTTTTCGAAAAGATCCGAGAGTTTTTTTTTCGAAAAGATCCGAGAACCGCCCCTTTCATCCTGATCCGCGCCACAGATCCCAACAAAAACGAAACAGATTCATCCTTGTGCTTCGTTTCGTTGACATCGGTCATGCGTTCTTGTGTCCTCCTGCTCAGAGCCCAATCCATCTATCGGCGCAGGTGGAGGCATAATCTCTTTGGGGGAGTAATTTTTTTTTTTTTTATAGCTATGCCAATGGCAGAGGGCAATTCAGTGTAGTTCATGTTGTTTATAACCAAGCCGACCGAACAGGGCCGAATTAGAGCTGTCACCTCGTCACAGTCGCTCTCTATAGAGATGGTACAAAAATCCACATGCACACACGTCATTGAAACGGATTTTCTAAAAACTCTCTGAAATTGCTGCAAGGTCTTTCTTCCGT
>CM065728.1:23468204-23470704 GCA_033310375.1 Conus canariensis
TAAAATATCGTTGTCCTATACAAATGCTAAAATACTGTTATCTATACAAATACCAAAATAATACTATGCTATACACATGGTAGAATACTGTCACCTCATACAAATCTAAATACTGCTATTCTATACAAATGCTAAAATATTGTTATCCTATACACACGCTAAGATACTGTTGTCCTATACAAATGCTAAAATACTGTTATCCTACAAAGGAATAAAAATTGTTAATGCAAAAGCTAAAATATCGTTATTTTGTTCAATTGCTGAAATGATGTTCTGTGCGAACGGTGAAATGTTGTAATCGTATACAAATATAAACATTTTGTTATGATATGCGAGTACTAAAATACTGCTTACACAAATGTCCTCTACACGTGCTTAAATATCGTTATCCTTTACAATTAAAAGTCGCACCTATCGAATGTGCTGTTTTTCGAAAGTTGACATGGTCGGACATTCTCAACAGATATTCGAAACACTCTCTTCAGGGTCAAAGTCGCACTCAAACCAGTTCATTGGTTCGCAAATTATAAGATGTCCACACACAAATCATAAGATGTCCACACACAATTTATAAGATGTCCACACACAAATCATAAGATGTCCACACACAAATTATAAGATGTCCACACACAAATCATAAGATTTCCACACACAAATTATAAGATGTCCACACACACCAGATGTCAACACAAATCATAAGATGTCCACACACAATTATAAGATGTCCACACACAAATCATAAGATGTCCACACACAAATCATAAGATGTCCACACACAAATCATAAGATGTCCATAACACAAATAAAAGATGTTCACACACACATGCGCGCAGCGCCAGCGCCGGGGCCGGATCGTGAGTGCGAGCGTGCATGTGTGAGTGCGAGCGTGCATGTGTTGCGTGCGTGTGCATGCGAGTGCTCACATCAAAGGACAGCTCCACGTGACGAGGTTCGTTCCCACAGACGTCATCCCGGGCAGTGGCCGACATGACGTGCAACTCCACCATCCCCTTCACCGGCTGGCCGAAGGTGTAGCTGGCGGGGAGCAACAAAAACGAACTGATAAAAGCTATGAGTAATAGGTTATGTTTTAGCTCATTTGGAAGGAAGGTGTGTGTGTGTGTGTGTGTGTGGGGTGTGCGTGTGCGTGTGCGTGTGCGTGGTGCGTGTGTGTGTGTGTGTGCGTGCGTGCGTACGTGCGTGTGTGTGTGTGTGTGTAGCATAACAACAACAAACAAACAGTCACTGTTACGAACAGATCATCAGCAAGAATCTCAAACAAAACCCAAAGACCGTCGACAAGTATACATATCACAGTGTTTAACACATTTAACATAACATTCATCAATATCAAGTTAACCGGTAAAACTGCAGAGAGAAGTATAAAAAACAAACAAACAAAAAAAAGAAAAACCAACAACAACAACAACAAACGGCGTGACGGCGTGAATGCATTCAGTTTACACAAGCTTAAAAGACATTTCCTCGAACTTTCATTAGATTTTATCATTACAGCTAAGCTGACTACGCAGGGCCTTTTCAAAGCTAAAAGGACTCAAACGGCGAGAAAAAAAAAAAAAAACACTTCCTGGAGGTGGTCACACTCTGAAAAAGCAAGGAACCAAACTAAAGTTCAATGACATGGTGTCCAAACTATTGCTATGCTTCTTTCTTCTATTTCAGGCCAGTGGTTTTACTTCACCGGGATTCCATTACAAGAATAATGTACTGATCTAGCAGCTGTACATTCACTTGTCTTTGAAAAATAAACACACACACACACACACACACACACACACACACACACACACACACACACACACACACACTTATGTGTTTAGCGACTTTTGCTTGCCCTTTATCAGGCTGAGTTAACAGATGTGCCTCCTCCTCCCCCCTTCTTCCTCCCCACTGCAAACATTTACATGGGGGGGGGGACCAGAGTATCTTTTGTTTGTCCTCTGCTCCTCCCTACTATCTGAACTCAATGAGACACTGAATAATCAAGAAGAAAGAACACACACACACACACACACACACACACACACACACACACACACACACACACACACACACACACAAACCCTTAAACACATTTAAGACGTTCCTGAGTGTCACCTGGCGAGATGTATTGAGGGTAGTACATAGGATAAAGCTGCAGCAGGTGCAGCCATTTCGCTTCTTCATTTGAAACCAAACAAACGAACGGAGTGCACGCTACAGTACGATCCCCCCACCCCTCCTCCTCCCGCTGTTACAAGAATCGGAAAGATGAGAAAAAACACACTGCTTGTATGAGGGACGATGAAAATCTCCCCCCTCCCCCTCTTCCCCGAATCCTACCTATTTCGGAGGATAAACAGTAGTGGTTTTTTTTTCTCAAAATGCTTGCCATTTCAGGCCACACCCTCCCCTCTCCCCTCCTGATGCAAAATAAGTTCCGACGCCACGAACTACAGGTCCTCTGGGGTCTTGTTCAGCACACACTGTATCCCTGCCT
>CM065728.1:23480704-23483204 GCA_033310375.1 Conus canariensis
TAACAGGAAAGATCATCGTGACGAGGAATCCAGATCACGGAAAAGCATCGAATTCAGTTCATCAACACCGAACATTAATAACGGTCACATTCTCTAAACGTTCATGAACAATTGCGATGCGACGACAATGCAGCAGTCACGATGGATCGCCCAGATTTCGGTTTTCGCCCTCTGTGTTTCGTGTCATGCAGCCTCTCAGCTCTTCCCTTCAAGGAACACAAGCGGTCATTCATTTTCCTTGTCGTTTCTTCCAAACATGTCATGACGTCTCTTATTGTAATATTGTCGGCATGTGGTTGTCGTTGACATACTCAAATCAGAGGAATCTTCACAATCACGGCTACGATCTTATCATACACATGTTCGCTTCAGCGACAAAGGCTTCGGTTTCACCGTTGAGTTGGAGTCTGTGTCGTAGTTCAAATGGACTGTCTTTTTGTCTTTCGGTATCAGGGCGAGTGGTGGAAGACATGGACAGATGGAGGAGAGTGGTGGCCGGATCATTAGGGGTGCCCCAACGACAACAGACGATGTCAAGGGATTGGTAAAGCTAAAGGTAAAATCAGAAACATCTTCTACATCATCTCCATCAACACTTTGTTTGTCCACATCACTGTCATTGTGGAATTCTAATGAGGGGACAGCAGTAACTGACTCACAGTCTATGTCACACTGTGCCATGTCGATGGGGAGGCACCGTATGTTCCCCCAGGTCTATATTCCCCAGGTCTATGTTCCCCAGGTCCATATTCCCCCAGGTCTATATTCCCCTAGGTCCATGGGAATATAGACCTGGGGGAACACAGACATGCTCCCATGTCGATGCGTGTTTCATCGCCAGACGGTGCACTTGGTGCAGGCGAAGATACAGTTGAGGGCTGGTGGTCAGAAGACTGAAAGATGTCCGCACAGGCAGCTCCATCGATGTTGTCACTGCTGTCGGTGTTGTATGACAGAAGACAGGGTGGGGGTTGGCAGGAACAGACCGGACGGGGTCAGTACACATTCAACTTGCCTTAGGTTTCCTGTGTGCCTCGGCCCTTCTCCTGTCTCTGTTGACCTGGGATGCACATTTTCTCCTGAATACAGCAGCACTGTAAGCTTGGGCTTGCACGGCAGGGGAATGAATGGTCGGCAAGCGTTTTCAGTCTGAGAACGACAACAGTCTGATTGAGTGTCTCCGCCTTCAGTTTGAAAGGATGATAACGTCCTGTCACGCTGAGCGGTGCTCAGGATATTTTCTGAATTGAATGGAAGACCTTCAACTGGCATTATCGTAGTTTTGTTGTAAACACAGACAAAATGTACCGGAGCTATGGGAAGTTCGACTTGCTGGCAGCCAGACAAAGGAAGTCACTCTGGAGAGAGAGAGAGAGAGAGAGAGAGAGAGAGAGAGAGAGAGAGAGAGAGAGAGAGAGAGAGAGAGAGGCAGAGTGAGGGAGAGAGACAGACGGACAGACAGACAGACAGAGAATGTTTATATTCGTTTGGAGGGAGGAAAAGAGACACAGACAGACAGGCAAATGGAGACAATGACAGATTAAAACGCACACATCTGTTTGCAGCGACCTCGACCAATCTCCATAATTCCCATCCCTCCGTTCCCCACCCCCATCCCTTCCTCTCTCCGCCCCGCCTCCCACCCGACTCTTTCCACACACACACACACACACACACACACACACACACACGCTCTCTCGCTCTCTCTCTCTCTCTCTCTCTCTCTCTCTCTTCCAGCAGCTGACCTGGATATGCACGTGGATGACCCAGTCTCCGAAGACGGGCTGGTCCGCCAAGGGGAGGCTACCTTCCGTGACCCCCTGCACCCCCGTCACTTCCTGTCTGGACTGGATCAGGTTGCCGTTGGGGTCCTGGAGAACCACTGGTTGGTAGGTCAATCAATGGATTTTGAAACGAATAATGTTTTTTTCCCTCTAACTTGTTATTTTTTTTTTAAGCTAGAACAATGCTGCTGATTTCTGATTTCTGATCCCCCCCCCCCCCCCACCTTCTTTATCTTAAGTCTGTGCGACTCTTTGTCAATGCCAAATTGGTAATAGATCCGTAATTGGTATCAGATCCGTAATCTCTCTGTCATAAAAGCTAAGACTGGAAATCAAGAAGAGAAATGAAGAGAAACAGGAAAAACAAACAAACAAACAATGGTCGTATGAATGCGTGAGTTGTACTCGACTGCATATCAGGCCACATCGCACTAAACTGCGTGCATCACAATGTAAACATCATGTCAACAGTTCTGCGTGCATCGTTTTTCGGCATTTTTTGTTTCGTGTTGTTCTTCGCCAGAGCTCTGGCGTCAAGGGTGTTCATTCAAATGTTCATTGGTGCCTTGCTGCCCGCAGTTTTCTGTGACAATTGAGAACATTTTTTTTGAGCACCCAATTACAACACCGTGTGTTCAGTTTCGGTTAAAAAGAAAATGAATTATGAAAAAAAAAAATCTTTGCCCGTGTTCTAAGTGCTTGTATTTGAAGAAGAT
>CM065728.1:23485704-23493204 GCA_033310375.1 Conus canariensis
ATCAAGAAGTAGCTTCTTCTTCAGTGATGGAGCAGTTAACAAGTGCACAGCTTCAGAATCAATGGGTCGAAACAGGTCGAAATGTGTCATGCTTTGTCTTGTAATTCGTTTGTCTACGTTTTTCGGCGGAGCCTTATGAGTCATTTTCAAAATTTAAAACTGAAAGTTCCGAGCTTGCCTTAAAACGGGAAGTTCCAAGACTGCCTAAAAGAAAACGAAGTTCCAAGATTTCCTCAAGACAGAAGTTTCAAGCATATCTTGAAAACAGAAGTTCCAAGCTTGCCTTAAAAAAAAAGATGATTTTTAAAATTGCCTCGACAACAAGTCCCAATCTTGCCTTAAACCCTAATTCCACGCTTTCCTCAGAACCGGAAGTTGGAAAATTGGCTTGATGATGGAAGCTCAAGGCTGGCCTTACAAAGGAAACTTCTAACTTGTCACAGAAGCGGAAGTTCCGAGTTGGCCTCAGAGACAGAAATCTAGATCTGCCTAACAAAATGGAACTTCGAAATTTGCCTTCCAACAGGAAGTTCCCAGCGTGCCCGTTAACCGAAGCTAACGCATGCGCACAAATTAACGTGTAGGGGGAAAAAAACACAAACACAAATCAACACTTATTCTAGAATGGCCGATGCTTTTTGATAATTATGTCAAAGGTGTTCTGTCAAAAAAAAAAAAAGAAAAAAAAAGAAAAAAGAAAAGAAAATAGCGCAGCACAAAGACAGAGCTGTTGAACAGAGCACCACTGACATCATAATCGCTAAATGTAGTGACAAGAAGATGCGCTGTCATACACACACAAGGAAATTAAGGATCCCCCACCGTCACACTTTGGCTCGGTATGAAGAAAAGAAGGCACAAAACATTTCCTTTGCTTCGACAACAAGGAGCGAGAAGATGGCTCCCCAAAACTGGAAAAACACCCGGGAAAACGCAGACCTCTGCTCCACAAAATCATTTCCCGCTAAGGATGTAACAGCAGGTACGGATAGAACGAAACATTTCACATGTACTTTTTTTGTACGAAAAAAAAAATGTTTATGCCACAGGAATTTTATAATAGTCCATTAAAAATCTTACTTTCATAGCTATTAGTTCTTCAATTTGCTATCTTGAATTGTTCATGTTCGGTGGAAAATTTGCGATAACGTTAATGAACAGATTCTGTGTCTGTCTTTGAAGCGGAGTCGCACCAAAAAAATGTGATGGATTCGTCTCTAGGGCCACATTTCGTCTTTCAACCGAGTTTCGTCGAAATCGATTCCGCTGTTTTTGCATGATCTTGCTGACAGACAAACTAACAAAGCAACGCGATTGAAAACATTTCATGTTGTTTATAGCCAAGCCGACTGCAGGGGGGGGGGGGGGTGTCATATCAGGGTTGGAGTGAGAGCACAGCGTACTTGTGCGGAGGAAATGTCCAAATATAGCCAGCGTTCAGAGAGAGTTACCCCGTGACATGACCCGGTGCTCTAAAATGGTGGAACCTAGGACAGCCTCGTATCGAGAGGGTTAGAGACAGCATCGTAAAAACGCCGAGTACAAGCGAAGGGGCAATGCTGAAAACCAGACTATTGAAAAGTGTTGAAAATAATACTATTGAAAAGTGTTGAAAATAATACTATTGAAAAGTGTTGAAAATAATACTATTGAAAAGTGTGAAATATACATTGAAAAGTGTTGAAATAATACTATTGAAAAGTGTTGAAAATAATACTATTGAAAAGTGTTGTTATAAAATAATAATATATGAAAAGTGTTGAAAATAATACTATTGAAAAGGTGAAAATATATTGAAAAGGTGAAAAATACTATTGAAAAGTGTTGAAAATAATACTATTGAAAAGTGAATTATGAAAAGTTTGAAAATAATACTATTGAAAAGTGTTGAAAATAATACTTGAAAGGTTGAAATAAACATGAAAGAACACGGTTGAAAACAACACCATCAAAAGGAACACCGTTGAAAGCAATACTACTGAACAACACAAAACAAAACACCCTTGAAAACAACGTAATTGAAAGAACAATGTTGGAGACAACGCTGTAGAACATTAAAGACAACGATAAAGAAGACAACAGTGTTGAAGACAACGCTATAAAGGACAACATTCTTAAAGACAACGATAGAAAAAAGACAACAGTGTTGAAGACAACGCTATAAAGGACAACATTCTTAAAGACAACGATAGAAAAAAGACAACAGTGTTGAAGACAACGCTATAAAGGACAACATTCTTAAAGACAACGATAGAAAAAAGACAACAGTGTTGAAGACAACATTATAAAAGACAACACTCTTAAAGACAACGATAAAAAAAGACAACAGTGTTGAAGACAACGCTATAAAAGGATACTCTTAAAGCCAACGATAAAAAAGACAACAGTGTTGAAGACAACGCTATAAAGGACAACATTCTTAAAGACAACGATAGAAAAAAGACAACAGTGTTGAAGACAACGCTATAAAGGACAACATTCTTAAAGACAACGATAAAAAAGACACCAGTGTTGAAGACAACGCTATAAAGGACAACATTCTTAAAGACAACGATAGAAAAAAGACAACAGTGTTGAAGACAACGTTATAAAAGACAACACTCTTAAAGACAACGATAAAGAAGACAACAGTGTTGAAGACAACGCTATAAAAGACAACATTCTTACAGACAACGATAAAGAAGACAACAGTGTTGAAGACAACGCTATAAAAGACAACACTCTTAAAGACAACGATAAAAAGACAACAGTGTTGAAGCCAACACTATAAAAGACAACAGTGTTGAAGACAACGCTATAAAAGACAACAGTGTTGAAGACAACGCTATAAAAGACAACACTCTTAAAGACAACGGTAAAGAAGACAACAGTGTTGAAGACAACGCTATAGGAGACAACACTCTTGAAGACAACAACAAACAAAAAGACAACAGTGTTAAAGACAACGCTTTAGAAGACAACAGTGTTCAACAGAAAACTGTTGATGACAATACTGGCAAAGACAACACTACTGAAGACAACACTGTGACAGGGAGTACTATTGAAGACAACAGAGCTAAGGGGGAAAAAGACACTATCAGAAAGACCACCATTAAACGGAGCACACGCAAAGGGGCAACATGACGTAGACACTGTCAAAGACATCACTGTTGAATTCGACACGCACGTCACACGTTGTAAGTTATGTACAACACACAAATTCAGGAGCATCAACACATCATGAAGAAATCTAAACAACTCTCCCCCTCTGCTCCAAACTCCCCTCCCCCTTCCCCCCTCCCAATCCCCTCCTTCCCCCTCCCCTCACTCCCTCCTTATCCATCCCCCATTCCCTCCTTCCCCATCCCCCACGCATTCCTTCCCCACCCCCACTGCCTCTTTCCCTTTCTTTCGACTCCCTTGGCCCCATGACCTTTGGAACGGAGCACGGTTAACTACAGGCTGCACACCAAAAATTAATGCGCCAAGACCTTGCTATGGAATCAAGTATTTTTAGACTAGCGCAGTTAGATTGTCCTGAGAATTTTTCATTGTGTCTGAAAGTTGATTCTCTTCATTTTTTCTTTCAAATGGCCGTCAAGGTACAAGCCAGGTGGTTCCTGGCAGACAGATTAAATTCAAAGGAATGGGGACTACTTGGGAGCTTCCAGCTGGCGCAAACATCAGGTCACGGTTGAGTGCAAAGGCCTGAAGTGTGACGTCAACTGAGGGGAAGATCATGTATTTGAAGGCTGGTTATGATTTCATTGGTGGAAATCCACCAAAAGGAGGGAAATGATTGGCGGGGAGATTTTCTTTTTTGCAATCAATGATCAGTTTAAATTGAATGCCGGCTCAAGCTCATAGTAAGCCTCAAAATGCTGACATGGATGATCAAGTGTTGTAGTGCAAAATCCTTAATAGTGGTGTGTGGCCGCAGCACTGTAAAAGACCACACTGCGGAAGACGGCACCGTTGGACAGCACGCCAGGCGAGGATAAAGCTGGCAAAGACACCACATACAACACGCCTGGGACACAGCCCATGAGGATGCTCGTCAATGCCCTGATGTCCTATGGACTCGAAGACAGGTTCTAACCCTTTTGAGCAAAGACACTTTCCGACTCCGGGTTATTCATGTTTCAGTCTGGGCTGATGAAGACCGCAGCAGTAGCTGGCCGAAAATTTCCCCTCAGGTAAATTTCAGTAGACTCTGAGTCAGAACACACAGAAACATGATTCTAACCCAGCCCAGAGGAAAACAAAAGAACACCAGCAACTACAACGAAAGAAGACAATATTAACGACTTCTACCGGTCGAACAACAACGACCAACCACACCAGGAACCTCTACACCAAGGCATCCCCAAGACTACCACCGAAAGAACAACATGTCCCTCAAAGCTTTCGCTATGAGGACGTAAACCTCAACCGTTCACACGGAAAAAAACAACACTGTTGAAAACGGAGCACTGTTACAGAGGGCATCCCTCTCGCGTTTAGCGGAGCAGCAATAAAAACAACACAGCTAAAGCTATGGCTGTTAAACGGGGCACTGTCAAAAATGGGCCACTGTTCACATTCCAAGGACAATTTGCTTGCCCTGGCATTTCTTTTTGTTATTGAAATCTCCACGCCGTGTGCCTGGCTCTTCTTGTCCGCATAACAGACTGCTGAGTTGTCTGCCTTATCTACTGTTCGCTGTTTAGATACACGGCCTTTCTTTCTCGTCTTCATATCTCCGTTTGTCTGTCTTTTTATTTGTCTGTGTTTGTTCTTTATTCTTTTTTGCCCCCCCCCCCCTTTTCCCTCCAAGCTCTCTCTATCCCCCCTCTTTCTCTGTTACTCGAATGAAAATAAAAAAGAAAAGAAAAACAGGCTAGACAAGCCGCAGCGGAACAGTGGATAACGTCGCAGATTTCGGGCCGGAAGATCGTGGGTTCAAATCCTATCGGAGTCATTTACATTTGTGGGATTTTCGGTCCATGACTAGCTCCCCCCACAGTGGAGTTTGCTACGACCCCAGCTGGGAAGACAGGAGCTACACAGTCAAGCTGTATCCACTTTATGGATGCGTCTCTGAAAGTCCTGCCCAAATGTACAAACCAACACAGCAGGTGTCTGTATGTCTCGGGTCTGACTGACGCTGGAATATGATATGAAAGTAAGCGTAGAGTACAGCCCTGTCGTGCAGTCTCAGACCAGACTGGAACCCCTTAGCATCATGCTCGTAGTCATATAACAGCATTTAAATACAAAAAAAAGAAGAAAAGAAAAAGAAGAAAAAAGAGACTAATTTTCTATGGCCCTTTATGTCCCACTGTCATGGTGACCTCACTTTCAATGTCCTCTCCACCTCTGCACTCTTGGTGAGTGTATGTACCGTGGTCACCAGTATTGCCGATTTTACAGGAGTTTTCGTCGTACGGACGTGGTAACACCCCCCGAAAGGGGGACACACTCGCTCAAGCTGGCTCCGCGACTAAGCAATTGTTGTCGCCAGCATGTGTGGCTCCGCCGGTGGCGCCCTGCGTATGTTGGATCAGAGTGAACACGTATTACCAAAGTGACTAGGCAGCAGTGCAGTGTCTCCTCTGGTAGGTTGCTTCATGAGAACTTGACGTGGACTCTCAGTGAGTCATCTACAGCGCCACCTTGTCCATTGTATGGCTTCCTTAGGGAGGATGAGTCGCATTTTTTGTTTCATTGTAAAAATTACAGTGCTGTACGTGATAAGTGTGTGATTTTTCAAAAGAATGTTGCCATAAATCAGGACACATTCGGAGTTTTAAAAATGAATTATAACGATAATTCAGTGAAGTCACTTGCCAGATATATTGCAGGGGGATTGAAAATACGAGCAGAAGTTATCATCAACTAGAACTTACGACGTTCAAATGAAAAATGAATGCTACTGGAAGTAGTAACATATTTTGGTTATCGTATTTACATATTTACTTCTATGAATAATATCAAACTGGATGGTCGAGATACTGGTCTATTTTGCTTGCACTTCAAGCTTTCAATTGATTGATGTTATTTTATGTTTGTTACGTTCGTTTTCGATATGATTATTTTGTGCTGTACCCCCCATGTCACTAAGGCTGTATAGCTAATCATGAATCGTCTTTTATATACAATACATAAATGTAAGAGAATCAACTCTTCATATATAAATTAAAGCAACAGATCTCCCCCCCCCTCCCCCCGGACACACCCACACACACACCTACATACACAATCCCTTCTCTCTGTTATTCCCCTCCACCCCCCTCCCCCCATGCTCTCCCTCGCCACCTTCTTCACTCCCACACATATACACAGGGGTTTACGTTTCGGCTAATACTGGTTAAAATTCCTTTTGTCAACGTCACGAAGATTTCTTCGTCTTCGTCCCCCCCACGCGCTTATCCTCCTGATCTTTCTTCTTCTTCTTCTTCTTCTTCTTCTTCTTCTTCTTCTTCTTCTTCTTCTTCTTCTTCTGTCTCTTCGTCTTCACTATTTTCTTTTAAACTCTAAGCATATCGGAACACATCTGTCTGTTTTGTTTGATTCTTATGATATTATCTTGTTTTAACTGAAGACACTCTGTCTCGTTTGAACTCTAAAGGTGCTCTGTCTCAATTTAACGCTGAAGACGTCCTGTCTTGTTTTAACACTGAAGATATTGTGTCTAGTCTGAACTCTTATGATGCTCTGTCTTTATTTTTTTAAACACATCAGTCTCTCTGCCTCCTTTAAACTCTGTAAACGTTCTTGTTTGTCTTCTTTTCAAACATCGAACATACTCGTAACTAGCTTCAACATTAAAACACTTTGTTTATCCCGATTAAACATTGAGGACATTCTGTCTCGTTTTCTTTTTGCTTTGTTTTTCTTTTCTTTGTAGTTTCTGTTTAACTCTGAAGACTCTGCCTTTTCTTTTAGATTTAAAGACACCCTGTCTTAGTTTTAACATTGAAGACACCGCATTTCCTATTTCGTTTACTGACTCAATTAAGATTGTCATTGTTTTACTCAAGAAGCACCACATGACTTGTTTTAGCACTGAAGCCAGCCTTAACCATGAAGACAAAGAAGTAGACACCTAAGGACAAAGCCATGGGAAACAACAAGGAGGAAGTGAAAAGGAACCTGGAGTGTTTAGACAGGCTCGTGGACAGAAGGTAAGAGGCGAACAGATGTGCAAGCACATAGACACTGTCGGGTAGACAAAGAGAAAAGCACATCAGATGGGATACACATGTAGTTAGTTATACAGACAGAGAGACAGACAGACAGACAGACAGACAGACACACACACACACACACACACACACACACACACACACACACACACACACACACACAGAGAGATAGGGAGATACAGACAGACAGACAAAGAGACAGAGATGAGATGAAAGAGACAGAGACAGACAGACAGACACACAGACAGAATGAAGGCGCTTACTGGCAAATGCAGTTCCCCTGGGTGACCTGGAACAGATCCACAGTCCAATAATGTGTCCCAGTAGAGTACAA
>CM065728.1:23500704-23513204 GCA_033310375.1 Conus canariensis
TCGGGGTCCACACCAAAAGATAAGTTTCATCAGCCGCCGTGGCGGGGTGGTTAGCGTCGTGGACTCCCAGCTTGGAGGTCGAAGGTTCGATTCCCATCCGAGCCATTTCTTTGTGGGGGTTTTCTGCCCTCAGTGACGGATGAGTCTCTGAAGGTGTTGTTCAAATTTCCTGACCAGCACGGTGGTGGGTGTCTGTGTCTCTCGGGCCTGGTTGACGCCGGGATATCTCATGAAAGTAAGCGTATAGTACAGCACTGTCATGCAGTATCAGACCTGAATGGAAATCCGTAGCAACATCTTCATTCATCTCATCCTTATTAATGACAAGCATTAAAAAGTCTCAAATTCTGTGCCCCTTCATGCCCTGCTCTCACCGTGACCTCCGTTCCGATGACCTCTCCACGTCCTCTCTGTTGTGTCTGTGTGACCTCCTCCCACGTACCTGCCAGACAGTGGACACCACAGCGCTGTCAAATCGCTCGCTGCCTTGCTAGCTGTCAGAGCGGAGCCGTCTGGAAACAATCTGTGGAAGAGGATGTCGAGTCTTTATGGGAGAAATAACGCAGTTTTCTTCTTCTTCTTCTTCTTCTTCTTCTTCTTCTTCTTCTTCTTCTTCTTCTTCTTCTTCCTCCTCCTCCTCTCCCTCCTCCTCCTCCTCTTCTCCCTCTTTTTTCCTTCCTCTTTTTTCTTCCTATTTTTGTTCCTCTTCCTCTTTTCTTTTCGTTTTTTCCCCTCTTGTTCCTTCTGCTTCACGTGCTCATTTTGTTCTTCTGCGTAGTCCTCCTCTTCATCATCCTCTTTCTTTTTCTCCCTTTTCTTTTTCTTTCTCGTATTCTTCCTTATCTCTGTTCCACCACCTCCTCCTCCTCTTCCTCTTCTTCTTCTTCTTCTTCTTCTTCCTCATCCTCTCTTCTTCTCCTTCTTCCTCTGTCATTTTTCCCCCCATTCTCATCCATCATCCTCTTCTCCCTTTTCCTCACGCCAGTCATCTTCCTCGTCCTCCTCCGCCCCCCCCCCCTCCCTTATTTCATCCTCACAGATGTCTGAGCCGTGATGCTCAGTATAATTTTTTTTTCTTCTGTATGACCGTTTCTGGTCGAACCTGCTGTCAAAGAATCAGAGTGTCGGTGCGGAGATAGATGATAGTCGTGAGTTCCAAAACATCGGAGCAGGCGAATTTTTGCGGCTGGAATTTCCTCTCTCTGTCCACACAGCGGTAAAACAGGAGTCTAATTTAGTTCAGGGCCCTGAAGGCGGCGGAAGGAGAGCATGCTGTGTTGCAGACACGGTACACCTCTGATAATTCACTGCTGCCCGTTAGGCCATTACTCTGTGAGACTTCTGAGGGAGGCACGTTCCGATTGCTGGGATGATGTGTAAATGCGACACCAGTTCAATTCTCTCTCTCTCTCTCTCTCTCTCTCTCTCTCTCTCCCCTCTCTCTCTCTCTTGTGTGTGTGTGTGTGTGTGTGTGTGTGTGTGTGTGTGTGTGTGTGTGTGTGTGTGCATGTGTGTGTGTGTTTGTGTGAGACTTCTGAGGGAGGCACGTTCCGATTGCTGGGATGATGTGTAAATGCGACACCAGTTCAATTCTCTCTCTCTCTCCTCTTGTGTGTGTGTGTGTGTGTGTGTGTGTGTGTGTGTGTGTGTGTGTGTGTGTGTGTGTGTGTGCATGTGTGTGTGTGTTTGTGTGTGTGTGCGTGTGTGTGTGTGTGTGTGTGTGTGTGTGTGTGTGTGTGTGTGTGTGTGTGTGTCTGTGCACGCGCGCACGAGCGCGTACGTTTGAGTGTGTCAGCCGTCCCAGTAGCACACGAAATTTTCCTGTGCATGTACGTTGGCTTTCGTTCGTTCATTCGTTTGTATTTCAATACATCTGATCGTGCGCGAGAACTCGATTTTGAAGTCTAACTTATAAGGTGAGGTGAAGTCGACACCGATACGGACTTCGAAGAAAAAAAACCCCAACAAACTCGAACTTTACTTGCTGTCTCAACGCGGGATTTGAACCAAGCGCTCTTGAGAATCATGAGCACAATGCTATCTCCACAGGGCAGCCAGGCGCGACTTTTTTTTTTTTTTTTTTTTTTTTGGCCATCGAATTGGGAAGAGCAAAAAGACAAGATGACAGCAACACCATCGACAACACCAACAACAACCACAACCGCCACATCACGGAAATGCAAAGGACCAATGGGCAAAGACAATTGGTGGCAGCCAATTTCCTGAAAGCGAGAATACTATTCCTGGTGACCCTCCCCCCCCCCCCTCTGGCTCCTATTCCTCCCCCCGCCTTCCTCGCTCACTCCTTCCCGCCGTGCCCTGTCCCCGGCATCCTCACATGTCTTGGATTCCCTGCATTCCCTGGCCCAGTCTCTCTGTCTGTCTGCCTGTCTTTCTTTCTGCCTCTGTGTGTGTGTGTGTGTGTGTGTGTGTGTGTGTGTGTGTGTGTGTGTGTGTGTGTGTGTGTGTCTCTGTCTGTCTCTCTCTCTTTCTCCCTCCCTCCCTCACTGTCTGTCTGTCTGTCTGTCTCTCTTTCTCCCTCCCTCCCTCACTGTCTGTCTGTCTGTCTCTCTCTCTTTCTGTCTCTCTCTCTCGTTCTCTCTCCCTCTCTGTGTCAGTGAGGGTGTGTGTGTAAGTGTGTTTGTGCGTATGTGTTTGTGTGTGTGTGCGTGCGTGCGCGCGCGCGCGCGTGTGTGTGTTGTGTGTGTGCGCGCGGTTCGAGATGTATGAAGAAGAGATATAGGGGGTGGAAGAGAGAGAGAGAGAGAGAGAGAGAGAGAGAGAGAGAGAGAGAGAGAGAGAGAGAACATGGAGATACTGAAGAGACCCACACAGACAGATGATTGACAAGGGGGAGGGGAGAGAGAGAGAGAGAGAGAGAGAGAGAGAGAGAGAGAGAGAGAGAGAGAGGAGAGAGAGAGAACATAGAGATACTGAGAGACCACCAGACAGATGATTGACAAGAGGGAGAGAGAGAGAGAAGAGAGAGAGAGAGAGGTGTTTGTGTGAGGATGGGGGGGGGGGGAGGAGGAGGAGTTAGATAGTCTGACTGACAGACAGACAGACACCCAGGTACAGAGATGGAGAGGCAGAGTTCAGAAGTAGGATTCAAGCGCCGCTGTGCCTACAGCGTCGGAAGGTCGAATCAAGCAGCTTTGGAAAACATCATCTACGACTGCCAAAAAAAAAAAGAAAGCAAGAAAACGGACACACACACACACACACACACACACACACACACACACACGCACACACGCACACCACACACACACACACACACACACGTACATTCAGAGAGACAAGAGAGACGGATGGGGAGTGGGAGTGGGAGAAAGAGGCATGGAAGAAGAAATACTGGAGTAGAGAATTAGAAACAGCAACAAAAGCAAGAAAGAAAGAAAGAAAGAAGAAAGAAAGAAAGAGTTGAAAAAAAAAAAACAACGAAAAGGAGGGGATGGGGCCAAGAAAAAGACAGAAAAAAAACCCCTGGCCACTCGATCAAAAAGCAGCCAGCGCACTCCTTCAGCATGACGAACAAATGGAACGGCACACATGGATATCTTCTCAATTTGTTTTCTGTCCTTTTTTGTTTGTTTTAGCTTTGTTTCTTTTTTGGGGGAGGTGGGGGTAGGGGTGGGGTGGGGGTGGGAGGGGAGTTGCGGGGTTGGGTGGGGAGGGCGGGGGGGGGGGGGGGAGGAGAGCGTATTTCTTCTTGTCACTGAACGTTTCCTTATAATAACTCAGTTGATCACGTGGTATATTCCTTATTTTCCCATGCCTTAGTGCAGTGGGTTGTTGTTTTGTCTCCTTCCCACCCTTCTGTCCATCTGACTGCTATGGGGGGGGGGGGAGGAGGGTGGTGGTGGAGGGGAGCATTGTTTTGTGAACTTTTTATGTCTGTTATCTGAGATTTCTACGTAAAACAAACCAGTTGTCGAACATTCGTATTGTGATTCGTGTTGTGCGTTAATCAGATGTCACTGCGCACTTTGGTTTGGTGTCTTTATTTGTTTATTTATTCATTTACTTATTTTTTTTGGCAGTCCCATCTTCTGTGCCACCTCAGTGGCAGTGCACCCACGCCGCTCATTCTGACACCCCGTCCACAGCCACGGCCCGGTCAGTCCCGCCGCAGCCCTGGCACCGGCAATCCACAGGGAGCAGTCAATGTCAAGTCGTCAAGAGGCAACCCACCAGAGGAGACACTGCACTGCTGCCGAGTCACTTCTGTGGTGTTCAGTTGTGCCTGTTCTGATCTAACATACGCAGGACACCACCTACTAAGCCCCCTACTGACGGACAATAATTGCTTAGCCGCGGAGTCGGCGTGAGTGAGCTCTCCCTCTGGAGGGCGCCACTTCGTCCGTCCAACGACCGCCCCCATGGACTCGCCGATACCGGTGACCCCGACGGTATCAAAGCAAGGCCACAGACTAGCAGCAGTAGGAGTCACGGTAATAAAGGTCAGTTCGTTTTAGAGTGCATGCTGCTTTGAGGAGGAGGAGGAGGGAGTGGTGGTGGGGGCAGAAACAAAACCAGTCAAAAACGAGGAGGTGGGGGTGGGGGTGGGGCTGGGGCAGGCGGCGGTGGCAGCGAGTGGGCTGATACTACGTAAAGGCGTTGATGAAAAAATAATGTGGCCAACCAGCGCAGACCTGAGAAATTGCTAACTGCATTTGGTGTTTTTTCTGTGTGATGAAGTGTGTGTGTGTGTGTGTGTGTGTGTGTGTGTGTGTGTGTGTGTGTGTGTGTGTGTGTGTGGTGTGTGTGGTGTGGTGTGGTGTGGTGTGTGTGGTGTGGTGTGGTGTGGTGTGTGTGGTGTGTGTGGTGTTGTTGGTGTTGTGTTGTGTTGTGTTGTGTTGTGTTGTGTTGTGTTGTTAGTGGTGGTGGTGGTGGTGGTGGTGGTGGTGGTGGTGGTGTGTGTGTGTGTGTGTGTGTGTGTGTGTGTGTGTGTGTGTGTGTGTGTGTGTGTGTGTGTGACATTCAACAAAAGGCTAATATCCATGCCTCCCTTCCAGGAAGCTGTCACAAAGGCCAGGCACACCATGACTTTCAGGCGCAAACCTGCCGGCACCCAGCTGTGAAGCCAACAAGAAGACCCTGAAGACAGTCTAGTATGACAACATACATCTCGTTTTGGGAATACGTGTACCTCTTCACTGGCCAACAACAGCTCAAACTAAACGGATACTTACTGAGCAAGTGAAGGATTACCCACCACGGTGTGTGTCTGAAGCAACACACACACACACACACACACACACACACACACACACACACGCACGCACGCACGCACGCACGCACGCACGCGCGCGCGCGCGCAGCACACACACACACACACACACACACACACACACAGGCAGGCAGGCGGGCAGGCAGAGAGAGAGAGAGAGAGAGAGAGAGAGAGAGAGAGAGAGAGCGCACACACACACACACACACACACACACACACACACACACACTTTTTTTTCAGCACGTAGTGTCGCCGGCCGGCGCGGTTGACTCTTCTTTGTTTTGTTGTTTGTTTTTCATCTTGCAGTGATAAGCTACCCTCCACACGAACATGCGCCTTTGTGCAACGACACATGCCAGGAAACCCGGCAATGTATGCGGCAATACCGGACGTGATCCTGCGGAGCGATACACTAGTCGGATTGGCCTCCCCTTGATACCCTCATACCGTCCACACCCCACTTCTCTCCCTTGATACCCTGACACCGTCCACACCCCACTTCTCTCCCCTTGATACCCTGACACCGTCCACACTCCACCTCACTTTGTTCTTCTTCCCCTAAGTTCTGGCATTGTGCATACCCAAGCTGCTTAGGGTCTGACGACACGAACGAAGCGCGCAGGTCGAAGGCTGCATGCAGGATGTCACTCGTTGTTTTCTCTAGTTATGAGGATGATGATGATGATGATGAATGACTGTTACTGAGCGCCTTACCGCTGGTGAGCTTTAAAGCGCTTTGCGTCCATAAAAAAAAACATGACAAAGAACCTGAACGTCCAACAAAGCAGATCATGCAAAAACTACAGAGATTACCCCCCTCCTTCCACACTCTTGAGAGGCGTTCACTGGTCTCAAAAATCGGACGCCAGAACACACACTTTTACGAACAACTCCCACTCTCTCTCTTTCTCCCCTTCTCTCTCCACCCCCCTCTCTCTCTCTCATCATTATCATCATCATCATCATCATCATACGTGTGTGCAGGTACAAAATCCAGTCACAGCATGTATAAAAAAGAAAAGAGTCCGGTACTGGCAAAACAAAATCATGTTTTATAGACTATTCAAAGAACGCTGCTTTTTTGCCTTTCGCTTGAGCAGGGTTTTTTTTTATAAAGATATTGCCATACCCCGCGCATTGTGCATCCCCACTGTACGTTCTCTTTGCAGTTCTAATATCGGGCGAGGCTAACAGCCCTATTAGTCTGTGAAGAAAACGGACAATGACTTCTACAGAATCTGCCCGAAGAGCGCCGATAGATAGTGCTATTTCTCTCAACCTCATAGTGGCAGATGGCGCACGAAGGATACAAGACTATATCCTGATGCGTTTGTCACACACAATGGGTTACGGACAAATGGTTTGTAGGAAGACATCCAGAAGTACAACCTTAGCTTCCGTTTTCTTTGTTGCACTTGACCACAATGGTGAATTTTTGCTTCTGAATGTTTTTGGATGGTTTGGTGGACTTCTTAAATCAAGATGTACTTAGGCTGGGAGATGGGGGGGGGGGAGAGAGAGAGAGAGAGAGAGAGAGAGAGAGAGAGAGAGAGAGAGAGAGAGAGAGAGAAGAGTACAAAAGGATTTTGTTGGACATGGTGGCTTCACTGTTAAAACATGTACTTATCTCAGTCTATTACGGGAAAGATGTGACAAGGGTGGAGGCTGGGGTTTAAGGTTTCAGCAAGGAAGCCCTGTGAGACCATTGGGGTAGCAAAGTGATCGAGGTGTACAATGTGTATGGCACAGAAAACGCGGAGCCCATTTTTCTCCTTCTGTGTATCAAACCTTCCCTCTCATCAGTCATGTTTTCCTGCTGGACGAACAGAACAAGGGTTGAACAAAGAAGACAAGGGGACGAGAACAGCATTTTGCCCCCCCCCCCCCCCCCCCTCCACTATTCGTATTTGTCAGAGTTCCATCCGCTCTTGCAGGTAGCTCATCTCTTGAGAGAGAGAGAGAGAGGGGGGGCAGAGAGAGAGGGAGGGAGAGAGAAAGAGAGGAGAGGGAGAGGGAGAGAGAGAGAGAGAGAGAGGAGAGAGAGAGAGAGAGAGAGAGAGATGTTCAAGTAGCTGAGCTGCCCTCTGGAGTTACCACACATACGCCAGATTCTTCTTGTTCGCTGTTCAGCGAGGTCGGCCTACTGCCTGCACGCAGGCTTTCGCCCACATGTGAACCACCACCACCGTGCATGTGCTTCAAGCTCAATACTTCACACTATAGCCTCTGACATGTGGCGGACCTACACCCCAACGTGAACTATAGGCTGACACGGTGCCAGTCAAAACAACGAGACGAGATGAATGCCATCAACATGCGCAGTGGAATCAAACAAACAACAGACGAAGTCAAGACTAGTTTGAAAGTAAGGTGGCCACGGGCGAAAATTGAAACAAATTTTAAGGATGATTCTCAGTGAGTTTGCCTAAACCAAGGACTGACAAATCAATTTGTCTTGCAAATCGTTTGTCCTTATTTTTGGTGGACTCTAAGAATTATTCTTAAAATTTGATGTAGTTGCAAAGTGAGACGACTGCAGGCGGAAATCTAAACAAATCTTAAATAAATGTAAGCGAACCGCCAAGAGAACAAACGAGTCACAAGACAAAACACGACGCGTTTCGACCTCTTAGGTCTTCTTCAGGCAAGACACAAATAGGACAACGAAAATGAACGAATGTGTTACTTAGCTTAGATCTCTTCACTCTTCAGCGCAAGGTAGGCAGGCGTTGAAAGAAAACGAGGCTGTTAAAAGGGAGATAATGCGCGAGTCAAGATAGTAATGATGATAATTATATTACTGATAAGAATACCAATAAAGGTCAAAATACTGAAATAATATATTAAGACAGGATTACTACTATGTTTGGTTATAATAAGGCAATAGCTAAGTAACAAATTCGTTCATTTTCGTTGTCCTATTTGTTTGTGTCTTGCCTGAAGAAGACCTAAGAGGTCGAAACGCGTCGTGTTTTGTCTTGTGACTCGTTTGTCCACGTTTCTGTTGGCAGTTCGCTAACATTTATTTAGAATTTGAAATAAAGATTGTCAAAACCGCGGCCGAAAGCTCGAAATATTTTGCTGCGGGGTCGGTTAGGAAATGGGGGTTTGGGAAAGCGAAACAAAGACCTTCCAGCTGGGTCCATGTATCAAACCTACCTCAGACAGGATCACTGCACAGGGAAATCATCCCGTGTATCGTCAGCCTGGTGGGATCTTTCAGCGCAACACTGTATTCCTCATAGTAAGCGCACCATTCCTTTTCCGTTTGACACAGTCCCAGCACAGTTCTGTCACGTCCAGCCAATGTGAAATGGGGAGTATTCCATACCACACATACGTTGACATACCACCACTGTGAACTCCTTTCAGGCTGACGGTTAATTGTGTATGTGTGTGTGTGTGTGTGTGTGTTTTGGTATCCCGAACATTCTGTGTCCTTTGAAGATGTACTCTCAGGTTTACTATTGCTATTAGCTATCTAATCCTCAAAGGTGAGCTTCTTCTTCAGGCTCACAGGCAACGCAATCCACGTGGAACGCATGTGTCTGCGACTGTAGCAGGTTCTGTGCAAAAAGCACGTGATGCTCGTCATATGTTCTCGAGACTCTTGTCAGTAAGTTCTTGCTGCATGGTGTTGTGTGTGTGTGTGTGTGTTGTGTGTGTGTGTGTGTGTGTGTGTGTGTGTGTGGTGAGTCGCGCAGGCGCGCACGATTGTTGTGGTGTGTGTGTGTGTGTGTGTGTGTGTGTGTGTGTGTGTGTGGTGTGTGAGAGAGAGAGGAGAGAGAGAGAGAGAAGAGAGAGTGTGTGTGTGTGTGTGTGTGTCTGTGTCTGTGTCTGTGTTTGTGTGTTGCGGTTGGACATATTATCGCCTGTTTGCATGAAGCCATACATCTTATATAGTCTCATTTGTTTTATTCATATTACGTGTGTGGTGGAAGCGAGGTGTGGTACGTGATGATGTGGGAGTAAAAGGATGAAAGGGCGGGGGAGGGAGGGGAGGGGGGGAAGGGGGTACGCTGCCAAGGGGCAGGTGAGCGGCGTGTGCGTGCATACATCTGACAGTGACGGTGTGTGTGTGTGGTGGGGGGGGGGGGGGGGGGGGGGGGAGGGAGGAGGGGGGGGGTACCTGTTTGTTACATCGTAATTCCACATTGATTTTCTGTGGGGTTTTTTTGTGGTTGGAAAGACAGGGCGGAAAATGGAGTATTTGCGTGCTTGTAAGTTTAAATCATTTGTAAGTTTAATGTATGTAGCAGAGTTGTTTTAATGCATTTTTTTTATTCTTATGTTTGTTTATTGATGTGACCGTAAACTTTTTGTTGTTGTAATTTTGTAACATCAAGACAACATACAACCCCTGGACACTGTATCTGAAGTAGAAAAATGTTGTTCATGACATTCCGAGGATTTTTAAGTTAAACTTGTAAACTTGAAAAGAACGCCGGGGTTAGCACAGCAAAATAAAAACACCTCTGCCCTGTGGCGTATGATTCAGAACAGAGGGCTCTAAAGATCCCCGATTCTCAAAGTCTGTCTGATATTACTGCAGATTATCGTCCTGGGAAATAATGATGATGATAAACAAAGTTAGAAAAATTCAGATTTAATACATAGAAAATGGACAGGAGAGAGCAAAACGCTAAATATCATCACAGCTTTTGAGAAAGTCAATGGCAAGGAAAAAAAGATCAGCAACAAAAACGTTGCACGTATTCTAGAGGAAGGGGAAATGACCGAATAGAAATGTTACGTGTACAGCTGTTTATTCATTTATTTATTTTACAAAATGTGAAAGCCAGCTGTCTGGCCTTCGTTGTCGGCTGGACTATAAACTACACGACTTGATCTACTCAACCATCTGAGGTTCATAAAGCAAGTGAAAGATCTAATTCATTTGTGCACATGTAAAACTGTCCGTATGTATCATGACCGCATAAGGTATCTATGTGAGAGAACTTAGAAGAAACCTGTGAAATTATATATATATATATATATATATATATATATATATATATTATATAATTTCACAAGTAGAATTCTCACTAAAACTCACACCGCGCCTCAACAAAACGACGTGAACAGGTACATTTGAATAAAATGAATGCTAAAACAGGTAGGACATCTTTTCCCACAGGGACGATTTTTATTTGCGAGCTTTCGCCACAAAGGCTTCATCAGGAATAAAACACTTCATAAAAAGTCCAGTGCTTAGAACATGATTGTTTTCACACACATACACACACACACACACACACGCACACACACACACACACACACACACACACACACACACACACACACACCACACACGCACCACACACACACACACACACACACACACACACACACACAACACACACACACACGTGGTGTGGTGTGGTGTGTGTGTGTGTGTGTGTGTGTGTGTGTGTGTGTGTGTGTGTGTGTGTGCGTGTGTGTGTACATGAAATTAGAACGGATCAGCAGTTCGATGACTGGGGACTGCTGCACAATTTCTGCATTACAACAGACTCTCTACAAGGTAAAGAAGGGGTTCAATTCTTGACATGATCATTTCTTAACGGCGTGCTCTCATATATTCATCTAATGGAGCTGAACTGAACTGAACTTTTAATCACAAAGAAACTGGACAGAGACCTGGTAAACAACAGGAGATGTACGACACACATTCAGATGACAAAGTAGGAAAGAATAGTTTGTGCATTCTTGCATGGCGACGGCCCTGGAGGAAAAAAAAAAGCCCACGTGCATGGTCAGCTCGGCTACGATAAAACCGACACAAACTGAGGACTTGGGAGAGATGAAGGGGACGACGGTGGAAACGGGGGGTGAGGGAGCGGGGGGGGGGGGGGGGTGGACTGGAAAGGTTTGCAACAATTGCTTGATCGTTAGATGGAGTAATCAAATATCTGACGAAAACCAAGAAAGACGTTTGCTTGCTAAAGATTACTCGAGAGCTTTTGATTTTTTTAGTGAAAGTGTTGGTGGTGGTTATGCATTTTCCACACCTGGCTTTTGCCTTGTCTTCCAGATATGAAATGTGAACAGTGCAAGTCTAGCGAATCATGATGAACGGTAGTCAGAACCGTTTCACACACACACACACACACACACACACACACACACACACACACACACACACACACACACCACGTGTGTGTGTGCGTACATAATTGAACAAGGCTGTTTGCTGTACCTTTTCACCTAGCACGCAGAGGCACACAGAAGACACAAGGCAAATTGTTTTAAAGCCATTCTTAATTGAACGAACTTTAGATCGCGAACCTAGTTCATCTTTATCGCGATCTCGGCGATCTTGTCTTTGTTTTTAATCGCCCAATCTTTTGATGAACGATCCTGTACTAGCAGTGAATAAAGAATCGCTCAATATGTTCCGCGAACTCTTTGGGTTCGCGCAAAAGGGAAGTAACCGTATGAGGGCCTTCCTATGATGTGTAGGCTGAATCAATTTGCATCAACTCTCCGGTGACTGAAATCAGTTCAACCACCTCAGTTTCTATTCTGGATTCGTAAGTAAACATTTTCAGCCAGTACGGCCGACACAGTCGCGTTCTTAAGGCTATGGAAATAAACAAGGTCAATTTCAGAAAAAAGAGATGGCTGAAATCGACTTCACCGCCAATTAAAACCAGCTGAAAGGTCAGAAGGCCAAAAGATATATCTCACTTAGGCATCAGCGAACAGGTTGTGTTCCTCCTTCCCTTTGAGTTCCTAGTTCGTCGTAACTCTACCGACTAGATCGTGAGTTTCAGCTCTGAGAGAAACTATGGTTCGTCGTAACTCTACCGACTACATCGTGAGTGTCAGTTCTGAGAGAAACTATGGTTCGTCGTAACTCTAACGACTAGATCGTGAGTGTCAGTTCTGAGAGAAACTATGGTTCGTCGTAACTCTACCGACTACATCGTGAGTGTCAGTTCTGAGAGAAACTATGGTTCGTCGTAACTCTAACGACTAGATCGTGAGTGTCAGTTCTGAGAGAAACTATGGTTCGTCGTAACTCTAACGACTAGATCGTGAGTGTCAGTTCTGAGAGAAACTATGGTTCGTCGTAACTCTAACGACTAGATCGTGAGTGTCAGTTCTGAAAGAAACTATGGTTCGTCGTTAGTTTGCAGTGTGGATTTGCTGAACTTGATACGCTCGATTACGTAAGGCCGCTGAAAAAAAGAAAGTTCCAAGTTTGCCCTTGCACCCAGACCTGTCAACACACACACACACACACACACACACACACACACAC
>CM065728.1:23523204-23528204 GCA_033310375.1 Conus canariensis
TTATCAGTCAGTGAAGTCGAGCACTTTAATAAATCACATGGATACTCGTTGACTCACCCTTTTAATGTAATATAAAACCTGTTCCTCATTGTTCTCTTGTCAGCGACTTCAAACAATTCGTAGTGGCACTTCATTTATGAGCAGCCACTTGTAATGATAAAAAAGACTCGCAAACCGTAAGATCCCTTTTCCTCTGTCTGACTTATTTTCTCCAGAGGTAGGAAAATGACGTCTTTCCTCGTTGATCATGTCAGCAACCATCTTTGCTTTCTCGGTGTGTCTTCATCCATCTTTACATTTTCATAATGTCTTCACTCACCTTTCCTTTCTCATGATGTCCACACCCATCGTCCCTTTCTCGATGTTTATACCCATCCTTTCTTCATCATGTCTTCCATCTGTTCTTTCTTACGATGTCCATATCCATGTTTGATTTTTATGATGTCCACACCGATCCTTTGTATGCTATTTTCTCGTTCGGGTGTCTCCTTTTCTTTTCTTTCCCTTCTTATAATGTCATCATCTGTCTTTCCACAGTCATGATAATCACACCTACCTTTCGTTTTGCCATGGTTTCGTAATCCATTTTCTTTGTTTTTGGTTTCCTTGTCGATCTTTCCTTCCTCCTTACTGCTATCTGTTATCTTCGGTGTAGGATATTTGTTCATATTTCGTACCATGTTATCTTCGGTGTAGGATATTTGTTCATATTTCGTACCATGTTATCTTCGGTGTAGGATGTTTGTTCATATTTCGTACCATGTTATCTTCGGTGTAGGATATTTGTTCATATTTCGTACCATGTTATTTTCGGTGTAGGATATCCATTCATAACTGGCACCTTGTTATATATTAGATGCAGGATATCCGTTCATATCAGGCACCATGTTATTTTTAGTGTGGGATATCCGTTTATGTCCGGTACCATATCATTTTCGTTGTAGGATATCCATTTATATCTGGCACTATATTACTTTCTCCGTAAGGTGTAGGCTGTCCGTGCACACCTGGCACCATGTTGCTTTCTGTGTAACATGGAGGCTATCCATGCACACCTAGCACCATGCTTCTTTCAGTGTAAAGTGTGTACTGGCATCCATGGTACTTTTGCCGTAAGATGAAGGATGTCCGTGACCTTTGCAACATGTTACTTGATCCGCGATGTGTAAGATGTCCGTGCGCGCGTGGCAACACTTACATTCGTCTTGAGATGTAGGATACCGGGTGCACGCCTGGTATTGTCACTTTCCCCGGAAGGTGTAGGATAGCCAGTCCACACCTGGCACTGTTACTTTTTCCATAAGGTGTAGGTTACCGGATGCACGCCCGGTATTGTTACTTTCTCTGTAAGATGTTATATACCCGATGCACGCCTGACACGATACTTACTTTCTCCGTAAAGTGTAGGATACACGGTGCACGCCTGACACTATGCTGCTTTCGCCGTAAAGTGTAGGATACCCGGTGCACGCCTGACACTATGCTGCTTTCGCCGTAAAGTGTAGGATACCCGGTGCACGCCTGCACTATGCTGCTTTCGCCGTAAAGTGTAGGATACGGTGCACGCCTGGCACTATGCTGCTTTCGCCGTAAAGTGTAGGATACCCGGTGCACGCCTGGCACTATGCTGCTTTCGCCGTAAAGTGTAGGATACCCGGTGCACGCCTGGCACTATGCTGCTTTCGCCGTAAAGTGTAGGATACCGGTGCACGCCCGGCATTATATTACTTTCGCCGTGAAGGTCAGAATACCCGACGCACGCCTAGCATCATGTTACTTACTCTGTAAGGTGTGAAATATCTTTGTACACCTGGCACCAGGAACATGTCCTTTCTGATGTTGTAGACAACCAAATTGTGGCAACCTCTGCTTTCTCCGTCAGCTTACAACATTAAGAATACCTCCATCTTAAGAAATCAACTCCAGATCAACTGTCTGTGCTGTGACGTTGACTCGGTCACTGGCATTTTGTGGTAGTCCAGCCGACCAGCAGGAGCCATTTCAGGGCTGGCACCATGCAAAGGACAGGAAGTTCTGTCAGCACACACACATACGTACACACACACACAGGCGCGCGCGCATGCACACAAACGCACGTGCAGGCACGCAGGCAGACACACACACACACACACACACACACACACACACACACACACACACACACACACTCACAGAAAGGAGAGAGAGAGAGAGAGAGAGCGGGGAGGGGGGGGAAGAGATAGGCATACGTAGGCAAGTAAATCAAGGTATGTTATACAAGGTGGACGGTTGTCATCTTTGAACATGCAAAACTAAGCCATGCTGGGTGCGTCAGCCATCGGTTCTTGCCATAAACCTGAATTTCAACATTGGCCTGACGACTGCTTTCTCTCTTCCTTTGTTTTTGGGTTTGGGTGGTTTGGACAGCGACTTCGGTTATTTTCTCCAGTCTACTTTCCATATTCTACGCGTGTATTTACTTGTTTCTTTGTATGTTATATCGGGTGGTGTAATAAATCGACTTATTGCTCATTGAGATCATCAGGATCGTAAGTCGTGCACGGAAATAAAGAAGTGTTGTTATGTGAAAGCTCTTTCATGATGAAATCTGGCTGTCAACTGGGGGCACTGGGGGATAGAAAGTGAGGCTGATTGGAACTCTGTTTCTCATTCCTTCCGACCTTCCACCATCTCCTGCAGATTTCATGCAGGCTCAGGTTTTTTTCTTATACAAGTTGTACCTTTTTGCTTTCCCTCGAAGTTGAATTCCTTTTTTCCTTCCTTTCTTTGGTTTGCACACTCCCCACGCTCTTCCCCTCCCTCCCTTCTTCTCCCCAGCTCCCTTCTGTTTAACATGTGACTGTTAAACCATGTAGTTGTTCTTCTTTTCTCATCGGACCATACTGAGCATGCCAGATAGGATGGGATGTTGAAGGACGTGTAAAATGCACACGTTGATCACACTTAGCAATGATCATGGAGTGCTGGAGTTCGTGTGAGACGATTGTCTTTTTAGCTCCTTGTTCCATGACATAGCAGCGCCTTATGACTGCCATAACCCTTTTTTTTCCCGTTTCCAGCGTTTGTTTTAGAACTGTCCCCCCCCCCCTTTTCGTTCCTTTCTTTTTTTCTTTCATTCATTCTTTCTTTCTTTCTCTCTTTCTTTCATCCATTCACAGATCTGTTCTTTCTTTGGCATGTAAACAAGACGTCAACAAGATTTCCTCAATGGGTGAAAATTTTAGCGTATTGGTTGACAAGACTGTTCAAAATCACGCTCATCTTTCACGAGTCGCACCTCCCATATCGAGAGCAGAGGAGTCGGTTCCCTCCGTTCCTATCTTCACGTAGAAGCTGTCTGTACTTTTATGCGCTCCTTTGTCCTCCATTTTACACCAGATAACGGAACATCTTTTCTAATCCTAGGGCTAGCCTCAATCAAATGCAGAACAAGTACTACCTCACGATATGTTTTCGGAACCTCTTACCATGCATCTGTTGCACCTGTGTCTGTTGTTCCTCTTCGACGGTCGCACGTTGAACATAGGATGTTTTCCAGTTTTCCTGTCGTTTTAAGTCGCTTGAAGATCAGGCTTCAGCCTGTCACTGTGAACCCTTCAGTCCGTCCATTCCTCATCTTCATTTTGCTGCTGACATCCATATCTACAGTCTCTACCTTTAGGCCCAAACCATACGGCCAGCTTTGTTCTTTCTGACATCCACGTGAACAGTCTTCCTACTTTGAAGCCTAAATCCTGCGGCCAACGTTTTCCTTTCATACTAGGGTCCCTCCATTGGTCACCAGCTCCCTGTTTCTGTTGGCTGTGTATACCCGAGCATAAGTATTTACAGCTTTCCTAAAATTGTTTCTTCGAAGAAACGTTCTGGCCCTTACCCATCACCCTTTTGTTTAGGTTACGACTTCTCTGAGTGTAGGGCATAGTGTGTGTGTGTGTGTGTGTGTGTGTGTGTGTGTGTGTGTGTGTTGTGTGTGTGTGTGTGTGTGTGTGTGTGTGCGTGCGTGCGTGCGTGCGTGCGTGCGTGTGTGCGTGTGTGTGTGTGTGTATGCATTTGAAATGTACGTGCTCAGCGCCATTGTTGACGCAGTTTCGTTAGATCGTCTTGCCGTGACTGTCATGGTGGACTAGGCATACAGCGGCGGCGCCAGCAGCAGCAGCAGCAGCAGCGGCAGCAGCAGTAGTAGTAGTAGTAGTAGTAGTAGTAAGAGTAAGAGTCGTGACGAAGCATCACCAGCAGTAGCATTACTAAAAACAGCAGTACTCGTTGTAAGCGAACAATAACAACTGATAATTGCGATAGGTATAATGTTGCTAGTAATCACTGCCACTGTTGTAACTTTCAGTTTGTTTCACCTCACTCTGTGCTGCGACTCCGAGGTCTGCATTTTTTTCTTTTTTTTTTTTTCCTTCCTGATCCTCTCCCTGCTCCCCTCCCCCCCCCCTCCTCCCATCGTCCCGCTCTCTCCCTCTGCCCTTTCCTCCTTAAAAAAAAATGCACTAGTTGGGAAACATGTTCAGTCTGCTTCTTTTTCTGTTCTTTTTCACAAAATGTAACGCAGGTGTGGGGCATGGCATGGGTTATTGAGCAGTGTGAACAAGCACACGCAAACGTTTTGCATTCAACGAAACATTAAGGTCGATATCACAATTTGAACTATTTCTGTTTGTTTGGAGAGTTTCAAATTCGATTTTGACAGGGTTTGATATAACATTACGTGAAGTAAGGTTTGAAGGGAGGTCAGTTAAGTTAGATTGTGACCACATTCTGACAGTAAAATAAAGCCTTTTTCACCGTGTGTTCCTTGCGATCTTCAGGCAATCTTTTTGTTGTTGTTGTTGTTACAGCTTTGAAAGTTCCAGAACGGTTGAGAGAAAAGGTCGTTTCAAGAAAGGTTAAGAGTATTGAATAATGACTTTATTAATGACAAGTTTCCTTATGATTAATATGAAACAAAATTTTATATGAGGTCGGAGGGGACGGGGGGGGGGGGGGGGGGGGGG
>CM065728.1:23535704-23543204 GCA_033310375.1 Conus canariensis
AACCCCATGCCAAAAGAAGGGGGGGGGGGGGGGGGGGGGAGGGCTCTTTCAGTATAAACTGTGTGTGTGTGCGCTCGTAATTTTGTCTTTTACTTTCCTTCCTTCTTCAAAAAACCTCTGTCTCCGTTTCTTCACTCTCTTTTTTTCTGCCTCTGTGGCCCGTTCTTTCATCTGTGTTTGGAACATTCTGCATACTTTTTTTTTAAAATTCACCCCATAGGAATGCAGGGGAGAGAGGGGAGGTGAAAATCTTTCAGTGTAAAAATAGTGCCTCTGTCTTGTAGAAATCCAGTGCTAGGAATTTCTTCTTTTGCGTCTTTCACTTTGACTTTGCTTTCTTTTTAAACTTGGGTTTGATTTTTTTTTTCACTGTACTGTTGTCAATCGCTTTTCTGTATTTGTGGTCTGTTCATCTTCCGCAGATCTGGAAAGGATTTTTTTCTGATAAACTTTGTAAGATGCAAGTTCTTTCTTGTAATCTAGTGACTAGATAGTTAAAGTTTAAGACTGGAACAGGAACTTGGTGTCCATTCTGCGGTGCTGTTCATTTATTAGGCATTTTGATGTATCTTTGTTGGTTGGAATCATCTCAAAAGGATCTTTTTATCGGTTAAAAAAAAATCTGAGCAAATAATCAGAGTGGTCGGTGCACTTAACATGGCTTAGTTTAATGCGAGTGAAGGACTGCAGCATGGAAATGTTATGAAAAAGTGTATCTGTAAACCACATGTAAATCTGATTTTGCCCTTGACGGGAGTGACTTCTTAGTTTTGTTGGTTGGTTGTTTGCTTGTG
This sequence comes from Conus canariensis, assembly GCA_033310375.1. NCBI lineage: Eukaryota > Metazoa > Mollusca > Gastropoda > Neogastropoda > Conidae > Conus > Conus canariensis. The sequence continues at coordinate 23,536,499 of CM065728.1, forward strand.
TTTTACTTGTTTATTTGCTTGCATTTTTTGTTTGCTTGTTTTGGTACGTGTTGACAGCCCTGAAAATGCTCTCTACGGTCTGCTTAAGCTGTACTGAAACAGACATTTTCCGTGCCCATCTCCGATATTGCCATTTCAGGTTTTTTTTTCTGATAATGCTTTCAGCTTTGAGTAATTTATTTCCCCTGAAAACACGGACATCCTTCTCTTGGTGATTGTAGAACCGGTATGCCAAGACTGTTGTTTTTCACCACATATCCGGACGAGCTCGGTCTGACAAAACCTTCCTTCGTTTGTATCCAGCCATCCAAAGTCCGATAATGTCTGGAGCTGTTGTTTACCGTTTGTGAAAGACGTTTTCCTCTGAAAATAAAATTTATGAGACACGCGAGCGCGTTGTGTGTTAAATGGTGGAGTCATATTAACTACTTTTAAAACTTTGTTTCCGAGTTCTCCAGGCTTTATGCTGTTCACTCTTTCTGATAGTAACCGAGGTGCAGTTCAGTGTAATTTCGTTGCCAGGTTCGGTGTTAGGTCATATTCAGGTTGAGCGTCGACACTCTTTAAGGTGGTAGGGCACACGGGATAACCGCAATAGAGGATAGGGGATAGAGGGGAAGAGAGGGATGATAGAGGATTTATGCAGCACTACACCGATACCATCAGAACATCAATACAAGAAGCCCCAGGCATAATGTGAACTCGTCTTACAACGACCTGGGTTCTTTACCCTGAGCATACTGTTTAATGGGGTGGGTATGGGTATTGATGGAAAAGGGTGGCAGTGGGGTTCCCGAAGCAGCTATGCAGAAATTGCGTTGATTAAAGAAACCTTGGCCCTTTAACTAAAATTGATCCACGCTTGTTTCGATTCTTAGTCTGGCGACTCGATATTAACTGGTGTTTTTTTCATGCATGTCTGATCCACACAAATGATATCAGTTCAGATAGATACCACTCATAACTCTTTACAATTTTCCCACTTTTCCCGAATTTCCACTCATGTAGGATTTTCTGATGCTGATCACAACATTTAAATTTTTTTTTTCTTCGTTTCCTTTGCTTCTCTCTTGCATTCTTTCACATCAGGATATTGTACTTTTCAGTCCAGTTTTCTCTCCACTCTCTACTTTTCAAGTTCACTTCTTGATGTTCTCCAGAGACCTTTCACTTTATCGAATAAAGATGATGTGGACATGCTGAAAGGATTGGACACACCACCACCAGTTTCCATCTCCGTCCAGTGGCAATTTCTCTCGCTTTTCCATTGCAGTTGTTTTCCTTTAATATTTTGTAGATTTGAAACTCAGGCCATTCAGCCCCCCCCCCCCCTCCTCCCCTCCCCCCCCCCCCCTTTAATTTTTTTAGGCTTTCCATTACCATTACCGCCTGTACCCGCTGTTGTACATTATTTATGTTTCCATATTCCCCATTCTCTTTGTCATATTTCATATTTTCCAATTACACCTCCAACCTTTGAAGTCTTGCAGTTCCCCCTCCTTTTCATTCTTCTCTGCTACAAACATTTTCTTATACACTACTGATCTGTAACGAACTTATGGTGCATTCATTTCCTTTGCATCCACTTTACCTCTCTTCCGACGGTATTGAACAATATGATGGACGTAACATTTTAAACTCCATCCAGTTCTCCCCTTCCTATCCCGCCCGTCATTTATCATTCTTATGTTCTTCACCCATCCATCATTCATTCTCTGAAACTCCTTTCCTCCTCCAGAGCATCCTTCATCAGTTTCAAGTTGTCTTCTCCTCACATCCATTGATCTTCGTTCTCGCTTTCTTCTCTCGTCCATCATTCATCCTTCTCACGTTCCCCAGTTACCGTTCCGTCTCTCTGTTATCATTCTCATGTTCTCTTCTAATCTTGTTCTTCATTTAGTATTGTCATGTTCTGCCCCCGTCCTACACTCGGCATTTTTGTGTTCTCATCGACTCATCGTGTCAACCGTTCACTGTTAACGCGTCCCCCCGCCTTCTCATTCGTATTATGGCCACGCTCTTCTCTTTCCTTCGCTTTCCTCCTTCGTTCGTTAGCGTTGCAGCACCATTCCATCTATCCTTTATCTTTCCTGCATTCTTCTCTTCCCGTCCTAACATTCGTCATTCTCACAGTTTCCACCCGTCCAGCATTCACCATTCTCGTGTCTCGCTTTCCCGCCACTTCAGAATGTTTCATTTTCACGTTTCCTCCATCCAACGTTCATCATTCCCACGTTTGCGTCGGTCCAACATTCATCATTTTCACCGTTCCCCCCATCCGACATTCATTATTTTCACCATTTCCCCAGTCAAATACTCATTGTTCTCACGGTTCCCCAGGTCATTCATTCATTGTTCTCGCGTTTTCCGCCGTCCAACATTCATCATTCTCACCTTTCCTCCTCTATTCTCACCTTTCCTCCTCCTCCAGAACACTTCATTCTGTTTTCTCTGTCCGATATTCATCATTCACAACTTTCTTGCAAGTCCAACTTTCATCATGTTCATTTTTCCTTTCGACCAGTATTCATCATTTTTACATGATCCATTTGATCACGTTCGTCATTCACCATCCCTGCCTTCTCTTCTCTAATTTCGTCTGTCATTCTCTCGTTCTCTTCTCATTCCATTCATCATTGGATTGCCCTGACGATGTCCGATGTTCGTGTTCTCCATGATTTTCACGTTGTCCCCCCTCTTATCTCCCTTCTCTCTTCGAGTTTCTCATCCATCATTTTCACCTTCTCTTTTTCTGTGTTTGCAGTCACTGATCATTTCCTTGTTTGGCCGTCAGTGCACCATCCCCACGCTGTCCAGTGGTCATCCATCAGTCTCTCGTCCCTCTCGTCTGTTCCTTCAGATCTTCCACGTTCTCATGTTGTTCTGTCATTCACAGTTCTGTCCGTCATTTTCCCACATCATTTATCTCACATTGTTCTTTTCACTCTCGTTCATAGACATCACTTTCTGTTTTCAGTCCACCTCTCATTCATGATTCACGGTCATTACTCATGTCATGTTCTCGTCTCGTCCGTCCTTTTATCGTTTTCGGGTTTGCCTGTTTTCCTCCATTCAAGGCCATATGCGCGCCATCCTCAATTTCTTGCCTTCTCATCCGAACTGCCAACCATCACTTTCACATTAGTCTCGCATTTCGTTTTCATCATTTTCACGTTCTTCTCCTATCTCTTTCTCTCTCATCATTGTCGCGTTCTCTTTTTCTCTTGTCTTTCGCCAGTCTTCAGTTTTTCTTCACCCCTTTCCTCCCCTCTTGTCCCTTTTTTTCGTGACTCTCACGTTCTTTTCCCAATCGGTTCATAATTATCATGTTTTAGTCCAGTCGATCATTCACCATTGGTTCATAATTATCATGTTTTAGTCAGTCGATCATTCACCATTGGTTCATAATTATCATGTTTTAGTCCAGTCGATCATTCACCATTGATTCATAATTATGTTTTAGTCCAGTCGATCATTCACCATTGGTTCATAATTATCATGTTTTAGTCAGTCGATCATTCACCATTGGTTCATAATTATCATGTTTTATTCCAGTCGATCATTCACCATTGGTTCATAATTATCATGTTTTAGTCAGTCGATCATTCACCATTGGTTCATAATTATCATGTTTTATTCCAGTCGATCATTCACCATTGGTTCATAATTATCATGTTTTAGTCAGTCGATCATTCACCATTGGTTCATAATTATCATGTTTTAGTCAGTCGATCATTCACCATGTTCTCGTTCTTGTCAGTCGATCATAATCTTCACGGTTTCTTGTTCTCATTGTGTCTGTTATTTATATTCCATACTTTTTTCTTTCCTTCGTTCGTCGTATTGATGTTCTCCTGTTCTTGCTTTTCCTGAATCATGTCTCCTCCCATCCCGCTTTCTTCTCCCTCTCCTTTTCCCGTCATTCATTCATCGTGTTCCCTCTTCTTGTCATTTCTCACATTGCCTTCACATCCCGTTCCTCATTCATCATTCTCACGCTCTAGTCACGTCGGTCATTCATTGTGTTCACATTCTCCACCAGTCACTCGGTCATTATTTTCACACTCCTCTGACATCAGTCAGTCATCGCTGTCACGTTCTTCTCCGGTCAGTCGTTTATCGTTGTCAAGTTCCTCTCAGGTCCAGTCAGTCATTCATCATTTTCTTGTATGTCTCCAGTTAGTCATTTATCATTTTAACACTCTTCTCCAGTCAGTCATTTAGCTTTTTCACGTTCTTGTACAATCAGTCATTCATCGTTTCCTTATTCTTCTCCCTTCTCCCGCCAGTCATTCATCATTTTCACGTTCTGTCGTCAACCCTTCTTCCTTTTCACGCTCCATCTTCCATCACTAGCTTACCATTTTCACGTTCTCCCGTTTGTCATTTATCATTTTCACGTTGAATCATAGCAACAGAGTTGTTGTTGAAACCAACACTGTTTTATTTTGTGATCTTCGTCAATCTGAAATGTCTGAATCCAAAAATGTGCACAACGTGTGGAGAAATAAAAGAAATTAAGAATAATTATATACTCCCATTGTATCCTATTAAATCAGCAAGCATTGTCGTCGAAAAAAACTTTTGACAGAGCACAGACATTTGTAAGGCATTCTCGAACAATTTATCGTCAAGTCTCACGTCTGATATCGAAAGTTGAAGAGAGAAAGATGAGACTGTATCTGTTTATAAAAAAAAACATAATTCTTCTATCACATACAAGGAACTTTAAAGAACAGTTGACGTCTTTCTTTTCGCGTAAAAGTATTGTCACTATTTCATTTGTTCTTAAAAAATGCCGCCAGATCGTTTTAAAAAGCCTCTGAAAAACCAAACGAAATTCAGTCCTAGTACATCAGGCGGGTGAAAGAAAAGGTTGATGCGCATGTTAAGCTCGAAAAAAGATTAGCAGTTTTCTTTATTTCATCAATTCAGAATCATACTCAAAGACCCGAGAAAATAGCAAGCGGTGATGTGCCAGTGGGCAGCTAAACACTCCGCAATGGCTTCCAGTGGGGAACGCACGTGTGTGGTGTGTGTGTGTGTGTGTGTGTGTGTGTGTGTGTGTGTGTGTGTGTGTGTGTGTGTGTGCGCGCGCGCGTGCTCGGGTGCATGGTTTTATATGTATATATGTGTGTGCGCGCTTGTGTGTGTGTGATTATGTGTGCGTGCGCATTGTGTGTGCTTTTTGCGCGCGTTGCATGCGCGCGCGCGTGTGTATGTGTGCGTGCGCGTACACGAGTGGGTGTTTGCGCTTGTGTGTGTGTGTGTGTGTGTGTGTGTGTTGTGTGCGTGCGCGCGCGTGTATAGTATCTTGCAGTGACACCTCGTCTCTATGGTTTGGTTCTTTCTTCCAGGTCAACGTCGCCTATGCACATACGGAAATGAAATACACCCGTGCATGCAGGACCCAGATTTGTGTTTCACCGAGATGTTATTGTCTTTTCTTCCAGGGTTCAGTCTGGACAGAACTAATGTCTTTGCTATTCTTGAGAAGATATCCAAATTAAACCACCATCGCTGAAAATAAATCCCAGATATATGAACTCTCAAACAGTTCCTAGCTCCTAACCATGGTTACATCAGTACTGGAGGTGGTGATGTGGCTGGCCTTTAGCTTGGTCTTCTCGGTGTCTTTATCCACACTGTCTCCTAGATGTTTCATCCAGTGTTTTAACAAGCTTAGTGAGTTCTTGTTCAGTGCCCGCCAGGCCATCGAAGTTAACTGCAAAGTGAAGGTTCGTGATAGTTTTTCTTGCAGCGCTGATTGTGTTGACATGATCTTCAAGTGGATCATTCCTGATGTATTCCAGGAACGTGGTGAAAAGTACTGCAGAGAAAAGGGGCCCTTAAGAATCCCAACTGATACGTGGGACCACTTCCAGTCGCGCCCTTTCGGAGTACTGCACTGCACTGGTCACTTTGGCGTATACTTGCTGGGTATTGTGGATCAACTTTGTCCGATATCAAGTTTCTCCATAACGGCCTGTAGCACCTCTGCACTGACTCTGTCAGATGCCTTTTTGAAGTCTGTGAAGACATGATAGTTGTTGCAGGTGTTTTGGGCATAGGGTGAAAGACTTGTTTGATTATGCTTCAGCCTTTCAGTTACTACGGTGTTTGTAATTGTAATGTATTCGGAACGATTTTGAACATTATATTGCTTACATTGCTGTTCTGATTAATCTTGCGTTGTTTTGGCAATGTTGAGGAAACCCTCTCTGTACAACTGTGACGATTAGCGGTCGAGTCTTTGGCATTAGCCATTCGCTAGTGTGCCGGATTTTGTTGCAGATGGTTAGCAATGTATCGGTTACTGCATTTCCGCCTGTTCAAGTGTTCTGCAGGAATGTTGTCAATGCTTGCAGCCTTGCCATGTTTCAGCGACTTCACTGCTACTACGATTTTGACAGTCTCGGAAAGTCATCTCCATGTGATGAAACCTGAACTGTTGGCACAGTTGGATCTCTTTTGTTTTGTTTATTTTACAGCTCAAAGCAGAGTTCCCCTACCTTCTTTCTGAATGAGACGGTCAAAGTCTTTGTCCAGAGTGGGTGCTGACTTTGGTTTGTGGTGGTCTGTTTTGAACAGATGTAAAGGCTTTTTTGTGTCGTGTTATCCAGGTCTTTCTCAAAGATTTCACACTGTTATTTTCATCCTGTCAAACATTCACCGTCAGTACGCTCTTCTCTCCTCATTCCTTCCA
>CM065728.1:23545704-23572213 GCA_033310375.1 Conus canariensis
GATCGGTCGATCCATCGCTCGTTCAGTCGTTCGTACATTTATTTGGTCAGTCGCTCTACCAGTCAGTCATTCGGTCAGTCGGTCGTTCAGACATTCATTCGGTTAATCGGTCGTCCAGTCATTTGTTCGGTCGGTCGGTCGTTCAGTCATTATTAGTTCGTAAGTATGTTCGATCGCTCGCTCGTTCTGTCATTCATCGGTCGGTCAGTCGATCGGTCGTTCAGACATTCGTTCAGTCAGCTAGTCAGGTGGTTGTTCAGTCATTCGTATATGCATTTGTTTGATCGGTCACTCTTTCAGTCATCCATTCATTCAGTTGGTCAATCGGTCGCTCGGTCACTCGTTCCTGCCTTTATTCGATCGGTCGCTCGTTTAGTCATCCATTCGTTCAGTTGGTCAATCGGTCGCTCGGTCACTCGTTCCTGCCTTTGTTCGATCGGTCGCTCGTTTAGTCATCCATTCGTTCAGTTGGTCAATCGGTCGCTCGGTCACTCGTTCCTGCCTTTGTTCGATCAGTCGCTCATTGAGTCATCCATTCGTTCAGTTGGTCAATCGGTCGCTCGGTCACTCGTTCCTGCCTTTGTTTGATAGGTCGCTCGTTTAGTCATCCATTCGTTCAGTTGGTCAATCGTCGCTCGGTCACACGTTCATACATTTGTTTGAGCAGTCGCTCGTTTAGTCATTCGTTCGTCAAGCGGTCAGTCGGTCGTTAGTTATTCATTCGTTCACTCGGCCGATCGGTCGTTCAGTTCGGTCAGGCGGTCGCTTAGTCATTCAGTTATTCACTTGTTCAGTCGTCGTCAGTCTGCGATTCGGTCAGTCGGTCCTTCAGTCATTTATTCATTCATTCGGTTATTCAGTCCGTCGTTCAGTTATCGATTCGTTCAGTCGGTTAGTCGGTCGTTCAATCATTCATTCATTCAGTCGGTCGTTCTCTTATTCATTCGTTCGGTCGATCAGTCGGTCGTTCAATCATCGATTCGCTCAGTCGCTCGTTTGGTCATTCATTCGTTCAGTCGGTCGTTCTATTATTCATTTGTTCGATCGATCACTCGGTCGTTCAATCATCGATTCGGGCAGTCGTTTGTTTGGTCATTCATTCGTTCAGTCGGTCGTTCTATTATTCATTCGTTCGATCGATCACTCGGTCGTTCAATCATCGATTCGGTCAGTCGTTCGTTTGGTCATTCAATCGTTCAGTCGGTTGTTCTATTATTCATTCGTTCGGTCGATCAGTCGGTCGTTCTATTATTCATTCGTTCGGTCGATCAGTCGGTCGTTCAATCATCGATTCGGTCAGTCGTTCGTTTGGTCATTCATTCGTTCAGTCGGTCGTTCTGTTATTCATTCGTTCGGTCGATCAGTCGGTCGTTCTATTATTCATTCGCTCGATCGATCAGTCGGTCGTTCAATCATCGAATCGGTCAGTCGTTCGTTTGGTTATTTGTTCGATTAGTCGGTCGTTCTATTATTCATTCGTTCGGTCGATCAGTCAGTCGTTCAATCATCGATTTGGTCAGTCGTTCGTTTGGTCATTCATTCGTTCAGTCGGTCGTTCTATTATTCATTCGTTCGATCGATCACTCGGTCGTTCAATCATCGATTCGTTCAGTCGTTCGTTTGGATATTCGTTTGTTCGGTGGGTCATTCTATTATTCATTCGTTCGGTCGTTCAGTCATCGATTCGGTCAGTCGTTCGTTTGGTTATTTGTTCGTTCAGTCGGTCGTTCTATTATTCATTCGTTCGATCGATCAGTTGGTCATTCATTCATCAATACGGTCAGTCGTTCGTTTGGTCATACATTCGTTCAGTCGGTCGTTCTATATTCATTCGTTCGATCGATCAGTCGGTCGTTCAATCATCGATTCGGTCAATCGTTCGTTTAGTCATACATTGGTTCAGTCGGTCGTTCTATTATTCATTCGTTCGATCGATCAGGCGGTCGTCCAATCATCGATTCGGTCAGTCGTTCGTTTGGTAATACATTCGTTCAGTGGGTCGTTCTATTATTCATTCGTTCGGTCGGTCAGGTGGTCGTTCAATCATCGATTCGGTCAGTCGTTCGTTTGGTCATTCATTCGTTCAGTCGGTCGTTCTATCATTCATTCGTTCGATCGATCAGTCGGTCGTTCAATCATTGGTTCAGTCGGTCGGTCGTTTGGTTATTCGGTCGTTCAGTCGGTCGTTCTATTATTCATTCGTTCGATCGATCAGTCGGTCGTTCATTCATCTATACGGTCAGTTGTTCGTTTGGTCATACATTCGTTCAGTCGGTCGTTCTATTATTCATTCGTTCGATCGATCAATCGGTCGTTCAATCATCGATTCGGTCAGTCGTTCTTTTGGTCAAATATTCGTTTGGTCAGTCGTTCGTTTGGTCATTCATTCGTTCAGTCGGTCGTTCTATTATTCATTCGTTCGATCGATCAGTCGGTCGTTCAATCATCAATTCGGTCAGTCGTTCGTTTGGTCTTTCATCCGTTCAGTCGTAGTGTCGGTCGTTAAGTCATTTATGCGATCGGTCGCTCCTTCAGTCATTCGCTCGTTCAGCTGGTTAGTCGGTCATTCAGTCATTCGTTCGTAAATTTGTTTGGTCAGTTGGTCGTTCAGTCATTCATTCGTACAGTCGATCATTCAGTCGTTCATTCGGTCAGTCGGTTGTTCAGTCATTCATTCGTTCAGTCATTCAGTTGTTCGCTCGATCAGTCATTAATTTGTCAGTCATTCAGTCAGTTGTTCAGTCAATCATTCGGTCAGTCGGTCGTGCAGTCATTCATTCGGTCAGTCGCTCGTTCAGTCGGTCAGCCTGTCGGTCAGTCATACGTTCATTCGGTCGATCGTTCAGTTGTCCTTTCGTTCAGCCGGTCATTCAGTTATCCTTGCGTTCAGTCCGTTGTTCAGTCATTCATTCGGTCAATAGGTCAGTCAGTCGTTCATTCATTGATTCTGTCAGTCGGTCATTTAGTTATTCATTCGTTCAGTTTGTCAGTTGGTCGCTCAGTCGTTTGTAAATTCGTTCCGTCGGTCACTCGTTCAGTCATTCATTCATTCAGTCGGTCGATAACACATTCAGTCGTTCAGTCAGTCGGTCGTTCAGTCACTCGTTCGTATAACCGTTTCGTCGGTTGCTCATTCTGTCATTCATCGGTCAGTTAGTCAGTCGGTCGTTCAGACATTCGTTCGTTCTGTCATTCAGTCGATTGTTTAGTCATTCGGTCGTGCATTTGTTCGATCGGTCACTTGTTTAGTCATTCATTCGTTCAGTTGATCAATTGGTCGTTCAGTCACTCGTTCGTGCATTTGTCGATCGGTCGCTCGTTCAGTCATTCGTTCGTCCAGCGGTCAGTCGGTCGTACAGTCGTTGATTCGGTCAGTCGGGTGTTCAGTTATTCATTTCTTCACTCGGTCATTCAGTCATCGATTCGGTCGGTCGGTCGGTCGTTCATTCATTCATTCGGTCAGTCTGTCGTTCAGTCATCGATTTGGTCAGTCGATCATTGAGTCATTCATTCGTTTAGTCGGTTATTCAGTCATTCAATTGTTTAGTCGATCAGGCGGTCGTTCAGTCATTGATTCGTTCAGCCGGTCGTTAAGTCATTCATGCGGTGAGTCGGTCGTTCAGTCACTCATTCGTTCAGTCAGTCGTTCATTCCATAGTTTAATCATGCAGTCGGTCGTTCAGTCACTCATTCGTTCAGTTAGTCGTTCAGTCCGTCGTTAAATTATTCAGTCAGTAGTTCAGTCAGTCATTCGTTCAGCCGGTCATTCAGACGTTCATTTGCTCAGTTGGTCGTTTAGTCATTCATTTGTTCAGTCCGTCATTCTGTTACTAATTCGTTCAGTCGATCAGTCAGACGTTCAATCAGTGATTCGGTCAGTTGGTCGTTCACTCATTTAATCGGTCGGTCACTTGTTCAGTCATTCGCTCGTTCAACTGGTCAGTTGGTCGTTCAGTCATTCATTCGTTCAGTGGCTCAGCCGATCGTTCAGCCATTGAATTCTTCAGTTCTTGATTCGTTCAGTCAGTCAGTTGGTCGTTCCGTCATCGATTCGTTCAGTCGGTCGTTCAGTCACTGATTCGTTCAGTCATTCAGTCGGTCGTTCAGTCATTCATTCACTCGTTCGTTCAGTCGCTCGTTCGCTCGATCAGTCACTCATTGGGACAGTCGGTCGTTCAATCATTCACTTGTTCAGTCGGATTTTTAGTCAATCATTCGGTCAGTCGGTCGTTCAGTCGTTCGGTCGGTCAGCCTGTCGGTCAGTCACACATTCATTCAGTTGGTCGTTCAGTGAATCATTCGTTTAGTCGGTCATGCAGTTATTCTTTCGTTCAGTCGGTCATTCAGTCATTAATTCAGTCAATGGGTCAGTCGATCGTTCAGTCATTGGTTCAGTCAGTCGTCGTTTAGTCATTTATTTGATTTGTGTTGTGGTAATATCCCACATGTTTATCAGTATGTGGCCCTTCCCGAAATCGGTAAAATCTGATGACAACACCGTACATTTGATCCCCTGTTACTGACCTGTTATTCAAACTCAACCTCTTGTGCAGAAAATTGTAAAAATTTGGTCCCCTGATAGCTTGCTATGAGTGCACAAACTGGGACGTGTTTATTAATGCTTGTGTTGATGCGAATGAAGCTGCTGATGTTATTACTGATTATGTTACCTTTTGTGAAAACATGTTGATACCAAAGAAAACTGTTAAAAGTTTTCCGAACAAGTTTGGGTTTTCAAATCTTTAAAGAAAACACTGAATGAAAAGAAAATCGCATTTCAATCGAAGGATAATTTTGTAAAGAAAACGGTTCAAAGAAGACTAAGACATGAAATTAGGGACGCAAAGATGGCATACAGAGAAAAAGTAGAAAAGCAGTTTGAGTCGGGAAACATGCGGAATGCATCGGATGGTCTAAAAATTCTCACTTGACATAATAAACCACGGAGTGGATGTTATCTATCAGAAGATGAATGTTATGATTTTGCTAACAAACTGAATGATTTTTATTGCCGTTTTGAAATGAAACAGGTTGGTGAAAATTTTGGATCTGTCATGTCGAATATTTCAGACAGCCGTGATAACGATGATGGAGTTTTACATATTGATGATTCCACTGTTCGAGCTTTGTTCAAAAAGATAAAGATTGGTAAAGCTGCAGGCCCAGACGGTATTTGTGGAAATCTTTTAAAATCATGTTCAGAACAATTGTTATATGTTTACTGTAGGCTGTTCTCATGATCTTTGAATTGTGGAGTTGTGCCCTCTGTCTGGAGAAAATCAACGTGTCATGTACCAAAAACAAGAAATCCTAGCATTTTGAATGACTATAGACCTGTTGCTTTGACGTCTCTTGAAGTGAAATCTTTTGAACGCCGTGCTCTAGAGGTTCTTCTTTCTCAAGTCAAACAGCTTTGTGATCCATACCAGTTTGCATACAAACAGAAGTACAGATGATGCAATAATCACTCTTTTAAACCATGCGTATATACATCTTGAAAACAAAGATTCTTTTGTGCGCATACTGTTTATTGATTTCTCATCAGCTTTTGATACTATGCAACTACATATTATGGCAAAGAAACTCTAAACTTTACAGGTAAACCCAAAATTGATTTTATGGATTGTGAACTTTTTAGTCAGCAGGTTACAGTGCGTATGTTTTGAGGGAAAATATTCATCAGCTAGAACCACATTGACTGGTGCACCTCAAGGCACCGTTCTCTCCCCTGTACTCTTTACTCTTTATGCAAATGATTGTACTAGTTCTTTTGTCACTCCTGTCATAAAGTACTCTGATGATTCTGCTTTAGAAGACCTGTCAAATTAAGATACAATTTATTTTCAAAAGGTGCAATGTTTTTGTACACGGTGCAAAGAGAACTGTCTAGATTTGAATGTTAGTAAGATGAAGAGAGATGGTGGTTGATTTTCGAAGAAACCCAGCTCCTGTCCCTCACTTGTATATCGAAAACACCAAAGTGGAACGTGTAAGTGAATGTAAATATCTGGGTACTATTTTAGATAATGAGCTGAATGTTGATGCAAATACTCGATTTATCTACAAAAAATGCCAATCAACAGTATACTGCCTTCAGAAACTTCGGTCTCTCGCTGTTACAAAGGACATCTTAAGTATGTTTTGTCGTTGTTTTGTAGAATCAGTGTTGTCCTTTGCCTTTTTATGCTGGTTTGGAAATCTTAGCGTGAAAATCAAACATCTTATATAGAGTGGTGAATACAGTCACGTGGAAGGATTATTGGCAAAAATCAAGAACTATTAGATAAATTGTATGAATGTCGAGTCGCACAAAAAGCTGCGAACATTGCTGCCAGTATTTCTCATGTTCTTTCAGAAAACTACAATGTTGTACCCTCTGGACGAAGATTCCTAATTCCAAAATTCGAGACAAATAGAACCAAAAGCAGTTTTGTTCCTAATTCCATCACACTCCTGAATCATATCTAAACTTTCAGTAAGATCCGGTTCAGAAAGCTTGTATGTGGTGTGTGTGTGTGTGCGCGCGCGCGCGAGTGGGTGGGTGAATGGGTAGAGTGATTTGTTATTTTTGTGGCCACTCTTCATTTCTCTTTGGAGATAATGGAGTGTTCTGGACTTGACTTGTTCGTTCAGTTTGTCAGTTGGTCGTTCAGTCGTTCGTTCGTAAATTTGTTCGGTCGGTCGGTCGTTAACACATGTATTCGTTCATTCGGTCGTTAAAACATTCATTCGTTCAGTTATTCGGTCGTTCAGTCACTCGTTCGCATAATTGTTCGGTTGGTCACTCATTCTGTCGTTCATCAGTCAGTTGGTCAGACGGTCGTTCAGACCTTTATTTACTCAGTCAGTCAGTCGATTGTTAAGTCATTCGTTCTTTCAATCGGTCACTCATTCAGTCATCCATGTTCAGCTGATCAATCGGTCTTTCAGTCACTCGTTCGTGCATTTGTTCGATCGGTCGCTCGTTCAGTCATTCATTCGATCAGTCGGTCGTTCAGTCATTCGTTTGTCCAGCGGTCAGTCGGTCGTTCGGTCATGGATTCGGTCAGTCGGTCGTTCATTTATTTATTCATTCACTAGGTCTGTCGTTCGGTCATCGATTTGGTCAGTCGATCGTTCAGTCATCATTCGTTTACTCGGTTTACTCAGTCATTCATTCGTTTAGTCGATCAGTCGGTCGTTCAGTCATTGATTCGGTCATTCAGTCATTTATTTATTCAGTCGGTCGTTCAGTCGTTCATGCTGTCAGTAGGTCGTTAAGTCACTGATTCGTTTAGTCGGTTATTTAGTCGTTTAGATATTCATTCAGTCGGTCGTTTAATCATTCAGTCGGTCGTTCAGTCATTGATTTGTTCATTCGTTCAGTCGGTCATTCAGTCATTCATTCGTTCAGTCGGTCCTTCAGACATTCTTTCCTTCAGTCGGTCATTTAGTAATTCAGTCGTTCAGTTGGCCGATCTGTTATTAATTCGTTCAGTCGGTCGTTCAGTCCATCATTCGTTCTGTCGGTCGTTTAGTCATTCATTCGTTCAGTCGGCCGTTATGTTATTCAGTCGATCAGTCGGTCCTTTGGTTCGGTCAGTCGGTTGTTCCGTTATTCAGTCGGTCAGTCGATTGTTCAGTCATTGATTCATCTAGTCAGTCGTTAAGTCATTAATGATGTCAGCCATCCAGTCATTGATTCGGTCATTCAGTCACTGGTTCGGTGAATTGGTTAACCCGTCGTTCAGTCATTAATTCGGACAGTCGGTCGTTCAGTCATAATTCTATTAGTTTAGTCGGCGGGACAATGGTGAGACACAGACGAACAGCGTGACATGGGTGGAGGTACACAGGGCACGGATACTGCTCGTGACATGGATGGGCCTACTCGGAATGGGGTGGGGAGAAGCGAATAACAGGGTATGACATGTGGGGGATACGTGGGACGCAGATGCAGAGTATGCCATGCGTACAGAGTGGCAGATGCAGCGTACAACATGGTTGCGGATTTAAAGGATGGGGAGACGGCGTATGACATGGGTGGGGATACTGCGGTCGCAGTTGCTGGGCGTGACATGGGTGGGGGTGACGGGGAGGAGGTGCAGATGCAGGGCATAACATGAGGAGGGGAGCAGGGAGCGCCGATTTCAGGGCTAAAACATGGGTGGGGTGGAGATGTGGGGTGGGGTGGGGGGGATGAAGATGCAGGGCGTAACATGGGTGAGGTACATGCAGCAGCGATTTCAGGGCCGAACATGGGTGGGGATACGGGAGGAGTGTAGGTGAAGATGCAGGGTGTGACATGGATGGGGGTGTGGATGCAGAGAGTAACATGTTGATGGTACGGGGAACGCGGATTTCAGAGCTTGACATGGATGTCAGGGGGAGCGGATTTCAGATCATAACATAGGTTGGGGTACGAGGGGAAGGAGGGCCTAGAATTCACGGCGTGGCATGAGTGGGAATATAGGAGGCGCAGATTTCTGTGCCTGACCCGAGTCGGGGTAAAGGAAGGGTTGGTGTGCGTGGAGGGGGGGGGGTGGATTTCAGGGTGTGACATAGATCTGGGTACGGGAGGCACAGAGTTTAGAGCATGATACTGGTTGGGTAGGGTAGGGAAGGCGTGACATAGATCAAGGCATAGAGGGTGCGGATTTCAGGGCGTGACGTGTCGTGAGGAGGAGGGGGGGGTGGGGGGTGGGGGGCATGACCAGGTGGGTGAACAGGGAGCGTCGTTGAAGGGTGTGACATGGGTGGGCATGTTGAGGCAAATGTAGCGTGGATACAGGGCGTGACTTGAGTGGGCATACTGGGGCAGAGGGGTCGCGGATAAAGAACATGGCTTGGGTGGATGCATTGGGGCAGAAATGCAGCAGATACAGGGCGTGACATGAATGGGCGTATTGGAGCAGAGGGTCGAGGATGAAGGGCGTGACATGAATGGGCGTATTGGAGCAGAGGGTCGAGGATGAAGGGCGTGACATGAATGGGCGTATTGGAGCAGAGGGTCGAGGATGAAGGGCGTGACATGAATGGGCGTATTGGAGCAGAGGGTCGAGGATGAAGGGCGTGACATGAATGGGCGTATTGGAGCAGAGGGTCGAGGATGTTGGGCGTCAAATGAATGGGCGTGTTGGAGCAGAGGGTCGAGGATGAAGGGCGTAACATGAATGGGCGTATTGGAGCAGAGGGTCGAGGATGAAGGGCATGACATCGGAGGACGTACTGGGGCAGAGTGGGTGTACATGAAGGGCATGACATGGTTGACTGACTGCGGGAGGGGTGGGGGGGGGGTGGGGGTTGAAGATGAGTGTATTGGGGCAGAGGGGGCATGGATGAAGGACGTGATGTGGGTGTCTTGTTAGGGCAGAGGGGCAAGTCAATGGCTTGATAGGGTGGGCGTATTGCGGCAAAGGGGGAGCAGATGAAGGACGTTTGGTGGGCGTACTATGGGGCGGAGGTGCGCAGATATACGTCGTGACCTTGGTGGGCGTATTGGAGGCAGAGGGGACGTGGATGAAGGGCGTGACATGGTGAGTGTATTGGGGCTTAGGGGACACAGATGAAGGGCGTGGCGGTGTAGGGCAGAGGGGGCGCAGATGACGGGCGTGACGTTGTAGGCTCTATTAGGACAGAAGGGATGCGGCTGAAGGGCGTGACACGGTGGGCGTATTGGGGCAGAGGGGCTGTGGGTGAAGGGCGTTTCGTGAGTGTTTTATTGTGGCAGATGCATGGCGTAAGATGAGTGGGTGGACTGGAGGGGGGGGGGGGGACGATGCAGCGCGTAAAATGGATGGGCGTAAGAGGGAGGGAGGAGCACATGGGTGAGCGTAATGGGGAGAAGGAAGCATGTGGGCTAGGCATGACATGGGCGGATGCGGGGGAGGGGGGGGGGGCACAAATGCATGTGATAACGATGGGCGAATAGAGGGGGGGGGGGGGGGGGCGAGGGAGGAGAGGCACAGACTCGGGCGCAACTTGTATGGGCGGACGTGGGAAGATGGGAAGGAGCGAATGCAGGGTTTGACATGTGAGGGTACTGGAGACGTGGATGCATGGTATGCCACCAGGACAGCGTCGTGGTTGCAAGGTGTGACATGGATGGTTGAGGTATGGAGAAGGGGGGGGGGGGTCCGCATCGATTTCAGGGCCTGACATGGATGGATCTTGGGGGGGGGGGGGGGGGGGGCTTTCAGCGCCTCAACTGGGTAGTGTAGTGGAAAGGTGGGTAGACTATCCAGGGCGTGACATTGATTTGGGTACAGAGCATGACATAGAGGGGGCAGATAAGGAGGAACCAGGGTGTCATATGGGTGGGCGCACAGAATGCACAGATTTCAGGGCATGACATGGGTGAAGGAGTAGGACTTGACATAATTGGGGGAACAGGAAGTGAAGATTCATGGCTTGATATGGGAGCATCTATGCATGATGTGACTTGGGTAGGCGTACTTGTGAAGAGGGGTGGAGATCAAGGGCGTGACGTGGGTGAGGGTATTGGAACAGAGGGTCATGGATGCAGGGTGTGACTTGGATGGTGGTAAGGGGGTCCTGGATGCAGTGGACGACATAATGGTGGATATGGAGGACGCGGATGCAGCGTATGACATTGGTGGGGTTACAACATTCGGAAATGCAGGACGTGACATGGGTTGGGGGACTGGAGAAGATGAGGTACAATACAGGGCATGAAATGGGTGGGGGGATGGGGGTGTGGATGCTGGGCGTAATATGCGGGTTGGGGGCGAGGATTTCAGATCATGACATTGGCTGGGGCATGGGGGAGGGCTTAGGAGCGTGTAGAATTCTGGGCATGACGTGAGTGGGAATATGGAGGTGTGGGGGGGGGGGGGGGGGGGGGGGGGGGCGGAATTTCGTGCCTGACCTGAGTGGAGTAAAGGAGAGTGGGTGTGCGGATGTGACATGGGTGATGGTATGGGAGGTGCGGATTTTAGAGTATGATATACGTGCTGGTAGGGTAGGGAAGGCGCAACATGGATGGGCGTACAGCGTGCGCAGTTTTCAGGGCATGACAAGAGTGGGCGTAAGGGGATATCGATGGAGTGTGTGTCGCGGGTGGGCGTGTTGGGTAGATGTGCTGCAGATACCAGGCATGACATGAATGGGCGTAATTGGGGCAGAGGGCGAGGATGAAGGGCGTGAAATGGGTTGGGGCAGAGGGGCTAAGAAAAAAGGCGTGACACGGATTGGCGTATCTGGGAAGAGGGGACGCACATGAAGGGCATGACATGGATGGGCGTACTGGGAAGAGTGGACGCACATGAAGGGCGTATCATGGATGGGCGTACTGGGAAGAGGGGACGCACATGAAGGGCGTATCATGGATGAGCGTACTGGGAAGAGGGGACGCACATGAAGGGCGTATCATGGATGAGCGTACTGGGAAGAGGGGACGCACATGAAGGGCGTATCATGGATGGGCGTACTGGGAAGAGGGGACGCACATGAAGGCGTGACATGGATGGGCGTACTGGGAAGAGGGGACGCACATGAAGGGCGTGACGTGGATGGGCGTACTGGGAAGAGGGGACGCACATGAAGGGCGTATCATGGATGGCGTATGGGAAGAGGGGACGCACATAAAGGGCGTATCATGGATGGGCGTACTGGGAAGAGGGGACGCACATAAAGGGCGTATCATGGATGAGCGTACTGGGAAGAGGGGACGCACATGAAGGGCGTATCATGGATGGCGTACTGGGAAGAGGGGACGCACATGAAGGGCGTATCATGGATGGGCGTACTGGGAAGAGGGGACGCACATGAAGGGCGTATCATGGATGAGGCGTACTGGGAAGAGGGGACGCACATGAAGGGCGTGACGTGGATGGGCGTACTGGGAAGAGGGGACGCACATGAAGGGCGTGACGTGGATGGGCGTACTGGAAGAGGGGACGCACATGAAGGGCGTGACGTGGATGGGCGTACTGGGAAGAGGGGACGCACATGAAGGGCGTGACGTGGATGGGCGTACTGGGGAGAGGGGACGCACATGAAGGGTGTGACATGGATGGGCGTACTGGGCAGAGGGGACGCACATAAAGGGCGTGTACATGGATGGGCGTACTGGGAAGAGGGGACGCACATAAAGGGCGTATCATGGATGGGCGTACTGGGCAGAGGGGACGCACATGAAGGGCGTATCATGGATGAGCGTACTGGGCAGAGGGGACGCACATGAAGGGCGTATCATGGATGGGCGTACTGGGAAGAGGGGACGCACATGAAGGGCGTATCATGGATGAGCGTACTGGGAAGAGGGGACGCACATGAAGGGCGTGACGTGGATGGGCGTACTGGGAAGAGGGGACGCACATGAAGGGTGTGACATGGATGGGCGTACTGGGCAGAGGGGACGCACATGAAGGACGTGACGTGGATGAGCGTACTGGGAAGAGGGGACGCACATGAAGGGCGTGACGTGGATGAGCGTACTGGGAAGAGGGGACGCACATGAAGGGCGTATCATGGATGGGCGTACTGGGAGAGAGGGGACGCACATGAAGGGCGTGACGTGGATGGGCGTACTGGGAAGAGGGGACGCACATGAAGGGCGTGACGTGGATGGGCGTACTGGGCAGAAGGGGCTCAGAAGAAGGGCGTGACGTGGGCGTCTTGTTGAGCCAGACGGGGCGCGTTCGAAGGGCGTGACATGGGTGTCTAACTGAGGCATGGGGGGAGGGAGGGGCAGATGAAAGGCGTGATATAGGGGGTGTTCGGTGTTTTATTGCGGTACAGGGGGACGTGGGTGAAGGGCGTGACATGAGAGGGCGTATTGGGGCAGAGAGGGCCCAGAGTAAGGACGTGACGTGGATGGGCATAGAGGGGGTGCAGTTGAAGGGCGTGACATGGGTGTCTTATTGGGGCAAAGTGGATGTGACTTAAGGGCTTGACATGAGTGTCTCATTTGGGCAGAGGGGGCAGATGAAGTGCGTGACGTGGGTGTCTTTTTGGGGCAGAGGGGCGAATGAAGGACGTAGGCATGTGAGCGTATTGAGGAAAAGGAAGCATGGACGAAGGACGTGACGTGCATGTTTCATTGGGGCAGAGGAGCAAAGCATCACATGGGTGGGCGTATTGGGGCAGAGGGGACGCAGATGTAGGGCGTGACATGGTGGGCGTATTGGGGCAGAGGGGGCGCACATGAAGGGCATGACGTGGTAGGGTATATTGGGGCTAAGGGACGCAGATGAAGTGCATGACGTGCTGCGCGTTTTGGGGCAGAGGGGGCGGGAATGAAGTGCGTGACATGCTGGGCGTATTGGGGCAGAGGGGCCAGCAGATGCAGGGCGTGACATGGGTGAACGAACTGGAGGGAGAGGGAACAAATGCAGCGCGTGAAATGGATGGGCTTGTGTGTGTGTGTGTGTGTGTGTGTGTGTGTGTGTGTGTGTGTGTGTGTGTGTGTGAAGTATACATGGATGGGTGTGATGGGGAGGAGGGAGCGTGTAGGATGGGCGCATGTGACAAGGATGGGCGAATGGATTGGGGGAGGAAGAAGAGGTATGGCCACAGGGTATGGCTTGTGTGGGCATACTTGGGAGGAGGATGGGAAGGAGCGAATGCAGGGTATGACGTGTGGGGGTATGGGGGACATGACTGCATGTGCGTGTACGGCGTTGTAGATGCAGGGTGTGTGACATGGATCGGGGGAACGAAGGAAGATGAAGTGCAAATATAGGGCATGACACGAATGGGGGGTAGGAGGACGTGGATTCTGGGTGTAAGGTGGGTGGGGGTGGGTATGCAGGGTGTGACATTGAGGGGAGTACAGTGAGTGCAGATTTTGGGGCTTCACAATGGTGGGGGCAGGAGGCGCGGATTTCAGGTTATGGTACAGGTTTGAGTACTCGGAGGAGAGGGAGGATCGCATTGATTGTAAGGCGTGACATGGGTGGGACAGTGGGGGCTGGGGTGGCGTGGAGTTTTTCAGCGCCTGACGTAAGTGGAAGGGTGGGAGGAGGGTGTTTTCAGACTATAACATAGAGTTGGGTAGTGGGGGAGATTTTAGAGCATGACATAGATAGGTGTATGACAGGGAAGATGCGGGGCATAACATGGATGGGCTATGGAATGCACAGATTTCAGGGTGTGACATGAGTGAGGGAATAGGACATGATCTGAGTGGGAAAACAGGAAGTGAAGATTCTGGCCTAAGTGTCTGACCTAAGGGTCGTCAATGCAGGGTGTGCCATGGGCGGGCGTTCTTGGAAAGAGGAGGCGCAGATTAAGTGCGTGACGAGGGTGAGTTTATTGGGACAGAGGGGTCATAGTTGCAGAGCGTGCATGACGCAGGTAGGTGTATTAGGGTAGAGGTGGCGTGGACGAAGGGCGTTACTTGGTGGGTATATTGGGGCAAAGGGCGCGCAGATGAAGGGCGCGACGCGGATGGGTGCATTGGAGCAGAGCAGGTGGATGAAGGGCCTAACATGGTGGGTGTATTTGGCAGAGGGGACGTGGATAAATTGATACGTTTGGCGTATTTGGGCGGTGGGAGCATGGATGAAGGTGATGACGTAGAAGTTTAATTCAGGCAGAGGCGCCGATGCAAGGCTTGACAGCAGTCGGTGAGGAGAGTGAGCAGGATTGTAGGGCGAGACATGGTTGAGCAAAACAGGAAGGGAGGGGGGTAACGGATGCAGCGTGTAAAATGGATGGGCGCAAGAAGTGCGGGTGCACATAGGTGGGCGTGATGGGGAGAAGGGAGCGTGTAGGCAGGGCGTGACATGGGTGGGTGCGTGTGAGCATGTGTGTGTGTGGGGGGGGAGGGGGGGGGCGGAACACGGATACATGATGTGACAAGGGTGGGCGAACGGGAGGTGAGGGGAGGGAGGAGTGGCATGGACGCTTGGCTCGACTTGTATGCGTATACGTGGGAGGGGAATGGTGAGGAGCGAAGGTAGGGTATGACGTATGTGGGCATGGAGGACATGGATGCAGGTATGCCATGGGTAGGGCGTCGTAGACCCAGGGGGGTTACTTGAATGGGAATAGAGGTGTCACGGATGCAGTATACGAAATAATGGTGGGTATTGAGATGCGAATACAGTGTATGACATTGGTGGAGGTATGCAGTCGCGGACGCAGGACGTGGCATGAATGGGGGGACGGGGGAAGGCGAGATACAAATACAGGGTATGACATGGTTTGGGGGGACAGGGGACGTGGATGCTAGGCGTAACGTGAGTGGGAGTGCAGAGGGCATGGATGCAAGGTGTGACATTGGTGGGGTTACAGATTTTGGAGCTTGACATGGGTGGGGGTAGGGTACGCGGATTTCAGATAATGATATAGGTTGGGGTATGGGGAAGGGAGGGATGCTGAGGGAATTTCATCATTGTCAGGGAGTGACGTGGATGGGACTATGCGAGGTGGGGTTTACAGCTCCTGACGTGAGTGGGATAGCAATAGGGTGGGGGAGGCTGTTTTCAGGATGTTCCATGGATTTGGGTACCAATGGGACGCACAGATTTTAGAGCATGACAGATGGGGTAGGATATGGAGGATGCAGGGCGTGACATGGGTGGGCGTACAGGATGCACAGATGGCAGGGCATTACGTGGGTGAGGGTATAGGACATGATGTGAGTTAGAGAACTGAAAGTGAAGATTCGAGGTCTGATATGTGGGTGTATGGGTGGCGTCAATGCAGAGTGTGACATAGATGGGCGTACATAGGAAGAGGGAACGCGTATGAAGGGTGTGACACTGTGGGCGTTTTGAGGGGGCGCAGATGAAGGTCTTGACTTGGTGGGTGTATTGGGCAGAGGGGACGTGGAATAAGGGCTTGATACGGTGGGCGGATTGGAGCAGAGCGGGTGGGGATGACGGGCGTGATGTGGGTGTTTTATTGGGGCAGAGGGGCGTGACATGGTTTGGGGGGGAGCAGGGGGCATGGGTGCTAGGTGTAACATGAATGGGGATGCAGGGGGTATGGATGCAAGGTGTGACATTGGTGGGGTTACAGAAAGTGCAGATTTTGGAGTTTCACACGGGTGGGGGTAGGAGGCGTGGATTTCGGATCATGATGTAGGTTAGGTACATGAACAGAGGGGTTGCGTCAATTTCAGGGCGTAAATGGGTGGGACTATGGCAGGTGGGGTTTTCAGCGCCTGACAAGAGTGGGGTAGCAGAAGGGAGTGGGGAGGCTGTTCTCAGGGCGTGACATGGATTTGGGTACGGGGAGGGGGGGGGGGAGTGCATGACATAGATTGGGGTGGGATAGGGAGGATGCAGGACTTGACATGGATGGGCGTACAGGATGCACAGATTTCAGGGCGTGACATGGATGAGGGTATGGGACATGAGTGGGGGAACAGATGATGAAGATTAGGGGTCTAATGATTGGGTGGGGGGAGGGGGGTTGATGCAGGGTGTCGCATGGATGGGTGTACATGGGAAGAGGGGGCGAGGATGAAGGGCGTGACATGGTGGGTGTGTTGGGGCAGAGAAGGTGCGGATGAAGGGCGAGACGTGGGTGGGTGTATTGGGGCAGAAGGGGCGCTGAAGAAGGGCGTGACGTGGTGGGCATATTGGGGCAGAGGGGGCGCTGAAGAAGGGCGTGACGTGGTGGGCGTATTGGGGCAGAGGGGCGCTGAAGAAGGGCGTGACGTGGTGGGCGTATTGGGGCAGAGGGGGCGCTGAAGAAGGGCATGACGTGATGGGCGTATTGGGGCAGAGGGGCACTGAAGAAGGGCGTGACGTGGTGGGCGTATTGGGGCAGAGGGGCGCTGAAGAAGGGCGTGACGTGGTGGGCGTATTGGGGCAGAGGGGCGCTGAAGAAGGGCGTGACGTGATGGGCGCATTGGGGCAGAGGGGAGCGGATAAAGGGCGTGACGTGGTGGGCGTATTGGGGCAGAGAGGACGTGGATAAAGGACATGACGTGAGTGTCTCATTGGGGGAGGCGATGGATGCACTGTCTACCTCACCGTCTCCCTATCTCTTTCTCCCCTTTTAATCCCTGCTAAGGAATGGAATGCGCTTCCCCTGTCCCAGTCCTCCCCATTCAGCGCTTTGACTCTTCTTCCCATTCTGCCTATCAACACCCCCCTCCCCCCCCCCCGCCCCTCCCCACCACCTGTCTCCTTCTTTCCATCCTCAAACTATAATCCCTACTTTATACCCCTTCTCCCCTTATTTTCGTACTAATTATATTTTTCGTTATCATATTCCTGAAATGAACCCTGGAGATGCACTCATGATAAAAAAAAATGTTCAAAATAAATTAGCCGTGGTCATTTTGAGGAAAATTTTTTTATTCTTTTGTTGTTAGACGTTTGATCAGCTGGGAATCTATAAATTTTCGTGCTCGTTTTATTTTGCCAAACTGCAGCTCTTCCTCTAAGCATGATGGAGTTTACAGATCGTGATATTTACAAATAACATAGGTCTGTACAGATCTGT
The DNA here is from genome assembly GCA_033310375.1 of Conus canariensis. Classification (NCBI taxonomy): domain Eukaryota; kingdom Metazoa; phylum Mollusca; class Gastropoda; order Neogastropoda; family Conidae; genus Conus; species Conus canariensis. Next base: position 23,563,111 of record CM065728.1, read on the forward strand.
AGATTAATCTAATGGAATCAAGTATGCACCAAAGACAACACCACACGTAATGAACTCAAAACAGGAGGGAGATCAAAGGGAATCCAGGCCACGTTTGGTGGTTACTCGATGGATTTGGTCGTTAATCTTGACAAACATAACACCATCTTTCACCCACGTATTTTCTGTCACCCCTCTCTTCTTGTCCATGGCCAAGGCAGTTACCTGGGCCCTCGTCTTGGTCAGGTCGTCGTTGAGGTAAAGGCGGTTCTTGGCAGACTGGGACTGCGTCGCTGTAGACCACTGAAGGCGAGGAAACAGCTTCCTCGGGTCCACCTGGCTCAACTTTCGTTTCTCCATCATTAGGTGCTTCTTGTAGCGGTAAGATGTCATCTTCACCAGGATGGGACGAGCACCAGCACCAGTAACACCGGAAGGTTTAGGGCCCACACGATGAGATCGATCGATCATCTCATCGGTGATCTCAACGGTCAGCGATTTAGCGACGACCTTGATTATAGTTTCTATGTCCTCGTCAGCTGTTTCAGGAACACCACTAAGACGCAAACAGTTACGACGATCATACTGCTCTAGATCATCGACCTTGTCCTTTAGCGCGGAGATCTTGTCCTTTGCAGCCAGCTGTCCTTTCAGGCTTTCTAATTCTTTGCTGAGAAGAACAGTGAACTGAGCTGCCACAACTTTCGAGATCATCTCTATAATTTGCGGGTCAGACAGAAAAGATTGTAGCTCTTGTTTTAAATCAAAACCTGACGCCATGGTGGGGTAAAGTGGAGAGTCACACACAGAATCAGTAGGCACAGGGTCAATCGCAGATGCACGACTGTCAACAAATGCGTCTGACTCAATAGCAGTACTATTCAAAAACTCAGGATTAATAATAGTTGCATCTGGATCAAAATCAAGAATACCTTCTCCGAGTCGTTTTTCTTCATTATCAACCACAGGAGGCGAGGTTGCTAAACGTTTCGACATAGTGAAAGCACATGGTGGGTCAGAACACTCGCACAAAACAAGTTGAACCGGTTTCAATAAGGCAAAACACAGTTGAGACACAGTTTGAACCACTACACAGCCACACAACGGAGGACACCAAGGCCCTAACCAACGCTAAGATCTGCACGTGCAAACGGCAACCAAAGAAAACCGCCAACTCATAACATTCTGTAAATTTGACGCTAATTTGAAAGTTCAAATACGGATTAAAAGGAAAATAACCGCATTACACATCAACTTAATGCACCACTGTGTAGATGAGACCATACGACAGTATGCACACAACCACTTTGGTTGAAAAAAGTCCACAAACATTTAAAATAAACAAAATATTCCCGGACACACCACAGAAGTCGTCAGCCAGCAGCCATTACGACCTTCACCCTCCGACGTTTGTTGTTTACCATTATCACTAGCGTCGAGTGATTTTGAAAAGAAAAATGCAGATTCACAATCTTGAACGAATAATTATTTATTAGTTACAATCCCAGCTGACACAAAATTGGTAAGGAAGAAAAATGCAGATTCACAATCATGAACGAATAATTATTAATCAGTTACAATCCCAGCTGACACAAAATTGGTTAGGGGCTTGGTTAAATCAGTATGTGAGACCCCTTTCAGGATCCCACTAGATAACTTCTGTGTTAAAGAGGGCTTCTCTTTGTCAAAACGTATTGCCGAAATAATTGCAGTATACCAGTTTGTGCGACTATTTGGTAACTGTGGGGCGATTTGGACATTTTCTAATTAAGATCAGATTGTTGTGTGGTGGAACAACAGCGAGAAAAAAAGCCATGAAGAAAAGAATTGAGCCCTTGAAGGGAAGCCTCGCTGTGCCTACTGTCGTTGCTGCTTTTTTGCTCAGAGACTATTTCCCTATTGCTCTTCTTCGTTTTCAAGTACAAAATTACACTTGAAACTTTTGGTTAAAAAGCAAAACATTTAAAACTCTCCCATACATCTCTGCTGAGCAGGAAAGAACACAACTAAAGACCGACAAGGGGAAGATCAGCAATGTGGCCTGGATTTATGTTTCGATCGAGCTGCTACCAGCTCGCACAACAGCAAACTTTGCAATACACACGGCGTATTTTGATTTGAGAGACGAATATAAGCGCAATACGCACGACTGTCATCAAACACCGATGTTTTGTGGACTGACTACATCTTTTTATCTTTTTGCTAATATTTTGCATAGGTTTCAGTTTGACTGTCTGAGTAACGGTCTGCTGCTAAAACAGTTTGTGACGCTCGCAGAAATTGGACGTCCGCAGAAGATGGGTGTGTAAAGTAGGATAGTCAGCAGAACTTTCGATTTACACACACACACACACACACACACACACACACACACACACACACACACAAGCACACACACACACACACACACACACACACACACACACACACCACACCACACCACACACATACAACACACACACACACACACACACACACACACACACACACACACACACACACACGCACACACCTCCCGTGTAGTTTAGGAAGCCCCTATTTTTTGCGTGCTTTGGTTTTCACCGTTCAGACATCAAACTTCATACCCACTTGGCACAAGTGATACGCTCTTTGTGTGAGTATGCTAGAATTATATTTTTGACTTTTGATTTTTTTTTCCTGCGGTTCAGAATCGTATTTCTAATGGATAGCTATAATGGAGCGAACACTATTTAACTGTTGACTTCCGCGTTATTCCGAGAGGTACTTTCAGCGTTACCATTTGAGAAGAGAGAGAGAGAGAGAGAGAGTACTCTCAACGTTGCATGTTTTTTTTTTAAGCTTCATTACTGTCCAAATGTATGAGTTCAGAAGAAGTCGTAAGAAACCAAAAGTCTTTCTTGTGTAAACAATAAATGTGATGTGGACTTGGTGAATATTGGTATGGCGTGGTGTAATATGGTGTTGGTGTGGTGTTGCACAAGCCTTGAATGATTGTGAATTTTGAGCTTTTTACAATTGTAACTATATGCATGCATTACCTTTCAGTAAGATAATAGGGAATCCACGTTTGGTTTACGTGCCTCCTGCCTGTATGTATGATAGGTGAATGGGTACCTCAAGCAGCATTAGTTTCGAGTTGTTGGCGCGCATCTGATTCATCACGGCAACACAGGTTTACTTGCGTGTGTAATATTTTCTGTTCCCGTGTCCGTCTCGCTCAAGTCTCTCTTCCCTAGGTAGAAAGATTGCTTCTGTTGTCTGGGGGGGGGGGGGGTGTGTGTGTGTGTGTGTGTGTGTGTGTGTGTGTGTGTGTGTGTGTGTGCAGACGGGTGTGTGTACATACGTGCGCGCGTGCGTGTTTGAGACAGAGTTCCACAGAGATTAATTTTAGTGGAAAGAGACAAGGTGGCTTTGGCTAGATGCTTTGGGGAAGGACTACAGACTATCTTAGCTCTGGTACAAGACAGTGTTAAAACGCCGAGCTTTGGAGACCTGCTGGCTGTCCAGACGATGGACTTACAGGACTATCGGATGCAAGGACGATAACTCTGCTGGGTTTTGCTGACGGTAACCTAGATGGAAAGTTCTTTTTAGGGTACCAATCGTATAGAATTTTGCGGAAATCGTCGAATTACGTACCTCGACGCACATTTTTAAAATAACATATATCGAGATAAAAGATTTTAAGAAATGGACAAATTTTGCACCACAAAATCTCTGATTGACTTTGTTTTCGTTTAAAATCCAGTTCCTCTTTCGTACAAGGAAGATAAATGAAAAACAGTCTTGGATCTATCAGAAAGGTCATTGCGAGCAAACCACCGCCAGCAGTGGCGGCAGGAATAGTTTCATCAGTACCGGTGCTTGTTGCAATAACAGCAGCCGTATTAGCAGAAGCAGCGACTAAAACAACAGAAGCATTTGTATAAGTAGTTACGGAAAGGACATCATTATCGTCATCAGTTTTGTCATCTTTGGCATTCATTTACATCATCAACAGAATAAGTGTCACTAATAGTAGTAAATGTAGAAGTAGCAGCAGCAGCAGCTGCAGCTTGTGGTAGCAATTGTAGCAACGGCAGCACAATAGCAATAGCAGTTGCAGAAGTAGCAGCAGAAGCAGTATTCAGTCCTAGTGACGGTATCTGCAGAAGCAGTAATTTTAGCAGTAGCTGCAGTAGTAGCAGCAGTTGCAGCACCAATAATATATGTTAGTACAAAAGCAGAAATGGAAGAAGCAATACCATTATTAGCAACACACACACACACACACACACACACACACACACACACACACACACACACACACACACACAGAGTCCTACACAGTCCATTTTCCGGGCAAATTATACCAGACTGAAATGTCGGTGGAATGGTCGTTTTTAATTTTCATAGTGCAAACGGAGTCAACAGGACCACCTATTTTTCTGTCGTCTGCTGCAGGTTTCACCCCCCACACCCTCGTGCCACACCAACGGCGCAGGAATATAAGAAATTCAAAAATTGCCCCCCGCCCCGCCCCGCTGTTTTTCTGACCAATATTCCCTTTAACATAGCATCGAACTAACTATTTAACTTCTACGATGACATCCTATTTTCCACACTGACAATATTTTCTCACAGACAGAGGCAGCAATGTTTCCATTCATTCCAACGACTTTTTCATTTCTTCACCACAACCACAAACCACGAACCTGAAGGGTCACTGAGCGCTCACCGGATGCACAAGAGAGGCAACCCCTATCGAGAGCACGGACCATTTCCTGTGTCATCGCCTGTGGAGGCGCCGTCATCATGGCCTCGGTAATATTGAGCACTGAGAGGAACTGGGGTTTTAATTCCATATGGCAGTCCTTGGGACGGGGGGGGGGGGGGGGGGGGGATGTGGGAATGGCCAGGAGGCTGGAGACAGTAATCGGATTGCCAGCCTGGAGAGAGCGGAAGGGGAGGGAAGTGTGGCGAGGTCCCCATGCGCAATGAGCCGCTTCCTGTTGTCTGCTGACCCCCACCCCACCCCGTCCCCACCCACCGCCTCCTTCCCACCTCCCCGGCCCCAAGCCTGCGTCCCCCTTCCTCCCGGGTTGTCAGTTTCTTCTGATGAATGGCTGCGCCGCTCCGCGCCTCGTGCCCATCTCTTCGCCCGGCGAGAAATACAGGGAATGTTCGTTTCAGTGGGCACTTTACTGGGTGGACTCGAGAGAGAGCGTGGAATACTTTTTTCCTCATGTTACATGCTGCCTGAATGACATTACTGCCACGCCTCTCATCCTGGCGTTTGTATACAGCGCATCGCGCAAACACCCTGTCACCACCATGGTACTGGTAGTCCTCAGGCAGCAGTAAGAGCCGAGTCGTCGTGGGGCAGCCCAATGGAGGAGACGCTGGTGACGTTCAGTTGCGCTTGTTCTGGTCCTATGTACCCAGGACATAACCTACTGTGCAGCCCCTCTCAGCCTTCCCCTCTTTTTGACAATGATTTAGTGCGGAATACTTTGGTGAACTTTTTTTTGAGTGTCTCGTTTTGGATTCTTCGGTTAAGTGGAGGAACGTTCATCACGCTAAGGAAACGTTCATGAATAAACAATGAGCCTTTTGGTATTGCCTTTGTGCTCCTAACATAGACTGGGTTCTTTTGGTATGGCCAGCGATTTCCACAAACTCTTTGGCTGAGTGAAATATTGGTGAATACTTGGTATGGACAGTGAATTCCTGACATTGTAAACGCTTGACATTGTCAGTGAATTCTTAGCATCGTGAACCATCGATGGTGTCACCCAATTATCAGTATTGTACTTGAATTCCAGGTAAAGTCAGTCGGTGTAGTCAGTATAGTCTTTGCAGCGTCTTGATGTTGTTCGCACGATCTCGACAAAGTTACGGGACTGTAGGTACACTCTTTAAATTTCTTAGTTTTGTCACTGAACTCTGGGCGTGATCACAGAACTTTGGGTGAAGTTAGTAAATCTTGAAATAGTAAATGAAGTCTTAGAACCGTTTTTGAACTGTTGGCATAGTCCGTGAACTCATTGGCATAATTGTTAAACAATCTGTAATCGCCAAAATGGTGGGGGGGGGGGGGGGGGTCGGTGGGAATAAAGTCAGTACACAACTGAACTCCGGTCATGAAGAGAAGAAGAGAAAGAGGCGATGCTGCAAACGTGCATGCTCTCTCTCTCTCTCTCTCTCTCTCTCTCTCTCTCTCTCTCTCTCTCTCTCTCTCTCTCTCTCTGTGCATGCGTGAGTGTGCGTGCGTGCGCGTGTGCATGTGCGTGTGCGTATGTGTGTGTGGACGTGTGTGTGTAAGTGTGCGCGCGTGTGTGAGTGTTGTTTGTTGTTGTTGTTGTTTCCCGTGAGTTTTTAAACATGTGATTTCATGGACCGTGATTCTTGTAGGTATATGCAGAAACTATTTCCATTCACTCTTCGCCCCCTTCCTTTTCAACCCCAAACTCCTTCCTCCTCCCGTCCCTGCTGTTCCACCTAATGGTGGGATAAGATTTAAACAGTAAACACACACGCGCGCGCTCGCGCGCGCACACACACACACACACGCGCGCGCGCGCGCGCGTACGCGAGGCAGACCAGTCAAATGATGAAACAGGATTTGGACAATCAAATAATGTAAAAAAAACAGGGTTGGAATGATCAGATGATTAGATTGAACCCGTACAGTGAAATGATAAAATGGGGTTGGATCAGTTAGACGATTAGGAGTATAAGAGTCAGATGATGACAGGGGTGGAATAGTCACGTGGTTAGAAAGGTTTGGAACGGTCAGAAGATAATATAGGGTCGGTCAGGTGGTACAAAGGAACGAAACGGTCAGATGACAAGATCTGAGTGAAACAATCGCAGGCTAAGACAGTGTTTGAACGATCAGAATGAGACAGTTGGAACACAAGGAAGATAAGACAGGGTTGGAACGGTCAGATGATGACAGGGTTGGAACAGTCAGATGATAAGACAGGGTTGGAACAGTCAGATGATAAGACAGGGTTGGAACAGTCAGATGATAAGACAGGGGTGGAACAGTCAGATGATAAGACAGGGGTGGAACAGTCAGATGATAAGACAGGGGTGGAACAGTCAGATGATAAGACAGGGTTGGAACAGTCAGATGATGAGACAGGGGTGGAACAGTCAGATGATAAGGCAGGGGTGGAACAGTCAGATGATAAGACAGGGGTGGAACAGTCAGATGATAAGACAGGGGTGGAACAGTCAGATGATGAGACAGGGCTGGAACAGTCAGATGATAAGACAGGGGTGGAACAGTCAGATGATAAGACAGGGGTGGAACAGTCAGATGATGAGACAGGGGTGGAACAGTCAGATGATAAGACAGGGTGGAACAGTCAGATGATGAGACAGGGCTGGAACAGTCAGATGATAAGACAGGGTTGGAACAGTCAGATGATAAGACAGGGCTGGAACAGTCAGATGATGAGACAGGGGTGGAACAGTCAGATGATAAGACAGGGGTGGAACAGTCAGATGATGAGACAGGGGTGGAACAGTCAGATGATAAGACAGGGTTGGAACAGTCAGATGATAGACAGGGTGGAACAGTCAGATGATGAGACAGGGTTGGAACAGTCAGATGATAAGACAGGGTGGAACAGTCAGATGATGAAGACAGGGTTGGAACGGTCAGATGATGAGACAGGGTTGGAAGTCAGATGATGAGACAGGGTTGGAACAGTCAGATGATAAGACAGGTTGGAACAGTCAGATGATAAGACAGGGTTGGAACAGTCAGATGATAAGACAGGGTGTGGAACAGTCAGATGATAGACAGGGGTGGAACAGTCAGATGATAAGACAGGGGTGGAACAGTCAGATGATAAGACAGGGCTGGAACAGTCAGATGATAAGACAGGGTGGAACAGTCAGATGATAGACAGGGGTGGAACAGTCAGATGATAGACAGGGTGGAACAGTCAGATGATAAGACAGGGTTGGAACAGTCAGATGATAAGACAGGGGTGGAACAGTCAGATGATAGACAGGGGTGGAACAGTCAGATGATAAGACAGGGTGGAAGTCAGATGATAGACAGGGTGGAACAGATGATGAGACAGGGGTGGAACAGTCAGATGATAGACAGGGGGTGGAAACAGTCAGATGATGACAGGGGTGGAACAGTCAGATGATGAGCAGGGGTGGAACAGTCAGATGATAGACAGGGGTGGAACAGTCAGATGAAAAGACAGGGGTGGAACAGTCAGATGATAAGACAGGGGTGGAACAGTCAGATGATGAGACAGGGGTGGAACAGTCAGATGATAAGACAGGGGTGGAACAGTCAGATGATAAGACAGGGGTGGAACGTCAGATGATAAGACAGGGGTGGAACAGTCAGATGATAAGACAGGGTTGGAACAGTCAGATGATAAGACAGGGTTGGAACAGTCAGATGATAAGACAGGGTTGGAACGGTCAGATGATAAGACCGGGGTGGAACAGTCAGATGATAAGACAGGGTGTGGAACAGTCAGATGATGACAGGGTGGAACGGTCAGATGATGACAGGGGTGGAACAGTCAGATGATAAGACAGGGGTGGAACAGTCAGATGATAAGACAGGGTTGGAACAGTCAGATGATAAGACAGGGTTGGAACGGTCAGATGATAAGACAGGGTGGAACAGTCAGATGATGACAGGGTGGAACAGTCAGATGATAAGACAGGGGTGGAACAGTCAGATGATGACAGGGGTGGAACAGTCAGATGATGACAGGGGTGGAACAGTCAGATGATGACAGGGGTGGAACAGTCAGATGATAAGACAGGGGTGGAACAGTCAGATGATGACAGGGGTGGAACAGTCAGATGATGACAGGGGTGGAACAGTCAGATGATGACAGGGGTGGAACAGTCAGATGATAAGACAGGGGTGGAACAGTCAGATGATGAGACAGGGGTGGAACAGTCAGATGATGAGACAGGGTGGAACAGTCAGATGATAAGACAGGGGTGGAACAGTCAGATGATAGACAGGGGTGGAACAGTCAGATGATAAGACAGGGTGGAACAGTCAGATGATAAGACAGGGGTGGAACAGTCAGATGATGACAGGGTTGGAACAGTCAGATGAAAAAGACAGGGGTGGAACAGTCAGATGATGACAGGGGTGGAACAG
>CM065728.1:23572313-23579813 GCA_033310375.1 Conus canariensis
GATGAGACAGGGGTGGAACAGTCAGATGATGACAGGGTGGAACAGTCAGATGATAAGACAGGGTTGGAACAGTCAGATGATAAGACAGGGGTGGAACAGTCAGATGATAAGACAGGGGTGGAACAGTCAGATGATGACAGGGGTGGAACAGTCAGATGATAAGACAGGGTGGAACAGTCAGATGATAAGACAGGGGTGGAACAGTCAGATGATAAGACAGGGGTGGAACAGTCAGATGATGACAGGGTTGGAACAGTCAGATGATAAGACAGGGCTGGAACAGTCAGGTGATAAGACAGGGCTGGAACGGTTAGATGAGTCAGGACTGGGGCAAATAAGATAGTACTGCATCAGTAGATCGTACGATAGACCCGAGATAGTTGATGGTCAGATAAGATACAAACAGTTGATGGTAAGATAGAAATGGAACAGTTGATGGTGAGAGAGGGTTGTGAAAGTTTATAGTCAGATAGGATTGGAGTAACTGATGGTAAGATATGACTGGAACAGTGGATGGTAAAAGAGAATTCAAATAGTCTATAGAACAAGACAGTAACAACTGATGCTAACTTGGAATATTTTGATAAAGAAGCAGGACAGGAAATTATGTGAAACAAGACGAGATTTGAACAGTATGAAAACAAGACAGAATTGAAATAGGCTGATAATCATAGGCAGTTTGAAACAGTACAGTTTGACAGTCAAATCAGATTGGAGCAGGAACTCCCGTCTGAGAGGTGGGTTTTCCCATCAGAGCCATGTAAAATTGTTCTGCCCTGACCGGCTCCTACCCAGAGTTGCGTTAAGCTACGGGCTCAGTTTGGAAATCTGGATCGCACAGTCGAGTTTCATCCACTTAATGGGTACGTCTCTGAGAGTGTTGCTCAAATTTCTTGGCTAACACTGCAGGTGTCTATATCTCTGGGGCCTAGTTGACGCTGGGATACATGATGATAGTAAGTGTTGAGTACAGCCCTGTCATGCAGTCCCAGACCGGAATGGAAATCCGTCGCGTCATCTTCATCATCCTCATTCTCATCGATCAGCATAAAAAAAAGTTTCGAATTCTGTGGCCCTTCATGCCCTCCTCTCATGGTGACCTCAGTTTCGATGTCCTCTTCACGTCTATCGCCTTGGTTTGGTTCCGTCGGGGTCACCGGCATTGGCAAGTTCATGGGAGCTGTCGTTGGACGGACGTGGTGGCGCCCTCCGGAAGGAGAGCTTACTCACGCCGGCTCCGCGACTTAGGAATTATTCTTGTCAGTAGGGGTCTTAGTAGGTGGTGTCCTGTGTATGTTGATCAGAAAAGGCACCACTGAACACCATCGAAGTGATTCGGCAACAGTGCAGTGTCTCTTCCGGTGAGTTGCCTCTGGACGACTTGACATTGACTGCTCCCTGTGGATTGCTGGTACTGGGGCCGTGATAGGAGCAGGCTGTGGCTGTGGATGGGCCGTCGGAATGTGTAGCATGCCACTGAGGTTGCGCAGAAGATGGGACAAAAAACAATTGGAGCAGGCTGATAATATAAGACAGTAATTGAACAGTCTGATAATGTAAGACAGGAATCGAATGCTCTGGTAATAACATAGGATTGGAACAACCTGAAAATAAGACAGGAATGGACTAGTCCAATACTACGGCAGGAATAGAACAGTGTGATGCTCAGACAGAAATGGAAAGATCTAATGACAACTCAGGAATGAAACAGTCTGACAATAAGGAAAGGCATGGATTAGACTGATGCTATGACAGGAATAGAACGGAATGCTCAGAGATGAATGGAACGGACTGATGATAAAACAGGATAAGAGCAGACTGCTGCCCTTGTAAATTCTTCTTTACTTTACTTCGGGAACAGGAAATCCGCCACCGGATTAGGACAGTCTGGGGTGTCATGGGAGCTGCAACGTTCCTGAAGGACTCTTCGGAGAGGAACGACAAAGATTACGACATATGACGGCCAAATCGGATAATACCATTGTGCTATCCTCTGCCTTCCCCACTTCTCCTTTGTCCCTCGATATTCTCCGTGCAACCAATCCTCTCCCCGCAGAGTGCCTGTGCATACAGTACACACAACGTGTCTTTCTTGTCTAGGACTTCAGATGGAAGACTGGGGGCGTTTCCAGGCCAGACACATCAAACTGCAATGGAGGGAATAATTATCAAATCAAACGTTGAATATGTTCCCCAGCACTTCACCTCCCCAAACCCCTGTTCCCTCACCCCTTTCCCCCTGCCTGCTCCCTCCCACTCTCCTCTCTCCCCCTCATCCTCCACCTCCCCTCTCTCTCTCACACCCACACCCACACACACTCTCTCTCTCTTTCCTGCTGGCTCGCTTGATCGCTCGCTCTCTTTCCATAGTAAGGAAAAGTTTATGTGCCTGCCTGTCTGGCTGTCTCTGTACCCGCCTTTCCTGTCTGTCTTTGTATATATCAGAGATGCACGCCAGAGCTGTTTGTGAATGTGTGCGTGGGTACATACAAGTGCGTTCGCGCGTGGATGTGTGTGTGTGTGTGTGTGTGTGTGTGTGTGTGTGTGTGTGTGTGTGTGTGTGTGTGTGTGTGTGACAGAGAGAGAGAGAGAGAGGAAGGGAGGAAGGAAGGGAAGGAGATAGTTAGAGCGATATCTATGTCTATCTATCTATCTATCTGTCTATCTATACAGAGAGAGAGAGAGCATGTGTGTGTCTGTGTGCGCGCGCGTATGTGTGTGTGTTTGCGTATGCATGTGTGTACATGGTATGCAGGTGCGTGCGTGCGTGCGTGCGTGTGTGTGTGTGTGTGTGTGTGTGTGTGTGTGTGTGTGTGTGTGTGTGCGTGCCCGCGCATGTGCGTGCGCATAAGTGTGTACACGAGCCTGCGTTCATGCAAGTGCAAGCGCATGTGTGCGTGTGAGTGTACCTGTGGGCCCATGCTAGCAGGCGTTCCTCCTATCTCCCTTCAAATTCATGTCCAGTGAAAAAGTTAATAGCCGCAATACTGACCGACGAGTGAATGTGATTGTGTTTATTGTCGTCGTCGTCTTTTGCTTTCTTCTTCCTCGTCATCTTCATTACCTCCCCTTCCTCCCCCTCCCATCCTCCTCTCTCCTCCCCATCCTCCCTTCTTTATCTGGCCCTTCCTTCTGTTAAATGCATAATTTCCTTTCGAGTTTGGTTATAACGATCGGTGAATTTGCTGTCAGATAAGTGAACAAATGAGTTCGCTTTTTGTCTTCCGTTTCCCCCCATTATTATCATTGATTGCGTCTCTCTAGCTCTGACCATTGTTTTTCTCAGAATGTTTGCGCCAGAATGTCAGAGGCCTTAATAAGGGGTGAGGCTGATATTAAAGTGTTTTTCGGACCATCGGTCGAGAGAGAGAGAGAGAGAGAGAGAGAGAGAGAGAGAGACAGACAGACAGACAGACAGACAGACAGACAGACAGACAGACAGACAGAGACAGAGAAAGAGAGTTTGTAAAAAATCTTTTGATGTGATTAATCACTCCTTGCTATTTCGCAAACTAGGGGTGTCTAAATCGCCTCCAGAATGCATTAACCTCATGTCATCTTTTCTGTGTGACGGGAAACAATCAGTAACAATAATAACGATAATTGATAACAAAAACGTCAAACTCTACATCTGTCAGTTATGGAGGATCTCAAGGATCTGTATTAGTGCCTCTTTGTTCTCTGTCTTTATCGGCGATTTGCCTCGTTTTGTTAGATGTAAATGCGAAATGTTTGTGGATGATACATCTCTTCATTTCAGCAATTCAGTGATGCTAAACTAGCAAATAAGCTCCGAATTCATGGCACTGAAGAAGGCGATTCACATACAATGCTGGATCTCATTATTGGCAAGGCTTTATCGTGGACCGGTCACACAGCGCTCCTGGGAAAACGCCTTTAGAAAGATTAATTGGCAAAGATGCCACATTTCCTTCATACCCATTCTCGAAAACGTTCCTCCTGTGCTCACGTTCGATCAATAATTCATTGTCCACAGACGTTATGGGACAGATGTAATGAAACCAATTAAACAATGATTCATCGTGTGTATTGAAGAGCAATGAAATTAGTCTTGTTAAAATCAAGCTCTTTCACTACTGAAGATATTAACACAAACTTGCTAAACTAAATTTTCATGAAACTTTTGTTCAGCAAAGCAATATGTATGTATAATGCCACACACACACACACACACACACACACACACACACACACACACACACACACACACACACACACACACACACACACACACACACACACACACACACACATACGCACACACACACACACACATACACATACACACACACAGACGTGCGCGCGCGCGCGTGCGCTTTTAGGTACTCTCGCACACACGCACGACACGGTCCATGTTATAGACAAATTATACCAGACTGTGAACGCCGATGCAAAGGCTGTTTTTAACTTTCATAATGCAAACAGTCAATAGCACCACCTCTTTTTCTAATGTTTGCTGCAGGTTTATACCAACATCCTCGTGCTACACCAATGGCACATGAATATAAGAAATTGAAAAAAGAATCGCCCTCCTCCCCCCCCCCTTTTTTTTTTACCAGGTATCCTCGACAACATAGCATCGATTTATTTCTTCACTACAACCACAAACCACGAACCTGAAGGGTCACTGAGCGCTCACCGGATGCACAAGGGAGGCAACCCCTATCGAGAGCACGGACCATTTCCTGTGTCATCGCCTGTGGAGGCGCCGTCATCATGGCCTCGGTAATATTGAGCACTGAGAGGAACTGGGGTTTTAATTCCATATGGCAGTCCTTGGGGACGGGGGGGGGGGGATGTGGGAATGGCCAGGAGGCTGGAGACAGTAATCGGATTGCCAGCCTGGAGAGAGCGGAAGGGGAGGGAAGTGTGGCGAGGTCCCTATGCCCAATGAGCCGCTTCCTGTTGTCTGCTGACCCCCACCCCACCCCCGTCCCCGCCCACCGCCTCCTCCCCACCTCCCAAAGCAGCGTCCACCTCCCCCCACACCACACCCTCCTCGGGTTGTCAGTTTCTTCTGATAAATGGCTGTCGCCACTCCACGCCTCGTGCCCACCTCTTCGCCCGGCGGGAAATACAGGGAATGTTCGTTTCAGTGGGCACTTTACTAGGTGGACTCGAGGTGTAGTGTGCAACACTTTTTCCCTCATGTTACCTGATGCCTCGACCACATTTCTGCCATGCCTCTCATTCTGGCTTTTGCACACAGCATACTGCACAAACACCCTGTGACTGCCTTGGCACTTCGGGTCGTCATGGGGCGACCCACTAGAGGAGACACTGGTGGCGTTCTGTGGTACCTGTTCTGCTTTGGGAACCTTCTGGGTGTACTCAGGGTTGAAACAGTCAGGTGATGTGATTGGGTTGGAACAGTCAAATGGTAATACATGATCTGAACAGTCTGCTGATCAGATACTGGCTGAGCAGTCGGATAATCTGAAAGTGTTGAAACAGTCGGATGATAAGACAGCGGAAGAGCAGTCAGATTATCAGATAGCGTTGGACTGTCAGATGACAGACAGGGGTAAAACATTTACAGGATAAGTGAGTGTCAGAACGGCTAGAACACAAGGTAGGGTTGGAACAGTCAGATGATCAGTAGAGTTGGAACAGTCAAATGATCAGTAGGGTTCGAACAGGCAGATGATACATTGGTGTTTGAACAATCAATTGATCAGGTAGGATGAGAACAGTTGGATGATAAGAAAGGGGTGAAACAGTCAGATGATATGGTAGGGATGGAATAATCAGGTGATGAGATAGCGTTGGATTGGTCAGAGAGAAAGATAGAGCTGGAACAGTCAGAGGATAAGAAAGGGTTCAGCAGGCAGATAATTAGACAGGGTTAGATTAGGAGAGTACTTGAACGGTCAGATGATGAGGTTGGAACAGGTTAGATGGTATCAGTTCAGTTGACAGTACGATAAAGTTGGGACATTCAATGGTACATTAAGAATCAAGTAGCTGATTGCAATATAGAATTGGAGCAGTTTGAGGTAAGAGAGGACGGGGACAGTTGACGGTTAGATAGGTTCAGAACAGTTAATGGTAAGGTATGGCTTGAGCAGCTGATAGTAAAAACAATTAATATAGTGTTTGAGTCAGGACAGAAAGAGCTGATGTTAAGACAGAACTGGAATAGGTAAATAAAGAAACAGAACTGGAACAGTCTGAAAATAAGACGAATTTGGAACAGACTGAAAATAAGACTGATTTAGAACAGTCTAAGAAAAACATGGGACTGGAGCAAACTGAAAATACCAAGTCAGGTTTGGAACAGTCTGAAATTAAGAGAGGATTGGAACAGTGTCATAATAAGACAGGAATGGAACAGTCTGATACTAAGACAGGAAGAGACCAGAGTAATACTCAGACATGAATGGAACACACTCACATTAAAACAGGATAAGAGCAGACTGGTGGCCTTATCAACTCCTCTTCACTTTATTTCGGGAACAGGAAATCCGCCACGGATTGGGACAGTCTCGGCCGGGGGTCGTGGGAGCTGACGCATTCCTCGGGCACTCTTCAGAGAGAAACGACAAAGATCACGACATATGACGGCCAAATCGGATAATAACCTTATGCTTTCCTCTGCCTCCCACACGTCTCCTTCGTCCGTCGATATTCCCCCTCCCACTATTCCCTCCCCCCCCCCCCCCCAGCTGTGCACACAGCACTCAAAACGTTTCTTTCTTGTCAAGGACTTCAGATGGGAGACTGGGGGCGCTTCCTGGCCAGACGCATCAAACAGCAATTGGGGGGGGGGGGGGGGGGGGGGGGACGATCATCAAATAAAACATTCAGTATGTTCCCCAGTACTTCACCTCACCTCCCCACCCCCTTTCCCCTTATCCTTTTCCCCGTGTCCCCCCCCCCCTCTCACTCTCCCTCTCTCCCCTTCATCTTCCTCCTCCTCCATTCTCTCTCTGCCCCCCCCCCCTCTCTCTCTCCCCCCTTTTTTTCCTGCTTGCTCGCTTGCTCACTCTCTCTTCATAGAAAGAAATTGCCCGTCCGTCCTGTCTTTCTTTGTGTATACAATATGCACACCAAAGCTTTGTGTGAATGGGTGCGTAGGTACATACATGTGCGTTTGTATGTGTGTATGTTTATGTGTGTGTGTATTGTGTGTGTGTGTGTGTGTGTGTGTGTGTGTGTGTGTGTGTGTGTGTGTGTGTGTGTGTCTGAGAGAGAGAGAGAGGGAGGGAGGGAGCGAGGAAGGGAAATGACCAGATTGATAGCTAGCCAGCTAAATAGGTATAGATAGATAGAAAGTCAGACATACAGATAGATGAATGAAACAATAGAGAGAGAGAGAGAGAGCATGTGTGTGTGTGTGTGTGTGTGTGTGTGTGTGTGTGTGTGTGTGTGTGTGTGTGTGTGTGTGTGTGTGTGCACGTGTGTACATGGTATGCATGTGCGTACATGCGTGCGCTCATGTGTGTGTGTGTGTGTGTGTATGTGTGTGCGCGCACGAGC
>CM065728.1:23584813-23589813 GCA_033310375.1 Conus canariensis
GTGCGTGCGAGGAGGAAGGAGGTGCATGCGCACAGTCACTCCTGTCATCACCCTTTACATTTCTGTCCATTAAATCATTGTCAGCCTTCACACTGGACAGCGAGGTAATGTGCTTGTTTAACGTCGTCGTCGGATTTCCCCTCTTCATCGTCCCCACCAATGCCTGCCCTCATGCATATGATACTGTTTTTACCGAATCTTCCCGCCAAATGTCAGATGCCTCATTAGGGGTTGGGGCCGAAAAACAAACAAAGTATCTTTCTGATCATCCTCTCTTTTTCCCCGCCTACTCCTCCTCCTCCTCCTCCTCCTCCTCCTCTTCTTCTTCTTCTTCTTTAGATTTTCTTTACCCCTTTAATTTTTCTTTACCCTGAAACTACTCCAATATGTGAGGGCCCTGTTATTATTGCGGACTGATAATCATCAGAAGGTATCAGAAGAGATCCCGATTTGTGAAGTATTTTTTTTCTTGTGTTTCTCATGCTGCGTATTTACCTGTTGTGCATTTTGAAATGAATTGACAAATCACTGAGCAGATGTGTAAATGAAACTGTGCTGGTACTGTACGAGTTGAAAGCTAACGATGTCTGGTTCAAGGCTAACAGTTTGCTGTTGAAGGCTTAAACTGTGCTGGTTGAAGACTAATATTGTGTTTGTTGAGGGCAAGCGCTGTCCTGGTTGAAGGCTCACACTTTGTTAGATGAAGGCTATGGTTGAAGGCAAACACTAAATCGGTTGAAGCAGTTTGCTGGTTGAAGGTTGTACTGGTTGCTCTGCTGCCTGAAGGCTTGTACAGGACAGTGTTTGGTTGAAGCTAACACTGGACTGAACTGAAACAATGGATGGCGATGGAGGGTTGGGACAGATTAGATTGTAAGATAGCATTGTGACAACAGCTGGTAACATATGGTTGGAACAGTCGATGGTAACACAAGATCTGGAATGGTCTGTAGGACAGGATGGAAACAGCTGGTGTTAAGACAGAACTGCAACAGTTTAGAAAAAGTAGTAGTTCTGGGACAGTCTGAAATTAAGACATGATTAGAACACTCTCAAAACCCTAGAGTATTGAAACAATCTGAAAATACGAAGTCGGGACTGGAACAGTCTGAAATCAAGACCGATTTGAAAGAGTGTTATAATCAGATAGTACTGAAACATGATAATAAAACAGGAATGGAACAATCCTAACCTATAGCAGGTATGATAACCACAGGAATGGAATAGTCTGATAATAGATCAGGATGAAAACATGCTGGTGGGTGGCCCTATAAACTCCACTGTCCTTCGCTCGGGAACAGGAAACTCTCGTCTCCCAATGGGACAGTCTGCAGGAGGAGGGTGGGGGGTGGGGATGTATTGGCGGCTGACGTATTTCTCGTGCTCTCTTCGGAGAGGAACGACGAAGATGGCGACATATGACGGCTAAATCGGTTAACATCATTATCCAGTTCACTCCCCTTTCAATCACTTTCCCTTCAGCCCCCTTGCTCCCCCACCCACCCTCAACCACTCACTTTCCATTTCCTTCTCCCTCAGAGTGCCTGGGCACACGGTGCTCAAACCGTTTCTGGCTAGTATGGCCTTCAGATGAGGGACTGGGGGTTCTTCCTGGCCAGAAACATAAGCAGCCATGGGAACGATTATCAAATCAAACCTTCCATACATTCCCCCCTTCCTCCTCCTCTTCACTGTGCGGTCTTTCATCCTTTCTTTCCCATTTATCTTTATCTGTCTCTCTCTCTGTGTCTCTGTCTGTCTGTCTGTCTGTCTGTGTCTCTGTCTGTCTGTCTGTATCAGTCTCTATCGCTCTTTCTCTGTCTCCCCCTCCCCGCTCAATGCCCCCCTCCCCGCCCCCCCCCCCCCCCACACACACACACACTTACCGCTCCTTTCTCTTTCGTTACCTTCATCCTCTTTTATCTCGTTCTCTCTCCCTTTCTACCTCCCCTTCCCTCCCTCCTGCCTTCTGTCTCTGTGAGAGAGAGAGCACATGTGTGTGTGTGTGTGTGTGTGTGTGTGTGTGTGTGTTGTGTGTGTGTGTGGTGTGTGTGTGTGTGTTCGTTCGTACTTCTGTTTAACGTCTGTTCACTTTGAGTGATATTAGACGTGAATGAAAGAAGAGAGTGACTGACTGACTGAATGATTAAATGAATAAGCCTGTGTGTTGTGTAAGCATGAATGTAGGCCTTTGTATGTGAGTGTGTACGTGTATGTATCTGTATATGTGTCTAAATTGAACAATAAACATATCAATAATCTTAAATACAACAATTAGTGGGGAAAAAAACTAACATATAGCAAGAAAACAAAAATCCGTCACTATCTTAAACAAAATGAGTTAGCTCAAAACTATCTAAATAAAACCTCCAATCGGACTACGTATTAAGTATTCAGCAATTTCGATCAGCAGAGAATGATTCGAAAGTAGATCTTGCAAGTTTTTTTCAGAAAAAGTATTGGATCGTAATGATGTTGGTAAGAACGTAGTCAACTCGTGACAATTGAACAAAATGTGGTTCAGTGTTATCTCTTTACCACAAATACAGTTAGTATTCTTACTAAACTTTGTTTTCAAAGCATTTAGCTTTAATCGAATTATAAGGGAAGATATTTGTCTGGAATAATAAACTGGAAGATCAGGCATTTTTCTTAATACAAGGTCTGTTGGAAAAGCTTCCCATTGGTTGGATGAAAGCTCGGTAGACGTATCAACATCTGTTTGAGCTCTCTTCCGTGCAGTCGATTCAAGGGTATGATAACATTCTGCTACTGACGGTTTTATTTTCAACTCAGAAAATGACCCTGCTTTTTTAGCACCTTTTTTGCAGCCCTATCAGCCAATTCATTTCCAAGTATACCAGTATGCGAAGGAATCCAGCAAAATTCTATAATAATGCCTTTAGACACCAGACAGTATAAAAGATATTTAATTTCAAACACAAGGTCGGGTCGTGTCGATATATTAGAGGAGTCAAGTGCAAGTAGGACTGATTTTGAATCTACAAAGAAAACTATCTGAGCGATGTTAATGGGAAGATCTGTTAGAAATTCCATTGCCATCATTATAGCTACTAATTCGGCTGTGAATATAGATAAATTGCTACCCAGAAAGAACGATCTTTGAGTTTTAAGGGAAGGAATAACAAATGCTGCGCCAACATTTCCATCATCTAAAACGGAACCATCAGTAAACACCTGAAAATGATTTTGATATCTTTCGTATACATGTGATTTTGCTAAATTTGTGATGATATTAATATTTACCTTTTTTTGATATCAGAATAACCAATATCAAGAATAGGTTTTGGTATCTCCCATGATGGAATAGATGAAAAAGATGGGTTTTTTTAGCCACTTCTTTAATATCTATTTTTGAACATTTAATCAAATCAGAAGTATATGTAGCTATTGTTTCTTGCGATTTAATTGTAATTGCCCGTTTTGGAAAGTCAGTGTCCGATCTGATTTTTAAATCTTCTTGAATGTAATTATCACCAGCACTCGATTTTATGACAAATTTTGATGCAGCTAGTTCACGATAATCATCAAGGGGCAAAATTCCAGCTTCCCTATATGTCTTTGCGTTTGAGGCATGAATAGGGATGCCGAGAGCAAATTTAATGGCTCTGCAATCCAAACTTTGTAACTTTTTTAGAAGAAATTTTTGAGCGCAAAAGAACACTTCTTGACCACATGTAAGTTTTGATCTAATAAGAGCAATAGAAAGATGAAGTAGAGTTTTTGAATCCATTCCCCAGGGTAGTCTGCTTATGATCTTTAGTAAATGCAGACTTTTCCTAGCCTTTGTTAATATTCAAAATGAGTATTCCAAGATAATTTTGGACTAAAGAAAAGTCCTAAAAATTTAATACTTTGTTTATATTCTGGAAGTTTGAAGACTGGTAAATGTTCTGGATTGCTTCCTGCATTAAACAACATCATATTTGTTTTTTCAGTAGACAAGGACAGACCATTTTCTGTCATATAATTCCCTATGCTATCTAAATCTCTTTGATATAGTCTTCTAACATAATGTGTGTGTGTGTGTGTGTGTGTTGTGCGCGCGCGCGCGCGCGCGCGTGCGTGCGTGTGTGTGAGCGCGCGCGCGCATGCGTGCGTGCGTGCGTGTGTGTGTATGTGTTGTGTGTGTGTGTGTGTGTGTGTGTGTGTGTGTGTGTGTGTGAAAGCTAACACTGCGTTGGTTGAAGGTCGACTCTGTGCAAGTTGAAAGCTAACAACGTCTGGTTAAAGGCTAACTGTCTGCTATTGAAGGCTTGAATTGTTCTGGTAACAACCAGTATTTCGGTTGTTGAAGACAAGCGCTGTCCTGGTTGAAGGCAAACGCTGAGGCAGCTGAAGCCTAACAGATTGCTGGTTGAAGGCTGTACTGGTTGCTCTGCTGACTGAAGGTCTGTCTAGAACAACGAAAACAACAACAACAATAACGATGCCAACAACAACAAAAAATCCAACCAGTGAATGTCATAAAACGAATTGCAACATGATGCAGAACAGCAGACAACGATATGATGCAGAACAGCAGACAACAATAGATGCAGAACAGCAGACAACGATATGATGCAGAACAGCAGACAACGATATGATGCAGAACAGCAGACAACGACATGATGCAGAACAGCAGACAACGATATGATGCAGAACAGCAGACAACGATATGATGCAGAACAGCAGACAACGATATGATGCAGAACAGCAGACAACAACATGATGCAGAACAGCAGACAACGATATGATGCAGAACAGCAGACAACAATATGATGCAGAACAGCAGACAACGATATGTGCAGAACAGCAGACAACGATATGATGCAGAACAGCAGACAACGATATGATGCAGAACAGCAGACAACGATATGATGCAGAACAGCAGACAACGATATGATGCAGAACAGCAGACAACGATATGATGCAGAACAGCAGACAACGATATGATGCAGAACAGCAGACAACAACATGATGCAGAACAGCAGACAACA
>CM065728.1:23599813-23602313 GCA_033310375.1 Conus canariensis
GAGTCTGCCTCAGTGACGAACACCTCATTCCAATGGCCACCGTATGCAGAAAGTGTCACTACATGCATGACCGTGAGTTGAGCACTATCAAGCGAGCAGTCAGATGACAATACTATCTGCGATGCTGCATGGAAACACACAGCGGTACAAACATTGAAGAACAAGAAACGAACAAACAAACAAACAAACACGGATTCTTGTCTTTCTTCAGATCTTACAGACAATATTTACCAGCTTGTTTTGCATGGAAGATGAGGTGAATTGTAAGCAGAGAAACTGAATCAGAATCTAGACTGTCTCAAGTTTTGCTTTTGTCTGTCTGTCTGTCTGTCTATCTGTCTGTCTTTCTCTGTATCTGTCTGTCTGTCTGTCTGTCTGTCTCTTCTCTCTCTCTCTCTCTCTCTCTCTCTCTCTCTCTCTCTCTCTCCGAACCTGTGTCTGGGTATATGATTCGCTGAATTCTATCAGCTTCTTCGCGACGGCTGATTATGACGAGCTCTCAGTTCATCTGAGTCTGCACCTCAGCCAGGCAGCGAGAGCTACAGTCCGTGGCCTACAGATGGAGTATACCTAGCACTGTTTGTTGATTCATATCTACTTAGTATATAGTTGTGTGTTGCTTCAGACTGTTTGGTTTCACGTGACGCTAGTTAACCAGACAACGTAACAATTTTGGATTTTTTTTTTTTTTTTTTTTTTTTTTGGGGGGGGGGTCTTTTTGTCTTTGTTGTTTGTTTGTTTGTTTTTTGTTCTAGAATCCCAGAATCTGCCGTCGAATGTGCATGCAAGAAGCTTCCAGACGGTTGTCGATATTGTTGCTAGAACTTTCTTTGTTGATTGGTTGTGCTGCACCGTATTGCTCGTACTTTGGGGCAAATGAACTGTAAAATGAGCGGGTGTGGAGTGTTTGAGAGAGAGAGAGAGAGAGAGAGGGTTATTATTAAAGCTAAAGGACACCTTCCCATTAGGGTACTGTTCCTGATGTCATACAAAGACTGATTTGTGTCTTCTGCTGGAAGGAAAGACGGTGAACTTGTCACCCGAGACGACGCTTCCTCTGTGAGTCATCGAGAGGTTAGAAGAGAACCAGCTGTGGCCATTCTCAACACGCCAGCGTTCTGTATCCAACACAGCCTCTTCAAAGAACAACAATTTGATATCTTGCTTCGTCCTAACACAGCTGCTCTTTCACTGTCTTTGCTATCTATCGCCGCGCAAGAGGAAGCTTCGTGACCTCTGCGATCAAGAAAAATGGTCTTCAGTGTCTGGTATGTGCTTCTCATCACCAGTTATCTTCCTTCCAAGTTAGCGGACGACTCTCTCTCTCTCTCTCTCTCTCTCTCTCTCTCTCTCTTGTAGTTCACAATCAACTTCTCGGATCTCTTGCCCTTGTTTGCGCGGGCCATAAACTGGCTCAGAAACGCAAACAAGTCGAATCAGAGACCAGATTGGTTTTAACCTTTCTGTTTGCCTTTCCTCAGTGTCTCTTTTTATTGCCTAAGGGAAGAGTGGGGTGGGGGGGGGGTGGGGGTGTTTATGTTTTCAGCAGCGTTCGTTTGTTTGTATGTCGGTTTGTCTATCAGCAGGATTTCGCAAAATTACTGAACATGTTTTAACACAAAGTGGTCGGAAAGATGATTGAATGTAGCCCGAAGACGAATCCATTTAGACTAGTCAGGATGTAGTTATGATTCTAGCGGTATACCAAGCGTCCTGCAGGAAAAGTATCTCAATACTTAATACGGAAGAACCGTCGCACAAGTTTCAAGCAAAGCCTTCGACAAAGTGCAGCGTGGATTTGAGGGCGAACCTGGTATGTTTTAGCTGCAGATAAGGATCAAATGTAGGATTCAAGATCTGTTCACAATATTGATAACATTATTACATATATTGTTCAGCATTATTACATATTTTCGACAGAATATGAACAGTATGAAACTGCCCGTTTGATTTGAGAATTGTCTACAAAGAAATGCATTTTCGTGGAAGATTAAAAGTTTACAGAAATATGAACATTCACATGTCGTATTTTGCACATCCTGTTAAAACGAAAGTACTCAAAAAGTCACTCCTTCAGTCTGTACAAACTGTTACTTCCCCTACCAACAAACATGGGTTTGATTTCACCCATAAACTGATTTAAGGGCGATACAGGATTCGTGTGATCTTCGTTGTGGTCTGCGCTGTCCGTGGAATCTTTCTCGTTCATGTATACATATATAAACACGCACATACGTACATTCATATGTCGGGATACCCGATTTGTCTTGTTTCATTATTAACAACTTTGCGATTAGTACTGAAGAAACATTATTTTTTTTTTTTTTGCAATATGAATTTATTCCTACGTTTACTGTTTCCAACCGGAAGAAGAAAAATGCGTTTAACAAGAGCGACAAAGCTTTTGCCTTGCCATACATCGTTTGTCGGTAAAGTTCTCGATCACCCTTGCTGATTTGTCCCATGATAAAGGGAGGGCAGTAAAAAACACAACTGCTAT
>CM065728.1:23604813-23619813 GCA_033310375.1 Conus canariensis
CTGGATATAAACCCAGAGAGAAATTTGAAACCAAGCACATCGCGAGAGCAGGGTATGAAGGACTACAGAATAATATAGGGTGGCTTTTTCTTGTGGTCATGACGATCAGTGAACAACGACAATGATGCTGTTCAGTTCCATCTTTAGCGTTATGCTCCGCCGGTTCCTTTCACAACATATCCCCGCACAGGCCAGTCCTGAGAGAAACAGGCGCCTGTTGTTGTTTTGGTCAGGAAATGTGAGCAACAGTGTCAGAGAGGCGTCTATGAGCTGTGCCTGAAGCTCGAGTGTGTGGCTTCAGTCATCCTGTCTTGCTCAGCTCTGGGTTGGAGTCGGTTGGGACGGAACCAGCCCCCACACCCCTCTTCCTCCCCCCTCCCCCCCTTTCCCTTCCTCCATCCCATCGACAAAGGGTTTCTGATGGCGGGACTCGAACCCGTAATGCCCCAACCCACAAGCCACCCCCCCCCACCCCCCACCCCCAGCTTGTAACTGTCCTGCAGCGAGTAGGATGAAATACGTCAAGTTCAATTGTGGAGTTGAAAATGAGCTATTGGAAAAATAACACACACACACACACACACACACACACACACACACACACACACACACACACACACACACACACTACTGGTATTTCCCCCATGTCACTGAGTAACGCTGTAACACTTTGAAACGTACCGGAGTTACTCACCAGACGTACACGCCAAATATTGTGTGGAACATCCACATGTGCTTTTACATTTACTCAATATTGTTGTAGCAAGCCAAAATGTACTTATCATGCCTTTCGGTTCTCCTCGCCTTTAAATACCTGTGAAGAATGTCAGTTCCCCACTACACTATGTACCGTGATTTCACGACAAATATATTCCCACATTTCTGAAGTCCACTACAGCACGCCAGAATGTACTCTCGTCTCGTCTCTGTACCGGTTTTTTGCACGTCAAATTTACTGTCACGTCACTCAGTAACGATGTATCGCGCCAATGTACTCTCATGCCATTCATTAGTCATGAAGAACGCCACAGGAAACCTCGTATCACTCAGTACGGATGTAGCATGACAGATACGTTTTGTTACGTCACTTAATGCCGCTGTAGCACGACAAATGAACTCCAAAGTGACTCATTACCGACAAATGCACTCCACAGTGACTCATTACCGACAAATGTACTCCACAGTGACTCATTACCGACAAATGTACTCCACAGTGACTCATTACCGACAAATGTACTCCAAAGTGATTTATTACCCGACAAATGTACGCCAAAGTGACTCATTACCGACAAATGTACGCCAAAGTGACTCATTACCGACAAATGTACGCCAAAGTGACTCATTACCGACAAATGTACGCCAAAGTGACTCATTACCGACAAATGTACGCCAAAGTGACTTACTATCGACACATGTACGCCAAAGTGACTCATTATCGACAAATGTACGCCAAAGTCACTCAATACCATGTAGCATACCAAAGTACTCTTACGCCAGAAATACTCATGTTGACAAGAAATTCGCATACGTTAAAACACCCTCCCCTTGGTTTAAAAGCTCACTCGTAATATGCACAGAAGGAAACTTAACGTGATATTATACTGAATTCTCAGGTACACAGTAAATCGGATCTTTTTTTTTTTGTTGGCTCGCTGCATTTTGCGCCGGTGTTTCATTTGTATCAGGATATTTATTGTGTGTATTTGCACGGCGTGAAGGTCTTGCACCATAATATGCATGGGCTTAAGGTTGCAAGCTTGATTTAGGTTATGCTGGTGCCTGTAAATTGCTGAGCAAATGCCAACGTCAAAGTCAACCACACACACACACATACACACACGCAGCCACGCACGCATTCATACACACACACACAAACACACACACACACACACACACACACACACACACACACACACACACACACACACACGCTCACACACACGCGCACGCACACACACACACACACACACACACACACACATACACGCACACACGCATAAACACGCGTGCGCGCGCACAAACACACACGCGTGCGCGCACGCACACACACTCACACACACACACGCATAAACACGCGTGCGCGCGCGCACACACACACACACACACACACACGCGCGCGCGCGCGCGCGCGCGCGCGCGCACCCACAGCCTGCCACCCACCCATCCAAACACACACACTCGCACACACACACACACACATACACACACACGCACGCACGCACGCACGCACGCACGCACGCACGCACGCACGCACAGAGACAAGACAAGTTGAGGGCATTGACATACTTTTATCACATGAACTAATCAAAAGATTACATTAGGGGAGGAAAAGGGTACATAGTATTTTTGACCTGCTCCTGCCTCTACGACTACGACTTCTACGACTACGACTTCTACTACTACTACTACTACTACTACTACTACTACTACTACTACTACTACTACGCTGCTTCTGCTGTTACAACTACTACTACTGCTGCTGTTGCTACTGCAACTACTTTTACTACTTCTACTACTAGTGCTACTGCTCTGCTGCTGCTACAACGACTACTGCTACTCCTACTGTTGCTGCTGCTGCTGCTGCAACTATTACTACTGTTGCTACTGTTGCTGCTACTACTGCTGCTGCTGCTATTACTATTGCATTGCTGCTGCTGCTGTTACGATTACTGCTATTAGCACTGTAGCTACTACTAGCACTACTACTACTACTGCTGCCGCTACTACTACTGCTACTATTACAATTATTACTAGTATTAGTAGGCCTACTGCCGCTATCACTACTACTACTACTACTGCTTACTACTACTGCTGCTGCTGCTGCTGCCGCTACTTCTACTACTACTACTACTACTGCTGCTGCTACTGCTACTACTACTACTACTACTACTACTGCTGCTGCTGCTACTGCTACTACTACTACTACTACTACTACTACTACTACTACTACTACTACTACTACTACTACTACTGTTGCAGCCGTCACCGCTGCTGCTACTACTGCTGCTGCTGGTTGCTGTTGTCACTGCCGCCCCTGCTTCCTTCACTTAGGGTAGAGTGTGAGATCAATACTCTGCATTCACAGTTCGGGTCCTTCCTGTCTCTGTGGTGACTGCCTTGACCTTGGTGCACCATTCTGTTCTCTGCGTGCCGCGTTCCATCCTCTGTCCTTCCCGATTCTTACATTTCAACAGTCAACACATGGCCGACACACACACACACACTCTCTCTCTCTCTCTCTCTCTCTCTCTCTCTCTCTCTCCCTCTCTCTCTCTCTCTCTATATATATATATATGTATATATATATATATATGTATGTATGTATGAATATATATCATGCCTATTATTGTTCAACTAGATAGATAGACAAATAGATAGACAGACAAACAGATAGATAGATGGATAGATAGGCAGACAGGCAGAGAGATAGGCAAACAGACAGACAGATTTTTTTTGCTCTGGCTACTTGCCTGAAATGAGCTTCCTTCATCTTTTCATTAAAAGAAAAATAGACACCTGAAACCAGCCTCAAAATATTCATTCTTCCCATCTGATTCCTCACCCCTCACCCCACTCCCTCCCCTCCCAGCTCCACCTGTTTGCCTCCTTTCACTTGCTTTACGTGTGTTCTCGCGCTGTTGTTGTATTCATGCGTGCGAAGGACGTATCCAAACACTTTGAATCGTTTTCGTTTTTGTTTCGCTGCTGAAGATAAAGCGCGTTATAAATACTGTCACTACTTTGGCTGCGACAAGTCTTGTTGCTGCTGCTTCAATCCTATTAGGCCGCTGCTGTTACTCATGGTGCAGTAAACCTCCATGTAACGTTTCTTCTGCTGCTGACTTTTTTTCTCTGAACATTTTATTTTTTCTTTTTCTTTTCTAATTCTTTCTGGATGTTAGCATTAAGATGTTTTACTGTAGTAGTAGCAGCAGCAGTTGATGTAGTAGTAACTGCAGCAGCAGCAGCAGGAGGAGTAGCAGTAACAGAAGTAGCAGCAGCTGTAGTAGTAATAGTAGAAGTGGTTGTAGTAATAGAGGTAGTCGCAGGAATAGTATCATCGTTATCCCCCTCCCCCTCATCACCATCGTCATCATCATCATCATCATCATCATCATCATCATCATCATCTTTATCATCATCAGTAGCAGCAGCAGCAGCGGTGGTAGTAGTAGTAGTAGTAGTAGCAGCAGTAGCGGTAGCGGTAGAGGTGACAGCTGGAGTATTGCTGCTACAGCGGCAATACCAGTCGCAGCAGTAGTGGCAGAATCAGCAGCAGGCGTAGTAGCAACAGTCACATTTAGAAGTAGGAAGACAAGCAACAGCTGTAGTAACAGTTATAGTGGTAAGGTACAGATGCGGGAATAATAGAAGCAGCAGTAACAGCAGTAGGAGTGATGGTGGTAATCGCAGCAGCAGCAGCGGCGGCGGTGGTGGTGGTGGTGGTAGTAGTAATAGTAGTAGTAGTAGTAGTAGTAGTAGCAGTAGTAGTAGTAGTTGTTGTTGTTGTTGTTGTTGTTGTTGTAGCAGGAGGAGGAGGAGGAGTAACGGCAGCAGAAGCAGATACAACAATACCAGTAGCACTTTCACTTGATGGTCTATAAACAGATCATTTTTAGACACAAACGAAACGTATTGATATGAGACTAGGATGGTAGTGGGGTAGGGGGTGTGTGTGTGTGTGTGTGTGTGTGTGTGTGTGTGTGTGTGTGTGTGTGTGTGTGTGTATGAAATAAGTAAATGATCCTGAAAAACAGTATTGACACGATTAACATGTAACAGAATTTCTTAGAACGATCGAAACACAGTGTGCGTACAAAGGCAAGCATAAACGCTTGAGTAAAAGAACGCTACAGCTGGTCATTTAAGACGTAAGCGCTGTGTACCGTAAAAAAAAAATTCAGAATAGTGATGTCTGGTTGAGCTTCTATGAATGGACAAAATAAACAAAAGCCTGTGGGTATCTGGACTTATATTTTGTTTGATTTCTGTTGGCTCCTTCGTTTTTTTTCTCCAAAGTCTGTTAATTTGTTGGATGTAAATGTTCATAGACGTCTGGGTTTCGCATTATTCTGATGTATGTGCTTGGAATTGTGTAGTTTTTGATGTTTTAGTGTCTGTGGCTTTGTCAAGTGTAAATACTTACAGATGTCTATTTTGTTGCTCAAATGTGTATTGATAACATACTAATGCTTATAAGAGTCTGTTTTTGTTGTGATTATGATAACTATTGTTATGATTTTAACACATGTGTTGTGACTATGATAACTATTGTTATGATTTTAACACATGTGTTGTGATTATGATAACTATTGTTATGATTTTAACACAGTCAACCGTCGTAATAACATCTTACATGCACAACGTGCATATTAGTAATTCACAACATAGTGTTAATGGGAAACCGGCAAGCATCAGTCAGATAAAAAGTAATGGAACGTAATAAGCAATAGTAAACGCAGCCAATCAAGATGGTCACAGTCGCATATTGTTGCAGTGTCTATGGCTTTCTTGAATACACTTGGCTACAGACGCGTGGGTTTCATATTGCTCTGTTGTAAGTGAGTGCTTATAATTGCCTAGGCATTTTGGTGTTTTAGCGTGTATGGATCTATCACCTTCAAATGCTTACAGATGTCTCGTTGTTTTATGGTCCAAGTTTTTATGTTACCAGTGCTCACATGTTTCTGTTTTAGTTGTTAACATTACAATTGTTTAAGCTTAATAACAACAATCATACCAATAACATCCCGCATGTATAACAGAAACAAACAAGCAAACAACACCCCCCCGAAAAAAAAAATAAACGAAAGAAAAGAAAAAAAAAACTTTATAGTGATCGTACAAGTATCTCACGACAATGACTAAAAATAAATTGGCAAACATCATTTGTAAAACAGAAAAAAAACACAACAAAAATATTTAAAAAATGGAAAGTAGTAAATGATAGTAAACTTAAAGATGATTGCGATGGTCACAGCCGACCTTTCAGTGCGTTAGTAAGCTCAAA
This sequence comes from Conus canariensis, assembly GCA_033310375.1. Taxonomy (NCBI): domain Eukaryota; kingdom Metazoa; phylum Mollusca; class Gastropoda; order Neogastropoda; family Conidae; genus Conus; species Conus canariensis. The sequence continues at coordinate 23,610,824 of CM065728.1, forward strand.
CAGAAGGCTTAGAGGGATAAGTCTTAGCGCCCTTCCGTTTTATGAATAACTTGCATATGCACGTTTTCTGAAATCAGACTATTTGTTTATTGCTTTTTTCTTTCTAGCTGAGCATTTCCGAGAAGTACATGAATCATTCTTAATTTTAAGCCAACAGCGATTTTAAAAAAATAAATAAAGGTTTCAGTGCTTATCCAAAAAGATCAGGTAGTGAACAGGAGAACAAAAACAATTCAGTTAAACTAATTCCATTTTTATATCATAGACGTTTGTTGTCATTACCTTCTGTCATTTTATGGCGGAGAATATATGTGGGATAAACATTATGTAACATTTCATCTGTAACTCCCTGAGTCTTGTTCCCCCCGGTACATTTTTTCTAGCAATAGGCAGGTAGTTTCACTGATCTCAAAAATGGATTCTCTCCTTGAGAATGAATGAATTGTTTATCAGTTCTTTTTTGTGGGGTATGTTGCTGTGATCCTAAGGTTTACTCCAAGGCGTTAATCTCCTTTATTTAATCATTTTCTGCAAGTTTGCTGGCATTGTCTACTTGACCACTTTGTATCAGCTGGTTCCGTTCGCCAGGTGGGACAGTCATCAGAGCACTGTGGTCAATACTTGGGGTATGCCCGAATCGTGAATGCGATCACATGCACGTTCGTTCGTCTATCGTTATAATTTGCTGTCTTTTCACCAGTATTTCTACACCTTCGTTTTTCCAACGTTAAAAAAGGACATTTTCCCTTAATATCTGATGTCTGTAATTCCAAACAAGTTGCCTGCATACATTATTCCCGTGTATTTCCGTTAATCCTTCACTTGTTTTGAATATCAAGAATGGCTGGACGATCTTTCACTCAAATATACTTTTTTAGTGTTCTTAACTCCTTTCACATTCGCTAGTTATATTTTAACTAGAACGCTGCTAAATCGGTTGCTAGATTATCTGGGAATCATACGGGAATTACGGTCTTTTTTCCATCCTTACTGTTGATCTTTTCAGCCTTTTGTAAATGAGAACGTTTCTGTATTCGAATAAAAGTTATATCTATTCCACCCATGCATATCTCATCTCCTGAAGCCCTTACAAAGGCTTCTTATCACTATATTTCCACTGCCCTTAAAACTTACAGAACATTCTGTTTACTGTGGCGAGTTCATACTTCTGCAAACGATGACAAAAACCAACTATAGTAAGAAAAAGGTTTTATGATAACTTTCCCTGATGTCTACTCTGAGGTCTCTGTGAGTCCAACGGCGAATAGTTTTTGGCCTTTTTATGGCCCCGGGTTACCAGTTATCATCCAAATAAGCAGCAGAAGTGTCATTTGCAAAGAATGTCTACCTGTAAAAACGTTCGTTTCTTATTATGATGGTGAGATGGTGGTGATACACCAAGTGTTCCTATTTCTGATCGTAACTGGCAACAACTCCTCAGCTGGTATAAATGCCATGGGAGATATGAGCATCCTTGCCTAATTGTGCAGTGTAGTGAACAGGATTTTGATATCTACACGACATTGTTTACTCTGCTTAAGGTCTTGACACATTTTGCAATTTCTATAGTGAGAACCAAAAAGTTAAAAATCTTTCAATAATGAATTCTTTCGATATGGAGTCGAATGCTTTCCGGTAATCTATTGTAAATAGAAACCATATGTGACTTGTGGCTTTGAAATATCCAGTGATACCGTCACTTGTATAAATAACACTCGAAGTATCCGTTCCTTTTAGATATCCTACTTGTAAATTGTACATCTGCCATAATCTTGAGGTCCGTGTTTAGTAAAAATGATGAGTGCGTATCTACTTACTAAGCGAATGACGTGGTAGTGATGAAGACTGATAACCGTTTCTTTTTGTTTTTCACTCATTTCCACTCTGTCATGAGAACCACAAGGCGACTTTGTTACTGTTGCCTTCATTTCATTCTGACAGCATTTGTGGAACACTATTCTCAATTTATCTTATCTTCGGAATAAGTCATCTTTCATGGAACGGAACGCATTCTCTGGTTCTCCCTGCGAATTCGAGCTCCGGTACGAATTGAGCACCTCTGTGTTTAATTAGGGGAGTTAAATTAATTTAATTCTTTTAATTTACTTCAGAAATGTGTTGTTCGGCCAAGTAGGGATGAACGAAAACTCCCCCCCCCCCCCCCCCCCCCCCCCCCCCCCCCGTGTTCATTTAGAATATCTGTTCGGTTTGTGAACATACGGCCAATATCTTTGTTTCGGGCGATTAAGTTAGTCTTAGTCCTTCTCCTTGGCTCTGTACGTAACACAGCAGCACTGACAGAGCTTCACTTCCACAGAGCGGGTCACCTGGCGATCCTTGCCTTCTCCTTGCTGATGTATCGGAGTTGACAGGCCATCCCTCTCTCACAGTGCGAGCCATTGCCGTCTTCTCGCCTGTTACTTCGTGAACTGCCGGGTTGACAGACCATCGTCCTGACAGTGCCAGACACGGCCTTCTCCTGGGACCGACTTGTAATGGCCAGAGCTGGCCAACCTGCTGTAACCCGCCAGTGTCTGCCTGTCCCTCTGGACCAGTGTTAAGATCCGTGTTCATCGGAAAACAGTCAGCGCTTTGCGTTCCCTCTTCCGTCTGTTTCATTCTTTGATACGGTCTTTGCCCTTCTTGTCTTTCTTATCGAAAACATTTCCAATTTTCTTTTGATACTCTCAGTTTGTGAATGTTTCTTTGAGTTCTGTTATTCACTGTTACAGAGTTCTTCTACAGTTTGTAGTTCCCGCTGAAGCGCTGTTAACTGTTTTCTTTTCTGCATGGACATAGATTTGCCATGTTCAATACAAAAACATTTTATTTTTCATATCATAAACTTTCCCATGAATGCTGATGTTTGACAACTCACAATTATTGCCTAAATAGTTGTCTAATTGCTCATCCATTTTTTTTTCAACCAGAGAAATATCATTGAAATGATTTTATTAAACCTATTAAACCAACAGAAAACTGGGTTTCTTTTACAAATTACAAGAATGACTTCTCCAAGGCTTGTGTTTGGAAAAGATATAACGCTTTGTTCGACATACAGTAACTGAAAATGTTATAACTTATAGACATAATAATGAAGCTGCTGAGTTATAAATGTTTCGTTTCTTTGCAGACCATGCGAATTCTTTTTTGCCTTTGTTCTGCTGTTAGCTCTGGCGCTTTAATTGTATTATTCTGCGAATGCATTTCTTTCTGGCAGTGCCGTGTATACCTGAAACTGCATCCTGCATATTAGACATAATTGAATTCAAATCGTCAGTTCAGACAAATGTGTTAGTCTTCAGAGAATGCACGTTATTTAATACCCTTTTCTCACAGCTGCTGTGAGGCAGATATGCATGTACTAAAGCAGGATAGGACTATTTTTTCTTGACTTACCCTAAGTCTTTACCTGTCTCCTTGCAAAAACGTCAGTCGGCCATAATTTTGAATTGTGTAATACTCTAAATGACAAAGAAACAGGAAAATCGTCGTCTGCCATTTTGTCAGCGGGTGGACCACCAGTGTGCTCCATTGTCATTGGCCAGTGCCTTCTGACTCAATCAGTCATCTGACGCGATACATACTGATGTTTATATCATAGCAGCAACCTAAAATGGTAGTTTCACGAAGCGAAACCCACGGCCATTGCGATGATCATTCAAAATCGGCAAAATTACGCTGAACTTCATTTATCCGCAGGAAATAATTGGATAAAAAAAAAAAAAGCAACAACAACAACAAAAAAGAGTTGACCTTGCTCGACGGACAGATCTCCGCATTCACCACATGCCCGCCACAAGTGATGTGATGAGTTGCCCCGGGAGACGAGAAGCCGTTACTGCCCTGTCGTATAAAGTAACATTCATGTCTTCTTGTCCTTCCTCGCGATTATTATTCGATCAAGGTGTCGCTCTAATTTGATTTCCCCGTCCAAACCAGAATTCATTCTCTTCGTCTGTGGTCAGTACCCCCGAGCTGGGACTTCAGCGATGACCTCCGTATTCTTTGTGTGTGTGCGTGTGTGTGTGTATGTGTGTGTGTGTGTGTGTGTGTGTGTGTGTGTGTGTGTGTGTGTGTGTGTGTGTGTGTGCGCGTGTGTGCGCGTGTATATGTGTGTGTGTATCTGTGTGTGTGTGTGTGTGTGTGTGTGTGTGTGTGTGTTTGTGTGTGCGTGCGTGCATGTGCGTGTATATCTCTCTCTCTCTCTCTCTCTCTCTCTCTCTCTCTCTCTGTATGTGTGTGTGTGTGTGTGCGTGTATCTCTGTGTGTGCGTGTGCATGTGCGTGTATCTGTGTGTGTGCGTGCATGTGCGTGTATCTCTCTCTGTGTGTATGTGTGTGTATCTGTGTGTGTGTATCTGTGTGTGTGTGAGTGTGTATGTGAGTATGTGTGTGTGTGTGTGTGTGTGTGTGTGTGTGTGTGTTCTCTGTGTGTGAGTGTGTGAGTGTGTGTGTGTGTGTGTGTGTGTGTGTGTGAGTGTGTGTGTGTGTGTGTGTGTGTGTGTGTGTGTGTGTGTGTGTGTGTGTGATCTCCTGTGCCACTCCAGTGGCATGACCCCTTTGCCGTTCATTCCTACTCCCAGGCCACAGTCCCACCCTGGTTTGTCCCGTCACAGGCCCCGGCACCCGCAATCCCCGGGGAGAGTCATTGTCACGTTGCCATGCGGCCACCTTTCTGAGGAGATACTGCACTGCTGCCCAGACACTACGAGGTGTTAAGTAGCGCCTGTTGCGATCCAACATGCAAAGTCCCTACTGACGACAATAATCGCTCAGTCGCGGAGCTAGAATGAGCAACAGCCCCATGAGCTTGCTGCCGAGACCTTCGACCTCACCTAAGTCACCAATGGTGTAGAAGTGGAAAGGAAACCGAGTCACAATGAGAGCAAAGCATGAAGGACCACAGAATTTGAGACCCTTTTTTTTGCAACTCGACGACGACGACGACGACGACGAAGATGATAATGATGATGATGATGATGCCATGGAATTTCGTTCCGGCCTGAGACTGCATGCCAGGGCTCTACTCTATTCTTTTTTTCATGATATACTCGGTGTCAACCAGGTCCGAGAAATACAGACACCTGCAGTGTTGGTAAGAAAAGTTGAGCAACAGTCTCAGAGATGCATCCATAAAATGGATAAAAGCTAACTGTGTGGTTCCAGTCTGCCCAACCGAGCCCATAGAAAACAACTCTGGGCAAGATCTGACCATGAACCGGAAAATCCCACACATATAAATGGCTCATTTGGGAATCGAACCCACGACCCTCTTAGCCCGCAATCCGCGACACTAGGCACCGTGCAATGGCCTCTAGTATGACCTCTGTATTCATTGTACCCGCACTGGAGCTGTTTTATGGGGTGGGGTATGTGCGCTTCCTGAAGACATACTTTGCTTTCTCTTCTTTTCTGGCTGGTTTACACATCCAAATAAAGCTCTTTGCTTTTATTTATTCGATTATCCCTCTAGAGTAAAAGGGAAAATAAACTGCATTCCCATGACGCAAGAGAAGATCTTTGTCTAAGGGTTGACCGTTTGATCATTTCTGAATATACTGCTTTAATCTTTTAATCGCTTTCCTTTTTTTTCCCTGCGCTGAATCACTGAAAGGCATGGCAGTCTGTTAGGAGCATAGTTTCACCAACAAAACAAACAAATAAAACAAACAAACAACAACAACAACAACAACAACAACACAGCTTCCAAACAAACCCGTCCGCAGTCCAGTGTCTGTCATCCCCACTCTGATTCAGGGTGTCTTCTTTCTCACTCTCTGTGTTGGTCTGCACGGTGGTCCAGTGTCTGTCATCCCCACTCTGATTCAGGGTGTCTTCTTTCTCACTCTCTGTGTTGCTCTGCACGGTGGTCCAGTGTCTGTCATCCCCACTCTGATTCAGGGTGTCTTCCTTCTCACTCTCTGTGCTGGTCAACACGATGGTGCCCGTCCCTCTCGTGGACCCACTGTGCTTGCCGAAGTGGTCTGTCCTGTAGGGGTCAGCTGACACAAAGTCATTGGATCGGCTGTGTGTTGTTGAGGTAAAGCTGGGGGAGCTTCTGGAACAGTCCAGAACGACTCTGCTGTGATGCGACCTTGCATTGGACATCCTGAGTCCACATCGTTCCTTACCCTTTGAAACCGTTTTGAGACAGGAAGAAAGCTGAGCATTGCTGGTGAGCGGTAGCAGCAGCGATAATTGAAGCAATAGCAGCTGCAGCAACTGCAGCAGCAGTGGTGGTAGTAATAGTAATAGCTTCACCATCATCGACAGCAGCGGCAGGAACAGCAGTGGCAGCGTCAGCAGCATCAGGAACAGAAGCGGTAGCGGCAGCAGCAGCAGCAGCAGCAGCAGCAGCAGAGCAGCAGCAGCAACAACAACAACAGCAGCAGCAGCAGTAGCAGTAGTAGTAGTAGTAGTATGCAGTAGTAGTAGTAATAGCAGCAGCAACAGCAGCAGCAGTAGTAGTAGTAATAGTATTGCAGCAGACGCGAAAGCAGCAATAACAACATCAGTAACAACCGCAGTAGCAGTAGTAGTAGTAATAATGATAGTGTTGGTAGTACTAGTATTAGTAATAGTGTTGGTAGTACTAGTATTAGTAATAGTGTTGGTAGAAGAAATAGTAATGGCGGAGGCAACGACAATAGTAACAGGAACCATGAAACCCAGCAGTTTTCTTCTTTTGAAATTGCAGTCTGCAAATTCATTCAAATATCTGTGTTCCCCCGGATGCCGTGGTTGAGGTGAGGGAAGGGAAAGCATCTGTCAGTATGAATTGTTTCCACATCACCTGGAAATTTGGTGTCAGGAAACCATCTTTCATTTGACTCTTTTTGTCGGCTTCATTCGTGCTTACTATTGTTTTTGTTTGTTTGCTGTTATGTTTAATTTTTTTTTTTTATTTATGTTTTTTACGTTTACATTTTTAATACGCTCATTTGAATGTCTGAACAGCATGTTTGAATTTAAGGGACAATATATATATATATATATTTTTTTTTTCCTTTTTTTAAATTTCTTTATTACGATCATATAATCCATCGAGCAGTACGTTGGTTTATACATGCATATCCCATACATGTTTTCAATATTTCTACTATATATACATTTTCTACTAAACACATTTTCCAATAAACTTAACGGTGCACCACATGTTTACACATATATAACAATGAATAACAATGTAACATACATACACGTTACTAAGGGTTATAGGAATTTAGGATATGGTCTCGGCGGAGACACTTATTTTTAATAAGAAAATGTTTATCCCCAGAAGTAGAATTAGAAAAAAAGACGTACTATGACGCGAAGTAAATATTTTGAAGTAACCTAATAGTTTCATGATCGTATCTTTTCTGTCTTATTCATTCTTCTACAACCCACCCCTCCCCTCCTCCCACTCCATTTTCTTATTTTATCTCAGGCTCACTCACTCGCTTCGTCTCTCTCTCACTCACATTCTCTAACACAAATATATCTGGTTTTACTCGTTGCTTGTTTTGTTTCATATTAGGTTATACTTTCTCTGTGACTCAATATATGAATCCGAAAATATAACTATAAAGAGGTTTGGGGTAGGTATCATAATGAGAATAGTGGAAATATGGATTAAGAGGTAGTGACTGGGTATGTGAAACAGCTTTAATTAACAATATAAGGTGATCTTTACTCAAATTTCTGTTATGGATTTATAGCATGCCCAGTCAGTTTCGTATTGGTCAGATTTCACCAACAGTTTATGGTTAAAAAGTTCTATCTTATATCTCATTTTCATCTTGTTCCGGAATGAGTTAAGTGTAGGAATTATTTTGTCCAGTCTGCATTGATATATATGAAATTTTGCGCACAACAAAATATAATCAAAAACATAGTCACTTTTAAAGTTTTGATCAATACCAAGAATGATGATGCGTTCGTTTAAATCTACTTTATATTTGGGGCAATGTGCTTTGAGATGGTTTTGAAACTCTTTCCAGAAGTTTTGTGTGTGAACGCATTCCCACAGACCGTGCTTTATACTGTCTTTTTCTCTCAAGCACAAACTACAGCTGTTGCTTTGTACTACTCTGTTATGTTTAATTATTGGTCATTGCTTTTGAGTCTTTGTGACCAATTCGCGTGTACGTATTTGCAGACCAGTGGCAGAGGACTCTTTGGATGTACTTGATGACCATCTGACCAGTGATTGCAAACTTCTTAGACCTAATCGTGGACATCATACCGGTGTCTGCAAACTTTTGGGCCTTACTTTGTGGGCCACCACAGCTGATATCTGCCGACTTCTTTGACATTTGTGGAGACTACTAACAATGGTGATTATAAACTCCTTGGACTTACTTTGGGGCTGCAAGAACTGGTGATTGACAGCTCTTTTCACCTACGTATGAGGCCGTCGGAACAGTGAGTTCAGATTCCTTGGATACACTTAGCGATCAACAGAGTTGTGACTGCGGCAGATTCCTTGGAGCTATTTGTGGTTGCGGGCGTATTGGACCTGCGGCTGAACCGTAAGACGTGGTGTCCATAAACTTTGTAGAGGTGTTGTCAGGCTGCTAGAGCTGTTGACAGCAGATTCCATGGACTTGCTTGTGGATCACCAGAGCTGGTGATTGTGGTTTCGTTGGACCTACCTGTGGGACGCAAGTGGTGACTACAGTCTGTGACCTACTACGGACCACCAGACCCATTGAACTGAAGTGCGGGCTACGCGAGCTGGTAGTTGCGGATTCCTTGGGCGATCCGAGCTGGTCGCGATGAAGGGCATCGGCACGCGCGCGTCCTTCCTGAGGGCCCATGGGCAGCAGGAGAGCCTGCTCCACAGGGAGACCTCCTCCTTGTCCTCCGCCTCCGACGATCAGCGCCGTCTGTCGGCTGTCAGCCACTACAGCAGTCACAGTGGCACCTTGGTAGGTGGACATGTTGTTCTTGTGGTGTTGGTGGTGGTGGTGAGGGTGTGTGTGTGTGTGTGTGTGTGTGTGTGTG
>CM065728.1:23629813-23634813 GCA_033310375.1 Conus canariensis
ACTATATTCTCCGCCCACCCTACGTACCGTTTTATCCCTGGCAAACAAAACTATATTCTCCGCCCACCCTACGTACCGTTTTATCCCTGGCAAACAAAACTATATTCTCCGCCCACCCTACGTACCGGTTTATCCCTGGCAAACAAAACTATATTCTCCGCCCACCCTACGTACCGTTTTATCCCTGGCAAACAAAACTATATTCTCCGCCCACCCTACGTACCGTTTTATCCCTGGCAAACAAAACTATATTCTCCGCCCACCCTACGTACCGGTTTATCCCTGGCAAACAAAACTATATTCTCCGCCCACCCTACGTACCGTTTTATCCCTGGCAAACAAAACTATATTCTCCGCCCACCCTACGTACCGGTTTATCCCTGGCAAACAAAACTATATTCTCCGCCCACCCTACGTACCGTTTTATCCCTGGCAAACAAAACTATATTCTCCGCCCACCCTACGTACCGTTTTATCCCTGGCAAACAAAACTATATTCTCCGCCCACCCTACGTACCGGTTTATCCCTGGCAAACAAAACTATATTCTCCGCCCACCCTACGTACCGTTTTATCCCTGGCAAACAAAACTATATTCTCCGCCCACCCTACGTACCGGTTTATCCCTGGCAAACAAAACTATATTCTCCGCCCACCCTACGTACCGTTTTATCCCTGGCAAACAAAACTATATTCTCCGCCCACCCTACGTACCGGTTTATCCCTGGCAAACAAGAAGAAGACTTGAATGGACGATGAACGTAATCATCTGCTGTTCACGGAGATCAGGACGACATTGATGTCTCGTCTTTCACGCTGGTCGGAAGAAGAAAAAAAAACCCAAACCAACTCGACTCTGGCGTCAGAAAGGCGTTTAGCCAGTGCAGCATTTTCCAACTTTCCGCCTACCTTTTACCCCCTTCTCCTTCTCACTACTCCTTTCCCTACTTTCCTTCCCCTGTTATTCCTACTTTTTAATGCTTGTTATGTACCCCTATACCCCTCCCCTATACTCTCTCTCTCTCTCTCTCTCTCTCTCTCTCTCTCTCTCTCTCCCTTTGCTGCGAAGGTTCTTTTCTTGGAATCAGGCAGCTTGTTTAGTGCAGAGGTTGGCTGCTTTGCTGGTTCACTCACTTCAGGTCTGTCGAGACTGAACTTTCGATTCATAGTATAGTAGGAACTGCTACTGAAGGGGGCTAACTAGATAGCACATGTGACTGTTCGAGTGTTTGAATCACTGGTTGCGGGTCGGAATTTTGCTGCTAGAAAACCTGCTCTGTACACAGACAGTAAATGGATGCCTGATTCAGTTCAGAGAAAATTAGGGCGGCGGAAGGCGAGGACCGGGCATTGCCTTTCGTAGTGCCGTGTCCGGCAAAAGGACGGATCTGGAGCGGGTCTGTGCAGTTATTCGACTATGGGAGCCGCAACGTTACGGGCTGTAAGTGACAGCTGAAAGTACCGTCGTGTGTTGAAGTCATATCTATATGCAAGCAGGCCCTGCTCATATCTCATATATCACTTACATAATAATCTGCCTGTATCCGGGTGTCACGTTTCGTATAAGCAAGGCTTGCTAAACTCTGCGTCAGTTAAAGAATAATCTGTCCTTGTTCAGGTGGCTGATTCCATCGCAGCAATGCCTGCTTGAAACTTATTTCACTTAGATAATAATCTGTCCCTGTCAAGGTGTCCCGTTTCATGGTAGTCAGGCCTGCTTAAATAGAAAGGCACGCGGAAAAGCGCAGACCTCGGCCACGGTCGAACGGATCCGGGATCCGCTGTTTGAATTATCGGTTTGTGTGTGAAAACAGAATTATTTCTTCCTTTAGGAGCAGTAATAGTACACGGGCTGAAAGAGTTACTTTTCTTGTGTGTGGCTTGTTTGTTTGTTTGTTTGATTTTGTTTGTTTTTGTTAGTTTTTATTACAGGATCTGGAAAACACGAACATGTTCAGTGGACCATTTTTCGTTATCTTGCTGAGCGGATCCCGCATCTGCTGTCTGAGCTGCATTACTTCCGTCATGGGTTCGTTCTTAGGGCGGAATCAATATTTCCACCACACTGGGTTCACATCGGTCCAGAAGTTTGTGAATGCTTTTGCAGACAGACCCACACACAGTCATGCCAACGGACCCTGGTCAAACACACTGTCCTGGGGAGAGACAACGAGCAAGCAAAGACAGACCAAACGAACACGGGTGAAAACATAACCTCTCTGGCTGAGATCATGGGGAAGAGGATGGGTAAGAAGGGGGAGGGGGAGCTGGAGGGGGGTGTAAGGGTGGGTGGTGAAGAGGAGAAAGAAAAGGCAGGGAAAAAACAATGTTGACTGAAGTTGCTCCAAATGTTGACCTGCAGCTCGGGATGACACGCGAGGTGATACTACAATGTTAACTCATTCACTACCGCCTGCAGTGTCTACCTTTGGTTTACTAGCACACTCTGCGTTTGTCTGTGTTGGGGAAAAGAAAAAGGCTAATGCGATGTAATCAATGTATGTGAAGTTTTGAAACTCACACAATGCATCAAGAAGACAGTGATACATGACAAGCATGTGAGTCAAGTCCACCTATGTCAGAAAGTTGTGAAGGTCGAGGGAGAAAGAAAGAGGAATGTTTTTCACTGATACCAACTGAAACTCAAACTGATCGATTCAGAAACCGCTATGTCATTCATAAAACTGTGGGGAGGGGAGGGGGGGGGGGGGGGGGGGGGCGGAGGGGCTGTTGGTGGTGGAAGGTGACCTCCCATAACGCTGTCAACTGACTGCAGGTGGGGGCTAGCGAATCTAGTTTCCCACGTACACACTTGTGAACTGCTCCGCAAATAGTCGCTACACTTGTCCGCAAATTGTGAAAGCCGTGTGCATGTGGCGGCCAACGTGGATGTTCGTCTTAACGAAGTGACCAGTCCCAAATGACGATGAGGCTGTTGAGAAGCGAAGGACAATGCGTTGTCTTTGATTCAGTGACATAATCTCTCTCTCTCTCTCTCTCTCTCTCCTCTCTCTCTCTCTCTCTGTGCCAATCAAAACTCGTACTATCCAGTTAGGCTATGCGTCCAGAAGAACGTACGTAAATGAACTGCAGCATGGTTCCAACAGACACGATGACCAACTCTTGCCGAGTAGATCCGGATAGGGTTTTGTTCACTGGGGTGGGAGGTGGACACACATCTCAACTGCTATCACCAACAGAGAGATAACTGTACCAGGGGAACGGGTGGAAGGGGAGGGTGAGACGGGGTGAGGGTGGAGAAGGAAGGGTACGGGTTGGACAAGGAGGGTTCAGACTGGCAACCTTTTGAATGTGTAGGCTCAGCGCTCCATCCAGACAGAGCTGTTCTGGCACCTCGCTGAGTTCAGTCAGGATGAAAGTCCACGCCGATCAGGAATGAAATGGCAGTCGAAAGACGGCGATTTGTTGTCGTAAGCAGCATTCGTTTGGGGTTATGGGCGTATGATTGTTTTATCATGGGAGCGAGAGTTACCCTACTTGTTCGTTACTTGCCGTTTACACGTGAGCATTACGTATACATCACCTTCACAACATTTCTGTGATGTACATGTCACCTTTACTTGCATTTCTGTGAATATCCTCAGCGCTCGCTATTGCCTGTCCATTCGTCCTGGAATATGCTAGATGTTTTGTGTTCCCATAAAGCACAATAGTATATGCTCATGTAAAAACGCCATAAGCTTACAATTTTAACAGATATCGCTTTTGACAGCTAATCCCGGACGATGCGGGTATCTCACAAGTCAAACATTGGACAGACATTTTATAGGGGTCTGGAAATGTCCGGAGGTCCAGAGAGGTCATGACACGGGAAAGCCTGTGTGAACTGGTCAGCAGCGCCTTTCATCCGCGTGTTTCTCCCAATCCTTCTTGTGCAGACCGGGAGTGTTCGCTTCCAGGGGATTTGAAAATACTAAATGTCCTCCCGCGGTTACCCAATCAGCATTCTCTTCTGGCTTTCAAGATGGCTGTGTGTGTGTGTAGGAACTTCCAAGATGGGATCAAAGCTTTCCACGGAGGCGACACGACTGATGGGGTTCCGTGCGTAAACTGTGAATTTCTGATGGAAGTTGTCGTCTTTGTCGCACGATCGTCATCATGCGTTTTGTACCATTTGTGCGAAAATGGTGTTTTCTAACAAATGTCGAACCCACGAAAAACGTGTTTTACGCAACCAGTGATTTTACACAGCCTATATCACATTTTTTGGGACAAAAGCTGGACTGATGTGTGGGAACACAAAAGAATGAGATGAACCGTGATTAGGCAAAACGCGATCGGGTGAAACATGGAGCAAATGGTGTAAGGTAGAGGACCAGCATTCCTCGGAGTGTGCAACCAAAGCCATGTCTAGTGATGATAACCGTGTATGTGTCCTGTAGTAACTGTGTCGTAGGAAGTGTGTAGCAGAATTACTCACCTGATCACACGTTCACACTCTTTCACTTTGGAAAACCAAAATTAGGAGACTAGTAGACAACTAAGTTCTTTAAAAAAAATGTCGAAAACTTTGTTTCAAATTGAGGTGGCTGCAGGCGGACATTGAAACTGCAGGCGGACCATGAAACTGCAGGCGGACAATGAAACTGCAGGCGGACATTGAAACTGCAGGCGGACAATGAAACTGCAGGCGGACATTGAAACTGCAGGTGGACAATGAAACTGCAGGCGGACATTGAAGCGGACAATGAAACTGCAGGCGGACATTGAAACTGCAGGTGGACAATGAAACTGCAGGCGGACAATGAAACTGCAGGCGGACAATGAAACTGCAGGCGGACAATGAAACTGCAGGCGGACAATGAAACTGCAGGCGGACAATGGAACTGCAGGCGCACAATGAAACAAACTGAAAAGGTAAATTGCTATATTCGCCGAACGAAAGAGACCATCAAAGTTGCTTGTCTCTTTCATTCGGCGTTATAGAAGATTTTCTCCGAGGTTTGTCTTTCATTGGAATAGTTTAAAACATTCATGAAA
>CM065728.1:23639813-23652313 GCA_033310375.1 Conus canariensis
TTATTAATATAATGATAGAGGAATCTTTGCCGAGTCTTTATTAATATAATGATAGAGGAATCTTTGCCGAGTCTTTTATATATAATGATAGAGGAATCTTTGCCGAGTCTTTATTAATATAATGATAGAGGAATCTTTGCCGAGTCTTTATTAATATAATGATAGAGGAATCTTTGCCGAGTCTTTATTAATATAATGATAGAGGAATCTTTGCCGAGTCTTTATTAATATAATGATAGAGGAATCTTTGCCGAGTCTTTATTAATATAATGATAGAGGAATTAGTGCTCTGCATTTTTTTCCCACTATGAAATTACTCAATATACATATACACATATATGTATGTGTGTATATATATATATATATATATGTGTGTGTGTGTGTGTGTGTGTGTGTGTGTGTGTGTGTGTGTGTGTGTGTGTGTGTGTGTGTGCACACAAATCCATTTAGAGAGTTGACTTCAACGAAATGACAACCCTGATATGGTCCTTTGCTGTCAGCTGGGCTATAAGCACGCACGCACGCACACACACACGCACGCACGCACGCACGCACGCACACACACACACACACACACACACACACACACACACACATATACACACACACACACATACACGCACGCACGCACGCACCGATAGCAGAGTAGACACGCAGGCAACGTCCAATTTTCAGCGCGGATCGCCATCCTTCTGTCCAACAGCCTGTTGACGTCAATGACAACGAGATGCACACACGCGTCCCTCCATTCTCTTTTAGGAGGCCCGGGAGAGCAGGGAATGGCTTGTGTTCGTCACGTTGACGGAGTCTCTGACCTTTAGTACGGGATGGAAACCCTGACAACCCCAAACAGGGTCATTCCAGAGAGTGTTTGTTTCCACAAACCATCCGTCATAACGGTCTGACCTTTAGTCCGAGAAGCCTGACTACCCCTAAACAGGGTGATTCCAAAGACTGTTTGCTTCCACAAACCATCGGTCGTAAACTTGGTACCGGTCGGAAGGAGGGAGAGCAATATATACAAAGTGAACGCCTCGGCGGTCATCAAGTTGAGATTGGAACAACGGTGACTTTTTTTTTCTTTTTTTTTTTTTTTTTTTGGCTATCGTACGATTTGATAAAATACTGAGGATGTTAATAACAAGCAGCAGTAAGGGAGAGAAATGTGATGCGGAGTGTGAGGGAGGGGAGGGGAGGGGGGTGCTTTATTAACTTACTCTGATGACTGTTAGGTAGGTTACTCAAGGTCTGATCAGCGCGTTGGGCTAACACGTAGGCCAGACATCTGCTAAATCCTAGCCGTGAGAACCTCTTCTTACATTCTGTCACCTTACTCATTAATTCAATTATCCATCAGCTTTTTTAAATCGTGCGCAGTGTGGTCTCGAAACTTAGCGGATGTGGCGTAGCGTATATGGACTGGTCCGCACGCAGTGATACCTCCTTCATGACACTGAAACTGACGACTTCACTTGTTTTTAGTTGCAACAGAGAACCAATTGTTGCTTACCCTGCTGTCAACAACACACACGAGCAGACAGAATGAGACAGTGGGGAAGGTTGACATGTTTGAAACTGACAGAATCAGTGCACGTCCTTTAAGCCTATTGTCAATTTCATCAACGTTATTAAATGCGCTACATTGCCACTTTCCGGACTGTTTTTTGCCGTTGATTCTACGGAGTTTCTCTCACATGCTTTGAGATTGTCTGATAGCTTTTTTGTTCTTGGCTAGTCTGACAAACATAAGTATAGTAGATTTGTCACGCAATGGTATATCCTTGCTAACAAGCAGAGTGTTTCCAAGAAGCAGAGGCTTAAACTTTTTTTTGAGTGTGAATGTAAAACAAACAAACAAACAACAACAACAACAGCAACAACCAGAAAACACACAACACACACACACACACACACACACACACACACACACACACACACACACACACACACACGCACGCACGCACGCACGCACGCACGCACGCACTCACGCACGCACGCACGCACGCACGCACGCACACACACACACACAACACACACACACACACACACACACACACACACACACACACACAGACCTAAAAGTTGAATTCCTCAGAGAAATATTCTCAATACAAATCTTGACGATGGCCAGCCTTCAAAAATGCAAACTCACCACCTGTTCCCCCCTTTCTTCCTCCCCAGCCCCCCCCCCCCCCCCCCCACCACACACACACCCTCTCTTATCCTTGTCAGAAAGGTGACATTCAACATCAAGATGATAATCAACTGTAAGTGCTCCGGGGATGGTTTCTGTGATTTTCCCTTTATGTGAAGTGTGGGTTTTCGTGACTGTCGTGGGTTCAAGTTATGTCCCTTTGCCCTTTTGAGGGTTGGGGGGGGGGGGGGGGGGGGGGGAACAAAGGCTTTTTACCACAAACTTGCCGAAGAGAACTCACTGCAATTATTTCCGAAGAGCTGCAATCAGATTTTCTCGAATGATTCCCTGTCTCCCGACATGACAGCTGTAATTTCACTGTCAACATAATTATCCAGATTGTTGGTAATCGTGTTTGCCTGCTACCATCATCGACGTATCATGACCTTCCCCTTTAGTTGATCGATTTGCATTCTGATTTCGCGTTCAGGTGGAGCAGGGCGGGAGGGTGGGCATTCTGATTTCGCGTTCAGGTGGAGCAGGGCGGGAGGGTGGGCATTCTGATTTCGCGTTCAGGTGGAGGCAGGGGGAGGGGGGCATTCTGATTTCGCGTTCAGGTGGAGGCAGGGCGGGAGGGTGGGCATTCTGATTTCGCGTTCAGGTGGAGGCAGGGCGGGAGGGTGGGCATTCTGATTTCGCGTTCAGGTGGAGGCAGGGCGGGAGGGGGGGCATTCCGATTTCGCGTTCAGGTGAGGCAGGGCGGGAGGGGGGGGCATTCTGATTTCGCGTTCAGGTGGAGGCAGGGCGGGAGGGTGGGCATTCTGATTTCGCGTTCAGGTGGAGGCAGGGCGGGAGGGTGGGCATTCTGATTTCGCGTTCAGGTGGAGGCAGGGCGGGAGGGTGGGCATTCTGATTTCGCGTTCAGGTGGAGGCAGGGCGGGAGGGGGGGCATTCTGATTTCGCGTTCAGGTGGAGGCAGGGCGGGAGGGGGGGCATTCTGATTTCGCGTTCAGGTGGAGGCAGGGCGGGAGGGTGGGCATTCCGATTTCGCGTTCAGGTGGAGGCAGGGCGGGAGGGTGGGCATTCTGATTTCGCGTTCAGGTGGAGGCAGGGCGGGGGGGGGCATTCTGATTTCGCGTTCAGGTGGAGGCAGGGCGGGAGGGTGGGCATTCTGATTCGCGTTCAGGTGGAGGCAGGGCGGGAGGGGGGGTAGGGGATGTGGGGTGGTGGTGGTGGGGGCGGGGAGTGAATGCAAAAGGGGGGGAAACCTCGTGTGTGTGTGTGTGTGTGTGTGTGTGTGTGTGTGTGTGTGTGGTGTGTGAGTGTGTGTGTGTGTGTGTGTGTGCGTGCGTGCGTGCGTGCGTGCGTGCGTGCGTGCGTGCGTGTGTGTGTGTGTGTGTGTGTTGTGTGTGTTTGAGGACGTGTGTTTTATGTATGTGCGTTACTGAACAAATGCATAGTCGTGACCGCACTTGTGCGCGAACACACACACACAAACACACATGCATGCGCGTGCGCGTACGGGCGCACACATACACACACACACTCCCTCTCTCTCTCTCCCTCTCTCTCTACTCGCTCACACACACACACATGCACACACATACACAGACACACACACACACACACACACACACACACACACACAACTCATGCGCACGTACCACACACACTCATGCGCACGTACACACGCCCGCACGCCAGCACGCAAGCACACACACACACACACACACACACACACACACACACACACACACACACACACACACACACGAGCACTAGCGCCTACGCACTGCAGTTGAAAAGCAAACAGCATAACAATTTTCATCGATTATGAAACTATGACAAGAACAACGGCGGAAACAACGTGAGAGCTGTTTACGAACATGAAAACTACTGCAAGGACGGCGCTCTCTGCACTCTTTTTGTATAAGTGCCGGCACTTACGTGTGAAGGCTATATACCTCTGACGTAAGAGCTCTGTATTTCCCACCCCCGCGTCTTTTGCTTTACGTTTGACAGGAACAACGGGAGAAACAACTAGAGAGCTGTTACGAACATTGAAAGCTTTACGTTTTTTTTTGTTTGTTTTTTTTCCCCCTGGAAATCAACAAGATAACACATAAACTCCTCAACAGATTTTAACAAAATTAGGTGGGAAAACGGTGTGAGGTTCAAGGATGAAGCTGTTGTTACATTACGGTGTCTGAATCCGGCATCAAAGGGGAGATAAGGATCACTTCTGTTGAACTACGCTCAAAGCATGGAGCTGACTTTCAGCACCGCTGGGAAGGAAGCGATGCATCACATACGTCAGAATCAGGATTCCCCAAAACTTACGATTTCTAGAATCACTCTCCCTACACTGGACGTGTCTTATACGCAATGAGTTCTAAACTGGTAACGTCATGCTTCCTGTGATAGAATCAGAGATCGCAGTCAATTCATTTGCAGCAGTATTAAACCGTCTGAAAATGAGACGTAAAAGGTTCCAGATTTAGGTGTTATGATCACATTAAAAGCGGATGGCGTGGGCACAGACATTCGTGAGTTCCGTTTTCTGCAGTCTCTCTTTATCCCAAGTCTTTCCCTCCTCCAGAGAGAGAGAGAGAGAGAGAGAGAGAGAGAGAGAGAGAGAGAGAGAGAGAGAGACAGACAGACAGACAGACAGACAGACACCAGAGAGAGAGAGAGAGAGAGAGAGAGAGAGGAGAGAGACAGACAGACAGACAGACAGAGACAGAGAGAGAGATTGAGAGAGAGAGACTAGTTATGATCAATATCCATTGTTATGGCACACTCTTTAGGTCGCCCTCAGGATTTTAGTTCATGCCTTTGTGGCTCATTCACATGCCTTTGTTTTTGAAAATCCCCAAACGCATTGTTTGTGTTACAATTTATAATGTGCCAGCTTTTTTTTTAATTGTTGTAATTCTGGCGAACTGTCAACACTGTTCAGAGCGAACTGTCGCTGTCTGTCAAGTATGGTGTTGTTTGTTGTTGTGGCTTTTTTATGTGCATTCAAAATATGTTTTATTTATTTTTATGATTACAAAATTTCACCTTGGGTAAGAAAATTGAATAACAGCTTTTTGTTGTGATCTGTCGACTAGGCAGTGAGTGGACACTAGTTGCCCAGCATCCTGAGGACGATCTTTGGCCTCCCTGCCTCACGGAAGAAGGCTGCCTACTGCTTGCTCCACTCGCTTCCTTCTCATGTATGAAAACAACGAGAAACCGCTCAGTGTATGTTTAGATTAAAAGACAACTCATTGGGCCTACACTTGTTTAAAATGCAGGAAAAAAGCAGGTACTCCTTACGTTGCTGTTTTCCCTCCAGATGTGTTCTGCAGGATTTCGGGGATGACGAAATTGGGATGTAATTAGCTTATAAACAAAATCCTTGACTCGGTCTCTGTAGAATGAAAACATGTAGAGAAGAGTCACCCACATGACAGAAGATAGGCAGGACAAGCAAAAAATCAACACAACGATCAGATGACAGATTAAGTTTACTAAGACTACAATGGTTTCTTCATCAGAGGAAAAAGAAATGGAAATTTCCATGGCTTTTGTCATATACAAAAAAATATACGCAAGTAATGACAGAGTATTGAGAATGTTCTGACATGTTGAACGTGCGCTCTTCATCCCACGGCTCACAGCAACACAAACAAACGAACAAACCTGTGCCTGTGTTCTCAGGCCAAATGCTGAGTCAGGAAGGCACCACTGTCCCTGCGCGCGGGGACAGAGAGGGACAGGGCGGCAGTATGGTCCTAGCACTGCCCCGGGGACAGAGAGGGACAGGGCGGCAGTATGGTCTTAGCACCGCCCCGGGGACAGGTTCTAAAGTAAGAGTGACTGTGGGTTGGGAGACGAAACGAGATAATGAAACTGAGAAAGAAAAAGGGGGTTAGTTACCGCCATGGATACAGATACAGACAAACAGATTACAGGACAAAACACAGTTTTGTTTGAGAGCTGTGAGAGAGGTGACGAAAGGTAGAAGCAACCCGTTTGGTCTTGTGGTCTTCTATTGCAGGGCGCAGTACATGTGCCACACCCTTTTTTTAAATTTCCGTTCGCGCGACTATACACTTCCTCGACTTTTTTAGGCGGATACATTTAAAACAAGGCAACCAAAAACAATAACAAAATAAGCCTGACAGACCATTCTTTAGACAGCTTCATCAGTCTGTTCCCCTGCGCTCACCAAAAGAGAGGGGAAGAGACTCAACTCAACTAATTCAAATAGTTTAATTGCAAAGGCCACCGACCTATCTGCAATGAGGTCAAAAACAAAAGAAGAACACACACGCGCTCGGCGCGTATACTGAAAAGTATGAACGGAAATATTTGAATAACAACTATTGATGTTCTTCCTGAAAGTAGTCTGGCGTTTGTGTGTTAACTGATAGCAGTTCTTCTCTTCGTTTCAGTGCTTTGAAAATAAAACAGAGCTTACAAAGTACGCGAGTTATAATTCTCTTTTCATTTTGAAGTAAAAGAAGCAATGATACTTGATGAACATTTCTAGTTTGAGGCAAAATGTAATTATCTCTTCAATCTTTATTGGATGGACAAACAATCAAAAAATGTCTTTCGTCCTCGATTTGGTGACAGAGTGGACAGTTTTTGGAGACAGATGTAGAGACAGGAAAATGCGCTGTGTTTATTGTTAATATCACATAAACAAGTGGGGTAACTCCTGCTCCCATAAGAAAACCTAACACAGAGTAACTTTTATTCAAGACTGGCACAGCCTTTTAAACTTGAATAAAGTCAGACAAATACAAAGACGAACAATCTAATAGTGGGGGAAAACAAGCGCAGGCCAGCAACCCCTCTGTCATCACAGTAATGACTTGGCAAAAGGGGGTGAAGATGAAGAAAATGGGAACATGAAATAAAGAAAATATATTATGAATATGAAAACTCTTCACTAGCTCCCACTATTAGGTTGTTCGTCTTTGTATTTGTCTGATTTTATTCAAGTTTAAAAGGCTGTGCTAGTCTTGAATAAAAGTTACTCTGTGTTAGGTTTTTCTTATGGGAGCAAGAGTTACCCTACTTGTTTATTGTTTACTGTTCCCTGCCTCATTTCATTTTCAATTTTGTTGATATCCCATCAAAGGAGAGTAAATGCGTAGCATGCAAAGACTTGTTTCCAGACTGCCAACTTTCCGTAGCACTTGCGAGTGCTCTGCGATGGGGAGATAGGTGAAGAGCAGGATGAATTTATTTGTCATTTTTTTCCCAGGCAGTTTAAAACAAATGAATACCAAAACCAAAACAAGCACACAAAGAAAACCAGAAAATCAAAACAATGTTTGTTTTTATTTTGGCCTTCGCCTTTCTGTGTCTTCCGGTTTGCGCGTGTTTTTTTTTTCTTCATTTCTTCTAGGGAGGTCTGATTTGTATGTCTATCCTGTAGAAGACCTCTATGCCGAAGCGCGTTGCTTTTGAAGTATAATCTGTTTTGTCACGTTCGTTTCACATTCAAAGACATGACAAGACAAAAACAAAACAAACAAAAAAAACAAGCGCCGTTCCTTTCCTGCCTTCCCGCTTTATAGTGGGGAGACAGTGGGGAGACAGTAGGGAGACAGTAGGGAGACAGTGGGGAGACATCGCTGCCGAACTTCCAGCACTGATACCTTCAGACCACCCAGCTATGAACAGGAGAGGAAGGACGGATGGGGTGGTAGTAGTGGTGATAGTGATGGTGGTGATGGAGGAGGTGGTGTCACTCAGCAAACATGGAACGTCAACCTGTATCTTTCAGTCCCTCTTCTCTTCTGCTAAACTACACAAACGTCCCTTCCCACTCACCCCTCCACCCCCTCCATTTCCCCATCCCCTTCCTCCCATTTCTCTCTTCATCTTCCTTCACATCTTCTTCTTTCGCAGTCATCTGTGACGTCCAGTGACGTAGGCTATCCTCTTTGGGGAGCCGGAATAGCTCAGTTGGTAGAGCGCCGGACTCGTAATCTTGGTTGCGGGTTCGAACCTCCGCCGGGGGCGTTTCGGTACAGGGGGATTTTTCCCTCGGAGTTAACATTGGTTCTGACTCCATTTCCCATACAGTCCTTCGAATGAGACTATAAATCGAGGTTCCGTGTGTGAACGCACGCATAACATCTTGCACACACGTAAAATCCCATCACCAACTTTCGGAAGAGTAGGCCAGTTTGGCCGTTGGTATGGATGACACGTTACACATAGCATCCACCCTGCGTGAGAAATGGAAAGAATGAAGGAAGTAAGGAAAATGAGTGAACGATATTGAACGATACTGACTGGATGACACGGGAAACGACTGAATGAAGCGCCAGCTGGCAGCTCTTCAGTCGGCACTACCCAGGTAGGCAGCCCGTTGTGTAAACGAGTGTTGATTGTAAAGCGCTTAGAGCTTGGTCTCTAGCCGAGAATAGGCGCTATGTAAGTATTCATTATTATTATTATCATTATATTATTATTATTTGTCTTCTTACGCTCTCAGCTGTCTTGCTTCGTTCTTGTCTCAGACACCAGCTTATACCACCCCCGCCCACCCACCCACCCCCCTCATCCCGATCTCCTCCATGTCATCTGTCCCCTCAACGGCCATTTCCCCCCTCCCACCTCCACTAAGCTCCTGTGAGGATCAAACCTCCCCCCTCTCCCCACTCCCTACTCCGCCGATACCCTATCCGCCTTTTCTATCAAACAGCATGCCGGAAAGCAGTCTTCGAGTTTTGTTTTGTTTTGTTTTTAACTGGTAACGCATATGATTTCTTCTCCTTTACGTTATTTTCGGATTAAGAGTGGAGAGTTTACAGAAATAAGGATAACAGTGATAATGGCGAAGTAAGTGTGTGTGTGTGTGTGTGTGTGTGTGTGTGTGTGTGTGTGTGTGTGTGTGTGTGTGTGGGGTGTGTTGTCTGAATGCATGTATGTATGTACATAAAACATTTCATTACGATGTGGTCCTATACTTCTTGAGCGCAATGGGTACAACCTAAACCTAAGCAACGGGTCAACATCAATTGTGTGTGGTGTGTGGTATGTGTGTGTGTGTGTGTGTGTGTGTGTGTGTGTGTGTGTGTGTGTGTGTGTGTGTGTGTGTGTGTGTGTATTGTGTGTGAATGTATGTATGTATGTATGTACATAAAACTTTTTATTACGATGTGGTCCTATACTTCTTGAGCGCAATGGGTACAACCTAAACCTAAGCAACGGGTCAACATCAATCGTAACTGGCGACACATTTCCATTCGTCAAGAAATTTAGGAACGAGAGTAACCAAATCTGTCGTCATTGACAAAAATTTCCTTTTAGAGACAATTTTTTTGACAAATCCTCCGAAAATTGGTCGCCGGCGACAAATTTCATATAATTAGGGCTCGCAAATTTGTCGCTGCAACACATTTTGCAGACGACTTGGAGTCTCTCGTAGCTCCCTGCAGACTGTGCCTTGGGGGTGGGGACGCAACGTCCCTGTCCGCATGTGACGACACAGGAGGAAATGGCGGGACTGGGGGACGTAGGAGAACTACCATTAACAACGCTCATACATCGGAAGAGAGAGAGAGAGAGAGAGAGAGAGAGAGAGAGAGAGAGAGAGAGAGAGAGAGAGAGAGAGAGAGAGGGAGAGATCTTCCATCACCCTTCCCTCAGCCTCTGCCTCCACCCCATACCCATTTTACACACGCTACACACACACACACACACACACACACACACACACACACACACACACACACACACACACACCACACACACACACACACACACACCACACACACACACACCACACACACACACACACATCCAAACATTTGCGCCCGAGCGCCTTCCACGTTCTCGTCCTCTTCCCACATTCCAATACGGACAAAGGGTTACGCAAATACATTCACGGACACTTTTTTTATGCACATTCATTCGAAGGTGGTTGAGTGAAGAGAGAGAGATAGATAGATAGATAGAGAGAGAGAGAGAGAGAGAGAGAGAGAGAGAGAGAGAGAGAGAGAGAGAGAGAGAGAGAGAGAGCGTTTTGTGTGTATTTTTGTTTTTGTTTTGGGTTTTTGACTATGTACAGGATTGGATCAGTGACACGAGGAGGAGGGGGGGGGAGGGGGGGAGGGGGCCTTTAAAGAGGTCTTGGGATCCTTACCAGCTAAGGAAAGGGAAATGCATGCCAAATATGCGTTTGTTGCCTGACAGAAGTGGATGGGGGGAGGGGGATAGGGATAAGGGGGAGGGGTGGGGTGGGGTGGGCAGGGGGAGAAATCCCGGGACCTCCCCCCCCCCCCCCCCCCCCGTCCGGATCTGGTTTGCAGTGTGTGTTGATGACGTCATCTAGGGTATTACCTTTCTCTTCTCCTGGTGCTGAGGTCTTATTTCATTCCTTTCACTGTCACCACGGCATTGCCTGCACATTGCACCTTCATTTCTTTCACTGTCACCACGGCATTGCCTGCACATTGCACCTTCCACCTCATTCCTTTCACTGTCACCACGGCATTGCCTGCACCTTCCACCTTCATTCCTTTCACTGTCACCACGGCATTGCCTGCACATTGCACCTTCATTCCTTTCACTGTCACCACGGCATTGCCTGCACATTGCACCTTCATTCCTTTCACTGTCACCACGGCATGCCTGCACCTTCCACCTTCATTCCTTCATTCCTTTCACTGTCACCACGGCATTGCCTGAACATTGCACCTCATTCCTTCATTCCTTTCACTGTCACCACGGCATTGCCTGAACATTGCACCTTCATTCTTTCACTGTCACCACGGCATTGCCTGCACCTTCCACCTTCATTCCTTCATTCCTTTCACTGTCACCACGGCATTGCCTGAACATTGCACCTTCATTCCTTTCACTGTCACCACGGCATTGCCTGCACATTGCACCTTCATTCCTTTCACTGTCACCACGGCATTGCCTGCACCTTCCACCTTCATTCCTTCATTCCTTTCACTGTCACCACGGCATTGCCTGAACATTGCACCTTCCACCTTCATTCCTTTCACTGTCACCACGGCATTGCCTGCACATTGCACCTTCATTCCTTTCACTGTCACCACGGCATTGCCTGCACATTGCACCTTCATTTCTTTCACTGTCACCACGGCATTGCCTGCACATTGCACCTTCATGCCTTTCACTGTCACCACGGCATTGCCTGCACATTGCACCTTCCACCTTCATTCCTTTCACTGTCACCACGGCATTGCCTGCACATTGCACCTTCCACCTTCATTCCTTTCACTGTCACCACGGCATTGCCTGCACATTGCACCTTCCACCTTCATTCCTTTCACTGTCACCACGGCATTGCCTGCACATTGCACCTTCATTCCTTCATTCCTTTCACTGTCACCACGGCATTGCCTGAACATTGCACCTTCCACCTTCATTCCTTCATTCCTTTCACTGTCACCACGGCATTGCCTGCACATTGCACCTTCATGCCTTTCACTGTCACCACGGCATTGCCTGCACATTGCACCTTCATGCCTTTCACTGTCACCACGGCATTGCCTGCACATTGCACCTTCATTTCTTTCACTGTCACCACGGCATTGCCTGCACATTGCACCTTCATTTCTTTCACTGTCACCACGGCATTGCCTGCACATTGCACCTTCATTCCTTTCACTGTCACCACGGCATTGCCTGCACATTGCACCTTCATTCCTTTCACTGTCACCACGGCATTGCCTGCACCTTCCCCTTCATTCCTTTCACTGTCACCACGACATTGCCTGCACATTGCACCTTCATATCCTTTCACTGTCACCACGGCATTGCCTGCACATTGCACCTTCATTCCTTTCACTGTCACCACGGCATTGCCTGCACATTGCACCTTCCACCTTCATTTCTTTCATTGTCACCACGGCATTGCCTGAACATTGCACCTTCCACCTTCATTCCTTTCACTGTCACCACGACATTGCCTGCACATTGCACCTTCATTCCTTTCACTGTCACCATGGCATTGCCTGCACATTGCAACTCATTCCTTCATTCCTTTCACTGTCACCACGGCATTGCCTGCACATTGCACCTTCATTCCTTTCACTGTACCACGGCATTGCCTGCACCTTCCACCTTCATTCCTTTCACTGTCACCACGGCATTGCCTGCACATTGCACCTTCATTCCTTTCACTGTCACCACGGCATTGCCTGCACATTGCACCTTCATTCTTTCACTGTCACCACGGTATTGCCTGCACATTCCACCTTCATTCCTTTCACTGTCACCACGGCATTGCCTGCACTTCCACCTTCATTCCTTTCACTGTCACCACGGCATTGCCTGCACCTTCCACCTTCATTCCTTTCACTGTCACCACGGCATTGCC
>CM065728.1:23664813-23677313 GCA_033310375.1 Conus canariensis
ACGCACGCACGCAGTGTGTGTGTGTGTGTGTGTGTGTGTGTGTGTGTGTGTGTGTGTGTGTGTGTGTGTGTGTGTGTGTGTGTCCTTCTCTTTTAAAAGCACTTGTCTGGTATTTACCATTTATATATTCCCAGTATTCACTATTTCTCATTCCCAGTATTCGCTATTTCTCATTCCCAGTATTCACTATTTCCATTCCCAGTATTCGCTATTTCTCATTCCCAGTATTCGCTATTTCTCATTCCCAGTATTCGCTATTTCTCATTCCCAGTATTCACTATTTCTCATTCCCAGTATTTGCTATTTCTCGTTCCCAGTGTTCATTATTTCTCTTCGCTAGTATTTATTATTTCTCTGTCCCCCATTCCGCTTTAACACGTGGACTCGGACTTTGCTCAGGAAAGGTAGCTAGCTATTTTATATTCTTGAAGGACAGTACCCACATCTTGAGCAGAAAGGTGTACACTGTACAGATGGACCGTCTTCACCTTGAGCAGAAAGGTGTACACTGTGCAGATGGACCTTCTTCACCCTGAGCAGAAAGGTGTACACTGTACAGCCTGTAGGTAAAGGTGTACTCTGTACAGCCTGAAGGTAAAGGTGTACACTGTACAGCCTGTAGGGAAAGGTGTACACTGTACAGCCTGTAGGGAAAGGTGTACACTGTACAGCCTGTAGGGAAAGGTGTAGACCGTACAGCCTGTAGGGAAAGGTGCACACTGTACAGACTGTAGAGAAAGGTGTAGACTGTACAGATGGACCTTCTTCACCCTGAGCAGAAAGGTGTACACAGTACAGATGGACCTTCTTCACCTTGACAGATGGACCTTCTTCACCTTGAGCAGAAAGGTGTACACTGTACAGGTGAAGCTTCTTCACCTTGAGATGAAGGGTGTACGCTGTACAGGTAGAACTTCTTCACCTTGAGCAGAAAGGTGTACACTGTACAGGTGGAACTTCTTCACCTTGAGCAGAAAGGTGTACACTGTACAGATGGAACTTCGTCACCTTGAGCAGAAAGGTGTACACTGTACAAGTGGAACTTCTTCACCTTGTGCAGAAAGGTGTACACTGTACAGATGGAACTTCTTCACCTTGAGCAGAAAGGTGTACACTGTACAGATGGAACTTCGTCACCTTGAGCAGAAAGGTGTACACTGTACAGACGGAACTTCGTCACCTTGAGCAGAAAGGTGCACACAGTACAGGTGGAACTTCGTCACCTTGAGTTGAAAGGTGCACACTGTTCAGACTGTAGAGAAAGGTGTACACTGTACAGGTGGAGCTTCTTCACCTTGAGCAGAAAGGTGTACACTGTACAGGTGGAACTTCTTCAGCTTCAGCAGAAATGTGTACATTGTACAGGTGGAGCTTCTTCACCTTGAGCAGAAAGGTGTACACTGTACAGGTGGAACTTCTTCAGCTTCAGCAGAAATGTGTACATTGTACAGGTGGAACTTCTTCATCTTGAGCAGAAAGGTGTACACTGTGCAGATGGAAATTCTTCACCTTGAGCAGAAAGGTATACACTGTGCAGATGGAACTTCTTCACCTTGAGTTGAAAGGTGTACGCTGTACAGGTGGAACTTCTTCACCTTGAGCGGAAAGGCGTAGACTGTACAGGTGGAGTTTCTTCACCTTGAGCAGAAAGATGTACACTGTACAGGTTGAACTTCTTCACCTTGAGCAGAAAGGTGTACACTGTACAGATGGACCTTTTTCACCTTGAGCAGAAAGGTGTACACTGTACAGATGGACCGTCTTCACCTTGAGCAGAAAGGTGTACACTGTACAGATGGACCGTCTTCACCTTGAGCAGAAAGGTGCACACTGTACAGGTGGACCTTCTTCACCTTGAGCAGAAAGGTGTGTACACTGTACAGGTGGAACTTCCTCACCTTGAGCAGAAAGGTGTACACTGTACAGAGTGTAAAGAAAGGTGTACACTGTACAGGTGGAACGTCTTCACCTTGAGCAGAAAGGCGTACATTGCACAGACTGTAGAGAAAGGTGTACACTGTACAGGTGGAACGCCTTCAACTTGAGCAAAGGTGTACACTGTACAAACTGTAGAGAAAGGTGTACACTGTACATGTGGACCTTCTTCACCTGGCAGTAAGGTGTACACTGTACAGGTGGATCTTCACTTTGAGCAGAAAGCTGTACACTGTACAGATGGACCTTCTTTACCTAGCAGAAAGGTGTACACTGTACAGATGGACCTTCTCCACCTGGCAGAAAGGTGTACACTGTACAGATGGACCTTCTCCACCTGGCAGAAAGGTGTACACTGTACAGGTGGATTTTCACCTAGAGCAGAAAGGTGTACACTGTACAGATGGACATTCTCCAACCTGGCAGAAAGGTGTACACTGTACAGGTGGAACTTCCTTCACCTGAACCGGAAGGGAGCTGGGGAGAGCGCACATCTCCACCAAGGTCCACAACAGATCCTGGATCCGCCTATCGATCCAGATCCACATCGCAGATCAGCGCCGACACGGACCGGCTTCGTCCTTTCGTCACATTCCGTCGTTCCACCAAGTTTCATAAAAATCGGTTTTGTGGTTCGTTGCATGATCTTGTCGACGGTCAGACCACCACGCAAACCCCAGGGGTGCGAGTGTAAAATAACCTCATTGAGGTGGTAGTAAATTATGTTAAGGTACGTGAACGAGGACAATGCAGACAGCGACAACAAGGGAATTCTGACGTCTTTTTGCCGAATCACAAAGACCAGCACATGAATCAATATCTATAGATGAAAAACGAAATTCAAATGATCAGGATTCTAATTCAGTGTCTCTCCGTTTGCAGTCTGCTTAATCCTCAACGCAAACATTAATATTGTTTTAAAGACAAGAGGTGGGAAAACACATTTTTCCTGATTTATGTTCAGCGAATATGCCTCCCCCCCCCCCCCTTCCCTCTCCTCTGTACCAAAAATAGTAAAGTCCTTTTGATTGGTAGAAAGAACCAGCGGTATTCTTA
Source organism: Conus canariensis (assembly GCA_033310375.1). Lineage (NCBI taxonomy): Eukaryota > Metazoa > Mollusca > Gastropoda > Neogastropoda > Conidae > Conus > Conus canariensis. Next base: position 23,667,805 of record CM065728.1, read on the forward strand.
CTCTCGGGGGTACTCAGTAGCTATGCCTGTCCTCCTCATCCCACCACAAGGATGCTAGAGTCTCTCGCTGACAACTATTCTTGTCAGGCGTGTTGTCATGGGATCAACAGTCTCCTTTTCAATGTGTAGGAGGGCTAGCAGTTTGCACTTTTCGTCGCTTCCCTGATTTATTACAGGGGCTTGGAAGAGCAAAGAGACGTTAACATTTCAATCCCGGCCTCTTAAGCTGATTACCAAGCCTGTTTCATAAACCTCGAAGAAACTGTCAAAAAAAAACAAAAAAAAACTTCGACAGCATAGAGAAAAAGGGGAGCCATCAGGTGTCAGATTACTACGTTTCCATAACCAACCAAAGTCGCTCAAGGACAAAGACGATCTAATCAGAACATCTGGATAAATATTTATAGCGGGCTGGTGACATAGCCAGTGAGACACTCCTGTTTCTCCGTCTGGGTAGGACGTGCCTGAGGGAGGGGGGGAGAGGGGGGAGAGGCAGTGACCGCTTCTCCTGTTTGTCCCTGCTGCGCACACTGATTGGATCCCCTGGAGGACCGCTGTTTGTCAGGCTGCCTGAACGCTCTCGGCACGTGCAACCCGCTCTATGGCAGCATGTAGGTTTCAAAAGAGTGTTATCACAGGAAAATGATTTGGGGGAGGGGGGTTGGTGGGTATGTTTTTTCTTTGTCTTTTTTCTCATCTTTATTTGCTTTTTCTTTTGGAATGGTGGTTTCAATTATTTCAAAGAACTGAGAGCAGAGTGTAGTGTGTGTGTGTGTGTAGTGTGTGTGTGTGTGTGTGTGTGTGTGTGTGTGTGTGCGTGTGTGTGTGTGTGTGTGTGTGTGTGTGTGTGTAGTGTGTGTGTGTGTGTGTGTGTGTGTAGTGTGTGTGTGTGTGTGTGTGTGTGTGTGTGTGTGTGCGTGTGTGTGTGTGTGTGTGTGTGTGTGTGTGTGAGTGAGTGATGAGTGAGTGAGTGAGTGGTGTGTGTGTGTGTGTGTGTGGTGTGTGTGTGTGTGTGTGTGTGTGTGTGTGTGTGTGTGTGTGTGTGTGTGTGTGGTGTGTGTGAGTGAGTGTGTGCGTACATGCATGTGTGTGCGCGCGCACGCATGTGCGTGCATTCTCACAAGTGAGAGAGAGAGAGAGAGAGAGAGAGATGATGATGATGATGATAATCTTTATTTCCAAGGGTAACAGATAAGCAAACACATGCTTTTTTTCATCCGGCCCTTGCCCCGTTAAGGGACTAAGTATGACTAGCGACTAAGACTTACAAAACTTTTAACAAACACACATATCTTCACAACATTAAAAAGTTCATCCATTAAGGCGTAGATGACTTTAAAAGGAAAAAAGAAATGATTTAAACAACAAACAAGAATAAAGAAATGTATTACAAAGAAGAAAAGATTTGGCACACACAGATATGGAATAAGCGATCCTCCTATCGAAGATGGGAGAGAGAGAGAGAGAGAGGAGAGAGAGAGGAGAGAATTACATTCCTTTTGTAAAAAATTAACATACAACAAACTGCTAAGGATGATAATTAGACAATTACAATGCATCAATAATATCAACATTTGTACTTTCTTTTACATTTACATGATGTGGTTATAAGGCAAAGCGAGAACGAACAATCAGTTATCAGTAAGCAGCAATATTCCTAGCATCAATAATCATAACACTTATTTTTCATGATGTGTGCGTGTGCGTGTGATTGTGTGTGTGTGTGTGTGTGTGTGTGTGTGTGTGTGTGTGTGTGTGTGTGTGTGTGTGTGTGTGTGTGTGTGTGTGTGTGTGTGTGTGTGTGTGTGGTGTGAGAGGAGAGAGAGAGAGAGAGAGAGAGAGAAGAGAGAGAGAGAGAGATGCCATTATCATTTACCTTCCCCTTCCATCTTTTTTTTTTCTTTTCGACCATTCATACACTACCCAAAACTATAATTATTAATTAAGCGACAATCCATCGAAACGCAGCCGTAATTAACGGGGGGGGGGGGGGGGGGGGGGGGGGGGGGGGGGAGAGAGAGAGAGAGAGAGAGAGAGAGAGAGAGAATAATTCCATTTTTCTATCCAAAATATCACATGCTAAACATTGCTATAAATTTGAATAAAGAGCAATACATCAATATGATCAACAGTAATCCGGACACACATTTATCACCTTGCAGTTACAGTGCTCGAAGAAATCAAAGTATTAAGACATCAATCAATTAGTGACAATGCACCAATAAAACCAGCGACCACAACAGTCATTCATCATACTATAATTTCAATCATTAATAAAACCGATAGTAACCATATCTCTCATTTATCATTATCTAGTTTTGAAAACATCAGTGGAAAGGAAACGGCGTATCAGTTTAATATGCAGCAAAACAGAGGGCGTGCCCTGGTATATGTATTTTGTCCCTAATAGCAATGGTCTGCTGTGAAATGTGTAATTAGTTTTTCCCTGAAGGATTCTGTAATTTGAGTACATCGGAAATGTAGTGGAAGTGAATTCCAAACCACGCTACCTGAGTAAGATAAGCTTGATTTAAATATATCTATTCTAGGTGTGGGAACCTGGAATTTGGTTGAATCCGTAGGGTTTATGCTAAATTTGGACTGAAGAGTTTGTGGTGCTAAACCCGATGCAATTTTTTGCATTAGCAGACATTTGTTGACAGCAAACATTTCTTGTAACGGAAGAGCCCCCGCTTTAGTATAATCCCCTTCACTAAGACTAGATGATTTTAATAGGACTGCTTTAAGTGCTCTTTTGTAGACACTCTTAAGAGGTTTCATGGCATTAGCACTAGCAGAATCAAATAGTGTTGAACAATAATTGATTGAAGAGAGAACATGTGCGTGTAGGAACGATTTCCTGGCATGAAGGTTTAAGAAATGCTTAATCTTGCACAGCTGATATGTTTGTCTGGATATTGATTTACATAAACTGCGAAGGTGATAAGACCAAGAAAGATTATTATCAACATATACGCCTAGAACTCGATGTCTATCCACCACTTCAATTTCCTGATTATTGATAAAAACAGATGGGGGCTGTGTGGTTATGTTTTGTCTTCTCTGCCTTGTTGTTATCAGCATTAGTTTTGTTTTGTTAGGATTCAGTGACATGTGATTTACATTGCACCAATTACTTAAGATGTCAGCATTCTTCTGTAATGAAGTGAAAACAGCTTCCAAGCTGGAGCTACTTGTATGGACAGTGGTATCATCACAAAAGAGTTCACATGAATCCTCAATATAAAGAGGGAGATCATTTATATAAACTGAGAACAGCAACGGACCTAACACAGAACCCTGGGGTACGCCATGTTGGATAGGTAGCTTCTCTGATAAATTGTTGTTGACACAAACGATTTGTTGACGATCTTCTAGGAATGATGTTATCAGTTGGAAGGTATTTCCTTTTATACCATATAATAAAAGCTTCCTGCATAACAGTTTGTGGTCAATTATATCAAAAGCCTTTGCAAAATCAACAAACAGTGCGCCACAATATTTATTCTCATTAACACTGGCTAGCCATTGATCTACTAGGTTTGTAAGCGCTGTATGACAAGAATGATTTTTCCTGAATCCTGATTGATTTTTATTTAGTAGGTTGGAGGAGTCAAAATGGTGGCAAAGATGTTTATTTATGTGTTTTTCCAAGGGCTTGGACAGAACTGGCAAAATGGATATAGGTCTGTAGTTGGATGGTTCAGATTTGTCTCCAGATTTGAAAATGGGTATTACTTTTGCAACTTTGAACTGAGCGGGAAAGTGACATTTATCAATGCATAAATTGTAAATGTAGGTAAGAGTTTCGCATATAACAGGTGCTGATAGTTTCAGTATTTTTCCATCAATCCCGTCAAGTCCGCGGCTTCCTGTCTGCTTCAATTGGCATAAAGCTTGGCAAACATCACTAACTGTCATAGGCGGAACTGGTGTTGCTGGACGAATGTTGATAGCATTGCAAAATTTTTTTAATTTTTGTAATTCATTTGAGTCAGTATTCTTTTCTTTGACAATGTGTTCTGCAACTGTTGTAAAGTGTTGGTTGAGTTCATTTGTTGTTATGCTGGTAATGGGACTTGTCTTTGACTGTGAAGTTTTATTCGTAAGTTCATTTATTGCTTGCCATATGGACTTCGAATTTTGTTTGTTGGCTACAAGTTCACGAAAAAAATTCATTTTTGCTGTCCGTTTGAGTGAATTGACTTTATTACGTTGCCTTTTAAATCCATCCGACTTCCCTTCTGCTTCAAGCAGATCGTCGCGTAAGAAACAAGCAGCTTGTATTTCATCAGTCATCCACTTTGGTTGTGCACTATGTTTAACTCGACGCGTTTTGAATGGCGCATGCTTGTCATAAACAGAATTAAACGTGTGTAGCCAATACTCAAGCGCTTTCTCTGGATCAGTATAATTATAAACATTTGTAAAGGGGGAATTCATGAGGTCAGTGAGAAAGGTATCTTCGTGGAAGTGTCCGAAAGATCTGTAAGTGATGTGTTTGTGGCCAGTTTTAGGAATTTTGATTCCACTTCTTTTCCACGTAATGCATACTGGAAAGTGGTCGCTGCATCCATTCAAAGGCACACATTTCTCAATGACGTTTTGTGGTTCAGAAAGATAGATGTGGTCAATTAATGTTTTGCTAGTGAGTGTTACTCTGGTTGGCATGTCTATAATTTGGGATAAGTTGTATGAGGTGGTCCTATCTGACCATGATGTTTGGCCCTTCAATAGATCAATGTTGAAATCACCTAAAAGCATTAATTCTGTGGCATCAAGCGATGCTGCATCCATCATGGCCGTAAACTTGTCCATCCAACCAGCATTTTCCGCTGGGTTTCGATATACAAATCCTATTTTGATGGGTTTTGTTCTCTTCAACTTGATTACTAACCAAACTGCTTCAATTCCAAAACTTTCAAGATCATACAAACGTTGGGCATTTAATGTTTCATGAACGTAAAGTAATATGCCTGTAGATTTGGATTCGGTGGGATCTCTGCGTACAATATTGTAGCCAGAGATTAAGACAGTGGCATCAGGGACAATATCTGAAAGTCTTGATTCAGTGAAGCCAAATATATGAAAGGGTTTGTCTTGATTATACAGTATAGTGGGTACCTCCTGTAACTTGTTTTGTATATGGTTTATATTAAGATGTCCAATACGTAGTCCGTCTTCCTGTGGCCACTTTGAAGATGATTGCACCATTTGTGCAACTAAAACAAATATAGCAAGGATACACTTGAATACAAACTCAATGTGTCCGTATGGTATACACACACAACAACTATCTTCAATTCAAAAGGATAATGAAAATGAGAAACAAGCAAGTCAAAACTACAAATAAGTGTGATACAACACACTTACACACCAAATCCAACAATGCTCAATGAAAAAGGATAATGAATATGAAAAAGCACAAAAGTTAAATTCACAAAGTTAAGTAACACGCTTGTGGCAAGTGTCACCGAAGCTTTATCTACACCACAGGAGGTTTCTGAGCGTGCTCAACACCATTCAGGTACAATAAAACTATGATATAAAAGTCTTGCTTTCTTCAGAAATGCTAATAATTTAGTTCGCAACCACTTTTTCTTCTCAGCTTATCAGATGGTCGGCAGATTCGGAATTACACAGTCCACATTGGCAGATGCATATAGTTCAAACTCTGCACTTTCCACACTAGTGTATATATACATATAGCACACACGCACACGTACACGCATACACACACACACACACACACACACACACACACACACACACACACACACACACACACACACACACTGATTCAAGTCTAGAACTGGCCATAGTTTGGTGGCATTGGCATGAAGTGTGGCCACTGCCAAAAAGCAGGTGGGAAGCTACGAGGAAAAGAAGGGAAGAACATAGAAGGATACATTGGCGGTGGCATCATGGGTGGTGGTTGTGGAGGCGAAGTGTAGGTCTCTCTACTACCATACGAATTAGTTCCCCGCGTGGTAGTGGGCTTACTGTCCGGTCGTCGGAGTGGGTGGGTGGGGTTTAGAGTGGTGGTAGAGAGAGAGAGAGAGAGAGAGAGAGGAGAGAGAGAGAGAGAGAGAGAGAGAGAGAGAGAGAGAGAGAGAGAGAGAGAGAGAGAACAAAATGAACGAAGCCCGTGCAGTGTCTTCTATGGCAGGGTGCCTCTTGCTTCTTGTAGACCAGCAATGATGATGATGCCAGAGATCATCTTCAAGTAGTGCTGTTGAGAGAACAAGGACGATGAAACTGAAAAAATAAAAGAAAGAAAGAAAGAAAAGGACGAAGACACGACGACAATGATGAAGGGGAAAAAAGAGAAGAAAACAAGAATGGAAGAGAGTAGGCGAAGTAGACGGGTGAAGACGAGGAGATGGAGAAGGATAAGGGGAAGGAAAATAAGAAGGAGGACTAGGAGGAAGAGACGGAAGAGATGACGACGACGACGACGAAGAAGACGACGACGACGACGACGACGACGACGACGACGAAAAAGAAGAAGAGGAAGAAGAAAAAGAAGAAGAAGAAGACGACGACGACGACGACGACGACGACGAAGAAGAAGAAGAAGAAGAGGAAGAAGAGTAAGAAGAAGAAGAAGAAGAAGAAGAAGAAGAAGACGACGACGACGACGACGACGACGACGACGACGAGAAGAAGAAGAAGAAGAAGAAGAAGAAGAAGAAGAAGAAGGAGAAGAAGAAGACGACGACGACGACGACGACGACGACGAGAAGAAGAAGAAGAAGAAGAAGAAGAAGAAGAAGAAGAAGAAGAAGACAAAGAAGAAGAAGAAGAAGAAGACAAAGAAGAAGAAGAAAAGGACAAAGAAACAAGAGAAAATGAAGAGACAGAAGAAGAAGAAGAAGGATTGGGAAAGGAGGGTGAGGAGGAGGAAGAAAAGAAGCCAATGAAGAAGGCGACTCAGGAAAAAACGAAAAAACAAAAAACAAAGATCAGGAGTAAAAAAAAAAAAAAAGGGGGGGGGGGGCGGGGGGACGAGGAGTAAAATGAAGGAAGGTGAGAAGAAGAAGAAGAAGAAGAAGAAGAAGAAGAAGAGCAGCAATTATATAACGAAAAGAAGAAGAAACAGACGAAGAAGACGAACAAGAAGAATCCTAATGCTGAAAGGTGTGGGAGGCCCATGAGTTCTCCATTCCCAGAAACGCAAGGGCAAGTCACTCTGAATTGGAAGAGAAGACGTGAAGACAGCCCCCTTAGGGGTTAGAGCTCGTCAGTGTCAACGGGAACACAAGTGTGAGGCCTCATCCCAGGGGGTGTTGAGATCGTGCCACCGGCACCGGTGTTGAAGAAGATAACAAGGGCCAGCTCCACGCAGCTGAACGTTTCAAACGTTGCGCTGGCCATGGAACTGAAACAAAGGACAGGCCACACGCCACAATTAGCATTTTTACACCTAAACACTGTATTAATCCATGTAAGCGTTTTGAGGCTTAGCATGAACTTGAGCCAGCATCTAATGTTTAACTGAAAATGAATTAAAGAAAAACCCCCCACCTATTATTTCTCTTGTTTGCGGGAATTTTCACCAGTGAAATCAGTCTTTAAATATATGACCTTCCCCTTGGTTGACACACATTTCAGGCCTTTTGCATTCACCCGTGACCCTATCTTTGCGCGAGGTGGCGTCCCGAAAATAGTCCCATTCCTTTTATATTTATCTGTCTGCTTGAACCCACCTGGCTTTGTACCTTGATGACCATATAAAAGAAAATAAGGAGAATCAACTTTCAGACACGATAAGCATTCTCAAAACAATCTAACGCCTGTCTATAAATACTCGGCTCTTTAAAGCAAGGCCATGGCGCATTCATTTTTGGTGTGTGGCCACAACCAGCAAAACATCTTGCAGGCGCCGAAACAAAGATGGCGACGCTCGTAGGGTTTGTGAACATGTCTCTGCAGATTAGCAGCAACGTAAGCGCCATAAACCAATCGGGACAAGGTTTACAGTAGTCGTCCAGTCGCTAAACCTGCCTGACACGTAATGCAAATGGGTGTGAAATAATGAATAAGACAGAGGGGAGAGCGCAGACCTCTACCTAAGTTGAACGGTTTTGTTCGGCTCTGTACCAAAATTCAAGACAAAACAAACAAACAAGAAGAAGAAGAAGAAGAAGAAAAAGAAAGGCGTGGGAGAAAAAAAAAAACTCAGTAGACAGGCCTTGGTTGTTTCTTCCGCCCGGAAGGCTCTCGATTTTTTTTTTCTTCGCATCGGTTTGTTTTGTTTTGTTTCGCTTTTTTGTTTGTTTGTTTTTTGTTTTTGTTTTTTGTTTTTCAAACGTCCTTTAAAAAAACAAAGTAAGACCATGAGCGACAAACGATATTTTCCAAACCAGGGGAAGTAATATTTGAGTTAGGACAGAAAGAGTAGCTTCCCATGTCCTTTTTATTTTTCATAGGTTATAGAGAAAATATGAAAACCCAGGCTTTTTCCCCAGAGGGAAGTGTTAATATTCCACTACAATATACTACTTTGTAGATACTAATGACGCGGTGACTCTACAGAGTTCGTGTTCAAGTTGAATCTTGGTAATAATCTGGCCAAGCAGATCTTTATCCCCGGCCCCCCCCCTCTCCCCTCCCCCCCCCCCCCCCCCCTCCTCATACCGCAGCCCTCTCCCCCTTCGATCCGGATCAGGTCCACGCGGATCCTTGCCAGAAGTGAACGAGTTTGACCTTGGGCTACAGTCAGTTTCTGCACCAGGTTTGATCGACAACGTTCAGAACATTGCAAAGGGGGGTAATCTGTGTTGGAGATTGCGTTCACAGGAAGTGACCCCGCTGTTTTCATGGGACAGATGTCACTGGTGGGCTCGCCCCAAAGCAATTTGGACCCATCAGTCAGCTTAATAGTTCAATCAGAGAGAGACAGAGCGAGACAGAGAATGAGAGACAGAGAGACAGAGAGACAGAGAGAAACAGAGAGAGGGAGAGCGAGCGAGCGAGAGAGAGAGACAGAGAGACAGACAGACAGAGTGAGGGGGAGAGAGAGAGAGAGACAGACAGACAGATAAAGAGAGGGGGAGAGAGAGGGGGAAGACAGAGAATGAGAGAGAGACAGACAGACAGAGAGAGAGAGAGAGGGAGAGCGAGAGAGAGAGAGACAGACAGAGAGAGAGAGAGGGAGAGCGAGAGACAGAGAGAGAGAGAGAGAGAGAGAGAGGGGGGGGGGACAAAATATGGGCGTGAAACGGTGCGCCTGTAACGCAGACAGTCCATATCCAGAGAGAGAGAGAGAGAGAGAGAGAGGAGAGAGAGAGAGAGAGAGAGAGAGAGAGAGAGAGAGAGAGAGAGAGAGAGAGAATGACAAATCGTGGACGTGAAACGGGAGCGCCAGTGACGCAGACTGTCCATGTCCCGATCGTAACCCTGGCGTGCGCTGCAAACTGAGTCCTTCACTCTCCACATCGGTTTGTTGTTGACCCATGAGTTGCAAAAACCAGTAATTCAATTTGTAATGGAACACATGTGTTATC
>CM065728.1:23684813-23687313 GCA_033310375.1 Conus canariensis
GTGAGAGTGAGAACAGTGATGACTGCGAACGAATGTTGAAGGACTTGACTGCTAAGAAACTGGGCGTGAATGGGGTCGAGTTTGATAGAGCACATCGTTTGAATGCAAAGCATGACTCCCCCATCATTGCCAGGTGTTCCTCATATAAGGACAAGGTACACATTTTGAAAGCGAAGGCCAAGTTGAAAGGAACCAATGTCTTTGTCGGCGAAGACTTACAAGTAGGGTCCGTGAAATAAGACGTAAGCTCACTCCACATCTGAAAGACGCAAGGAACAGTGGTAAGAGAGCTGCGATGGTCTTTGACCATCTCCTTGTTGATGGCAGGAGGTTCGGGCTTGATGCTTCTGGTCAGCTAAAAGAGTTGAAATAGGGTTTTGGCCGGTCCTCTTGCGATGATAAAGGTGTTAATTCAAGAGGGAGAAAAGATAACTTGACACCGGTGAAAAGATTGGCCGCTCCGGATCCTGTCACGCGTGGCAGTAGCCGCTTTGCACGTGTTCTTGACGACAGTGTTGTGGACGGTGTGAGCGATGGCACTGGTACACGCTTGAATTCGTATGACAGTTTCAATGATAGCCGTTTGAATGATGATTTTTCCAGCCGTTTGAATGATGATTTTTCCAAATATGATGATGTGGATAGCAAAATTAATGCATGTATGGAAAACGGTGCACTTGATAGTGATCATATTTATATTGACAACCGGGATCTGGATGCGCCTGTATGCCATAATAAAGTATTCAAGCTTCTTTGTGGAATGTGAATGGTTTACTCTCAAAGGTTTTTGACAATGCATTTATTTCCTATGCCTGTGGTTTTGATTTTATATGCTTTGGAGAAACGTTCGTTGAAACATTTAGCATGGACATGTTTGTTGGGTATAAAGCCTTTATTAAACCTGCTGTAAAACTCTGTCATCAGGGGAGACGATCTGGAGGACTCGTTTGTTTGATAAAACAAGAATTGGTTCCCTTCATATCATATGTAGAAGTTGATAGCTTTAACGTGTGCATCTTTTTAATTGAAAAATCGTTTTTTGGTACACTGAAAAATATTGCTTTGGTTTGTACGTATATCCAGCCGGAAGGTTCTCCTTTCTATAATTCTTTTAATGTTGATAATGGTATTTCCATGTTGGAAGAATGTTTGGCTGACTGCTTGTGCTCACTTGGTGACATTGATATAGTATTGTGTGGCGATCTGAACAGCAGGACGGCAAATTTTTCTCCAGACTTGTCTGCTGAGGTTTTCGATTCCTGTTTGCAAACAAAAAGCCAGCCACCTTGCACAGATAGATGCTCTTATGATAATGTGTAGAATAACTACGGTAAGTTATTGTTAAATCTTTGCGTTGCTTTTGATTTGTACATTTTGAATGGTGTATGTCAGGGCGACCGCCATGGTTGCTATACATACGTTTCAGACAGTGGTAGCAGCGTTAATGATTATTTTCTCGTATCTAAAGATTTTTTTCTCCACTTTTTGTGATTCATGTTATTTGTTTGTTTCGGAACGTATAGAATCCGATCATTTACCTATTGAATTTCACATTGACATTACAACAAAAGATAGTGATAGATCAATGGAGAATGTTGAGGCAACAGTATTCGATAAGTTTGTATGGAATGAAGATTATGCTTTGACTTACAGAGACAATTTGTGTAAAGCAGAAATGTGCTCAAAATTAAATGAGGCTTTAGAACTGATCAATGTTGATGTAGATAAAGCTTTAGATTTGTTTAATGATTGTATTAAAAACAGCGCTGAATGTATGATAAAACGTGTGCTAATAAGAAACGGTGCTAAAAAGGAAGATTGGTTTGACAGTGATTGTTTGGTAATGAAAAGAAAAACGCTAAAATTGTTGAGAATGTGGCTTCGTACTTTGGACGATGGTGACAGAAGTGAGTATGTTATTGCAAGAAGAGAATATAAAAACCTTCAAAAGCAGAAGAAGAAAATTTTCAATAAAAACCTGTTAGATTACATGATCAGATCTCTTCCGTCACAGCAGGAGTTTTGGAAAACATTAAAAAGAGCTTCATTTAAAAGAAAATATACTAAGAATAATATCTCCCTGGATACATGGTATGAGCACTTTAAACGTTTGCTAGGTAAAGATGATTTAAGTGATGATGAGCTTTCTGTTGTTACTGATGAGGGAGAAGACGAGCATTTCAATCGTCCCATTTCTAAAGAAGAAATTCTATTTGCCATGCGGAAAATTAAGACTAACAAATCAGCAGGACCTGATTCTATTATTGGTGAATTATTGAAGTATGCTGGACCTCAAGTTGTTGACTTTTTACTAGCTCTTTTCAACAGAATTTTTGATGAGGGCATCTTCCCAGAAAACTGGACAGAGTCTGTAACTTTGCCCTTATTCAAGAAAGGTGACGTAGATAACCCTAATAATTACAGAGGTATCTCTTTGGTTGACGTTAGCTGTAAAGTGTATAGCACTGTTGTTAACAACAGATTGCAGGAATGGATTGAA
>CM065728.1:23699813-23714813 GCA_033310375.1 Conus canariensis
AACAAAATTCAAACCATGCTCCTCCCTCCCTCCCCCCCCCCCCCCCCACACACCCCACGCCCTCCCCATGCGAGTATCGAAACGGAAACCTAGAATCTCCACGTTTTCTAGGCGAACATGTCATCCATTCAAGTTGTGGAGACATAGCAGATGGTGACATGGATGAACTGCACACTGACTCAAAGCCATTCGGTAACCGTCAAAATAATGGCGGGCAATAACAGAAACGATGTTTATTTCCTATCGTCAAGCCGTTAATGACAACACCTGTCTGGTTTGTATGAAGGGCGAGGTGGATTTTGAAAAGGAAAGAAGGTAAAGTAGAGACTCAGTTGTTTATTTAAACGATCTCCTTTTTAAAAAAAAATGTCTATGATATTAATTATTAGTGTATGTGTCGGCTCACGCGATTTGTTGAATTCTGTGAACTTATTGGTGATTGGTAGGGATCCGCAGCTGTGTTCTCCTGTTCAGTTCATCTCCGTTTGTTGGACAGATTTAACCGATCCGTGCAGTGTGAAACGGCTGGATTTCTGCCGGAAGAGATGTTAAAAACAAACTGCACGAAAATCCCTGTCAGGGAGAGGCTGGTTTTTGTGTGTAGAGATGGCGACCTTTGTGTGAGAGATGCCTTACCTTTATGTGGAGATGCCTTACCTTTGTGTAGAGATGCCAACATGTGTGTAGAGGCGACTACCCATGTGAATTGAGGGCTACCTTTGTGTTGAGTAGGGTAGGGCTATCTGTGTGTAGGCAAGGCTGTCTTCGTGTAGAGTGGTGCTGTCTTTGTGCAGAGGGGGCTACATTTGTGTTGAAGGAGATGGACTGTCTTTAACGGATTAAGGAGAGAGAGGACTGCTTTTGTGGGGGTCATCTACGGATGCAAATGGCTACCACCATGGTGTAGACGAGCGGAACAAGACTGTCACCGCATTGACAGAGTTTCCGTTGCAACAATGACGGCCTCTGTGTAAAGAGCGCTACCTTTGTGTAGAGGAGACCGTCTCTGTGTACAGAGGCCTATCATTGTGTAGGGAGACAGAGGAAGGCAGTCTTTTCGCGCCAAGAGGACTACTTTCAACGCTTAGAACAACGGAGCTATCCTTGCGTATTGACGAACTTCTCCGATGCAACCATGGCCACGTTTTTGGTATATATATGTATATAGAAAGGGCTACTCCCTCGGTGTTTTAGAAAAGCCGGGCCATCACTGAACATTGAAGGACATCCTGACGGCAACGATGGCTGTGTCTTTGTGAGAGAAAGGCCAGCCCCCGGCGCCGTTTGTGTGTGGGTGGACAGAGGATCGCTGCTGTTTTTTTTTTGTTTTTTTCTTGGTGGACAGAGGACGACGGCACGCGGCGTGTGTGTGTGTGTGAGGGGGGTATACGTAAGGCCGGCCAGGGAGGGACCAGGGCAGCCCCTCGTGTCCCCTACTTCTCCCTGTGTGGCCTGCAGTGCAGTGTGGGCCATGGCCATCGCCAAAGGCAAGGTAACTGGGCTGTAGTTTGTTGGACACGCTGCTCTGACATCTCCATTCCTCCTCATTCCGCCCTCCCCTTCCCCTCACCCCCAGCTTTTCGTCTGTCTGTCTGTCTGTCTCTGCCCCGCCTCTTTCTCTCTCTGTCTGCCTGTCCGTCTGTGTCTACTTCCCCACTCCCCCCCCCCTCTCTCTCTCTCTCTCTTCTCTTGCTGGCTGGCTGTCTGTCTCGGTCTCGGTCTGTCTGTCTGTCTTTCTGTCTGTCTATGAGTGTGTGTGTGTGTGTGTGTGTGTGTTGTGTGTGTGTGTGTGTGTGTGTGTGCGTCTGTCTGCCTGTCTGTCTTCTGTCTCTGTCTGTCTGTCTGTCGGTCTGTCTGTCTCTCTGTCCAATATCCTTTTTTTTTCTTCTACTAACCTTGTCTTCTTCTTCTTTATTTGTTTGTTCGTTTTTCTCCTCCTCCGCCTCCTTTATCTTCGTATTTGTCATTTCTGTCAAACTCTCTCTCTCTCTCTCTCTCTCTCTCTCTCTCTCTCTCTCTCTCTCTCTCTCTCTCTCTCTCTCTCTCTCTCTCTCTCTTGTGGCCTGTACACGCGCATGTACGAGATTCTCGTCTCACTAAATTCTTCCATCCCCTAATCACGATATTTTGATATACATGTGTTCTTTGTTTCCTTTCACATCTGTTCTTCCACCCTTTGTGTGTGTGTGTGTGTGTGTGTGTGTGTGTGGTGTGTGTGTGTGTGTGTGAGTGTGTGCGTGTCTGTTAGTGTGTGTGTATTTGTGTGTGTGTGTGTGTGTGTGTGTGTGTGTGTGTGAGTGTGTGCGTGTCTGTTAGTGTGTGTGTATTTGTGTGTGTGTGTGTGTGTGTGTGTGTGTGTGTGTGTGTGTGTGTGTGTGCGTGTGTGTGTGTGTGTGTGTGCGTGCGTGCGAGCGTGCGTGTGTGCCTCTGTGTGTGTGTATGTGTATGTATGTATGTGTGTGTGTGTGTGTGTGGTGTGTGTGTGTGTGTAACCCCCCCCCCCCCCCCATGATGGATATCGTCTACGCGTCTAGTCCATCCCCCATTCCCACCGCACCCCAAAGATGTACAGAGGAAATCAAATCGTACTGCTTAGCTATGTCACTTTCAAAACGCGCCTCTCACCCCACTCACCCCACCCTACCCCAAAGTTTAGAAGAGTCATGACCCCGCATTGGACCAGAGGCAGAGACTAACAAAGCGAGACTAACAAAGCGAGACTAACAAAGCGAGACTAACAAAGCGAGACTAACAAAGCGAGACTAACAAAGCGTTTTATAATCTCCGCATGGACCTCACAATGACGTATTGCCACACCCATGCAAATCGGAGGACTGGGGCGATATTTTCATTCATTTGTTTAGAACTAGGAAAACACACCAAGAGTTTGCAACAATAATATTAAAAACAGTATGGTTGAAACTAGAGATGCATTGTCTGTATTTCCGTGTAAATGCTCTCAGTACTAAAATGTGCATAGTCCCCATGTACACTGATTTTTCCTCCTGCCAAATACGGATCAGACAAATGAAGAATGAAGCCGGTAAAGAGAGATAAAATAGCGACGAGGCCAGGCCAACTAATTTCGGTCTTTTGTGTAACTTCTCCACTTCGTCGTGGAGGTAACAATACGAAATCGGAGCTTTTGTCATGATCTGAATATGACTTTTCCAGGATTGGGGAACTTTTCCACGTTCAAATCTGTCCATGTTTACAAGAATTCCTCTGTATGTGTGTGTGTGGTGTGTGTGTGTGTGTGTGTGTGTGTTGTGTGTGTGTGTGTGTGTGTGTGTGTGTGTGTGTGTGTGTGTGTGTGTGTGTGTGTGAGAGAGTCTGCGAAAGACGTCGTAAGGAAGCGGCAGTGTGTTGATGACATATTGGTCACATTCACCGTACTTATTCTTGGCTTTTAAAAGAGTGGGAAAGCTTAATAGCGCCTAAAGTGTGACAGACCATTCAACGTTAGATGTCTTCTTGGTGAATATGTGGATGCCTACAAGAGCAGAATGAAATACGTTAGATGTCTTCTTGGTGAATATGTGGATGCCTACAAGAGCAGAATCAAATACGTTAGATGTCTTCTTGGTGAATATGTGGATGCCTACAAGAGCAGAATCAAATACGTTAGATGTCTTCTTGGTGAATATGTGGATGCCTACAAGAGCAGAATCAAATACGTTAGATGTCTTCTTGGTGAATATGTGGATGCCTACAAGAGCAGAATCAAATACGTTAGATGTCTTCTTGGTGAATATGGGATGCCTACAAGAGCAGAATCAAATACGTTAGATGTCTTCTTGGTGAATATGTGGATGCCTACAAGAGCAGAATCAAATACGTTAGATGTCTTCTTGGTGAATATGTGGATGCCTACAAGAGCAGAATCAAATACGTTAGATGTCTTCTTGGTGAATATGTGGATGCCTACAAGAGCAGAATCAAATACGTTAGATGTCTTCTTGGTGAATATGTGGATGCCTACAAGAGCAGAATCAAATACGTTAGAATCAAATACGTTAGATGTCTTCTTGGTGAATATGTGGATGCCTACAAGAGCAGAATCAAATACGTTAGATGTCTTCTTGGTGAATATGTGGATGCCTACAAGAGCAGAATCAAATACAATAGAATCAAATACGTTAGATGTCTTCTTGGTGAATATGTGGATGCCTACAAGAGCAGAATCAAATACGTTAGATGTTTCTTTGGTGAATATGTGGATGCCTACAAGAGCAGAATCAAATACGTTAGATGTCTTCTTGGTGAATATGTGGATGCCTACAAGAGCAGAATCAAATACGTTAGATGTCTTCTTGGTGAATATGTGGATGCCTACAAGAGCAGAATCAAATACGTTAGATGTCTTCTTGGTGAATATGTGGATGCCTACAAGAGCAGAATCAAATACGTTAGATGTCTTCTTGGTGAATATGTGGATGCCTACAAGAGCAGAATCAAATACGTTAGATGTCTTCTTGGTGAATATGTGGATGCCTACAAGAGCAGAATCAAATACGTTAGATGTCTTCTTGGTGAATATGTGGATGCCTACAAGAGCAGAATCAAATACGTTAGATGTCTTCTTGGTGAATATGTGGATGCCTACAAGAGCAGAATCAAATACGTTAGATGTCTTCTTGGTGAATATGTGGATGCCTACAAGAGCAGAATCAAATACGTTAGATGTCTTCTTGGTGAATATGTGGATGCCTACAAGAGCAGAATCAAATACGTTAGATGTCTTCTTGGTGAATATGTGGATGCCTACAAGAGCAGAATCAAATACGTTAGATGTCTTCTTGGTGAATATGTGGATGCCTACAAGAGCAGAATCAAATACGTTAGATGTCTTCTTGGTGAATATGTGGATGCCTACAAGAGCAGAATCAAATACGTTAGATGTCTTCTTGGTGAATATGTGGATGCCTACAAGAGCAGAATCAAATACGTTAGATGTCTTCTTGGTGAGTATGTGGATGCCTACAAGAGCAGAATCAAATACGTTAGATGTCTTCTTGGTGAATATGTGGATGCCTACAAGAGCAGAATCAAATACGTTAGATGTCTTCTTGGTGAATATGTGGATGCCTACAAGAGCAGAATCAAATACGTTAGATGTCTTCTTGGTGAATATGTGG
Organism: Conus canariensis; assembly: GCA_033310375.1. NCBI lineage: Eukaryota > Metazoa > Mollusca > Gastropoda > Neogastropoda > Conidae > Conus > Conus canariensis. Next base: position 23,704,952 of record CM065728.1, read on the forward strand.
ATGCCTACAAGAGCAGAATCAAACACGTTAGATGTCTTCTTGGTGAATATGTGGATGCCTACAAGAGCAGAATCAAACACGTTAGATGTCTTCTTGGTGAATATGTGGATGCCTACAAGAGCAGAATCAAACACGTTAGATGTCTTCTTGGTGAATATGTGGATGCCTACAAGAGCAGAATCAAATACGTTAGATGTCTTCTTGGTGAATATGTGGATGCCTACAAGAGCAGAATCAAATACAGTAGATGTCTTCTTGGTGAATATGTGGATGCCTACAAGAGCAGAATCAAATACGTTAGATGTCTTCTTGGTGAATATGTGGATGCCTACAAGAGCAGAATCAAATACAGTAGATGTCTTCTTGGTGAATATGTGGATGCCTACAAGAGCAGAATCAAATACAGTAGATGTCTTCTTGGTGAATATGTGGATGCCTACAAGAGCAGAATCAAATACGTTAGATGTCTTCTTGGTGAATATGTGGATGCCTACAAGAGCAGAATCAAATACGTTAGATGTCTTCTTAGTGAGTGTGCGGATGCCTACAAGAGCAGAATCAAATACAGTAGATGTCTTCTTAGTGAGTGTGCGGATGCCTACAAGAGCAGAATCAAATACGTTAGATGTCTTCTTAGTGAGTGTGCGGATGCCTACGAAAACAGAACCAAACTCGACTCTGGGTTGAGGTACTCTCAACTGTACGTAGGGGCCGGTGGAGGCCGAAAACTTTCACACAAACATGTCTCAGAAGGGAATCGAACCATCGACTTCTCGGCCCCCACATCTGCGTTGCCAACCACTGCACCACGGCTTTATTCATTCAGCTTTAAAAAAAAAAGTCTTGGGGGCTGGGGGGAGGTGCTGGATCATCTTCCATACCCCCCTCCCCGAACCCTCCACCCTTCACCCTCCTCTTTCCTCTCAACACCCCCACCACCCCTCTTCCCTCTTTACTCTGGGGCTTTGCACCTTAACGCCGTTCACTCCGGCCATCCCTTGCGAAGCAACACCCGGGTTCATTCTGTCGCAACCCCAGCACCGGCGCTCTACAGGGAGCAGTCAGTATCGGGTGGTCATCAGGCGACCCACAAGAAAAGACGCTGCACTCCCTCCGCGTGCTTCCTGTGGCTGTCAGTGCTTCCTGCGGCTGTCAGTGCTTCCTGTGGCTGTCAGTGCTTCCTGTGGCTGTCAGTGCTTCCTGTGGCTGTCAGTGCTTCCTGCGGCTGTCAGTGCTTCCTGCGGCTGTCAGTGCTTCCTGTGGCTGTCAGTGCTTCCTCGGCTGTCAGTGCTTCCTGTGGCTGTCAGTGCTTCCTGTGGGCTGTCAGTGCTTCCTAAGGCTGTCAGTGGCTGTCAGTGCTTCCTGCGGCTGTCAGTGCTTCCTGCGGCTGTCAGTGCTTCCTGCGGCTGTCAGTGCTTCAGTGCTTCCTGCGGCTGTCAGTGGCTTCCTGCGCTGTCAGTGCTTCCTGGCTGTCAGTTGGCTGTCAGTGCTCCTGTGGCTGTCAGTGCTTCCTGTGGCTGTCAGTGGCTTCCTGTGGCTGTCAGTGCTTCCTGTGGCTGTCAGTGCTTCCTGCGGCTGTGAGTGCTTCCTGCGGCTGTCAGTGCTTCCTGTGGCTGTCAGTGGTTTTCCTTTGGCTGTCAGTGCTTCCTGTGGCTGTCAGTTGCTTCCTGTGGCTGTCAGTGGTGCCTTTGGCTGTCAGTGCTTCCTGTGGTTGTCAGTGCTTCCTGCGGCTGTGAGTGCTTCCTGCGGCTGTCAGTGCTTCCTGTGGCTGTCAGTGGTGCCTTTGGCTGTCAGTGCTTCCTGTGGTTGTCAGTGCTTCCTGTGGCTGTCAGTGCTTCCTGTGGCTGTCAGTGCTTCCTGTGGTTGTCAGTGCTGCCTTTGGCTCAGAGAATTCCACAGTTCAGCTGGTGCATCAGGGACCACGGACAAAATTAAACCAATCTACTGATAAGCTCCGTGTGGAAGCGAAGATAAAAAGAAAATTCACGTTTTTCATATCCGTGTAGAAGCAAAGATCAGATGAAATTTCACATTAATAAATTCCCGTGTCGCATACACGGAGTGCATTTCTTGTCGGGGCTTATTGCAAATCTGGGTTTCCTTCCGTGCAGCTGCGTTAATGACCCGGGCTCAAAAAGAAAAAACAACAGAATAATTATGACGCTTGGAATAAATCGCGTTGCGTAGAATCTCTTTGCAGGAAGCTGTGCAGAGGCGTGGAGATGTCAATGCGGATTGTGAAGGTGTGATAGGAACGGAGATGGCATGGCTGGTAGTTTGAATGGTGCGTCAGATTGTGCTGTCCAACGCGCCGTTTCTGCATACTTTTTTTTTTTCTCAAGCCAGCGTAGCACTTTGGAAGTTCTGCAGCGTCTGTAGAAGGTGATGTGGTGGAAGCTGAAGGAATCGCTGTCTTGGCATGTGTTTCTGTCCGCGCTCCTCTTCCCCAACACCTTGCCCTTCGCCTTTTATTATTAAAACCCGCTGTCATCTCCAGTGCTGCTGTTCCCTCTCCCTCTCTTTGACTTAGGGATCATCTCTCTCCTCTCTCTCTCTCTCTCTCTCTCTCTCTCTCTCTTCTCTCTGTCTGTCTGTCTGTCTGTCTGTGCTCTCTCTCTCTCTCTCTCTTCTCTCTTCTCTCTCTCTCTCTCTCTCTCTCTCTCTCTCTTTACTTCTCTGTCTCTCTGTCTGTGTCTGTCTGTCTGTCTGTCTGTCTTCTGTCTGTCTGTCTGTCTCTCTCTGCATGCACTTGCGTGTTTGGGCGCGCGCGCGCGCGCGCGGTGTGTGTGTGTGTGTGTGTGTGTGTGCGCGCGCTCACGCGCGTAGGTATACGTATCTGTATATGAGTGTGTGTGTTGCTGTGTGTGTGTGCGTGTGTGCTCGTGCGTGCGGCGCGCGCGCGCGCGCGCGCGTGTGTGTGTGTGTGTGAGTGTGTGTGTGTGTGCGTGTGTGCGCATATTAGCTGGCGCAGACATCGGTTTCGGCTAAGGACACGTATTGCTGTGTCAGTTTTTGCGATGCGCTTGCACTGAAATATCCAGAGAGAGCACACAACATGCCGTTCTGGTATTAGGTGAGGTCGCCCCAGACACACAGACAGACAGAGCCACAGACAGACAGACAGACAGACAGATAGATAGACAATGAGGTCACAGGAGACGTACAGACTGGTGTTAATTTCAGCGGCACTTGATCCACGTCGCAACACGTGTGTGTGTGTGTGTGTGTGTGTGTGTGTGTGTGTGTGTGTGTGTGTGTGTGTGTGTGGTGGTGCGTGTGTGTGTGTGTGTGTGTGTGTGTGTGTGTGTGTGTGTGTGTGTGTGTGTGTGTGTGTGTGTGTTGTCTGAGCTGGAGGGAAGGACGGAGAGAGGACGGGGTAGGGTGAGGGTGGAGGATGGGGGTGGAGGATGGGGGGTGGGGGTGGGGAGTTGCTGCGGCTGTGTCGTGTGCCAATGTTTGTCATGAATCAGCACCCAGATTGTAAAACTACACGGCTTGCGTCGAATTATTAAACGTGTGCAGGGAAAATGAAGAGGCATAATTATTAATCTAACCTACGAGAATCAACGGATGGTGGGGAGGGAGGGGGGGGAGGGAGAGGAGTAGGGAGGTGAATAAAAAAGGGTGGGGGGGGAAGGGTTGATGATCTCAATCTTTGAACTGATGCTCATTTGGAAATGAGGCATTGGTTGTGTTGTTTATCATGTTGTTTGTTGTTTGTTTGTTATTGCTGTTGACTTTTTTTGTTATTGTTCTTGCATTGTGTATTCGCGATTTTATTGTCGTTGTGGCATCTGTTGATATAGGATATAAAAAGGTTGCATTTTTTGTCCTCTCTCTTAATGCCTTTGTTTCCCCCCCCCCCCCTCTCTCTCTCTCTCTCTCTTCCTCCCCCCCCCCCCCCCCCCCCCCCCACTTTCCTCCTCTTCTTGACACGTGCCAAATTTTTACAGCTCTCGTGCAAAGTGTTACTGAGTCACTAACCAAACATGAAAATCAATATGGCTTATTCCGTTCTCCCCCCCCCCCCCCCCCTCGCTTCAGTTTACACCCCCCCCCCCCTTTCCCCTCCCTCCGCACTACCGCATATCTTTATTGCTTTCCAGACTTATCTGACTTGACAATGTGTCCACATGGAATATGCTTTGGAAAGAGACGCGAAAGCAAGGCCAACACCTCCCCGTTTCTACACATACGAACACACACACGCACGCACACGCCCACGCACACACACACACACACACACACCACACACACCATTACACATCACACACACACACACACACACACACACACACACACACACACACACACACACACACACACACACACACACACACACACACACCACACACCACACACACACCACACACACACACACCACACACACAAACACACACCCACACACACACACACACACACACACACACACACACACACACACCACCACACTCCACACACACACACACACACACACTCCTCCCACACCCAATCACACTCACCACACACACACACACACACACACACACACACACACACACACACACACACACACACACACACACACACACACACACACCACACACACACACTCACACACTACACACACACACCACACACCACACACACACACACTACACCACACACAACACATACACACTCATACACATTCACATACGCACACATCACATACACCTTCTCTCTGTCTGTCTTCTGTCTGTCGTCTGTCTGTCTTCTCCCTCTCTCTCTCTCTCTCTCTCTTCTCTCTTTCTCTCCTCTCTCCTCTCTCTCTCTCACGCAACGGGGACGTTGAGGCGGTTTCGTTTTGGGACTGTCGCCCGATCAAATCCTCATGGACAACTTCCAGCGGTAAACGCGCGTCAAGCGCCCGACGGCGGTGCGTTTGAAAAGCGCGAACTTCTGAGATGGTCACATTGAGCGCATGTCGAACTGCAGGAGCTCGAGATGGTCGGAAAGCGCGGATTTTAGGGTCGAAAAAAGCGAGTTTGAAGTATCTTTTTTTTTAAGTGTGTCGTATGCAAGGGTCGGTGTGTGTGATGCTTCGTGTACAGAATCGGAGATTGTTATACATACAGAGTCAGCTTTGTTGTCATGCGGCAGCTTGCCTGTACTGAATAATGCTCTCTCTCTCTCTCTCTCTCTCTCTCTCCTCTCATCTCTGTATCTATCTATCTATCTCTAACACACACACATATACACACACGTACATACAAACACATACACGCACACACACCCAACCCAACCCCACCCAACACACACGACACCTCACACACACACACACACACACACACACACACACACACACACACACGCTCGCATGCACGCACATACTCATGTACGCAAGACTACACTCACTCATACACACGCACGCGCACGCACGCAACAAGCACACCACACACACACACACACACACACCACGCGCCGCGCGCGCGCGCGCGCGCGCGCGCCCTCTGTCTCTCTGTCTGTCTCTCTCACTCACTCTCTCTCTCTCTCTCTCTCCTCTCTCTCTCTCTCTCTCAAGCGCTGCGTACTCTGTCTCTGTCTCTGTCTCTGTCTCTCTCTCTCTCTCTCTCTCTCTCTCTCTCTCTCTCTCTCTGTCTCTCACGCGCGCGCACGCACTCACAACACACTCATAGAGAGAGAGAGGTGGGGGAGGGGGGCACCTACGTGAAATTGTTGACTGCATTGTTCCAGTACATCCAAAAGCACGAATATGTCCAAAGCGTGAGCCCTAAAGCGCGAACGAGAATGTATAAAAGTGCGAACTTCAAGCGGTGAAACGCGCGAACTTGCTTTTGCTGTACAAGGTAGAGATGGTACCGAAAGTCTCGGGCACAAACCAAAACGTTCAGGATCCCTCGCATCGACGCTTAGTGGTGCGGATAATGATGATGATGCTCTCTTTTGTAATTTTAGGTTCATGTTTTGAAGAGAGTGGATGTGTACTGTAGCTGCGCACGCACATGTGTTTATACGTGGTGTGTGTGTGTGTGTGTGTGTGTGTGTGTGTGTGTGTGTGTGTGTGGATGTGTGTATGGGGAAGGGGGCGTGTGGGGAAGGGGGCGGGTGGGTGGGAGGGGGTGTGCGGGAAGAGTGTTTGTGCTTGCATGAAGATATTTTACTGACAGGATTGTTTTACTATGGATTCTTACACAGGCAGTTTACGCCTTTTGTGTTGTGTGTGTGTGTGTGTGTGTGTGTGTGTGTGTGTGTGTGTGTGTGTGCGTGCGTGTGCGTGGTGGTGTGTGTGTGTGTGTGTGTGTGTGTGTGTGTGTGTGTGTGTTTTGTCCCGGTATATGGTAGCTGTGCTGTCGAAAAAGAATGTTCCATCTTTTTGGACAAATAAAATTGTCATCCTGTTATCCTGTTAACTCACAACGCGTGTTCAATGTGCTGCAATTAAACCACATTTTAATTCAAAACTTGAAATCGCGTCAGCTGCAATTTGAACGCGTGGATCGACATGTTCGTGTTCCTCAAATTAACAGAGAAAAGAAAAGAACACTAGGGGCTCCTGTAATTGATATAATGCTCACTCGTTTTAAACACAACGGCACATTTCATTTATTTAAATGAACTAAGATTAGCGCTTTCCGACGATTCCAAACTGGCGCTTTTGGACATACGCTCAATTTTTACAATCACAACAGTGCGCGCTTTAGGATGAACCCGAAATCTTGTGCTGTTTGATCGTCATCATTCGCGCTTTTAGACACATAGACTCGCACAGATGGGACTCGCGTTTTTGAGCTATTCAAGCTTTGTAGTATCTCTGCCTGACTGACAGACTGAATGCGTTTCACTATTTCTTCAAGTCTCATGTTTTGTATGCCACGGATCTCCTGGCCTTGAAATAAGCCGATTACGAAACGGACCTGTTGACCATGTTTTAAAGTAACCCTGATACCACCTAAGCGGTCGGCTTTGTTGTAAGCGACCCGAATTGGACCATGTTAACGTCGTAAATCGAGTTGCAAAGTGAGACGACTGCAGGCAGAAATCTAAACAAATCCTAAATAAATGTTAGCAAACCGCGAAGAGAAACGTGGACAAACGAGTCACAAGACAAAACACGACGCGTTTCGACGTCTTAGGTCTTCTTCAGGCAAGACACACACAAATAGGACAATGAAAATGAACGAGTTTGTCACTTAGCTGGGATCTCTGCAGCGCAAGGTAGGCGTTGCCTGAAGAAGACCTAAGTGGTCGAAACGCGTCGTGTTTTGTCTTGTGACTCGTTTGTCCACATTTCTCTTGGCGGTTCGCTAACATTTATTTAAGAGTCGTAAATCGAGCTTGTCCTGCGCTCGTCTGGTACTGGACTTCTTTCAAACCGAGGCAGAAAAAGAAAAAGAAAAAAAAAAAAAACAACCTCGCAGCGTTAGTTTATCGGCTCCTAGCTCCAGGTTCACCAAACCTATTTTGCTCATCTGGAACAAGTCGAGAAATAAGAACAAGGGGGACACGTAGTTAGGAAATATGATTCCGACCGATGCATGTCTGACGAGAAACACATTGAAGATCGATTTGCGCGCTCGTTTCGGCACAACACTCTGCTTCACGGCTCCAGTGGAACGTTTGGGCTTTTACAGTGCCAGTTTTGTGATTACACACATGATGCTTTGATCAGAGATGATTGGGATGATGTGACTTTGCTCTTGGGAGATGCGGACAGTGAGGTCATAGAGGGAAGACAGTGGGGTCATAGAGGGAAGACAGTGAGGTCATCGAGGGAAGACGATGAGGTTATAGAGAGAAGACGGTGAAGGTCATAGAGGGAAGACGGTGAGGTCATAGAGGGAAGACGGTGAGGTCATAGAGGGAAGACAGTGAGGTCATAGAGGGAAGACAGTGAGGTCATAGAGGGAAAACAGTGAGGTCATAGAGGAAAACAGTGAGGTCATAGGGGAAAACAAATGAGGTCATAGAGGGAAAACAAGAGGTCATAGAGGGAAAACATGAGGTCATAGAGGGAAAACAGTGAGGTCATAGAGGGAAAACAGTGAGGTCATAGAGGGAAAAACAGTGAGGTCATAGAGGGAAAAACAGAGGTCATAGCGGGAAAACAGTGAGGTCATAGAGGGAAAACAGTGAGGTCATAGAGGGAAACAGTGAGGTCATAGAGGGAAAACAGTGAGGTCATAGAGGGAAAAACATGAGGTCATAGAGGGAAACAGTGAGGTCATAGACGGAAAACAGTGAGGTCATAGCAGGGGAAAAATCATGAGGTCATAAGAGAGTAGTTTGAATCAACAATGAGGTTGCAAGAAGACGTGCGCAAGGCAACGTGAGGTCATAAAGACAGAGCAAGTCAAATATCAAGAAGTCAGCAAGGTCATGAAGACAGACAGCAAGGTCATATAAGACAGACAGCAAGATCATACAGACAGACAGCAAGGCCATATAAGACAGACAGCAAGGTCACATAAGACAGACAGCAAGATCACATAAGACAGACAGCAAGTCAATAAGACAGACAGCAAGGTCATATAAGACAGACAGCAAGGTCATAATTATAAGATAGACAGCAAGATCATAATTTTTATAAGACAGACAGCAAGGTCATATAAGACAGACAGCAAGGTCATATAAGACAGACAGCAAGATCATTTTAAGAACAGACATGCAAGAAGGTCATATAAGACAGACAGCAAGATCACATAAGAAGACAGCAAGTCATATAGACAGACAGCAAGGTCATATAAGACAGACAGCAAGATCACATAAGACAGACAGCAAGGTCATATAAGACAGACAGCAAAATCACATAGGACAGACAGCAAGATCATATAAGACAGACAGCAAAATCATATAGGACAGACAGCAAATCACATACGACAGACAGCAAGGTCATATAAGACAGACAGCAAAGGTCATATAGGACAGACAGCAAGGTCATATAAGACAGACGTTAAGATCAAGGAGAACAGACACATACGTCATAAGGGAAGTACAAAAAGAGAGGTCACAGGAAGACAGCAGATAGAGACTCAAGACACAGCGACATGAGGTCATAGGGAACAACAGACAGGTGCCGAAAAGAAGGACAACACAGACAGTGAGGTCATGGGAACCAGACAGTGAACATAGAGATACAGACAGTGAGGTCATGGGAGACAGACAGTGAAATCATGGAAATACAGACAGTGAGGTCATGGGAGACAGACAGTGAAATCATGGAAATACAGACAGTGAGGTCATGGGAGACAGACAGTGAAATCATGGAATACAGACAGTGAGGTCATGGGAGACAGACAGTGAAATCATGGGATACAGACAGTGAGGTCATGGGAGACAGACAGTGAAATCATGGATACAGACAGTGAGGTCATGGGAGACAGACAGTGAAATCATGGGATACAGACAGTGAGGTCATGGGAGACAGACAGTGAAATCATGGATACAGACAGTGAGGTCATGGAGACAGACAGTGAAATCATGGGATACAGACAGTGAGGTCATGGGAGACAGACAGTGAAATCATGGAATACAGACAGTGAGGTCATGGGAGACAGACAGTGAAATCATGGGAGACAGACAGAGAGGTCATGGGAGACAGACAGTGAAATCATGGGATACAGACAGTGAGGTCATGGGAGACAGACAGTGAAATCATGGGATACAGACAGTGAGGTCATGGGAGACAGACAGTGAAATCATGGGAGACAGACAGAGAGGTCATGGGAGACAGACAGTGAAATCATGGGATACAGACAGTGAGGTCATGGGAGACAGACAGTGAAATCATGGGATACAGACAGTGAGGTCATGGGAGACAGACAGTGAAATCATGGGAGACAGACAGTGAGGTCATGGGAGACAGACAGTGAAATCATGGGAT
>CM065728.1:23719813-23724813 GCA_033310375.1 Conus canariensis
AAATTCTTAGGGGAGGGGGAATGGGTGAGGGAGAGGGTGTTGATACCCCCAACAAAAATGTCCGGGGAAGAATTTTGCCACTTTTTTTTTTCTTCCGAAAACGACTTTTATCAGTGACGTTTATTGTGATTGTATATAATAATGTATTTTTGTCGGTATGTGTTATTGTTTAGTGTCGGTGTTGTTGTTGGAGGTAGTGGTGGTGGTGGTGGTGGTGGTGGTGTTGTGTGTGTGTGTGTGTGTGTGTGTGTGTGTGTGTGTGGTGTGTGTGTGTGTGTGTGTGAAAGCATGAAATGAGCCGTGTGAATCATAGTCTCCAACATGAAATTGATGTACACTCTCTCTCTCTCTCTCTCTGAGTGTGTGTGTGTGTGTGTGTGTGTGTGTGTGTGTGTGTGTGTGTGTGTGTGTGTGTGAATGTGTGTGTGTGTGTGGTGTGTGTGTGTGTGTGTGTGTGTGTGTGTGTGTGTGTGTGTGTGTGTGTGTGTGTGTGTGTGTGTGTGTGTGTGTGTGTGTGTGTGTGCATGCGTGCGTAAACCAGGAAATGGTGTTTATCATGGTCTGCAGCATAGAACTGGATAATTCTCTGACGATCGACATGATCAATGCGCTGACAGCCGGCTTTGGTTTGACACCCAGACACGATCGATGTTCCTTGAACTTCTAATGACAAACAAGTGCAGACTGCTGAAAGCTTCCCAGTCCTTCTGTGGCGAAAACAGTACACGTTTCTCCGCTGTGTGCTGATGTGTACTACATGAAGTTCAACATCAGCCACTGAAACCCACGCAAACATTGGTGTCGCTGTTGAAAAAAACTTTGTTGTCGCTCTCCTCAGTGGACGACGTATCAGCACTGGCAGGTTTACAGTGTCTGTGGGCGACGTTTATGATTGCGCTGGCGGGGAAAATCCGAATGTTGACACAGTATTCAGCATTGTTTCTGTTAGTGTTGCCCTCTTTACCGTAGGTTGGCTCGCTGTCGTTTTTCTGTGGTTGACTAATCGGAATGTTGACAAAGGATTCGGCATCCTCTCGGTTATCGTCGCCATCTTTGCCTCAGGCTGCCTCGCTGTCGTTCCTGTGCGTTTGACTTCTGCCATGTGGACAGCTGAGGAAAGCGAACTGCAACGACCAATCAGCATTTCGTTTCCGGCAAACTAAATGTTAGGCCACAGCTGACTGGCTGACTGACGAACAAGCTGTATAAAGGGAAAGCACTGTTCACAGTACTGTTTGCCTTCTTAACTCGCGAAATACCGCTTTCGCTTCTTTGACTGAAATCTGTAACGAGACTCCCTCTAAAATTCATAGGTGTTCACACCTGTTGGTTTCGACTTTACGCGGTCATATCCTTTTGAATTTTTTTGTTTTTTTGTTTTTTGTTTTTTGTTTTTTTGTTTTTTTTGGTGTACGTGATTTTCGATTTCAGCATATAATTTATCCCCATTTGTATGTAATGTGGAACCTTGACACTTAACCAGAAAACAAGATCTTATAGTAACTAGTCACTGCAAAATAAAAACAGTAGGTCAAAGTTCCGGTCAGTAGAAAAAAAGAGCATGCCCATGGAGTCGTAAACACGTGTCAGCTTACATTTCAATTAAAAAAAAATCACTTTGCCCGGGTGTTAGGTCATCAGACAGAGACAGTATCAGAACAGAGCACATTTACAGATGGTTTACGGCCTTCAGACAGAGACATTATCAGAACAGAATACATTTACAGATGGTTTTAGGCCTCCAGACAGAGACAGTATCAGAACAGAACACATTTACAGATGGTTTTAGGCCATCAGACAGAGACAGTATCAGAACAGAGCACTTTTACAGATGTGCCAGTGGAAGATGTCTTCCTTCGTGGTCCAGTGCTTGACGAAGACGTAGGGGAAGAAAGTGAAAGCAACACATCATGTGTTTGAAATCTGTGAAGCCGTTAGTCTTGATGACATACTAGGCGAATTTCTGAAGATATAGTTATCTCCCCTCCCCCCTCTGTTTATTTTATACTGAATGGTAGAACAGAACAGTTTGTCTGAGTACGGACGGCTTTTTTTGCCGATGAATCGTTGCGATTAACTAAGTTTCCATCATTTAAAGAAGAGAGATAATTATAAGCAACTATGAAAATGACGTTGGGTTCTCACTGTTAATGATTGTGAAGGAAGCTGTTACGACGTCCATTTTCAATAAACGTTAATATACAGGAATAAAGGAACTCGCACCACACACACACACACACACACACACACACACACACACACACACACACACACACACACACACACACACACCACGCACGCGCACACACCATGGCACGATTGAGACTATAATTTTCCTCAAGAGTAAAGACAATTACAGAGCCGCCAAACAAAGGAATAAGCAAATGACAAAACAAAGACGTGTATTATTTCATTCGACAGCGCGCTATAATTCTTTGTCTGTGCCCGTGGTTCAGTTTCCGCCTGTCGTCACCCCACTTTGAAACTGTAATTTTCCTGTTTTGTCCATGATGAAGTAAGCGCCTCTTTGGAGAGAGAGAGAGAGAGAGAGAGAGAGAGAGAGAGAGAGAGAGAGAGAGAGAGAGAGAGAGAGAGAGAGAGAGAGAATGCAAAATGTGCATTGCTTTTATTGATCACATGAAAGCTTTCAATTCAGTGGACAAAGAGTGCCTTTGGCTGGCTCTGAAAAAGATTAGAACCTCTGGCCAAAACGTTACGAATGCTCCAAGGTAATTCCAAATCGGTTCAGTCGTTGTGTCCGTTGGGGGAAATGAACTTTCTGATGTTTTTGTCTGTCCGGGCGACTGTGAAACAGGGTTAAATGTTGTCTCTCCCAACATGCTCTGTGTTGACCACAGAAATTGACGAACCACGTTACGTAACAGAGAAAAACAGAGGCTGCAGTTTCTACCAGATTACGAGACATCTTTTTTTTTTTTAATCTTTTTTGTTTGCCAGATATATTCGCTTGATTTAGACGGCTCACTGAAGATCAAAGTCAGATTTTTTCTTGGAAAGCCGTACACGTCTCTGGAGCTTAAAGTGAAATTCAAGAAGAGTAGTATATTATTGTTGTTGTTGTTGTTGTTTTCTAGAAAGGGTGCGCATTTAACATAGAAAAAAAAATGTTTTTTTTTCAGGATAGACAACAAAGATCCAAATAGGACACAGTTACAAATACGTAGGATTCATATTCACTTCACAGCTGTTAAACAGCATAATACAGGAAGAATTTTCAGGGGAAAAAAACTTAAGTTGTAGAGATTACAATGTGGATGCTATAAAATATCGGCAAATCTCTATTGAATTTTTATTTAGCAAATTTGAAGCCAGTGCTATTGAATGCAGCAGAAATCAGGGGTCTGTCTCGTTTCTAGATACTTAAATCGCTTCATTTGTTTACGTCCAAGCGTTTCCCGATCGTATCTCCGAATACCCCGAACACAATAAAGCAGTGGAGGGGGTAGGGGTAGGTTCTGTTCCGCCCTGTTCTGTTCTAATCTACAGTGGTCTGTTCACTTTTGCTCTGCTCTTTCCAGTTCCGTTTAGTTCTGTCCTGTTCTCGTCTGATCTGTTCTGTTTCTGTTTCTGCTCTGTTCTGCTCTGTTTTGGTCAAGTCTGTTCTTTTGTGCCTCGTCTCTTCCCCTCCGCCATGTTCTCTTCTGCTTTGGCCTGCTCAGTTTGATCCTGTTCTTTGCAGTTCTGTTGTGTGCTATTTTGTCCTGTTCAATGCAGTTCTATTGTGTGGTAGTCTGTCCTGTTCTATGCAGTTCTGTTGTGTGCTAGTCTGTCCTGTTCAATGCAATTCTATTGTGTGGTAGTCTGTCCTGTTCCGTGCAGTTCTATTGTGTGCTGGTCTGTCATGTTCCGTGCAGTTCTATTGTGTGGTAGTCTGTCCTGTTCCATGCAGTTCTATTGTGTGGTAGTCTGTCCTGTTCCATGCAATTCTACTGTATGTGTGTGTGTGTGTGTGTGTGTGTGTGTGTGTGTGTGTGTGTGTGTGTGTGTGTGTGTGTGTGTCTTTTGCAGTGGTTGTGACGGCGGTTCTGATCCTTCTGTTGGTGATGCCCATTGCCATGCTGACCGTGGGTGAGCTGCCCTTTCTTTCTTTCTTTTCTTTCTTTCTTAGTGTCTTTTTTCTCTTTCTGTCTGTCTGTCTGACTCAGTCTGTCTCTATCTCTGTCCGTCTGTCCCGTCCGTCTGTTTGTGTCTGTTCGTCTGTCTGTCTGTCTGGCTGGCTGTCTATCTCTGTCTGTCTGTCGGTCTGCCTCTCTTATTCTCTCTCTCTCTCTTTCTCAGTCAGTCTGTCTGTCTGTCTCTCTGTCTCTGTCTGGCTGTCTGTCTCTCTCCCTTTGTCTGTCTCCCTCTCTCTTCAGTTTCTTTTTGTCTCTCTCTATCTGTTTCTATCTCTGTCTGCCTGTCTGTCTGTCTGTCTGTCTCTCTCTCTCTCTGTTTCTCTGCCTGTCTGTCTGCCTGTTTTGCTATCTGTCTGTCTGCCCCCTCTCTGTGTCTCTGTCTCTCTCTGTGTCTTTCTCTTTGTCTCTGTCTGTCTGTCTGTCTCCCTCTCTCTCTCTCTCCATCTCTCTCTTTCCCTCTCTCCCTCCCTCTCTCTCTCCCTCACTCACCCCCTCTCTCTTTCTTTTTCTCTCTCCCTCTCTCTTTCTCTCCTCCCCCCTCTCCCCACTGTCCCACCTCTCTCTTTCTCTCTCTCTCTCTCTCTCTCTCTCTCTCTCTCACACACTCACACACTCTCTCTCTCTCTCTTTCTCTCTCTTTCTCCCCCCCCCTCTCTCTCTCTCACTCTCATCCCTCCCTTCCCACGCAGGCACCTCCTACCAGCACGAGTGCCCCCTGGAGCCCCGACTCCCCATCTACCTGCAGGTGGGCGGCGCCTTCGGTTTCCTCCTCGTGGTCCTCCTCCTGTGGCAGCAGTACCGCTGGCGGCGTGCTAAAGAGCCGGACGCCGACGACGACGACGACGACCTGGACGATCTGGACGA
>CM065728.1:23729813-23744813 GCA_033310375.1 Conus canariensis
GTCAATGACAACCATTGCTCTGTTCAATGTAAATGACAACCATTGCTCTGTTCAATGTAAATGACAACCATTGCTCTGTTCAATGTCAATGACAACCATTGCTCTGTTCAATGTCAATGACAACCATTGCTCTGTTCAATGTCAATGACAACCATTGCTCTGTTCAATGTCAATGACAACCATTGCTCTGTTCAATGTCAATGACAACCATTGCTCTGTTCAATGTCAATGACAACCATTGCTCTGTTCAATGTAAATGACAGTGACGCTAGGGATGTGGAGGAAGCGGCGAGGGAAAATGACACAAAAAGGATGGAATGTTTGGAATTCGTACATCCTGATCTTCATCCCACGCTACGGGTAGCAGGTTGACGAGCTTACTCAAAAGCTGTACTTGCCATCTGATAAATGCCCCAAATCCTCAGGCAGATAGTAGCGGCTGCTATCACTGACTCATCTCCAGACCTACTTCGCTGCGGCAACTGACCACCCTGCACCAGTCACCCGCTGTTTCAAGATGGCCCTGTCCGCGGAACTCTTTCGTCGAGAGCAGTGCCTCATGATTGCAGACTACGGGCAAGGTACTCGCAAGATAATTACCACCGAGGCGCAGATGTCAAAATGAAATTACCGGTGTCTCATGCAGCTGTCTGTAAAACGATAGTGATAATGATCCCATCACAGGAATACACAGAGATATAAACAGCGCTACCGCACACTCCTGACCTTTCAAGAGTGGTTTTTCACCAATCCACTGGCAGTTTGAGACAGACTGAGAAACTGAGGGATAGCTCAAAATTCAGGAAGGTCGACATTTCTACCGACCACACTGAAAATGAGAGGCATGAGGAAATGGAAAAACGTCAGGAATTTGCAACGCGGAAGAAAAATGGAGAGGATGCGGCTGTGTTCAGAAGTAGAGTGGTAACCCAGAAGGCAAATGCAGAGGATGCGGCTGTGTTCAGAAGTAGAGTGGTAACCCAGAAGGAAAATGCAGAGGATGCGGCTGTGTTCAGAAGTAGAGTGGTAACCCAGAAGGAAAATGGAGAGGATGCGGCTGTGTTCAGAAGTAGAGTGGTAGCCCAGAAGGCAAATGCAGAGGATGCGGCTGTGTTCAGAAGTAGAGTGGTAGCCCAGAAGGAAAATGGAGAGGATGCGGCTGTGTTCAGAAGTAGAGTGGTAACCCAGAAGGAAAATGCAGAGGATGCGGCTGTGTTCAGAAGTAGAGTGCTCACCCAGAAGGAAAATGCAGAGGATGCGGCCGTGTTCAGAAGTAGAGTGCTCACCCAGAAGGAAAATGCAGAGGATGCGGCTGTGTTCAGAAGTAGAGTGCTCACCCAGAAGGAAAATGCAGAGGATGCGGCTGTGTTCAGAAGTAGAGTGCTCACCCAGAAGGAAAATGCAGAGGATGCGGCTGTGTTCAGAAGTAGAGTGCTCACCCAGAAGGAAAATGGAGAGGATGCGGCTGTGTTCAGAAGTAGAGTGCTCACCCAGAAGAAAAATGGAGAGGATGCGGCTGTGTTCAGAAGTAGAGTGCTAACCCAGAAGGACACTGAAGAGCAGAAGCAAACTAGTGCACCACACATCAGTAGGGAGGAAACTGGTCTTTTACGTGACCTTGATTGATGCGGAGAGTGTCAGTTGTTTGAATCGTTGTACATGACTTTCCGTTCATGCCCCGAAGAATGTAGAATCTGCGTCGTGTAAGCTTTATGGTTGATTCTCAAACGAAAGGAAGATCTTTTCTTATGCTTTAAAATGCATTTAGACAAATGTCGATGCTTTAGCAACTAAAGAAAAGGAAAGATGAAATTATTAGAGATGGTGCTTTTGGTCGAAGAAAATTATGACGCTACAGCAGTAACAGAGAACCTGAACATTTGAATCATGCTTTTAAGAATTTTGAGATTAAAGGTTACTGATGTATCACTGCCACTCAAGGCAAAGGCATGTGCCTTTTTGTGAAGGAAAGTTTGGAAGTGGTTAGTCTGGAAACGTGAAAGAAAATGTTTTTTCCGTACGTCGTCTGTAAAACAGTTCTGCAGAAGAAGAAAATGTTTATATTTTGTGCAGTCGCGTGCAGATTTATAAAATGTTCGATTGAACAAGGCACAGTTTAAACAATGAAATAAAGCAGACATGATAAAGAGAGAAGACTATGAGGCATTGATGTTCTGCTAGCAGATTTTAATTTTCCGACAGTAGCCTGGAACAAAAAACAAAGCAAAACAAAACAAAACAACAACACCAACAACAACACCAACAACAACACCAACAACAACACCAACAACAACACCAAGAA
This sequence comes from Conus canariensis, assembly GCA_033310375.1. Taxonomy (NCBI): domain Eukaryota; kingdom Metazoa; phylum Mollusca; class Gastropoda; order Neogastropoda; family Conidae; genus Conus; species Conus canariensis. The sequence goes on from CM065728.1 coordinate 23,732,116, forward strand.
AAGAAAAGAACATGCGGCGAAGGTCAAGATCACCAATTCAGCAAGTTCTTGAAAACAAATGACAAAAGCAATTGTTTCAAGAAGTCAAGACACCCACACACTGCAGCGCACTGCAACCTATAAAGATATTCATCTCTGCTTATAAGAATAATCACCCAGTTTTATGTTTTAACTCGCAGTTTTAATCAAGTCCTTCAATGTCCAGTATCGTTAGATACTTACCTAATAAGCGGAGTTACGGGAACATGCTTGACTTTGTTCGTTATGTTGAGTGGATATTGTTGCATTCTAAATGATGAGTGTTCTATTGATGAGTCCTGAACAACATAACCCATGTGCTGTTGGATGTTTGTAATAAGTTTCTTCCAAGAATCAACGTATCTCAAGACGATACTCGTAGAAAAGACTCTATTCCAAACTCACTTTTTGATGTAATTAGGAAGAGGAGTAGGACTAACATGTAAGAGGTTTTCAACAAAGGACCATCGAAATGAAATGCTAGAGCCTGTTACCAAGTTAGACGATATTTAAAAACAATGTCAGCGAGAAAGAAGTCATTTGGTTTGAGAATCCCGTTGAGTTCATGCTGCTTACAGCCCAGCCGACCTTTGGGAGGTAAAGAATAACCTCCAACTCGTTTCATCAATATGCTTCTGCCAAACTAAGCCTATAAAAACGATGTCAAGGTTTGTGAAACAAGATCTGCGCTCTTACAGAACCTGAGGAAGAAATGGCACAGGTTTTTAATGCCTTTTAGCTGTGTGTTTACGAAGGAAACTGACGATACTATTCCAGATGTTGACATTGAATTCAGTTCTGAGGTTGACTCAGTTACCGACGATGTACAAAGCACTTCAAGTATTGAAGTAGAACAAGTCTCCTGGGCCAGATGAAATCCACCTCAAGACACTTGAAGAGTTAGCCCATGAGCTTGCCAAAATCAGTTCACCTATTCATTGAATAGATCTGTTCACGAAGGTGAGCTACTGAAAGCATGGAAGGAAGCTGAGGTCTGATGTGTCTTTGATAAAGACGGCAAGAGATGTACAGGTGGGGTTGACATCAGTTGATACAAAAACTTTCATGCAATCATTATTTGACTTCTTTCTGCTTTCTGTGAGCTGTTAACAAGTGACAATCTGAAGTTACAGATTATGTTGGTGGTACAAAAAGGGCGCTGTTGCGTCACACTATTGTGGCTACAAACGACTGATGTCCTCGCTGGATGGTGGTGGTGCGCCTGTGGATGCTGTTTATTTAGACCTGTGTAAGGCATTTGGCATAGCGTCACGTTCAACACTGACTCATAAAATGAAAGGACAATACTGTTTTTTGTAGTATCTTTGTGGCTTGGTGTTGGACTTTTTAAAGTGATGTATCTCAGAAAATGAATCTTAACGGTTTTTGCTCAAAAAGAATAAGCATGATTAGTGGTGTTCCACAACGAAACCTGAGTCCCACTATGTTCATATGTTTAACGAATTATTAGCCTGAGAGAGTGGACTGTGCTGTTAAAATGTCTGCAGATGACGCGAAAGCCTACTCCGTTGTTGTTGAGTCCAGACTGAAGGTGTAGAGGTGCATTGACTTACTTGTTACACGGTCAGCCACTTTTCTTATGCAGTGGAGTTGTCAAAAATGCAAAATGATGCATCTAGAAAAAAAATCCCGTGCATTAAATTATTGTATGAAATGTGGCAATGATAAGAAGGTGCTCGAAAATACGAATGTAAAGAAGGAGCTTAAAGTAGTTGCTGACCCACTTCAGACTTTGGAACCGCATGTAAAAAATGTAGTTTGAATGAAAGGCCAATGGCAGATCTAGTCTCCATACTCGGACGATGACGAACAAATCACAAAATATTATGATATCTTGTTTTAGGCGTCGCCTGATCCTATTTGGGTTATAGAAACCCTGCTTGTAGTCCATGTCTTAAAAAGCACACTGACTTGATTGATTCAAAGGAGATTCACGAAGAAATTTTCTTGCACAAGGATTATGGACCATGATGAGAGGCTTGTGTTTTCAAACTTATCAAGCTTGTGTTATAGAATGTTTTGAGTTATTTTATTGAATGATATATAACCCTCCGTTAATTGCACGATCGATCCTGCCAGAATTAAACGCTTCCTGGCCATGCAGACACAGTTAAAAATTAACAACAATAAAATAACCTTCATTTGGTGCAAAACGTTTTCAAGTAATGAAAAAAATATCTCGGGTGGGATAGTCTTCTGTTTAAAACTGTCAATGCGTCGTCATCAAATGCATTCAAAATTATATGGATGAGTAGTTTTAAAAAAAAACCAAGCATACACCATGATTTCGGAGGTCTAGATAAACGAAAAGAAAAAAGTTTATGTCAGTACACAAAAGGCAAATTAGTTCACGGGCAACAAATACTTAAGATATCCAAGTTATTAGTAAGCGACTCTTTCAAAAGGCAAAACGCTTCAAGCGATAATGCTTAAGTTAAGCAAAAAATAAATGATTTGTCATGGTATGATATAGTATGGTACAATATGATATGATATAATATAGTATGGTATGGTTTGATATGATATATGATATGATATGCTATGCTACGATGTGATGTGATGTGATAATACGATATGATATCATGTGATACCACATGGTGTGTCATGATGTATGACAGAGGTGATAAGGCGTATAAAGTGAATGACGACAGAGATACTGGAACGAACGATGACAGGGTACCAAGAGTGGATAATCAAAGGGTAATAGAGGTGAATTATGATAGGGTAAGGAGTGTATAATCAAATGAGGCAATGGAAATGATTGATGTGAATTAGGGAAGAACTCAATGATGAAAGGTCAACACCGTACATAATAACAGTGGTGGATAGAAACGAATGATGATCGTGTAGCAACACTGAACAACGATAGTGGATAATGGGAACGACTGGTGAGAAGATAACATGTCTGATTGATTGATTGATTGATGATGATAATGATGATGATAGTAATGATAATGATAATGGGAGGAAGTAATTAAAGTGAATTGATAGGGGTAGCAGTTTCGAATAATCACAGAATGTAATGAAAATAAATGATGATAGGGTACATGGGTGAATACTCACAGAATGTAATGAAAATAAATGATGATAGGGTACAAGGGTGAATACTCACAGGGGTCATGGATGTAGATGGTGAGGATCACGGAAGAGAATGATGACAGAAGTAATGGAAGGAATGATGATGATAAGGAGTACGGAAAGTGAATGGGGATGGTATAACAGGAGGAAATGATATCAATGCAGGATGATGGAACTGAAACGCCATAGTCTAACGGGACCGAAGAATGACAACGTTGTTGGCAGTGAACGATGGTCGTTACAGATGAGTGAACAGTAACAACAGGGGACAACAGGAATGAATGTAACAAGGGCGAACATCAGTAACGTGGGGTAACAGACTGTAACGTGGGTAACAGACTGTAACGTGGGTAACAGACTGTAACGTGGGGTAACAGACTGAAAGAAGGTGACCATGGAAGTGAATGGTCTTATTTAAAGTGTATGATGGTGGGGGTCGGTCGAAGTGAACGATTATAAAGTGAATGGAAATGAATGATGAGAGAGTTGAGTTATCAGAAGTGCATGATGATAAAGTCAATGGAAATGAATGATGATAGAGTTAAGAGAAGTGAATGATTATAAAGTGAATGGAAATGAATGATGGTAGAGTTAAGAGAAGTGAATAATTATAAAGTGAATGGAAATGAATGATGGTAGAGTTGAGTTATCATAAGTGAATGATTATAAAGGGAATGGAAATGAATGATGATAGAGTTGAGTTATCAGAAGTGCATGATGATAAAGGGAATGGAAATGAATGATGATAGAGTTAACAGAAGTGAATGATTATAAAGTGAATGGAGGACCATGGTGATAAGAATTCATGGAAATGAATGATGATAGAGTTGAGTGAAGAAAAATCCATGATGATAAGAATGAATGGAAAATGAATGATGATAGAGTTAAATGAACAGAAGTCGATGGTGATAAGAATGAATGGAAAATGAACGATGATGGAGTTCACGAAATTGAAAGCTGGTAGAGGAAAGCAATGACCGTGGTGGAGTAATGGCAGCTGATGGCGATAGAAGAGAGACGAAAACAAATGTGACAACGTGAAATGAAATGGGAAACGACCGGCCTTGTTTGAACCTGCCGGACGATTCATCGCAGAGAGTAATGGCCACGCATCATGGCTCCCTCTCACACTTTAGAGCCACTCTTCGGCTTACGCTTGTGTTTTCTATTGAAACCCGGAACAAAAGCCCCCCCCCCCCCCCCCCCCCCCCACCCCCCCTGCTCTCCCGCGCCAGGATGCGTTCTATCTCCGATGTGATAACAGTTTTTTTAAATTCTGTTCGACATTACTGCATGTTCCATATATTATTGACCCCCATTCCGAATGTGCATTCTGTGCTTATTTTGGTGTTCTGTGTGATTTGCTGAAGGCCGGATTCTTCTGCCTTTGTTGAGGCCGTTCTTTGTGAGATGTTGTGGTTGTCTTTGGTCTTTGATATCAGCTTTCTTCTAACAGGCCTTGACTGCATTCTTTATTAACGCTCTTCTTTACGATGTATTAATGGCTGCATTCTGTCTTTATCAATGCTGGTTGCGTACGTGTGTGTGTGTGTGTGTGTGTGTGTGTGTGTGTGTGTGTGTGTGTGTGTGTGTGTGTGTGTGTGTGTGTGTTGTGTTGTAAATGTCATGACTAGATACTAGTGCATTTATTACCGTTGCTTTTTTATGTTATGTTAAGCAGTAATTGAATTCTGTTTTTTGGTCAACACTTTTCTTATTAACATGTCATGTCCACTTTAACTCTTTAAATACCCCATCCAGGTATGATGTGTTTATGGCTGCGTTCTTTCTTCATTTATCCTGTTGTTTGTAATATGTAATGTCTGGATGATGTATTTATCAATTCTTCTCTGAGTGCTATGTTACGACTGCACGTACTGGGTTATATTCTTATCAACGGTGTTCTTTTTTGCTATGTTAATGACTGGATTCTGTCCTTGTGGTCACTGTTCTTTGTGATAAGTCACGACTGGATTCTATCTTTATTGGCGGTCTTCTCTTGCGTGTTAATGGCTGGGTTTTGTCTTCATCGACTCTATTTTTTGTGATATTTCCTGACTGGAATCTGTCTTTATGAAGCTGTTTGCTTTTATCTTCACATATATATGTGATATCTTAATGGCTGACTTTGTATAAGCTTTCTTTATTTTTTGTTCTATTGTTGGTACACGCTTTCCTAATTGTTCCATGTTAATGGATGACTTCTGTCTTTGTGATGTGTCATGGTGGCACGTTTCTTTGTTAACGCTGTTCTTTGCACTATGCTGATGACTGCATTCCGTTTCCCGTCACGCCGTTCTTTGTGCTGTGATAATGATGTATGGACACCGCCTTCACCCACGCCGTTTCTTGTGCCGTGAATTCTACAGGCTGAATTCTGTCTTTATTATTGCTGGTCCTCTTGATAATATCTTGTCTTGATCTTTTTGTTTTTTTAATTGATTAACGCAGTTCATCATTGACTTGTCATGACTGGGTTGTGTATTTATTGACGCTGATCCCTGCGATACATCAGCGACTGGATTATGTCTTTATTAAGGCATTTGTATGTAACGTGTTTCTGGAGGCATTGTTGTGTCTTGAACAACGTTACTGGCTGCTTTGATTTTTATCAGCGTATTTTTTCTGGCTTTATTAACGGCAATTTTTTTTTTCTTTTTTTTTTTTTTCGTGCTGGTTCCTATGGAAACTGATTCTCCATACGATGGGCTTCTTGCCGCTTTTGTGTACACCGTTCGCCGAAAAGCAAGCACAATCAAACGCATCTCAAACCAGCAACGCGACGTGTTCTTGTGGTCCACTGGGACAGGTCCCACTGTTGACTGAGATGCTCAAAGATTAAGTTGTTGACGACTCGATGTGTCTGTTAAAATGGGAGTTTCAAAAAATATATCTGTCAGCTAACACTGCAATGTTTTCAACTGTTCGAATGGACCCACACTCCCTCTGTGTGTGTGTGTGTGTGTGTGTGTGTGTGTGTGTGTGTGTGTGTGTGTGTGGTTGGTGGTGTGTGTGCGTGCGTGCGTGCGTGCGTGCGTGCGTGCGTGTGTGTGTGTGTGAGAGAGAGAGAAGACAGACAGACAGACAGACAGACAGACAGACGAGAGAGAGAGAGAGAGAGAGAGAGAGAGCAGGCGAGTGTGTGCATATGTTTATGACTCTCAATGCAGAATTGTGTGCGTGCGTACGTGCATGCGTGCGTGCGAGCGCGCCCGCGCGTGTGTGTGAGGGGGTAGTTAGGGGTGGGTGGGTGGGAGTGTATGTGTGGGTGTGTGTCCTGCATATATTTTAGATGTTGATTTGTTAAAATTGTAAAGCTCCCTGTAGCCAACTTTATGAGGATGGGCGACATCGAAATTGTCCTCACTATTATTTGCCATTGGTTTTATATTAAAGGTTGTTCTTCGCCGTATATTGAGTAGCTTAATTATGAAATTTTTTCCCTTAATAATTCCTTTTTCTTGTGACATCTTAAAGGACGTATACTTTCTTCATAAGCTCTGCTCTTCTTGATGTGCCCATCGCTAGAATCTGTCTTTTCTTCACTTTGTTCTCTGTATTGTATGAACGGCTAGATTCTGCTTTATACCCGCTGTTCAGGATGCAAATGTGGCTGTCTTTTCCAGCAACACATGAAAGGGTCCTCGTCTGAGAGAGGTTTCTTTTCACAGCATTCCTTGAGGTGTGAGGGGAAGGATTCGGAGGGATGGGGTGGTTGGTTGGAAGGGGGTGGGGATGGAGGGGGAGGGCAGTCGAGCAACTGACCAGCTAATCAGGGGAGGGAACTAGGCGTAGGCAGTAGTAAACCCTACAGTCTCGGAAGGTTTTGGAAAAGAAAGAGGAAGATTTTGAGAGGCGTGAGCGAAGTGTCAATTTCTTGCCACTGGGAACGTCAGATTGCCATCGTGTGTGTGTGTGTGTGTGTGAGGGGTGGGGGGGTGGAGGGGGGGTACGTACGTGCGTACGTGCGTGCGCTCGCGCGTGTGTGTGTGCGTTCGTGCGTGGGTGGGTGCGTGCGTGCGGGCGAGCGCGCTGTATGGGTGGGTGGGTGGAAGGGTGCGTGCGTTCGTGCGTTTGTGCGTGCGTCCGTCCGTGCATGCGTGTGTTTGTGTATGTGAGCGTTTGCGCGTGCATGCGTGCGTGCTCATTTGTGAGTGTGTGTATGTATGTGTGTGTAGTGTGTGTGTGTGTGGTGTGTGTGTGTGCGTGCGTGGTGTGTGTGTGTGTGTGTGTGTGTGGTGTGTGTGTGTGTGTGTGTGCATGTGTGTGTGTGTGTGTGTGTGTGTGTGTGTGTGTGTGTGTGTGTGTGTGTGAGGGAGAGAGAGAGAGATTATCAGCAGGAAACAGCAAAAACAGGAGCTGTATGGTATTGTGTTGTGCTACATTTCATCGTGTTACATCGCACTGTCACGCACTGTACTGCATTGTAGTGTAGTATTCTGAACCACACTGTGCCGCTCCGAATGGCATTATTTGTACTAGCTGTGCTGTATTCAATGACATTGGATTGTTTTGTATCATTCTATTCTGTGTTGTTTTTTTTTCCCAATTATTGCGGTACATTGTATCGCACGGTCTCACATCGTTCTGATTTGTATGAGGTTTTATTGCATTGCGTTGCATTATATTGCATTAGGCTATACTAAGTTGAACATAAAATGAGGCAGGGAACAGTAAACAATAAACAGTAAACAAGTAGGGTAACTTTTGCTCCCATAAGAAAACCTAACATATAGTAACTTTTATCTAAGACTGGCACAGCCTTTTAAACTTGAATAAAGTCAGACAAATACAAAGACGAACAATCTAACAGTGGGGAGGGGAAAAACAAGCGCAGGCTTGGGTTCAAATCCCCCTTTGGGTTCAAATCTTTGCCAAGTCGTTGCTGTGATGACGGAGGTTGTTGGCCTGCGCTTGTCCCCTCCCCCCCCCCCCCCCCCCCCCCCACTGTGAGATTGTTCGTCTTTGTATTTGTCTGACTTTATTCAAGTTTAAAAGGCTGTGCCAGTCTTGAATATAAGTTACTATGTGTTAGGTTTTCTTATGGGAGCTAGACATACCCTACTTGTTTACTGTTTAGGCTATACTGCAAAACAGTTTTATTCCATTACATTGTGGTGAATTGCATTCATTTGCATTGCAATGCCTTGCCTCATTTTGCATTGCACTGTGTGCGATCGTGCTGTATTTTATTGTGTTGTGTTGTGTTTGTGTTGTGTTGTTGTTTGTAGTGTGTTATACTACTGCATTGCACGGTCGTATTCCATCGTTTTATGTGGCATTGTGTTGTACTTTAGTGTCTTGTTTTGTATTCCAATGAACTATTGTCAGTTTGTGGCCTACACAGATTTCTCGGTGTGTAAAAGTGCGAAATTGTGAAAATCGCAACCCATTTTTTTTTGTTTTGTATATTTTTTCTGTTTGTTTCCGCGTGAAAATACATTTCTCCCCCTCTCTCTCTTCTCTCTCTCTCTCTCTCTCTTGTATGTATGTATGTGTGTATGAGTGCGCGAGCACGCGCATTGTATTTGTGTGCGCGCACTGTGTGTGTGTGTGTGTGTGTGTGTGTGTGTGTGTGTGTGTGTGTGTGTGTGTGTGTGAGAGAGAGAGAGAGAGAGAGAGTTTGTGTGTATGTGTGCTGTGTGAACGTATGAAACTGGATTTTGTTTTATTTTATTTCATTCTATTTTATTTTATTTTATTTATTTTTTGAGTGACTATTTGATTGACACGAAGGGTAAGGAAAAAGGAGGTGGATGAAGGAGGAGGAGTGAGGGGGAGGGGGGGATTGGTGAGTGACGTGATGGTTCTCAGAAATCAGTTGTTTTTTTTCCAAAAAAAAGACTATCACTGAATGTCTAAAAAAAAAAAAAGAAGATGGAAAGAAATAGGTTCAAAGTCAAAAAAAGAAAAGGCAGAAAAAAACAAAAACATGAAAAAGCACCTCCACAAAAACAACGGTCCTGGAAAAGATTCGAACCCACGGCCCTCGCCTTGGTGTGTGTGTGTTGTGGGTGTGTGTGTGTGTGTGTGTGTGTGTGTGTGTGTGTGTGTTGCTGCTGCTGTTGTTGTTGTTGCTGTTGTTGATGGTGGTGGTGGTGTTTTTGTTGTGTTTCCCGAGTCACCGTTAGATCAGCAGTTCCGTGGTAGTCGGCATCAACTGATCCGCCTACCGCCCCCCCCCCCTTCATTCCCCCTCCCCCACCTCACATCATCTCTCCCCTTCTTCCTTCGACACCCCCCCCCCCCCCCCCCGTCCCCCTCCCCTCCCTTCCCGTCCCCACTCCTGCCCACGTATCTTTAGCATTGGCACTTCAGAAGCTCTCAGCGTGACGGGTTTTGCTGGATCGTTTCTTTCACATGCTGCTGACCATCTCTTTCTGCCCTTACCCCCCCCCCCTCCTTCCCCCACCCCCTCCTTCCCCCACTCCATTCCCCTTTCCCTTTCTATCGTCTCTCTTACCCCCTCCCCCTCCCCCATTCCCACTTCTTCTTCAACTACCCTACCTTCTCCTCCCATTTTCCCATGTCCTCCCTCCCCCCCACTCCCCCCTTCCCAGTCCTCCTCCCCTCTCCCTCTCCTTCACCTCTCTAGCCTCCAGGCGGGGTTGAGCGATGCAAAGGCCTGTCCGGGAACGGTGAATAGCATCATTTCAACCGACCGAGTCCCCCTTCCCCTTCTTCCTCTCTTCTCTCCCTAATTCCCCCCCCCCCCCCCCCCGACCTTTAAACTCTTCCCTCTATCTCTTTCCACCCTCTCCCTCTTTTCCACCCTCCCCCCCCCCTCCCCCACTCCACCGCCTTCCCTTCACGCTGTGTGTGCGTTGCCGACGTAAACCAAAGATGGACGTTCTCAGTATATGTTCAGGACTCCCTCTGTGTGTGTGTGTGTGTGTGTGTGTGTGTGTGTGTGTGTGTGTGTGTGTGTGTGTGTGTGTGCACGAAGGGAGAGGGGATTATGGATAAGAGGAGAAAAGGGGTCAGAGGTGAACATAAACACTGTTAGGCTTGTTTGCTGTGTCTAAATCAAAACCTATACTTTTTTCTTTTCTTTTTTTTTTTTTTTAGCAGTCTAGCCCTGTGAATTCTACGCTTATCACGCTCTTCCCATCACCAACGACCAAAACTGATGACGAGAACCACGACGACGACAACGACGATGATGAGGACGATGACATTTGCGAAGATATAGAATATTGGTTTTGGTGTCTTTTTCATACTTCATTTATCAGTCAAGAATCCATGCTTGATAATATTCCAGAACACAAATCAGAAGAGAAAGAAACATGTAAGGAAAGTTGGGAGAATTAGACCCCAGCCAACGTTAAACGGACCCTGGATCCGCCCTCCAATCCGGATCTGCTCCATTGATTCGCTTCAGGATTTTTTCTTTATTCCTTTTTTCCTTTTTTTTTTATTGTCTTCGTCCTGAAACCATGTTCTTTCTTTTCACCAACTTTTGTTAACATTGAAATCATAGCTTTTGCATAGCCTTTAATCTAACCTTTAATCCGAATCTGCACCCAAACTTTTAACTTCGTTCATTCTTGAACAGTTTGCCGTCTTTCCCTCAAGTGTGGTCTGAGCGTCTTTTTACCGAAACTTAAGCAAACGAACGGACGCAGGTGAAAGCATCACCCGCCCTGTCGGAGGACAAGAAACTTTTGTCAAGGAGACGTCAAACTGTATTTTGATGCCACATGCATCACAAATCTTGGCGTCTTCTAACTGCTGTACGAAACAATCAAAAGCCTTGCTTTCCTCAACCGAACTATGAGACCTGCTCCAGGGGAAAAAAAAAAGTAGGGGAAGATAATACCTGTCTATCATTAAACAGAGTGACCTTTTTGAGTTCATGGGTCTAAGAAATGGGTCTAGGGAGTTCAATATTTGATTGGAAGCACATGCCAGAATGTCAGCTGTGTGCCTAACAGTTGCCTCAGGCGTACCGTTTGACATTCATGTGCTGGCATTAATTTTCTCTCTCTGATTGAACTGTTAAGGTGACTGATAGGGTAAAAATGCTGTGAGCGTGCCTTCCAGCGGCATCTGACCCATGAAAACGGCAGGGTCACTTTGGCTGAAAGCGAGCTCTGACACAAATTACCTCCCTTGCAGATAACCGAACATCGACTATTTTTGTCTTTGGGGATTTAAAAAAAAGAAAAAAAAAAAAAAAAAAGGGTTGAGTGGATTCACACAGTAAATCGTTGCATTTGCTACTTAGTGATAGATTTCACACAAACGTGACACAAAGTGATAAAGTCCAGCATTTACAATTACATAATTACTCGTTAATTGTTTGTATTAGTTTTAAAAGGAACGATCAGCATGTTTATTTAATAATAATGATCTATATGCTGGATCCTATATTGGATAGTATTCCGGAAGAGAGAAATCATTTCTTTGCGCAAATCCGAGAGAGGCCCGGTATGGTAATTCTGCACATAATGCTTGTCAAACTGCAGAGCTTGCAGAAAAGCGAACGTGAACAAGTTTCCGTTGATTTATGGGATACGTATTTGTTGTAAATTGTGTTTGGACAACAAAACTGACAACGTTGTTTGGCTGCACTTTCGCCAGTTGATGTTTCTTGCCATAAACAATAACTTATATCAAAGTTATGGCTTATCGAAACTGTCTATCAGAATGATTCACCATCACATTTTCATTACAATTCTACCTGCAGTGTTGTTATACTGTGGAAGAATTGATTAGAACTTTGCTTGCAAATGCTATGACGTTTCTTCTTGTGATTTTCCTTTCTTTTCTTTTCTTTCTTTCTTATTTTATTTTTTTTTTTTTTGGTCTCCAGTTCTCTCTATTCTGCTTGTTCTTTTGAGATGATGATGATGATGATGATGATGATGATGATGTGTTTTTCTGGCAGTATTGTGTGCTGTGTTTTAAGGAACCAGAACGGTGGGAATGGCAAAGAGGGGTAGAGGGAGATTAGCCGTAACCTCCCCCCCCCCCCCACCATCACACCTCCCCCCATTCCCTTCACTAATTTGCTGTCTGATAACTTCAGTATAGTGACTGCTTTTGTTCATACCTTCACCATGGAACGTACGTTTCCACCCGTGTCTGTTTGTTTGTTTGTTTGTCTGTCTGTCTGTCATAAGATTACGCGAGAGAACTGTTTCACGAATGTCAACCAAACGTGGTGGGAAGATGGACTGTGACCCAACGAAGTTTCCCTTAAATCCGGATCAAAAATGCCGGATCCAGGATCGGCTGGACCGTGACGGGAAACTGCGGTGTGCCTCTCGTCACCTCTGCTAAGGGGCGTTACGTTTACACCCGTGTCTGCTGGCTAGTTTGTTGGTCTGTCTGTCAGCAGAATTATGCTAAAAAAAAAAAAGAAAGAAAAAGAAAAAGAGAAAACCCCAGTTGTACCGATTTTTTGGGAGAATGATAGAAATTTGCGAAAGGATAATCCGCTAAAATTCGGAGGGGATCTCGATGAAAAGGAGGATCTGAGATCGGTTCCATAATTGACGCGGATCTGCGTTTTCCCTGAGTGCCCTTCAAGTTGATGTGTGCGCTGGACAGCGAGTAAGACACTTGTCATTTCGCCA
>CM065728.1:23749813-23792313 GCA_033310375.1 Conus canariensis
TATTTATGTGTGTATTTATTTATCTATTTATTTATTTAATTTGTATGTTTGTATTGAAGGGAAATTGATGTAGGTAAGAATAGAATAAAATCTGTGTCAAAGGAACCTCCGCAACTGATCCCATCGCAAACTCAACTGTGGGTAGGAGTGGGTCGGAGCGGAAAACCCCACAAATAAATGGCTCAGCTGGAAATCGAACCCACGACCCTGTAGCTAGGAATCCGCGACGATAACCACTGCGTCAATGTGGCTGGTTAGATCTACATATTATAATAGACAAGTGCAGTTCAACTCGTTCTGTCCGCGCATGTGGGCCAAGCCCTGTATTCCATTAGTTGTTGCCGATCGTTTCGGTTTAAGGCATTATCACTGAAAGTAAATTCTAGCAGAGACTATCATCAGTTCCGAAATGTGAATGGGGAAAAAAATCGAGCTGTGTTGATTTCTCAGAACATCCCGAATGTGCAGTTTGCACGAGGCCAGAACTGATGTCCACCGTTTCCGAGTTGCATCAAACGATGTCCACGTTTCTTTTCCGCCAAATGGACGGGTTCTTCCCGTCAAGCATTGAATTTGTGAAAAATCTTTTGAAACTACACGGTTCCGTTTGTATCCTTTTAATGCACGTTTGTGCTCGTTGTTTGTGTAGGATAATTTCCTCTTATTGTCTTGAAAAGAAGGGGTTGGGAACGGGGAGAGAAAAGAAGGGGGGGGGGGGGGTAGGATGAGGAGAGATAGGGGGGGGGGGGGTGAGGTAGAGGATTTTGATAGATTACGTTTTTAATGTCTACATCACCTGCTAGGCATACGCACGGAAGGAAATGCAGAACTGCGAAGGAAATTGTATAAAACAAAGATTACAGATCAAGGCTGTCAACTTGTATTCCAACTTCGAAATGTGCAAGGTGGGGAGGGGTTGGGATAGAAATCGTGCCAGCACTTGCAGATCTGCCCCATCATATGTCGGGATCTGATGACAGATTTTTCCCCCTTCTGCTGTATAAACGTGTGGTGTTTGTGTCCGTGCCTGTGTTCGTATAACTTCTCTCCATATACACACATTAAGTAAATATTTTTTTTTTAACAATAGCTCCTTTGCCTTTTGTAAAGAAAGTGTAAAATTTCCAGAGAGCTTAATTTGCTATATTAGAATGGTGGTGTTTGCCCAAACGTTTTTTTTTTTTCTTTTATGTACATGTAAATCGTTAATCATTTATTCGTGTAGCCATACACACTTATTGCATTTGAATGTCAGTTTAACGATCACTCCCACGCGGAACAATTTCACTCCCATACACAAGCTACATGTAGGCCTGTCCTGTCGCAGTCCCAGTCCCAGTAATCTACAAGGAATAGTGCAAAAATCGATTGATAAAATACCTAGCAACGCTCACTGTGGATAAGACAGACAGCACTGTGCCGCGATGTTGTCTTTAATGTCTGGTTTGCTGGTTTGATGTCCGAAAGGTAAGGTCGGTGATACAAACTAAACCTCGCTGTGGCATATGCTACGCTACAGGGCACTGGGGTATTTCTGTATGTTGAAATTAGAAATGATTCGTATGTGAAGTGGCAATGTCTTTCCGTAGTTTTATGATCATCAATCCAATTTTCGTCTTAAGACGATGTGGCAAGGCTCTAACTATGGTACATCCAGACTTTGACCAGGCCCTGGACATAGAAAAACACACTATGCTGGTCATGAAACGGGAATCGTTGCTGTTGTGTTGGGAAATTGGAATTCATGGTAGAAACATCTCATGCTCTCATCGGTCACAGAGCATTGTACAAAAATACCATAAAAGATGAATAAGGATGTGGTCATGTCTTTTCTCTACTCTATGGATAATGGATAAAGACGGTGTTATCGAGTTCCATTTTTAGTCTGATTACATTGCAAAGTTCTTCTCTACGATCATTTTCATGGTACATCTTAGTTTTCACCAGGTCTAAGCTGCAGCTGAATACCAAGCAGGTCAGGAAACTTGAACAACACCCTCAGGTGCGTCCCTTCAGTGAGTTAAACGCGACTGCAGTGACACAGTCTTCACATATGAGCCCGGAACTTCTCTATTCAGGGCAAAGTGCCAGGCCAGCTTGGGCAACCAATAATCCACTCCACAACGAGTGAAAGGATCCGTACACTCGCTGTCCTTCGCTGTTGGTGACAGTAGCCACTGTGCCGCGGCTCATTTTCCAGGAGCTATGGCTTATTGTCTAAATCTTCAATCTTGTTTTCATTCTCTAAAATCAATACCGAAATGTGTTGAGTCGAATACTATGGAATAAAATGTTGGTTGGATTACGCCATCTTTTTTTATGTATCCAGGCATGACGAGCACATTGGCGCACGCACATATGCACGCAGGCACCCACCCGCCAGGCGTACACACGTGTCAGCTAGCCGGAAGCCAGGACTTGCGCCGCCAAAATGTCCACTCCCTTAAGATCTCAAACCAGAATTCCATGGACGGGCTGAGAATCTCCTGGCAAGATGAACAGATGC
The DNA here is from genome assembly GCA_033310375.1 of Conus canariensis. Lineage (NCBI taxonomy): Eukaryota > Metazoa > Mollusca > Gastropoda > Neogastropoda > Conidae > Conus > Conus canariensis. The sequence continues at coordinate 23,752,320 of CM065728.1, forward strand.
AATCTGACAGCCTTCGTTCGCAGGTAAGACGATGGGTCGTGCCTGGACATAGTTGGCAATGTTGGTGCGAGCGCGCGCGCGCGCGCGCGCGCGCGCACACACACACACACACACACACACACACACACACACACACACACACACAGTCCTCTCTCTCTCTCTCTCTCTCTCTCCCTCCCTCCCTCTCTCTCACGCACACACACACGTGCGCACGCGCAGGCACGTGTGACTCTTGCTCACACCCCAAAACCCTCGCATGCACAGCACACACGCACACGCACACACTCATGCACATACACATGCACATGCACACGCACACACTTGCAGATGTGAAGCGAGATTTGTCAAGTGTCTTGACAGCAAACGTGACAAAGAAGTTGGTGACAAATCGTGCTGGGTGAGAAAACATGTCGCCCACAGCCAGGACTTTGGCGACTGGACTTCAGAAACCCCCAAGGGAGAAACCCAACCTCCGCCTTGTTTATTAAAATTCTCTGCTGGAGGTAATTGAACACACGCATGTTTGACAAGGAGGTGGAGAGGGGGTGGGGGGAGAGGCAGTGTCTTTGTGCGTCAGTTAGCCTGTACCTTCCTCCTTGGACAATTGAACATAATTAACATGATCTACTTACTTTGCTAAGGACAGATTCAAGTTTTCAATTCCACCAAAATTGTGTCCACCCACGTCCAGTTGTGTATTGTGTGAGGTGTGTGTGTGTCTGTCTGTCTGTGTGTGTGTGTGGGGGGGGGGGGGTGCAGGGGCGGAGGGAAGACGCGCGCGCGTCTGGGCAGAGTGGCACAAAATCTCATGAGTCGATTTGAACCAAACTTGAAAAAAAAATGGAACCAAGTTCGAGGATAAACCTGTCAGCTCAGTTTTGGTAAGGATCCGTGGTGCTAATCCGGATCATTCGCCGGATCCAGGAGCCGTTCAGCAAGATTATTACTCGTCTTTCACTAAATGTGAGGTCTGAAGTTACGATTTAAAACTGATTACTGTCTGTAACATTTCAGTAACACGTCAAAACTTTCTAGTGTTCCCAACGTTGACGTTTCGTATTTTCCATCTGTTCAAATAGTGTACGGGAGGTAACTCTGATTAATCAGTATCTCTGTAATAAAATCCTCCTAGAACATCAAAACTTTTTAAATACATAACGTTGAAATATGTGTTTTAGATATTCTACTGAGAAAAAAGTACGTAGGAAGTAACTGTTTCGGTCTGTGTCAAATATTACTTCCCCTGACAGGAAATAGTTTTGTGTTCACTCGTGCACGAACCCAACGGATGGATCCAAGATTCGTTTGACATCGGCGGAGGTCTTCGTCTCCCGGGAGCGTTTCTAGGTTTTACAGGTTTTAGAGCAAGCCCAGTCGTTCAGATCGGGGATTTCTAAGGCCCCTCTTCCCCAGTCCGCCCCCTCCTTCCCAAACAAGACGGGTCATGTTCCAGCCAGTGCAGTCCTGTAGCTGTCCATCTAGGAGTTCTTCGCCCTGCTTCTGGGGCATTCACTCATTACCCAGTGTACGCAGAAGGATGGTCATTGGCAGGGAATCTGACAAGGTGGATTGCATGCCCTTACGCGTACCTGGCAAGCTTTACGACCTGTGATCACTGCAAGGAGAGGCTTGGAGTCTTAGCAGTATCATGCGTGTGTGGCCAACCTGCGCCTGATCTTTTCTGACGTTCGTGGTATAAGATGCCAGGAATCCGTCTCGGTGTGTTCTCGAACGTCTCGAGAATCTCTAGAGATCTGCTGTCGGTGCTCCAGCTCTAGCATCCATGGAAGTTTGGACATCAATTCTGAGACGAGCTGTGTGTTCACTGGGAACCTGACGAACCTGGCTGCCCAGGTGACATCAGTCTTGTCACGGCAGAGCCTGTCCGAATTTGTCTTGACCTCCGTTCTTGGGCTGCTGTCCTTCCTTTGAATGGGATCTACTAAAAACAAATCTCCGAACAAGCCATCCATGAATCTGGAAAATAGTGTGTGTGTGTGTGTGTGTGTGTGTGTGTGTGTGTGTGTGTGTGTGTGTGTGTGTAGAAGTACGTTCAAGGTTCACATCCACCAAAGATGACGTCACAGACGGGATTAAACATTCCGGGAAAATGGCGACCTTCCACATCGGTGGCATCGCTTCCATCTGCCCTCCCTTTCTGTGGCAACCCAGCACCGGTAGTCCAGAGGGAGGAAGATCAGGTGTTAATGAGGCAGCCCACGTAAGTAGACGGTCTGTGCTGCTGAGTGACTTCAGTGATGTTGAGTGGTATTCTGTTATGATCCACCATTGGCGAAATACCACAGTCCAAGTTTCCAAGTGACGACAATAATTGCTTTGTGCCGGGCCAGAGTGACTGAGCGTGCTGGGTAGCGCCGTTACCTCCATCCAACGATGCCCTCCATAAACTTGCCAGTTCCGTCGTCAGTGACACGCACTCGCCAAAGGCATAACTGAGAAAATCTCGACAATGTGATATGAAATTGGTTTGAAACATTTTGTTTCTATGATTGTGAGGCTGAGGACGATGCTGATGATGCTGTGGAGTTTCATGCTGAATCGGACTTATACATCAGGGCTGTATTCTTCACTTCCTTGCATGCTGTGTTCTGGCGTCAATCAGGCCTGAGAGTGCCTACACTTTTAAAGCTGGTCAGGAAATTTGAGCAACTCTCACCAGAGATGAATCCAGTTGAGCGGATGGAACTCCACTGTGGTACCAGTCCCTCCATTTCAGCTGTCAGTCAGCAGGGACCGAACACCCTCGGATGCTCGACCTCTCGGCCCGCATCCTAACCAGCGCACCACGCGAGCTGGTTCAAGGGACCTGTTTGGCACTACACCTGTTTCACCACAGACAACACCTGAAAGCCATGAACGCCATTGTCAAGCAGGCGCATGAACTGGCACTGTCAGACCGGCGAACTGGATGTGTTGTATCGTCACCAGAAGAACTAAGGATGTTAACTTATTCGCACTAGCAGACTAAACGGGGAAAGGAGTTAACTGTTGTGCGCATGCGGTATCGGGGGGGGGGGGGGGGGGGGGTGGGGGGGAGAGGGAGTTGATTTTGAGTAATCTACTCAAAGTTGAACTTACCTGACGCAGTCTAGCATTAAATTAGGGAGCTGAATCTGCAGCAAGATGTACGTCAAGAATACATTGGCAGGCTATGAACATGGATTCAAAGATTTTAAGCTGATTATGTAGGGGGAGAAAAGCCGACGTCATTCCGTGAAGTCGCAGTTCACTCCTGATTAAAGGTTAAAAAAAAATCGGGAGTAGTATTCGGAAGACCTCGAACATCTGGAATCATTCTCTGGTCCTATCTCTACATTAGTACTGCTAACGGCGACATTTTGATATGGAAGGTACTGATGCTTAAGAGGAAGAAACCAAAAACGGCGAGAGCACACATTGATGAAAAGCCACAGAGTTGTCTCCCTATTTTCAAAGAGAGGAAATCATCAGATGCTGTACTTGTTGACTCCCATGTTGAGTGAAGGGATGGAAAAAAAAGCATAAAAGCGGACAGTGGTTTGATGTAAATGCAGAAAATCCATGTCAAACTGAACTGGTTACAAAGAACAAGAAAAATCCATGATATCAAACCGAACTGGTTACAAAGGAGAACAAGAAAATCCATGATGTGAAACCGAACTGGTTACAAAGAACAAGAAAATCCATGATGTCAAACCGAACTGGTTACAAAGGAGAACAAGAAAATCCGTGATGTCAAACCAAACTGGTTACAAAGAACAAGAAAATCCATGATGTCAAACCAGACTGGTAACAAAGGAGAAGAAGAAGATCCATGGTATCAAACCAAACTGATTACAAAGGAGAACAAGAAGAGAACTTGGGAGAGCGCAGACATCTGCCAAGGTCAAACAGATCCTGACTCTGCCCTTTGACCCGGATACAGATCAAACGTGAAGGCCATAAACAACAAAATGATGTATTTTCTATGACGCAGGAGGGGGGGGGGGGGGGGGGGGGTATAGTTGTTTTTTTTTTTTTAAACCAGTGAGCAAGTAGGCTCATGAGTGAAAATTACTTATACCAAGAAACGCAGCGGGCAGAGTTACTTTCCATGTACATTTTGAAATTATTACGTAGAAAATATCATTAGAGTAATATATTTTGGGGGGAAAAAATCAAGATTTCACCGGAGATTTTGTCATGTTGCCGGACGATCCCTGGATTTACTGACTGATCCGGATATGAGTCAAAGGTTTACTTGGTTTGCATTTGTGCCACATTAAACTAAGTTTGGTTGAAACTGGGTTCAGTCATGTTTGGATATAATTGCTGACAAACTTACGCAGGTGAAAACATAACCGCCATAGCAAGGAAATTATTCAGTGAATCGTTGCTGAAAACATTGTACTAAAGGCTTTGAAGTGTAGGCGCCCCAATTGTGCAAGATATGCCGTTCTCTAAGGGACTGTAAACGCATTAGCAGTTCAGTGGTTATTTCAACGTCTGTTCATAATCGATGATATTAGACGATATTGGAAAGGACGCATTTGCAGCTGATGTTTGAATTTAAAGAAAACCAGTTATAATCAGAATGTGATGATGCGATCATTGCTGAAATATCAGGTGCTATGGTTACCTCGGGGGGGGGGGGGGGGGGGCTTGAGCTCCCTTCCCAACCCCCTCCATGGCCCTCCCACACTTGAGCTCCCCTCATCCCCCACACTTGAGTCCCTTCCCAACCCCTCATGCCCTCCCCACACTTGAGCTCCCTTCCCCACCCCCTCCATGGCCCTCCCCACACTTGAGCTACCTCCCTTCCCCCACACTTGAGCTCCCTCTCCAACCCCCCTCCATGGCCCTCCCCACACTTGAGCTCCCCTCATCCCCCACACTTGAGCTCCCATCTCCACCCCCATCCATGGCCCCCCCCACAGGTCCCCTCATCCCCACCATGAGCTCTCCCCGACCCCTCCATGGCCTCACCTCATCCCCCACACTTGAGCTCCCATCTCCAACCCCCCTCCATGGCCCTCCCCACACTTGAGCTCCCCTCATCCCCCCACACTTGAGCTCCCTTCCCCGACCCCCCTCCATGGCCCTCCCCACACTTGAGCTCCCCTCATCCCCCACACTTGAGCTCCCATCTCCAACCCCCCTCCATGGCCCTCCCCACACTTGAGCTCCCCTCCTTCCCCCACACTTGAGCTCCCTTCCCCGACCCCCTCCATGGCCCTCCCCACACTTGAGCTCCCCTCCTTCCCCCACACTTGAGCTTCCCTCATGCCCCCCCCACTTGAGCTCCCCTCATCCCCCACACTTGAGCTCCCATCTCCAACCCCCTCCATGGCCCTCCCCACACTTGAGCTCCCCTCATCCCCCACACTTGAGCTCCCCTCCTCCCCCACACTTGAGCTCCCCTCCCCCCCCACACTTGAGCTCCCCTCCTCCCCCACACTTGAGCTCCCCTCTCCCCCCACACTTGAGCTCGCCTCATCCCCCACACTTGAGCTCCCTTCCCCAACCCCCTCCATGGCCCCCCCACACTTGAGCTCCCATCTCCAACCCCCTCCATGGCCCTCCCCACACTTGAGCTCCCCTCATCCCCCAACACTTGAGCTCCCTTCCCCAACCCCCTCCATGGCCCTCCCCACACTTGCGCTCCCCTCATCCCCCCACACTTGAGCTCCCTTCCCCGACCCCCCTCCATGGCCCTCCCCACACTTGAGCTCCCCTCATCCCCCACACTTGAGCTCCCTTCCCCGACCCCCCTCCATGGCCCTCCCCACACTTGAGCTCCCCTCATCCCCCACACTTGAGCTCCCTTCCCCGACCCCCCTCCATGGCCCTCCCCACACTTGAGCTCCCTTCCCCGACCCCCCTCCATGGCCCTCCCCACACTTGAGCTCCCCTCCTTCCCCCACACTTGAGCTCCCCTCCTCCCCGTCCATGGCCCTCCCCACACTTGAGCTCCCATCTCCAACCCCCTCCATGGCCCTCCCCACACTTGAGCTCCCCTCCTTCCCCCACACTTGAGCTCCCTTCCCCGACCCCCTCCATGGCCCCCCCACACTTGAGCTCCCCTCATCCCCCAACACTTGAGCTCCCCTCATCCCCCAACACTTGAGCTCCCTCACCAACCCCCCTCCATGCCCTCCCCACACTTGAGCTCCCCTCATCCCCCACACTTGAGCTCCCTCTCCAGCCCCCCTCCATGGCCCTCCCCACACTTGAGCTCCCCTCATCCCCCCACACTTGAGCTCCCTTCCCCGACCCCCCTCCCTGGCCCTCCCCGCACTGGAGCTCCCCTCACCCCCCCTCCCTGGCCCTCCCCGCACTGGAGCTCCCCTCACCCCCCTCCCTGGCCCTCCCCGCACTGGAGCTCCCCTCACCCCCCTCCCTGGCCCTCCCCGCACTGGAGCTCCCCTCACCCCCCTCCCTGGCCCTCCCCGCACTGGAGCTCCCCTCACCCCCCTCCCTGGCCCTCCCCGCACTGGAGCTCCCCTCACCCCCCTCCCTGGCCCTCCCCGCACTGGAGCTCCCCTCACCCCCCTCCCTGGCCCTCCCGCACTGGAGCTCCCCTCACCCCCCTCCCTGGCCCTCCCCGCACTGGAGCTCCCCTCACCCCCCTCCCTGGCCCTCCCCGCACTGGAGCTCCCCTCACCCCCCTCCCTGGCCCTCCCCGCACTGGAGCTCCCCTCACCCCCTCCCTGGCCCTCCCCGCACTGGAGCCCCTCACCCCCTCCCTGGCCCTCCCCGCACTGGAGCTCCCCTCACCCCCTCCCTGGCCCTCCCCGCACTGGAGCTCCCCCACCCCCTTCCTGGCCCTCCCCGCACTGGAGCTCCCCTCACCCCCTTCCTGGCCCTCCCCGCACTGGAGCTCCCCTCACCCCCTTCCTGGCCCTCCCCACACTGGAGCTCCCCTCACCCCCCTTCCTGGCCCTCCCCACACTGGAGCTCCCCTCACCCCCTTCCTGGCCCTCCCCACACTGGAGCTCCCCTACCCCCTTCCTGGCCCTCCCCACACTGGAGCTCCCCTCACCCCCTTCCTGGCCCTCCCCACACTGGAGCTCCCCTCACCCCCTTCCTGGCCCTCCCCACACTGGAGCTACCCCTCACCCCCTTCCTGGCCCTCCCCACACTGGAGCTCCCCTCACCCCCTTCCTGGCCCTCCCCACACTGGAGCTCCCCTCACCCCCTTCCTGGCCCTCCCCACACTGGAGCTCCCCTCACCCCCTTCCTGGCCCTCCCCACACTGGAGCTCCCCTCACCCCCTTCCTGGCCCTCCCCACACTGGAGCTCCCCTCCCCCCCTTCCTGGCCCTCCCCACACTGGAGCTCCCCTCCCCCCCTTCCTGGCCCTCCCCACACTGGAGCTCCCCTCACCCCCTTCCTGGCCCTCCCCACACTTGAGCTCCCCTCACCCCCTTCCTGGCCCTCCCCACACTGGAGCTCCCCTCACCCCCTTCCTGGCCCTCCCCACACTGGAGCTCGCCTCACCCCCTTCCTGGCCCTCCCCACACTGGAGCTCGCCTCACCCCCTTCCTGGCCCTCCCCACACTGGAGCTCGCCTCACCCCCTTCCTGGCCCTCCCCACACTGGAGCTCGCCTCACCCCCTTCCTGGCCCTCCCCACACTGGAGCTCGCCTCACCCCCTTCCTGGCCCTCCCCACACTGGAGCTCCCCTCACCCCCTTCCTGGCCCTCCCCACACTGGAGCTCCCCTCCCCCCTTCCTGGCCCTCCCCACACTTGAGCTCCCCTCACCCCCTTCCCTTGAGCTACCCTGCATCCCTCCCTGGCCCTCCCCACAATTGAGCTTCCCTCCCCCCCCCTCCATGGATCTCCCCACAGTTGAGCTACCCCACCTCCCTGGCCCTCCCCACACTTAAGCTCCCCTCCCAGGTCCTACCCACACTTGAGCTCCCCTTCCCCCCTCCTTGGCCCTCCCCACACTTGAACTCCCCCCCGCCCCCCTAGCCATGCCCACGCTTGAGCTCCCCTCCCCCTGGCCATGCCCACGCTTGAGCTCCCCTCCCCCTGGCCATGCCCACGCTTGAGCTCCCCTCCCCCTGGCCATGCCCACGCTTGAGCTCCCCTCCCCCTGGCCATGCCCACGCTTGAGCTCCCCTACCCATTCCCGGCCCACCCCACACTTGAATTCCCTCACCCCACTCCCTGGCCCTCCCCACACTTGAGCTCCCCCCCCCCCCCCCCTGGCCATGCTCACACTTGAGCTCCCCTCCCCCTGGCCATGCCCACGCTTGAGCTCCCCTTCTCCATTCCCGGCCCACCCCACACTTGAGCTTCCCTCACCCACCCACCCCGGCCCTCCCCACACTTGAGCTCCCCTCCCCCTCCCCGACACGAGCTCCTCTCACCCCCCTCCCTGCCCCCCCCCCCCCCCCCCCACACACACACTTGAGTTCCCTCACTCCCACTCCATGGCCCTCCCCACACTTGAATTCCCTCACCCCACTCCCTGGCCCTCCCCACATTTGAGTTCCCTCACCCCACTCCCTGGCCCTCCCCACACTTGAGTTCCCTCACCCCACTCCCTGGCCCACACTTAAATCCCCTCCCTCTCCCCCACACTTGAGCTCCCCTCACCCCCCTCCCTGCCCCCCCCCCCCCCCCCACTTGAGTTCCCTCGCCCCACTCCCTGGCCCTCTCCACACTTGAATTCCCTCACCCCCCTCCCTGGCCCACACTTAAATCCCCTCCCCCTCCCCCACACTTGAGCTCCCCTCACCCCCCTCCTTGCCCCCCCCACTTGAGTTCCCCTCACTCCCCCCCCCCCCCCCTAGAACGTCAGCTTCAGCTATGTGTTAAGAACGTCCAAGAGTGGGTTGAAGAGAATGGTTTTAAATTTTCTCTGTCCAAGACTGTACGCATTTTACGAAACTTAGAGGCCCTTTTGGAGAGCCGGACATAAGGATTTCTGGCGAACCGATCAAAGTTGTGCACGAAGCCAGATTTTTAAGCGTGATTTTTGATAAGCTCACGTTTTTACCTCACATTAGAGATTTGAGGGCAAGGTGTTTTAAAACTTTAGATATATTAAAGGTAGTTGGTCGCGCCGATTGGGGCGCGGACAAATTTACTCTGTTAAACCTTTATCGAGCTCTAGCGAGATCAACGCTCGATTACGGTTGCCAGGTATACGGGTCAGCCGCGAAGTCTTCCTTAAAGCTATTGGACATGGTTCATCATCAAGGTCTACGGATGGCTCTCGGTGCTTTTAGGACATCGCCAGTCTCTAGTTTGTACGCGGAGGCTCATTAACCATCTTTAAGCCTCCGTCGTACTAAACTCGGTATGAATTATTATTTAAAGTTGAAGGCTTCCCCAGAGAATCCAGCCTACTCTTGTGTTTTTGAGCCTCCACCTGCCAGCCTGTTTGAAGCATCTACGTTGACCCCTCCTTTTGGCCAGAGAGTAAAGGACTATTTTAAAGAGGCTAACATAAATTTAGTGAATGTTGATGACCTTACTGTTGCCGGTGTTCCGCCATGGAAACTGGTAACTCCACAAACAGATTTCTCTCTCTGCTTGTAAGAAAGAAACAAGTCCAGAGATTTATAAACATCTTTTTTTAAGAAAAGAAACATAAACATTTCTCTATACGGATGGTTCCAAATTGGAAGAAAAAGTTGCTGCAGCATCGACATCTGCCTCGGGCCATTCTCATTCTTTACGTCTGAAAGACCATTCTTCTATTTTTACTGCAGAATTAGAAGCGCTATACTTGGCTTTAAAGACTATGCAAAGTTCAACTCGAAAGTCTTTTGTTATAGTCGTTGATTCTCTCAACTCTACAAGCTCTTAAATCGTCAACTTGTGACCATCCTAAGTTAATATCCATTTTAGAACTTTAACTGAACACCCTGTAGATAAAGAAGTTGTGTTTTGGTGGGTCCCTAGCCACTGCGGTATTACGGGCAATGAGATAGCGGACAGACAAGCAAAGAAAGCGTTAAATGATCCTGTCAAGCGATCCCTTCGGTTACCTTATCCGGATCTTAAACCGCTAATAAATAAGTTTGTAAAGAAACATTGGCAAGATGATTGGAATTTGGAATCGGAAAACAAACTCCATGAGATATTGCCAGACTTGTCCGAATGGTTACCTTCGGTTTGCAAAACCAGGAAAGAAGAATGTGTTTTAAGTAGACTGCATATTGGACGTAGTTATCTTACTCATTCTTTCCTTTTAAAGGGAGAAGATCGCCCCCATTGTTTTGCATGCGATTGTGTATACACTCTTAAGCATGTGTTGACTGAGTGTGATGATCTCAGTGAGATCAGAGGAAAATATTTTGATAAGATGTCACTTGGTGAGCTTTTTAGAAATGTGCAAGTATCTGTGATATTTCAGTTTTTAAGAGATGTGAACATTTTTGGTAAGATTGAGCTGCTTTTTTTTTTTTTTACATGTTAAGGTTGCTGATTGCATATGTGTTTGTATAACTCGAGTCATGTATGACCCTCGGTGTATAGCTCTTATATCACCTCTTTATGGTGGAAAGGGCTTGTCCTTTATCACTATCTATCCCCCCTTCCTGGCCATCCCCACACTTGAACTCCCCTCACCCCCCCCAGCCCTCCCCACACTTGAACCCCTCCCTCCCCCCACACCTGAGCTCCCCCCCACCCTGGCCCTCCTTGCACTTGTTCCCACCACCCCGCTGGCCCTCCCTATACTTAAGCTCCCCTCCCCCTCCCTGGCCCTACCCACACTTTACCTCCTTTCCCCACACTTGAGCTCCCCTCACCCCCTCCCTTCCTGGCCCTCCCCACACGAGCTCCCCTCAACCCCCCCCCCCCCCCCTTGGCCCTCCCGACACTTGAGCCCCTCACAGCCCCCTCCTTGGCCCTCCCCACACGTGAGCTCCCATCATCACCCTCCCTGGCCCTCCCCACACTTGAACTCCCTCCCCCTTCCTGGCCCTCCCCACACTTGAGCTTTCCTCACCCCAACACTTGAGCTCCCCTTACCCCCACCCCCCTGCCCTGCCCCCTCCCTAGCCCTCCCCACACTTGAGCTCCCCTCCCCCTTCCTGGCCCTACCCACACTTGAGCTCCCCTCACCCTCCCCCCCTCCCTGGCCCTGCCCACACTTCAGCTCCCCTCGCCCCCTCCCTGGCCGTCCCCACCACGAGCTACCCTGCCCACCCCCCTAGCGCTCCCCACACTTGAGCTCCCCTCAACGCCACACTTGAGCTCCCCTCAACGCCACACTTGAGCTCCCCTCCCCCTTCCTGGCCCTCCCCACACTTGAGCTCCCCTCAACGCCACACTTGAGCTCCCCTCCCCCTTCCTGGCCCTCCCCACACTTGAGCTCCCATCAACACCACACTTGAGCTCCCCTCCCCCTTCCTGGCCCTCCCCGCACTTGAGCTCCCCTCAACGCCTCACTTGAGCTCCCCTCCCCCTTCCTGGCCCTCCCCACACTTGAGCTCCCATCAACACCACACTTGAGCTCCCCCTCCCCCTTCCTGGCCCTCCCCGCACTTGCCCTCCCCTCACCCCCTTCCTGGCCCTCCCCGCACTTGAGCTCCCCTCCCCCTTCCTGGCCCTCCCCACACTTGAGCTACCCTCCCCCTCCTGGCCCTCCCCACACTTGAGCTCCACTCCCCCTCCCTGGCCTCCCCACACTTGAGCTCCCCTCCCCCTTCCTGGCCCTCCCCACACTTGAGCTCCCCTCCCCTTTCCTGGCCCTCCCCACACTTGAGCTCCCCTCCCCCTTCCTGGCCCTACCCACACTTGAGCTTCCCTCACCCCCCCCCCCCCCTCCCTGGCCCTGCCCACACTTGAGCTCCCCTCACCCCCTCCCTGGCCCTCCCCCACACTTGAGCTCCCCTCAACGCCACACTTGAGCTCCCCCTCCCCCTTCCTGGTCCTCCCCACACTTGAGCTCCCCTCCCCGTTCCTGGTCCTCCCCACACTTGAGCTCCCCTCCCCCTTCCTGGTCCTCCCCACACTTGAGCTCCCCTCCCCCTTCCTGGCCCTCCCCACACTTGAGCTCCCCTCCCCCTTCCTGGCCCTCCCCGCACTTGAGCTCCCTCAACGCCACACTTGAGCTCCCCTCCCCCTTCCTGGCCCTCCCCACACTTGAGCTCCCCTCCCCCTTCCTGGCCCTCCCCACACTTGAGCTCCCCTCAACACCACACTTGCGCTCCCCTCCCCTTTCCGGGCCCTCCCTGGCCATCCCCAAAACTTGAACTCCCCTCACCCCCCCCCCAGCCCTCCCCACACTTGAACCCCTCCCTCCCCCCACACCTGAGCTCCCCCCCCCCCACCCTGGCCCTCCTTGCACTTGAGTTCCCACCACCCCGCTGGCCCTCCCTATACTTAAGCTCCCCTCCCCCTCCCTGGCCCTACCCACACTTTACCTCCTTTCCCCGCACTTGAGCTCCCCTCACCCCCTTCCTGGCCCTCCCCACAGTTGAGCTCCCCACCCCCTTCCCACACGAGCTCCCCTCACACCCCCCCCCCCCCCTTGGCCCTCCCGACACTTGAGCCCCTCACAGCCCCCTCCCCACACGTGAACTCCCCTCCCCCTTCCTGGCCCTCCCCACACTTGAGCTTTCCTCACCCCAACACTTGAGCTCCCCTTACCCCCACCCCCTGCCCTGCCCCTCCCTAGCCCTCCCCACACTTGAGCTCCCCTCCCCCCTTCCCTGGCCCTCCCCACACTTGCGCTCCCCCTCCCCCCTTCCTGGCCCTCCCCACACTTGCGCTCCCCTCCCCCCTTCCTGGCCCTCCCCACACTTGCGCTCCCCTCCCCCCTTCCTGGCCCTCCCCACACTTGCGCTCCCCTCCCCCCTTCCTGGCCCTCCCCACACTTGCGCTCGCCTCCCCCTTCCTGGCCATCCCCACACTTGCGCTCCCCTCACCCCCCTCCCTGAACCTCCCAACACTTGAGATCCCCTCACCCCCTCCCTGTCCCCCCCACACTTGAGTTCCCCTCACCCCCCTCGCGGGTCCTCCACACACTTGAACTCCCCTCCCCCCCCCTCTCCCAGCCCTCCCCACACTTGAGCTCCCTCAACCCCTCCCTGTCTCCCACACACTTGAACTCCCCCCTCCTCCCTCTTTGGCCTTCCTTACACTTGAGGTCCCCTCACCCCCTCCTGGCCCTCCCCACACTTAAGCTCCCCTTCCCCCCTCCCTGGCCCTCCCCACACTTTAGCTCGCCTCCCCACACTTGAGCTCCCCTCACCCCCTCCCTGGCCCTCCCCACCTTGAGCGACCCTGCCACCCTCCCTGGCTCTCCCCACACTTGCGTTCCCCTCAATCCCACACTTGAGCTCCCGCCCCTCCTTCCTGGCCCTCCCCACATTGAGCTCCCCTCACCCCCTCCCTGGCCCTGCCCACACTTGAGCTCCCCTCACCCCCTCTCGCTGGCCCGCCCCACACTTGAGCTCCCCTCACCCCCTCCCCACACTTGATCTCTCCTCACCCCATCCCTGCGGACCCCCCCCCCCCCCCCCGCCCCACACTTGAGCTCCCCCTCACGGACACCCCCCGCCCCCCCCCCCCCCGCCCCACACTTAAGTTCCCATCACCCCCTCCCTGCCCCCACCCCCCACACTTGAGCTCCCCTCACACCCTCCCTGGCCCTGCCCACACTTGAGCTCCCCTCCCCTCCCCCCCCTGCCCCACACTTGAGCTCCCCTCGCACACCCCTCCTTGGTCCTCCCCACACTTGAACTCCCCTCACACACACCTCCCTGGCCCTCCCCACACTTGAGCTCCCCTCACACCCTCCCTGGCCCTCCCCACACTTGAGCTCCCCTCACACACACCTCCCTGCCCTCCCCACACTTGAGCTCCCCTCACACACACCTCCCTGGCCCTCACCACACTCAAGCTCCCATCACCCCCTCCCGGGCCCCACCCCACACTTGAGCTCTCAACACCCCCACCCTGCCCCCATGCCCACACATCCATTTTTGGCCCTCTCCACATTTGAGCTCCCCTCACCCCCCTGCCCTGCTCCCCCCCCCCCTTCCCCTTGCTCCCCCCCCCCCCCTTCCCCACACCTGAGCTTCCCCTCACCCCCTCCCTGGCCCTCCCCACACTTGACTCCCCCTCACACCCCTCCTGGCCCTCCCCACAATGGGGGTCCCTCACCCCTCCCGGCCTGTCGACACTTGGGGGGCCCCCCCCCCTCCCAGGCCCTCCCTACACTTGAGTCCCCTCCCCCCCTCCCTGATCTCCCCACACTTGGGGCCCCCCCACCCCTCCCACCCCCCTGGCCCCCCCACACATAACTGCCTCCCCCCCTCCCCCTTTTTTGAGCCCCACCCCCCCCCCCCCTTCCAAATTTCCGAGTTTCCCCTGGGCACAACTCTTTTGGCCGCCCCCACCTTGGCTCCCCACCCCCCTCCCTGAACCCCCCAAACACTTGAGCCCCCAACACCCCCCCCCTGTCCTCCCACACTTGACTACCCTGCCCCCCTCCCTGCCCTCCCCCACACTGGAGCTACCCCCCCCCCTCCCCCCGCCAGCACACATGACCCCCCTCACACACCCCCCCTTGGCCCCCCCACAATTGAGCCCCCCCAAACATACACCCCTCCCTGGCCCTCCCACACTTGAGCTGCCATCATCACCCTCCCTGCTCCCTCTCCCCACACTTGACCCTCCCTGTCACCCTCCCGGGTCCCCCCTTTCATTGAGCTCCCCCCAAACCCCACACTTGACCCCCCACCCCTTGGAACCCCCCTCGCCCACCCCCCTCCCGACACTAATTTTCCCCCTCGCCCCCCTTCCCTGTCCCCGTTTCCCCACACCGACTCCCTCACACACCCTCCCTGCCCACACACCCTGCCCTCCCCAAAACTCGAAGCCCCCCACCCTCCCTCCCCCCCCCCCCCTTCCCACCTCGAGCTTCCCCCCACATACTCTTTTTGGGCCCTCCCCCACACTGACCCCCCACACACCCCTCCTTGGCCGTCCCCACACTTGAACCCCCCCTCACACACCCCTCCCTACCAGTCTAATATCAATCGGGGAACAGATGTTAAATAAACCACTGAACGAACGGGAACCCTCCCGGCCCTCCTCTTTTTAGAGCTGCCCTCTCACCCCCGTCCCTGGTCCTCCCCACATTTGGGCGCCCCCTCTCACCCCCCCCCCCCCCCGACCCTCCCCACACTTTGAGCTCCCATCACCCACACCCCCTTTGGGCCCTCCTCAAAACTTGAACTCCCCCACGCACCCCTCTGTTGCACTCCCCAAACACTGGAACTCCCCTCGCACACTCCTTTGGCCCGGGCCCCCCCCCACTTTAAATTTGCGCTTTCCCTGTCACCCCCTCCCTGGCCCCCCCCCACACTTGAGCTCCGGCCCCCCCCCCCAAAACCAAAAAACCCCCCCCTCCCAAAAAACCCCCCCTCCCAAAAAAAACCCCCTCCCCCCCCCCTTGGGTTTCCCCACCCCTCCCAAATTTTTCCCCTGTCCCCCCCCCCTTCTGGCCCTCCACCCCCTCCCACATTTTCAGCTACCCTCACACCACCCCTCCCTGGCCCTCCTTTCCTTGACCCTCCCTCGCCCCCCAACAACGGGGAGCCTCTCTCTCTCTCCCCCCCCCCCCCCCCGGCCCTCCCAACGCTTGAGCTCACCCTCACCCCCCTAGTCGTGAATCACCCGTGAACGGGATGTTAAATAAACCACGAACTGAAACTGAACCCTCCCTGGCCCTCCGTCACATTTGGAGCTGCCCTTTTCACCCCCCCTCCTGGCCCTCCCCCCCTTGAACTCCCCTCACTGCACCCCTCCTTTTGCACTGCCGCCCCTTAAAACTCCCCTCGCACTCTCCCCCTTTGGGCCGCCCCACCTTGTTTCTCCCCTGACACCCCCCCCCCCCGGGCCCTATCCACACTTGAGTTTCCCCTTTCCCCCCCCTCCCGCAACATTTTGAGCTCCCCCCCTTCACCCCCGCCCTGGCCGTCCCCACACTGAGTACCCCCACGTTCCCTCACCCGCCCTCCCCCACACTTGAGCTCCCCCCTCCCCCCTGGCCTTCCTTACACTTAGGTCCCCCCCAACCTCCCCCTGGTCCCGCCACAATTTTAACCTCCCTTCCCCCCCACCCCCCTTCTGGACCTCCCCTCGACCTCTCTGTGTAGTTTTTTGTAAGTTTCCTTCTGTTTTAACCATCCCCCCATCTCATTAGTACTTTCATGAATAGCTATGCTTATCATTGTAGAATAATTACCATTTATGTTGAATTGTCAGTATGAATTATATGTGTGACAAGGACAGATTGTAAGATTAGGCTTTGGCCACAAATCTTCATCCTCGTGTATTAAAAGATCAATCGATCGATCGCCTCCCACACTTGAGCTCCTCTCCCCCCCCCCCCCCCACTGAGCTCCCCTCGCAAATCCTGCCCTCCCAACACTTAACCTCCCCTCACCGTCACCCCCCCCCCCGCCCATGACCCCCACCCCCCTTGAGATCCCCATCACCACCCCTCCCACCCGGGGGTCCCTTTCCACACCTTGAACTCTCCCACCCCCCCCAAACTACACCCCTCCCCCCTCCCTGCCACCCCCCCTCCCACCTATACTCCCTCCCCCTCCCCGGCCGCTCTCCACGAGCTTCCTACCCCCCCCCCCCCCCACACTCTCCACGGCCCTCCCCACACTTGAGCTCCCCTCACCCCCTCCCTGTCTCCCACACACTTGAGCTCCCCTCCCTCCTCCCTGGCCTTCCTTACACTTGAGGTCCCCTCACCCCCTCCCTGGCCCTCCCCACACTTAAGCTCCCCTTCCACCCACTCCCCACACATGAACTCCCTCCCCACACTTGAGCTTCCCCTCACGCCCCCGCCCTGGCCTTCCTTACACTTTGAGGTCCCCTCACCCCCTCCCTTGGCCCTCCCCACACTTGAGGTCCCCTTCCACCCCTCCCCACTACTTGAACTCCCTCCCCACGCTTGAGCTCACCTCACCCCCCTAGTCGTGAATCAATCGTGAACAGATGTTAAATAAACCACTGAACTGAACGAACCTCCCTGGCCCTCCTCACACTTGAGCTGCCCTCTCACCCCCCCCCCCTCCCCCCCCCTGGCCCTCCCCACACTTGACTCCCCTCACGCACGACCCTCCGTTGCACTCGCCGCACTTGAACTCCCCTCGCACACTCCTCCTTGGCCGTCCCCACACTTGCTCTCCCCTGACACCCCCTCCCTGGCCCTAATCCACACTTGAGCTTCCCTTCACCCCCTCCCCCACACTTGAGCCTCCCCTCTCACCCCCTCCCTGGCCGTCCCCACACTTGAGTACCACTACTCCCTCCCCGTCTCACCCCACACTTGAGCTCCCCTCCCTCCCTCCCTGGCCTTCCTTACACTTATGGTCCCCTCAACCTCCGCCCTGTCCTCGCCACACTTAACCTCCCTTCCCCCCCTCCCCCTTCTTGGACCTCCCCTCTGACCTCTCTGTGTAGTTTTGTAAGTTTCCTTCTGTTTTACATCCCCCCATCTCATTAGTACTTTCATGAATAGCTTGCTTATCATTGTAGAATAGATTACCATGTATGTTGAATTGTCAGTATGAATTATATGTGTGACAAGGACAGATTGTAAGATTAGGCTTTGGCCTAAAATCTTCATCCTCGTGTATTAAAGATCAATCGATCGATCGCCTCCCCACACTTGAGCTCCTCTCCCCCCCCCCTCCCCACACTTGAGCTCCCCTCGCAAATCCCTGGCCCTCCCAACACTTAACCTCCCCTCACCGTCACCCCCCCCCTCCCAACACTTGAGATCCCCTCACCCCCTCCCTGTCCCCCCACACTTGAATTCCCCTCACCCCCCTCCCTGGCCCTCCACACTTATACTCCCCCCCCCCCTCTCCACGGCCCTCCCCACACTTGAGCTCCCCTCACCCCCTCCCTGTCTCCCACACACTTGAGCTCCCCTCCTCCCTCCCTGGCCTTCCTTACACTTGAGGTCCCCTCACCCCCTCCCTGGCCCTCCCCACACTTAAGCTCCCCTTCCACCCCCTCCCCACACTTGAACTCCCTCCCCAACACTTGAGCTTCCCTCACCCCCTCCCTGTCTCCCACACACTTGAGCTCCCCTCCTCCCTCCCTGGCCTTCCTTACACTTGAGGTCCCCTCACCCCCTCCCTGGCCCTCCCCACACTTAAGCTCCCCTTCCACCCCTCCCCACACTTGAACTCCCTCCCCACACTGAGCTTCCCTCACCCCCTTCCTGGCCCTCCCCACACTTAAGCTACCCTGCCACCCTCCCTGGCCTTCCCCACAGTTGAGCTCCCGTCCCCCCTTCCTGGCCTCCCCTACATTGAGCTTTCCTCGCCCCCAACACTTGAGCTCCCCTCATCCACTCCCCCACTACCTGACCCTGCACAGTTGAGCTCCCCTCGCACACCAATCACCACCCTCCCTGCTCCACGCCCCCCTGCCCCACACTGGAGCTCCCCTCACACCTCCCTCCTTGCCCCCCACCCCCACCCCGCCCCACACTTGAGCTCCCCTTATCCCCCCTTTCTGCTCCCCCTGCCCCGCACTTGAGCTCCCCTCACACACCCCTCCTTGGCCCTCCCCACATTTTAGCTCCTCTCACCCCCCTCCCCCCCGCCCCACACTTGAGCTTTCCTTACACCTCCCTCCCCACACTTAAACTCCCTCGACCTCACCCCCCTCGGCCCCACACTTAAAGCTCCCCTCACACCCCCTTCCCTGGCCTTTGCCACACTTGAGCTGCCCTCACAAACCCCTCCTTGGCCCTCCCCACACTTGAGCTCCCCCTCACCCCCCCCCCTCCCACACTTCAGCTCCCCTCAC
Organism: Conus canariensis; assembly: GCA_033310375.1. Lineage (NCBI taxonomy): Eukaryota > Metazoa > Mollusca > Gastropoda > Neogastropoda > Conidae > Conus > Conus canariensis. The sequence goes on from CM065728.1 coordinate 23,771,121, forward strand.
ACACCCCTCCTTGGATCTCCCCCACACTTGAACTCCCCCCCCCCCCCCCTCCCTCCCCCTTTCCCGTTCGCAGCCGCTTTATTCTCCCCGTTTCCTGGCTTTTTCCCCGTCCCTTCCATAAACCTCTGGACCTTCCCATAATTCCCCCCCCCCCCCCCCCCCCCCTTCTGCCACGTTTCCGTCCCTTCTTCCCTGACCACTCCACACTTGAACTCCCATCCCCCTCATCCCCATTTTCCATGCGCTTTTTCCCAGAACCCCTGGCTCTTACCACACTTGAACTCCACTCCCCCCCCCCCCCTTCCTGCCCCCTTTACAGTCGCTTCTTCTACTAGCCCTCCCCACGCTTACATTTCCCTACACCCCCCTCCCCCTTTTCCATCTACTTTTCCCTGAACCCCTGGCTCTTACCACACTTGAACTCCCCCCCCCCCTCCCCCCCCCCCCCCCCGCCGCCGCTTTTCAGTCGCTTCTTCCAAAAGCCCTCCCGACTCCTTTCCGTCCCTTCTTCCCTGGCGCCCTGAATGTCCCCACATTCGACTCGACTCCCCCTGCTTTTGCGCTCCTTCTTTCCTGCCTCCGCCACCCCTCCCCCCCCCCCCCCCCCCCCCCCCCCCCCACCCCCCACCCAGCCCTGGCACACTTGAATTCACCTCCCCCTTCCCAATCCATTTTTCGTCCCTTCTTCCCTTACACTTGGTACGCTCCTCTCCACCTGCTCCCTTCCCCCGACATCGTCTTTCCCTCCCCTTTGTCTCTATTTCCTTTACTCTCCCCTTCCCACCCTCCTCCTACCTGGCCACAGTACCTCTCGAGGAACCGTGGTCACATTCACACACACACACACTTGTGCTCACAGTAAAGGCACACACAGTTGCACACAAAAAAGCGCACGCACACACACTTACACACACACACATACACTGCAGACATACAAAGAAACGAACAATCTGGAGCGGGGGGGGGGGGGGGGGGGGGGGGGGGGGGGGGGGGGGGGGGGGGGGGGGGGGGGGGGGCTAGGTCTGGGGACAAAAAACAGAAAATGTGAATTTATTTCATTCAGTTGACGTTGGATCAATGGCTCCACGTGTTACAAATGTGTCACTTTCATAATTCAAAACGGCCTTCATGTTCAAGTTCAAAGGTAGGCAACTAGATACGGTAATTGGCTGAGGGTGGTGGTGGGTGGAGCATGGAGCTATTAGTTTGCTTATTGATGATTATTTGACTGATTTTTCTGTTTGTCCCTTTTCAGTATGTTATTTATAAACATATTTTCGCATGTTGTTTATTCCTGTTGTGTGAAATAAAATTTAAAAAAAGTAATAACTAGTGCATTTCTTATTTTTGTTTGTTTTCCCATCATATTTCAGTTTTTCTTTTTATATCTGTGTGTTATCTGTTCCACTTTTTTTTTAGTCGTATACAGAATAATAGAGGGAGGAGAAGGGGGGGGGGGGTGGTGTCTTTTAGCTACCCTCAAAGGATACAAGGAAGTTCTTAAAGAATCAACAGTCGGAGTGGTCAGCTCGACCGTTGGATGACTAAATAATTGTCGGTCACGTCAGTGCTGAATGCAGCTAAGAACTGGATTACCAAGAATGCAATCTCCCATTGACTGAACAAATAAGTAGTGGGGAAAAACCAAGTACATGCTAACAATTCATCTATCATTAATACAATTACTATACAATCCTTCACAAGAAGCATACGAGGGCCGTGAGAGCCTGCTTGTATAGAAAAAAGAGCTCTGTGTATGTGTGTGCGCGCGCGCGCGTTTCTTGCGTGTGTATGTGAACCGATATGGTCACGATTCTCATGGCAGCCTTTCATTAAAAAATTCACTTAAACAGATTGCTGCCGTTACTTTCCTGTGCACCATAGATGGTCATGTCTTCTGACTGGCCCTTCAATTTTCTACTGCCCTTTACTTTTCCCATGCACCGGAGATGGTCATGTCATCTGAACGGCTCTTCAGTTAGTTCTTTCATACCGCTTGAAATCGTCGCTACTAACTACCACGCACATTCTACGACGGTCAGCTCAACGGAACTGTGTCGGACGCAGACTTCGCTAACCGGTGAGACTGTGGCAGGACGTACCTTTCCGACCGAACTGATCGATCCCCCCCCCCCCTCCCCCCCCCCCCCACCACCACCACCACCACTCCTTCTACCCCGTGTCACAAAGTTACAGGGCAACAACGTCGCATCCAGAAAATTTTGGGGATACATTTGTAGCTGTTTACCTCCCTTTATTCTCCTACTCTGTCGGCCTGCGACGACGAGTCTACTTGATGTGTCTCGTGAGGTACGTTTTCAGCGCTGATCCTATGTCGGGGCTGCTGCAGAAAAGAACAAAGTATGAATCTGGAAGGAAACAGCACTATAGTGTGTCTGTATGAACTTTTTTTTACCGACAGTGGATCTCGTTCAGTTGAATCTGAACAGGCACTTTAAACACCACTGAGACAGTCGACATTAGTTGGCCATTCTACAGGTTCGTTTGCCCTTGTGGCTTTAAAAAAACGTTTTTTTTTGAGTTTTTAAGCTTTTTTTTTTTTTATAAAAGAAAATGTTTAACGATGTTTTGTTTTAAATCTGTGAGTGAGAATTCAAGGCAAGTGCCTGGTGCTACATGCTATAAGGTCGTCAATAGTTCAGCGACGATATCATCGTTTTCCGGTTGTTTGTTTTGTTTATTTGGTTGTTTTTCGTTTCTTTTCTTAATGCAATTTCCGTTTCACGATGCAATCTGTTCAGGATGTGACTTCCCCTTCATAAAATTGACAGCCCCGACAACGCTCTGTGTGGTCGGCTGCAATGAAATAATTTGAAATTTTAAATCTGAGACCAAAAGAAAAAAAAAAAAAATTCTTGCAGGATGGTGTGATGCTTTGCTTTCCTCTGGAAGGACAGTCGTCCTGAATCGAGTCGCTACTAACTACCACGCACATTCTACGACGGTCAGCTCAACGGAACTGTGTCGGACGCAGACTTCGCTAACCGGTGAGACTGTGGCAGGACGTACCTTTCCGACAGAACTGATCGATCCCCCCCCCCCCCCCCCCCCCCCCCCCCCCCCCCCCCCCCCCCCCCCCCCCACCCCCCCCCCCCCCCCCCCCCAACCACCACATCCTTCTACCCCGTGTCACAAAGTTACAGGGCAACAACTGTCGCATCCAGAAAATTTTGGGGATACATTTTGTAGCTGTTACCTCCCTTTATTCTCCTACTCTGTCGGCCTGCGACGACGAGTCTACTTGATGTGTCTCGTGAGGTACGTTTTCAGCGCTGATCCTATGTCGGGGCTGCTGCAGAAAAGAACAAAGTATGAATCTGGAAGGAAACAGCACTATAGTGTGTCTGTATGAACTTTTTTTTACCGACAGTGGATCTCGTTCAGTTGAATCTGAACAGGCACTTTAAACACCACTGAGACAGTCGACATTAGTTGGCCATTCTACAGGATTCGTTTGCCCTTGTGGCTTTAAAAAAACGTTTTTTTGAGTTTTTAAGCTTTTTCTTTTTTATAAAAGAAAATGTTTAACGATGTTTTGTTTTAAATCTGTGAGTGAGAATTCAAGGCAAGTGCCTGGTGCTACATGCTATAAGGTCGTCATAGTTCAGCGACGATATCATCGTTTTCCGGTTGTTTGTTTTGTTTATTTGGTTGTTTTTCGTTTCTTTTCTTAATGCAATTTCCGTTTCACGATGCAATCTGTTCAGGATGTGACTTCCCCTTCATAAAATTGACAGCCCCGACAACGCTCTGTGTGGTCGGCTGCAATGAAATAATTTGAAATTTTAAATCTGAGACCAAAAGAAAAAAAAAAAAAATTCTTGCAGGATGGTGTGATGCTTTGCTTTCCTCTGGAAGGACAGTCGTCCTGAATCGAGCAAATGCCTGGTACTGTCAGCACGGCCCTTGTCTCTCCGCCCTCAACATAGCGGTACTGCAGCTAAAATGTCATGAATCGGTTTTTGTTTGTTTGGTTTTTTTTTTTTGGTTTTTCCTTTCGAGACTATTATCATCTTTCAGGGTCTGATCTTTCCAGAACGTTATGAGTTTGTTTGTTTTTTTCCTCCGTGTGAGTTGGACAGCTGGAAAACTAAAGCGTGGTCGACTAGGCTGTAATGATTAAAAACGAAAACAAAAAACCTGCACGTCTGTAAAATCTTCGTGATACACCGGTCAAAACAGCTGCACTGGCAGTGACTGGTGCGGGGGGTGATGACGGCTGGTGCGGTGGTAGACGAGGCAGCAGCAGGACGATTTCTCTTTTCTTCACCTTGGCGTAGGATCCCCAGGTGTCGTCTCCACCATCCAGATGAGGTGAGATCAGGTGGGGGTGGAGGCCGGGGCTGAGTAGTGTCTGGTTGACCGTCTGTGACGGTGTTGGGCAGTCCGGACCGTGTAGGGAGTAGGGCGAGAGATAGGAGGGGGGGGGGGGGGGGGGTGAAGGAGAGAGAAGAGTGGGACGGGCGAAGAGAGAGAAAAGAGGCCGAAAGTTGGGGGATGGAGGATGGGGGAGGGCAGATAAGAAAGGTTGGAAGAGGGGGGGGACGATTGCTTCACTTCGCATCAAGAAGTCCACAAGATGATCTCCCTTCTGAGAGAGAGCTTGTTTGTTGAATGTCCAAGTTGGATTCGTTATTTGAGAAAATAGAACAAACACCAGAAAATGTGCCAGCCTGTTTCCTTGTGTATCATGGATAGAGCATACAAGCGCTTTGCGATGCAGTTCGCTTTGATGGAAAGAAAACGCAAGGGAGAGAAGTCAGGTCTGAAGACAATCAGCAGTGGCCCTTGCGGCGTCGAACGATTCTGGCGTCACGTGTCACATTGTCGCCTTCACACAGAACTCCTGCGATAGTGTGGGGAAGCTTTCCTAGAAGACTGATGGTGTTGGGGAAGGTTTCCTAGAAGACTCCGATGGTGTAGGGGAAGGTTTCCTAGAAGACTCCGATGGTAAGTGGGCTGATGGTGGATGCTGTGATACAGTCTGGTGAGGCTTCCTACGGCAGAAGCAATGAGATCGTTTAGCAGGGTGGAGGTCTTGTGGTAGAGGCTCAGTGACAGGGTGGGGGGTGACACGTGGAAGACCCGGCAGGTCACATCGAACAAAATCGTTGAGGGCGGCGACCCCACAGCCTTGAAACGAGCGACGTCCTCCGTCCTTCCGTCATCTGATGACGTCAGACTGGACCACCTGCAACACTGAAACACGTGTGTGTCTTCGTCAAACACATGAAATACATTGAACACATACAATACACAACGCAAAAAAATGCATCGAACATGTATAGTGCAGCTACACATGAAAGAAGTACACTGAACATATATATATATAAAGAAAAAAAAACTACCAGCAGACGTGTCATATGCAATGCACTGGATGTATAAACTATTCTGATAATGCTGCATTGACCAAGTGAACTTCGTAGAGTAAATGAACTACATTGAACAATTTATTTTGAACACGTGAACTACACTAAACATTTCTGACTCGACCATTTTGTCGACGAGGTTTGGTCACAAACCAAAGTTGGAGACTTCACTCAGTTCGTCTGTGATGAGCTGCACCTGACACTTCCTAACAATGAACAAATAGAAACTGAAGCAAAAAGGCATTTGCACGAAGGGTGACGAGTGTCGTGGACAAACAAGATGGCGGGAAATGTGACACAATTCTTCCGATATAACCAGTAAAAAAATCGATCAGTTGCGAAGGCATATATCAACCTTCCCTTGTTTTTAGATTATTCTTTAACCAGCCTCTTTTAAAATTCATTTTAAACAACAAATCCTAGAGGAACATTAATGTTTTGTATACTTTGTCTTCAAAGATCATTATTACGTCCACCATTGAGCGGCTTCAAATCTACATACAGCAGATGAAGCGTCTTAGAATCTAGAATCTGAAAGAATCTTAGGTCCTAGGAATCTTAAACATAACAACCTGCTTCTTTTCAAACAAGTCGCGCTGGCTTGACGAATAGGCATGTATTTACAGAAGAGGGCTTCGTGGGTGGATCAGAACAAGCATTACTGAACACCAGCGGCAAAAGGACTCGGCAACGGTGCAGTTTCTCCTCTGGTAGGTTGCCTCAGAACGATCTGACCTTGGTTGCTTACTGTTAAAATAATGCAGTGTCAGGGGCTGCGACTGAACCAAGGCACAGCATAGCACAGTACAAAAACACGCCATAACCCAACACACCACGTCACAACGACACACAATACAACATAACACAACGGAGCACAACACATAGCAACATAACATATACAACACAAGATCACAACAACTCTGCAACACAAAAACAACTCAGCACACACAGTGCAATATAACACGTCTTGCATCTAAACAGCTGCTCTACAGCAGAACAGATGGGGAAGGGAGGGAGGGAGTGATCAGTACTGCAGAGATCAGCTGGCTCTGGCGCAGCAAAGAAAAACAAGATGCAAAGCATATAAACATACTCCCAGTTTATCTTGAATACGCGTGAGATATTCCATAAAGAGGAAAACCAACTTTGGTTAGTAACGGCTATTCTGGTAAACATCGGCCATCATCTGTGACCCACAATGAACATACCTACAAATTTTCAGAAAGATCAGCCAAGTAATTTCTGAGATATTCCATAAAGAAGAAAAGCCGTTATGGACCGTTATAGCCGTTAGTAACGGATATAACGGTAAAATAACACATCAGGCATCATCCGTGACCCATAATGAACATACTTACAAATTTTCAGAAAGATCGGCCCAGCAGTTTTGTCTGGAGCGAGTGGAACACATTTTGACCACGGACGGACAGACTGACACCAGACAGCATTTCTTCGTCCCATTCTAAGTACTCCTGTTCTATACGAACAGGCAGTACAGAAAAGAAAAACTTAGGTCCGAGTTCCGGATTACGGTATAAGTCAATTAGTTACAAAGGAGCGGGAACTCGCCCTGCTTCTATAAATAGACGAGCAGAGGGGGAAGAGAGAGATAAGGGAAGAACAGAGAAGCATGGGGGAGGGGGGTGTAAGAAGAGTTGCGAATGAAGGCCATTTTTTTTTTTTCATTTCTTTCTTTCTACGCTAAATCGAATGTGATTACTTTGCACAGCGAATATGTAGCGGACTTCCCGCTTACATCTCAGCATGGGGTATACAACGTGTGCGCGGGTTTGACGCTGTGTGTATTTTTATGTGCCATTGTGTGAAGTACCAGTGGTTAATCTAACAGTAAAGAGGTAAGTCAGTCACTCTGTGTGTGTGTGTGTGTGTGTGTGTGTGTGTGTGGGGTGTGTGTGTGTGTGTGTGTGTGTGTGTGTGTGTGAGCGCGCGAGCGCGCCTGCGTGCGTGAATATATCAGGCATGCCAACTTCCTGGAGATAAAAAGGGAAACAATTACGAAAGCAGCAAGGAGAAGTGGAAGGTGGGAAAAAAAAACAACAACAGGTGCTCTAGAACACCTGTTTCAGATCGCAGAATAACATATTTGATGCTTTCATATACATGTTTTCAACAAATTGCCTCTCACATGTTGTCTTATCATTGGGGAAGACAATCAGGGAGTGGGGGTGGTATTACGAAGATATCCTGTAGCAAAACTGAAAATAGAAAATCAGCTGAAAAGAGGACAGTTGGTGTTCTATTCAATGTGTGTGAGCGAGAGAGAAAGCGAGAGACAGAGAGAGAGATTTCATTCAATTAGGCCACATCATGAACCTTCATGAATGGGTACGTGAACAACATACAGGGCATTTGACGGTAATACACAAAGGAGTAAACAATAGCTGTTAATAACGATTAACATGCAACATTACACAATAGCTGTCTCTCTATATTCACAAGCCACACACACGCGCGCACACACACACACACACACACACACACACACACACACACACACACACACAACACACACACACACACACACACACACACACACGCGCGCGCGGAAAACTGGCGTGCAGCATCAGCGGGCTTTGTGCGATACATCAACAAACCTAATTCAAACAGACCAGACAGAAAATGTCTTGCAAAACTTGTTTCGTTCTAGCTGTGTTTTTCCTTCAGCTTTTGTTCCTTCATCGTGTTCAGTCTACGTGTGTCTGTTGCTGTTGTTGTTTTGGTTGGAAGGAGTGGGAAGGGATCGGCTAGAGTGCAGCCGATTGAGTACCTGATCCTAATGTAGCCGCCCCGCTACCCACGGGGCTCTGTTTATAGACTGTTATGTTGACAATGGCTCCCTGCCCAGTCAGGAGTAGAGATCACGTCTGTCCTATGGAAACATACAAGCGTCTGAAGCCGATAACAGCTGTTTTCCTTAAGAAAAAAAGGAAACTAGAAACACCGAGGGAAAATAGTAATTATCCTGAGGATCACAATTACTTTCCTAGTGATCACAAGTGTATTCAGTGAGGATGATGACTAGTTTTCCTTCTTTTCCAGGTAGGTACTCAAGGTCTGACCAGCGCGTTGGGCTAATGCGTAGGTCAGACATCTGCTAAGTCGTAGCCACAAGACCCCTCTCTTCTTAGTATGGTCACGAAACTTAGCGGATGTGGTGTAGCGTATATGGACCAGTCCGCACGCAGTGACAACTTGATGAAACTGAAACTGAAACTCCCTCTTTCCTCTGAGAACCGCAGTTGTCTTCCCCGAGATTATAACTGTTATTCCTCTTTTCCAGAGGAAAACGGATATTATCGCGACGAAAACGTCGTGAACGGGGAAAACGACTATGATCGCTGTTTCACCATGGGAAGTGCACGTCGCACTGGTGCCATTGATACGCAGCCAAAAAAACAACAACAACAAAAAAAAAAAAGGGGGGGGGGGGGTGGTTCCTGAGGATCACGACAACTTTCTTTGGGATTACAACACTTTTTTCCCTATTTTCTTTGTTTTTTCTTAATGTATAATGAATGTTATCCCCGCGAGAATATGGAAAAAATTATGATCCATAGAGATAATTAGAAAAACTGTTTTCCTTGGGAAGGCAGGAAAACACGCGGGGTCCCTGGGGAAAACAGCCTTTACTCCGGGAAAGAAAAAAAAAAAGTTGTATTTCACGTGGACATGGTGTAACCTTTTTTTTACAATAGGGTAATAACGGGTTGTTTTTGTTTAGGGGGTTGGAGAGTGGGGGTGGGGGTGGGGGGCACCTATCATCGGCTTTTGAAACATGTATGCTCCCATACTCCCAAACTGTCAGCGTCTTTATCTGGTGAGCCAGACCCAGACGGAAGCCAGGGTGTTGAGAAGCGTCGGCCACTGCGCTATCTTTCATTCAGCCGACCAGGCTTGAACGACATTCGTCCGGTGTGGAATAACACCTGGCGAATCTCGTTCAGCCCTGCTCTCTCTCTCTCTCTCTTCTCTCTCTCTCTCTCTCTCATTTTTTTTTTATTCAAACACTCGACAAGTGTGACCATCTAGGTGCTAAGCGACGGCAAGAGCAAACAAACACTCGTCCATTTTTTTAGGGAACTGAACTTGCTCAACTTAACAGGCGAAGCACTGGCACAACGCGGATGATCAGACTATCAGATCAAAGGTGAAGGTCGTGTGGTCCACAACCAGCCGTGATCTCATTTGGGCACGGGTTTTCATTTTTTTTTTTTCTTCTTCTTCTTCTTTTTCTTCACCAAACTCCAGAATTCATCCTCGTTTTCAAATTCTGTGACAAATATGATCCGACTTGCAGTTTCTCGCACTTCACTCAGTTTAATCAGAACGCCTCAACGTGTAATCAGTTGAGTAAATACCACGTGACGCGGGAAGGGACTGCCTGAGGAAGGAGTGAGTTACGCGTCAGAGTCACGTGACCAACGGATCTCCATAACTGCTTCCTTGGGAACGCAAGCGCGCCGGAGAATAGAGGATAGGTGGCAAGAATTCTCGCTTGCTCAACGTTTCATAGCACATCCTAGCGTTTCACAGCACATCCTAGCGTTTCACAGCACATCCTAGCGGCGAAAGGACTAGAAATAGCCGAGAGTTCGCTAGACTCCCTTTAGACTCTCGCATGCGATGGAAAAAAAACAAAAAAAAACAAAGGCTGACAAGTGAAACGATATGTGATTGGTGTACAAGAAAGTAGTCCATTGTAACCCTGAATTTGTCTTGTACCCGTTTCTTCACTTCCCCAGCTGTCCTACATCCCTCGCCGGTAGCATCAGCAAAAGCCACTCGCGAGTTCCCGCATGTATGAAACTCCGTCTCTGGTTTGCCCATAAAATGGTAAGGCGAGGGGAACAGTCAGCCTAGGAACAAAATCTTATTCTCGCACGTGATCGAAAGACTCTGAATGTGTCAGGGGCTTTAACTTTCTCTGCGCCGGTTCAAACGCGTTCTATCGGTGCAGGCGGTGGATTTCTCTGTGTGAAAAAGAGAGACAATGCAAGGCGATACGACAGGGGTGCTTTTTGGGTTAAAAACAAACAAACAAAAACACCCATTCTCAATTATTCTCATGTCAATTATGACGTGAAATTATAAACAAAATCCAGTCGGCACGCCATACAGTGGACTATTACACACATGCTTGAGAGGAAGATGAACAATATCACGCTTCTTCAAATCTCGTCTATGCGCGTGTTTTGGGGGTGGAGGAGGAGGGGGGGGGGGGTGTTGAGTTGAGGGAGGGAGAGAGGTGGGATAGGAGGGGAGCCGAACAAGAGTGGCAGAAAGCAGGATGGGGAGTGGGGGTGGAGTGGGGGGGGGGGATGCTTTCCAAAAGCGACTTGCTGGCTCTTTCGGCTGTTCAAATGTTCCTCGACGACATTTCTGTGGTGAACTTCCGAACACTTGGTAAGAACTAAGCCCAAAGCATAACATTCAGCAGCATCAAACCTGGTTGAAAATAACAAATAAGTAAACGAATTCATAAACACAGAAATACAAAACATGGTTAAAAATAAATAGATAAACAAAGAGTAAACGAACGAATAATCACACGAACTGAAACGCAACGACAAGAACAAAAGAACAAGTGAATGAACAAAACTATCATCCGAGTCAGGAGCGAGAGGATACATACACAAATGAAGAGATGACTGAGCGAACACACAGGAACAGAGATATATGACCAAATCGCTAAATCCATTATAGTAAGCTTAGCCACTGTTGAGCACACGTCCTTACGATATCAGTTCATTTTGAGTTGTTCATGTCCTCGTCCATCGTAGAGGTCAATGTTAAAGTTCGAGGGTTTCTTTCCCCTTCACCAACTATGCTTGTACAGATAATCATGCATGTGTACGAAGTTCCTTTGCCTCCTGCCCTCTCTTCCCCTCCCCCATTGCCCTCCGCCTCCTGTTCCATCCCCCCCCTCCCCCCCACTTCATCCTGTCACTTCCTCTTAGACATGCTATTTTACCAACACCACCACCCTGTTTCTCCCCTCCCTCTTCATACCCTGTTTTCCCTCTCCATCTCCCCGTCCAACTCCACCACCATCACCCCTTCTCCCCTCGGTGACCAGAGTCGCTGGCTTCAGACCCGTTTCGGATCCCGGCATTGCTTCGCTTCACCTTTTATTGTTACCCTTAAAAGCGACTGTCTGGTGAGCACAAAAATTATTCACTCTTCATTTTTCTAATGCTCTACCTAGTCGCCATGCAATTTTTTGTTTGTAAGGAATATCAGATGAAAACTGGAGCAAGAGGACAGACGTAGACTCCTGCACAGACTATTGACGTATATGTAGAAAATAGTTTACCTGTTCACCAAATTTTGCAATCAGTAATCTTTTCCTACCATGCTTGGACATTATATTTGTCATCAAGCATAGGGCTGCATGCGTGTGTGGGACGATTGCTGTCTGTAATTGTGTTTTTTTTTGCAGCGCGCGACGCTTATATACGTCTGTTTCTATTTGTTTTACATGCCGTTAGTGTCGTTAATTCGTATGTGTATCGGTATTTTTGTCTTGACTGTTCTCTGTGAATGTAAAGTATCATGCGTCAGATCTGCCCCCTTATTGCTTTGTACTTTATAATTATCGTTATATACATCCACGTACTCCAGTGATTTATAATATTGAACGAATGGATGCATGGCTTAAATGATTAAGGATGACTACGTCAGCTCATGATGTAAAAATGATAATAAAGATCGGAGAAAAACTGATACCATTTGTTCTTGAAAGTGAGGACATGAAGCACCTCCACAATTCCTAGTGGGCTCGATCGAATAAACGGCAACTGAAGAATTTAGGATTCTGAATGTCTGACCTAAAAAGATCAATCTTTATCACTGGGTAAAAGTCCCCAACGTGTTCTTCAAAACACCTCTTGGCGACAGGCACAAATCGGTCAAAACTGTTTGGATAGGGTCAGACAGTCAGCGAGTTGTGGACCCCTGTCTAGCTAGTTTGGGAGACTCCGATCCTACAGACTACCCAGTATAACTAAAAGAGCAAAGCCATGCTATGATTTTTTTTTTAATCTCAAGATGAACGTAAACTGAATTGTTTCCTAAAAGGTCCACAAAAGTAGAACTCTCAGATTCATTGGAATAAGATATGTGTCTATGTCCATAATAATTATAAAAAGATGCCTCTCGCACCTTTTGAGGCGCAATAGCTCAGATGGTAGAGCACTGGACTCGTAATCCTGGTGATGCTGCGGTTGCGGGTTCGAATCTCCGCTCCGGGCTTCTGGAAACTGGGAGAGTTAACATCGGTTCTGATTCCACTTCCTGAAAGTTTCTTTGATTAAGACTATAAACTGAGGTTTCGTGTGTGAAGGTACGCATAACACCTGGCACACGTAAAATAACTGTCTAAGATCACTGTTAGGTGGATAGACGTTAAATTAAAGAACGAACGTAAAATTTCGTCACCGAATCACGGAAGAAAATACCAGATTGGCCATAGGTATAAATGACAGGAATACACTCAGCATTCTCCTTACGTGAAACATCGAAGGAATGAAGTTAAAAGGCTCAGTGACTGATATGACAATGACATGGGAAATGATTGGATGTCAGGCAGCTGAGCTCTTTAATCGGCTCTACCACGGCAAGCAGCCCGCTGTGTAAACGAGAGCGTGGATCACAGAGCGCGTGGAGCTGGGTCTTTAACCGAGGACAGGCGCTTTGTAAGAACTCTTAATCACACAACAATCTTTCTGCCAGGGTTCGTTAAAATCGGTCCAGAACTTTTTGTGAAACCTTTACGAAGAAACGAACAAACAAATCAACAAATACGTGTGAAAACATAATCTCATCTGTGTAAGTAGCCATCTTGAACCTGCGTGGAACAATTAATCATAAGCCGGAAACAACGAACAAGTAAGGTAACTCTTGCTTCCATGATGAAGTAATTACACGCCCAGAACGAACAAGTCGGGTAACTTTTGCTCCCATAATGAAATAATTACACGGCCATGACTCCAGAGGGATATCTATAATACTGTCTACTATTCCCTGCTTCATTCACGATTTCCTTATTATACACCGGTGAAGGTCTTCACACAAATACATAAAGCATTTTTGTCTCATGCCTGTTTCTTAAATGTCCTGTGTTTTTCCTCTACTTTTCTTTTTTTTTTAATTTCGTGTTGTTTGCTTCTGTATCTTTATCAGTGAGCATTTTTTTTAAAGTAGAGTATGTCACTATTATTGTTTTACATCTTATGCATATGTTTTTGTGTCTTCTGGAATGTGTTGATATTTTTGTGTAACAAATAAATAAATAAATAAAAACGAAAATAAGTAGTCTGGAATACCCGCTTTACAATTCAGTGCTACAAAGGATAACAACAACAAAGAGACCTGTGTAACTGGATGCAGATCCGCAAATATTTTCAGTTGTTTTTTTTTTTTCAAGATGTTCTTCCGATAGACAAACAGGATCCCCACCCACCCCAACCCCCAAACCCACCCACACCCCTCCAAAATAGATAAAAACATGAATAAATAACTAAAAATAAAACCAGTGTCCTGCTCCATAGTGCGTTCTCCCGCGCGCAGGATAAGAGAAACACAAGGTGGCGGGGGAAGGAGAGGCGATGACGGCAGGATGAGGGAAAAGAACGAACACAACACAGCATAGCACAAAAACGCGTCAACACCACACCACACATCACCGCACCACAAGAACAATACAGTACCAAAACACGACAAACACCATAACAACACAATATCAGAACACAACACAAACCGGAAGCACAGCACAACAACACTAACACTGCGTTATAAAACACCACCACAGTACCTCAGACAACTACCACAACAACACAACATTTCACACTGACACAAGGTCATAAAACACCACCACAGTACCACAGACAACTACCACAACACAACACAACACTTCACACTGACAAGGTCATAAAGCACCACCACAGTACCACAGACAACTACCACAACACAGCCACAGACACGCCACGCCACAGCGTCTGGCAGATGCCGAACTGTTCGACAGCAAAAACAGCTGAACACCAGGAGGGTTCGCGATTCCAACCACAACACCCACACGACCGCAGGCACGGGCTGGCGCCGACACAGATAACAATCAAAGGGAAGCTCTATCAGTGCCTCTGATGTCTGGAAAACAGATTGCAGGAGGCACGCGCCGATGTGGATTATGCCAGGGTCACGCCCTAAGGGCTATGACGTACATAGGTACGGTTAAAGCTATTGACAAGTTTTCTGAATGAAGGCTGGGAATTCTGACATCCTTCCACCCACCCACCCACCCACCCACCCACCCACCGCCAACTCCCAACCCCTCCATCTTCCTGCTCCCGCTTTTTTTGTTGTTGTCTTTTATTCTTTCTTTCTTTCTTTTTCTGTCCTTTCTTTCTTTTTCATTTCTTTTTCTTTCTAAAAAAAAAAAAACATGTAGATCATGACACGCGTTACGCACGCCTAAGCAGACATCTTAAGATCATTGGACTGGGATTCTTTAGGAGCCGAACGTAGCTGACACGAAGCCAGTGGGGGTTAATGCACTACGAGACCAAATAACATATGGAAAAGGGACTTAGAAACTCCGGGTAAACGGGCGACAGAGATAGAGGCGAGAGGTGTGGGGGAAACCCGGGGTGTCTTTATCAGTTTGTGGATGGAATGCCAGCGTTCAAGGCGCCTGGAGCACCGAAGATCGCAATCAGAAAGTTGGGAATTTGACCCTCGTGTAGTAAAACCGGCCTCTTTTTGCTGCTAGTCTGATCTGCTATTTCGTTCTGGTGGTGAGGGTGTGATGTTGGAAAGGTGCCGCTGTCCTCCCTTCTCCTCGCCCCGCTCCCCTATGATGTCAGTTCCGGTCGACCAGGTCAACTAATTGTTCATGAAGATGACAATGATCCCACTACTAATTGGGGAACTGCAACGATGACTTCCCTAACTGCACCAGTCATCGTTGAGTTCTTCAGACAATTGTGAGTAACAAGATTAAGCTTGAACAGTTTTGCTGAGAACTCATTTTACAAGCAAGTTTCGGTTCATTAAGGAGGCGTCCCTGAATGCGGACTGGTCCTGACATCCTACACCCCCGTCTGTTAAGCCAGGAGGGAGGGGTATGCGGGGTACAGAAGCGACGACGGGTTACAGCTTTAGTACGATGAGTAAATAATAAGTAAAAGACCATAGCCTGTGCCTCAGAAATCTGAAATGGATCATACGTGTTTGCAGCTAACACACAATGAATTTATACGCCAAAGCCATGGTTAATGTTTCAATCATATACTGATGGACACAGGCGGTACTGTTCTCAGAATTTATATTGTGTCTTGGCAGCAGAAGAGCATCTGGGAATCATGATCTGGATGCGGAGGTCAAGGCTGAAACGGTTGTCGGGAAGGCGGGGGGCGTGTCTTTTCTAAAGACCTACTGCCGTTGCTCTCTCTCTCTCTCTCTCTCTCTCTCTCTCTCTCTCTCTCTCTCTCTCTCTCTCTCTCTCTCTCTCTGTCTGGAGTTTCTTCCAACTGTCTGAAACTTTGAAACTCGATTGCTAGCCCCCATTTTTTTTTCAGATGCACATCAAGATACACACTACACAGTTCCAGACAGACACAGTTATAAAATGAACGGAATAGGACACTTTGGGGAACTCCCGCCGACGCATAGACAGGGTAAACACGGGGAAAACCTGTCGTCAGGTTGTGGCTGGTTCATGTATTCCTATAGTATGAATGACGTCATCGGTGGGCAATCCTTTAAAGCGACTGATATGATTGGTTGAGAGCGATATTCCATGATAGACGATAATACACACTTTCATTCTGGTTAGATTAAAAGTCCATGACAAGCTTTTAAAGATTAGTCAAAAAACTAAAAAGCTTATGAATATTAACGTACAATGTTTCGACGACTCTGATTGTGACGTATTACGAGCAGGAGAGGGAGAGGGTAGAAAGGGAAGGAGGGAGATGGGGCTGGAAGCTGAGGGAGAGGGAGGGCGAGGACCGGGAGGGAATGGGAGGAGAGGTGTACAGGTGCGAGTCCACGGTTACAGTTTAGGCCCAAAACGCTTTATATTCTCCCGTTACACTCAAAGCTGCACCTGGTTCGTCAGAAGATCGCCAATACATATTCATCGCACAGTCCAGCCCTTCACCCATACTGTGCCTGCCTCGGAGACGGATCCAACATCCTCTCCTTTGCATATTACAGCACGATCCACATGACCCTTCGTTTTCCTGTCGTCTGCTAGACTGTTCACTCCCAAATCCGTATACTCTTTGAATGGGGTAGAAACACAAGACGTCCACAAACCATGCGCAATTCTGCCATCCGTGCAGACATATGGCATTGAATTATTTTACTGACCCTAACTCATCATCATCATCATCGTCATCATCATCGCCTATTACCCCTCCTGGGGTACAGGCCGCCAACCAAGGACCTCCAGGCATCTCTGTCCTGGGTTCTTTTCTCCAGCTGGTTCCAAGTCATCCCCATGTTCCTGATGTCTGCTTCCCGGTCTCTGCGCCAGGTGTTCCTTGGCCGACCTCTTTTTCGTTTTCCTTGGGGGTTCCATGTTAGGGCTTGTCTGGTGATGTTGCTCGCAGGCTTCCGCAGCGTATGACCAATCCAGCCCCAACGTCGTTTCTTGATTTCCTGTTCTGCGGGTAGCTGGTTTGTTCTCTCCCAGAGCTCGTTGTTGTTGATGGTGTCTGGCCATCGGATGCGGAGAATCTTGCGCAGGCAGTTGTTGATGAACACCTGCACTTTCTTGGTGGTGGCTACTGTAGTTCTCCTAACTACCTAACTACCAGGAGAAAATAGTCTTTTTTCGCATTCTAATCTTTTTTTTTTCTATCACAGAGCCAGGGTGATGTTCACCTCTTCGAACTCCGTTGTTACTACTTGACCTTTGCTGTACCCCCCTGTAACCCACAAGATGACAGAACACTCGTTTTTTTTTTTCATTTACAGGCGTGTGACCCACACGGCAGCGTCTGAGACTTGGCCGTGAAGTGAAGCCTCCCAATGCTAATCCGTCAGTCTGGCACTGCTGAAGCCCCACACGCTGGAAGAACAGCCAGGGAGAGAAGGTGGAGGAGGAGAAGGAATGGGCGATGATGGTGAGGGTGTGGGGCAAGTTGGGGGTGGGGGTTGGGGTGAGGGTTGGTAAAGGGGAGAGGGGGGGGGGGGGGCAGGGAAGAAAGGCGGAGGGAAGGTAGGGAGGGTGAAGGTACTGATCTTCGCCCGGGTCAGGCTATTACCTCGTTGGGTGCATTGCGTACATTCATTATCACAATGATCTTTGTCGGGGGGGGGGGGGGGGGGGGGGGGGGGGGGGGGGGGGGGGGGGGGGGGGGGGGGGGGGGGGGAAATGCGGGGGGGGGGGGGGGGGGGAGTTGAGGCGGGTTGTTTTGTGACGCAGGGATCGTTGGCATGTGTTCAGATTGCCCCTGGAGGGCCATAACATCCTGAGATCAGAAGGCCCCGCCGCCGATTCAGCTGAAGGAGGGTTAACGGTGCACCGATCGAACTCGTTGGAGTCAAACTACCTCCCGTGTGTACTCCATAAACCTGGATCACATCTCTTCCTCCCCGTTGATTTCTTCCCCGTTTCCCCCCTCCCCCCCCCCCTCCTTACCCCCCCAACCCCCCCCCCCCCCCCCCCCCCCCCCCCCCGCCCTCTCTGTCTGTCTGTCTGCTATCGGACGTTCTTCTACTCTTCCTCCTCCTCCCTTTTCTTCTTCTTCTTCTTCTTCTTCTTCTTCTTCTTCTCCTCCTCCTCCTCCTCCTCCTCCTCCTCTCTGTCTCTGTCTGTCCGTCTGTCCCCCCCCCCCCGTGTCTCTCTGCTGTCGGATATTCTTCTTCTTCTCCTCCTCCTCCCTATTCTTCTTCTTCTTCTTCTTTCTTCTCTCTCTCTCTCTCTCTCTCTCTCTCTCTCTCTCTCTTCTCCAACCGGATGCTCCTCTCTCTACCTCCTCCCCCCCCCCCCCCCCCCTCTCTCTCTCTCTCTCTCTCTCTCTGCGTCTGCTACCGGATGTTTTTCCGCTCAGTGCCACAAAGCGATATCGACTTTACGGTGCCTTTGTTTTCAACCCGGCGGAACTATTATCTTGTCTCCTCCAAGAAGAGCGGCTTGGGGCGGGATGAGAGAGGGAGTAAGGGCGAAGGGGTGAGAGGGAAAAGGTGTGGGACACACCGGATGTGTGCTGCTTTTTGGTTTCTCCCGTTACTTCCTGTTGATTCGAAAAGAAAGACAGACAGACAGAAAGAAAAGACAAATAAACAAAGTAGAAAGAAGAAGAACACGAAGAAGCTGCGTCAAAAAATGAGAGAGGATAATGTTCACATTTATTGGGTAAGCAGACACCAGCTTGTGACAGTTGGTATTATTTTTCCGCTCGGTCGTGAGAGAAAGAACGCGTGTACACACACACACACACACACACACACACACACACACACACACACTCAGCTTACCTCTCAAAGCGTGCAAATGATGACCAGCACATTGTACTCGGGACCTCTCACAAAATGGAGGGTGTTACATTTTAAAAAAAAATATATATATGCCCCCGTGGTTCAGAAATAAACGACCTGGGATTTTACGGCAAAGATTGTTGTAATTATCATCGAAGGTTTGGGAACAGTACACTAACAAGCTGTGCCACGTCGTCTACGTTTGTTAAATATCCCAAGGCAGTCATGCGAGTGGCGTGCAAAGTACACGAGTGTGAGCACTGCGCAGCATGCTTTCGTTCAAAACCGTATCCGTCTGTGACAGAACTGTGCGCCATAGCCCTTCCCTCTGTCTTTTGTTCATAGATCTACATTATCCGAATGTGGACATAGGCCTACTACTTTTTTGTGTAGTTGCAAAAAACATTCTCTCAACTTTTTCTTTCTTTCTTTTTTTTTTTTTTTTTTCTTTTTGTACTCCCAGTTCTTATAGAACAGGGAGTACTTTACAATGGCAACGAAGGGATGCTATCTGTGTGTCTGTATGTCCGTGGTCAAAATGTGTTCCACTCGCTCCAGACAAAACTTCTGGGCCGATCTTTCTGAAAATTTGTAGGTATGTTCATTATGGGTCGCGGATGATGCCCGGTGTTTTATTTTACTAGAATAGCCGTTACCAACGGCTATAACGGCCCAAAACGGTTTTTCTTCATTATGAAATATCTCAGTGACGAAATACATTATGACGCATGTTTGATTGTGACGTCAACTACATTATGACGCATGTTTCATTGTGACGTTTTTCAGGAAGATAAACTGGGAGTACGTTTATATGCTTTGCATCTTTTTTCTTTCTTTTTTTTTTTCCGGCCACATATCTGATATCTAGCTAGGTGGCTAGGTGTAGTTATGCATGCGTCGGGCTTCACGATCCATCCACTTTTGTAAACTTAATCACGACTGGTAGTTATTTGGAGCTCAGTGTAGCTGTCGGGAGAAGAACGAAGGTGCATCGCTATCACCCTACTGCAAAGTTTGTGTTTCCTTACCACACAGTTCCTCCTAGCATCGCAAACGATTTCCCTCGCCCCCATCCCGCCTCCCCCTGTCTTTCCCACCCCATTCTTTCCTTCCCTCCGCCCCCCTCCCTTCCAATAGTTTGTTTCTGACCGGCCTTGACAGTCAATAATCTCGTCTGCACGTATTGTCGCGTTAGGACGATTTGGAGGCGGCTCAGGACGTAAACAAGGTGATCTTTTTTTTTTCCAAAGGATTGAACACATCTTCACCTCCTGCAAAAAAAAAAAAAAAAAACTGCTGGCTTGATAAGAATAAATACATGAATAAACAAATGTATAAAATAAATGAAAAGGGCCTCGGAAGAGCGCAGATTCCCCAAGATTAAAAGAATTTCAAATCTGCCCGTTTCAGTGAGTGCATGAGTGAGAATACGACTATTTTTTTTCCTTCAGGGGAAATAGTAGTAGGTGAAAACAGAGTCACTTTCCATTAAAAAAAAAAAAAAACCAGGATACGGAAAATACGAATTGTCAAAAGTTCATATGGTTATAAAAGTATTAATATTCCACCGAAACATACCACTTCATTGATGGTCGTCAGTTCGTAACAATTACTTCATATTGTTTGTATTCAGCGGAAAATTTGTGATAGTCTTGCTGACCAACGAATCATAGATCCGCCGTCGATCCAGATCCGCACCCAAAGTGAACGGGTTCATGGAGTCATATTCCATGTCACCCCCAAAGTTTGGGTAAAAAATACAGCATAACGAACCAACCAATAAACCCGAGTGAAAATATAACTTCCTTACGCCAGAAGCAAACTTTCCAAGCGTGAAGACTGCAAAGTTAGAGTGACTGGCATCAGATTACGTGAAGCACCGTCCTGCCGTGGAGGGCATTGTCTGACAGGGAAGGCGGGGCTGCTCAAGGGGCACTGCGTATGCGAGAAGCCAGCCAGCAGAATCGCAAACTTCTGAGAGACCGCACAGACCACCACTGCACAAGCTTCAAAGTTTACAGCTCTGTCTCGGTGTGCGTGCGTATGTGTGTGTGTGTGTGTGTGTGTGCGTGCGTGCGTGTGTGCGTGGTGTGTGTGTGTGTGTGTGTGTGTGTGTGTGTGTGTGTGTGTGTGTGTGTGTGTGTGTGTTCCTGGCAATAGATCTCCACGTCGAGAAAGCTCCACGTCATTGATCTCCATATCGACAGATCCCCCCCCCCCCCCCCCCCCCCCTCGCATGCATGTTTGTGTGTTTATGCGTGTATGTGTGCATGCATGTACACCAACAGCGCGGCACA
>CM065728.1:23804813-23814813 GCA_033310375.1 Conus canariensis
AAAAGAAAACAACAGAACTGAAGAACCAAGAGACTGTGACGTGACCGAGAAGGTCGATCTGAAACACCTCGCTGTATGTCAATTCTGACCCCCCCAGAGGCAGGTCCTGTCAACGGCAGCCGATTGGACGAGCTGTCACACGCGACGTGGCCCGCGTCACCCGCTGTGGCCTAACGATCCTTTCCTGTTTGTCTGTCAGAAGACGGAAGGAACGAGACGGAGGCGGACGTGGCGGAGACAGCTAGCTAGCTGCCTGGCACCTTGCTCATCCTGCTCAACCTCTGACCTCTTCTCTAACGATCCGCGCCAATCAGTCGTTCGCTGGTCGCACAAGCGAACGCAGACAGACAATCCTGAACTGGTAGTGCGGGCTTTAATGCAAACAAACTTTCAGGGGAACAAGGCGCGCTCTTGTCAACCGACACACGCTCACACTCTATTCTCTGCGCCAATCAGCACAGCTATCAGTTTACAGTTTTGGCCCGTGAGTGAGCAGACGTAACGAGGTGTTTCCCACTTTGTTTGTCACTGTGGTTTGGGTTGGGGGGTCTGAAGGAACAGGCTGGGAGAGAGAGAGAGAGAGAGGAGGGAGATCAGAGTGTCATACTGCTTCACTGCCTCAAGAGGACGAACCTCGTAAATCAGCCGGTGTTGTTCTACGAAGCGGTGAGTGATTCATCGATTGCGCGTTTGTTCTGTGTCTGTCTGTCTGTCTGTCTGTCTGTCTGTCTGTCTGTCTGTCTCTCTCTCTCTCTCTCTCTCTCTCTCTCTCTCTCTCTCTCTCTTTGGCTTTGGCTTCAACTTTTTCGTGCATGCATGCCTGTGCATGCATGTGCGTGTATGTTCGTAGTGCATGTATGAATAGTATGTGTTTGTTACTCTGTGTGTGGGAGGGGATGGGGGTAGGCACCGCGCGCGCGCGCATGTGTGTGTGTGTGTGTGTGTGTGTGTGTGTGTGTGTGTGTGTGACTCTGTGTGTGTATATGTGTGTGTGTGTGTCTGTGTGTGTGTGTGTGTGTGTGTGCGCGCGCGCGCGCAAAGTCTATCACACATACACACACACGCGCGCGCGCGCGCGCATCGCATGCGTGTATGTGTGATAGATTGTGTGTGTGTGCGCGCGCGCGCGCGCGCGATGTGTGTGTATGTGTGATAGACTTTGTGTGTGTGAGCGCGCGCGCGGTGTATGTGTGATAGAGTCTCTGTGTGTGTGTGCGTGTGTGTGTGTGTGTTGTGTGTGTGTGTGTGTGGCGCGAGACGCTTTAAGCGAAAACACACACACACACACACACGCACGCACGACACCACACACACACACACACACGCACCACACACCACCACACACACACACACACACACACACACACACACACACACGCACACACGCACCACGCACACACAAAGCAGCCGATAATCAGGTAGGGCGGTGAAGACAGAAATGAGGCTAATGAACCACACGATCACCCACCTGCTGCTCTTCGTCACAGAACTGTCCAAGCCTCCTCTCTCTCTCTCTCTCTCTCTCTCTCTCTCTCTCTCTCTCTCTCGTGGCCTTTCGCCTGCTATCAATCATTTGGGGAACACCGTTAGAGGTCTATTATTATTGTTTATCTGTTATATTATTATTATATTATCAACATATTGTTAATATAGACTTTGAAGACCAGTATTGTCGTCGACACCGACAATTCTCTGACTTCTGTGTTCCATATTTTGGATGGAAATCAATAAACTTGTGTAGCATTGTTTTCTGTTCCTGTCGTGTGTTTGACTGTAGTTTGGTTTGACAAATATGTTGCACGGACAAACCAGAGAACTGGGACAGCTTCGTTCAGAGAAACAGAGAGAGGAAGAGAGACAGACTGACGAGAGAGAGAGAGAGAGAGAGAGAGAGAGAGAGAGAGAGAGAGAGAGAGAGGGGGAGGTGGTGCTGGGCGGTGGGTAGAGCAGACTCAATGCATTGCGCGCGCGCGCGCGTGCGTGCGTGCGTGTGTGTGTGTGCGTGCGTGCCTCTGTGTGTGTGTTTTTGCAGGCTTGCGTGCGTGGGTGTGCGTGCGTGCGTGCATATGCGCGCGCGCGCGTGTGTGTGTGTGTGTGTGTGGCGCGCGCGCGCGCCAAGTTCTCCCGCTTCTTCCGTTTCCTCAGTGAAGCGACAGACACAACTGACGTCATCGTTGAAGCTGCTGAAGATAAACAACTTTTCTTCCATCACCACTACCACCACCACCGCCACCCTTAGTCCTCCCCCTCCCCCTCACCGTCGACATCTCCACCCCTATCCCGATTAGCTGCGTGGACTAGCGTTACGACAGAGGCAGATCGCTGTGTTGAAACTACGATAATTAGTTCCACGCAGATTTCGAATCCAGTCCAACCTCAGGCCTTATCATATGGGAGCACACTGGCTTCATAAGCCGAAAATAACCTTTTTCCCTGAGAAAAAAAAAGGGCTATTATCCTTCAGCAAAACAGTGTTAACCCGTTCTCCCTGAGAACCACAGCTGTTTCTTTTGTTTCCATTCAACGCCCATTTTGCGCCAAATTATTTTGAGAAGATGAGTAATTGCTCGTTCTTCGTTTTCATTGTTTATCTTGCTTGAAGAAGAAGACCAAAGAGGTCGAAACGCGTCGTGTTTTGTCTTGTAGTTTGTTCGTCCCTTTTGTCCGGCGGAATAATTATCATCTCTTTTTAAGATTTGTTTTAATTTCCGCCCGCAGTCGCCTCACTTTGAAACGAACATGTTTCCTTAGGATGATAGCTGTTTCGCCCCGTTTTCACTTGGAATCACCAGTGTTGTTCACTGTTTTCTTAAGATGAGGTTATCGGTGTTATACCTAAAGATTCACAACTGTTGTCTATATTTTTCACGAGGAGAACGGTTATTATCCTTAAAGGAAAACAACGAAACTACGAAAACCGTTGTGATCCTCGGGGATGGAGTGGAGTGGACGGACACCGGTGGAGTGGGAGGGAAGGTGAAAGGAGAGAGGATGCAGTAGAGAGGGCGGGCAGGGTAGAATCATAGACAAGCGCCCCCACCCCCACCCCCCGTCCCACCCCCACCCCCTTCCTCCACCCCGTCCACCCGTCACAACTAAAGAGGATCGGGATTTTCCCCATTTTAGCTGATCCCATTTGCACTTTGTCATGGTAAGCAGCATGATAAACAACCATCACAGCTGTGTTCCGTTTCCAATGAAAGTAACGAAAACAATAACGATCCTGGAGGAAAACATGTTATTATAGCCTCTCAATACAGGGGAAACAAGTGCGATCCCTTGGAAAATAGTTGCGATCCTAGGATGATGATAACCGTTTTCCCGCTTTTCGCCATTTTCCACGAGGATCCGATCCTCGTTGCTTCCCTGAGTTAAGACAGATTTTGTCGCCTCCAGGCGCTAGTGTGCTCCCATACTATCCTATTGATAATATCGGTTAGCCTGTTTGGTCGGCGCGCGTGCTAAAGCCCTACTCACGACGGAGATAAACGCTACAAGATAACGTTGCTTATAGCCCAGCCGACCGCAAAGGGCCATATTATCGGGCTCTGACTGTAACCCGCATTTCAAACTTTCATTCAAGTGTTCGTCACGTGTGTATCGCGCATAAACGTATCATACCAAATATAGAGACGCTTCGAACCCCGATTAGCTGACCTGTGCACGCTTAGTCACCACAGGGTCATGCCAGCACTGACATATAATGGAAGAGACGTGGCTCTCTGAGCCTGTCCGGAATGTCGTGACAGAACAGAGTGTCTGGAGAGACGGAGATCGCTTTTGGTTCGCACCCATTATAGTTAAGGCTTCGGGGGGTGCTCTAAGGTGGAAAACAATCCTCTTGGCGCGATATATGCTGACACAATCAAGGTCACACCACACACACACACACACACACACCCCACCTCTCTCTCTCTCTCTCTCTCTCCCTCTCTCTCTACCACCAACAGCAACACCAGCAGCACGAACACAACACTACAAAGCTAATCATAGCGCTCAGAATGTGTGTGTGTGTGTGTGTGTGTGTGTGTGTGTGTGTGTGTGTGTGTGGGAGAGAGAGAGAGAGAGAGAGAGAGAGAGAGAGAGACAGGTAAGGGTGGGAGCGGAGAGATATAGGATGTAGGGAAGACGGCAAAGGGCATCAGAGACAAACTCTCCCCCTCCCCGAAGAAAGCGAGCACTTAAAGAACAGAGAGTGTTTTTTTCTCTCTCTCGTCACTTAAAGAATACAGACTAAACAAAAATAGGTGGCACCTAGTCTTCCAATCTGCCCTTGCTATTCTAACGTGTTCTACAAAACACAATCACAAACCCAGGACAACTTCCTTCTCGTCGGGGCAGTAGATAAGCACTGACTTTTCAAATGTATTGTAAAAAAAGTAAACAATTGCTCTGGGTCTGCTAAGCGCAAAGAGAGCGGGGGTGGAGATGTGAAAAAGGGGAAGGGTGTGCGGGGTGGGCAAGAAGAGAGAGGGGGAAGAGATGAGGGGAGAGGGGAGAAGTAGAGAGAGAGAGAGAGAGAGAGAGAGAGAGAGGAGAGAGAGAGAGAGAGAGAGAGAGAGAGAAGAGAGAGAGAGAGAGGACGGAACAGGACCGACACACAGGGTGGCTCGTTGTTGACTGCTGTGTAAACATGCGATGCACTTGAGAACAAAGCAGGGAGTAGGAACGTGCGGGCAGGCTTTAAGAGGGACCCGAAAAAAATCGGGACATCTTCTATGGGAGTTATCTGTGCCGGCAAAATCCACGCAGACAGGTGTACCACTCTCCTCTCCTCTCTCTCTCTCTCTCTCTCTCTCTCTCTCTCTCTCACACACAACAACAACACACCACACACACACCGCAACATGTAAATGAGTATGTAAATAAAGACAAAAAAAGAAGTGTCGCCAGGTTATGGTGACGCGCTCTCTTTCCGGCGAGTGTCCGATTCATCTTTTCTTTTTCAGGCGCTCTTCTTGGGAAGGTTGGGGGGGGGGGGGGGTGGGGGGGGGGGGGGGGGGGGGGGGGGGGGGGGGCTGACTTTACCGTGGAAAAAAATACACAATTTCAAGTCGCCTTGCCAACCGGTTTCAGTTCGACCATTTTGTTTCCACAAGGCGTGAATTTAAGAGAAAAGAAAACCGGCAGTGTGTAACTGTAGAAAAAAAAAAAAAGAACTCTAACCGTAGACAACAACCGCTGTCCGTAAGCGGATTTTAAACGGAAAGAAGTGGAACAGAAGATTATGATCTTAAGTTCCGTCTCTTTTTCATTTTTTGGCTCTTTTCGGTATCGGCGTAACTTTTTCAGCTACGGCTTCACAAAGCAGTGCAGTGTGAGATTACGTTGAATACTAGGTTTGCTGGTTCTGAGCGAAACGACTGCGCCCCCCCCCCCCCCCCCCCCCCCCCCCTGATCATTAGACGGGCACGGAGCAATATGGGGCAATGGACGACTCGATGCATATCACGTAGGCGAAAAATTTATGACGGGGCCCGCCGTGACTGAAATGAACGACTTTCCTTTTTTGTGAACTTAGCACCTACTATATCAGTTTGTGGATAGAAGAGGGGAGGGCTGCGAGGTTTGGGGGGGGGGGGGGGGGGGGGGGGGGGGGTATTTTTGCTCCTCACATTGTCAACTTTGGAGTGCGGTGGTCATTTGTAGATAAGCTAGTCTGGGTCTCGGCCTAGTTTCAGTTTATCTGCCCTGTGGATGTCAGTAGACCTGCCATCATGGTATGATAAACTGGTGAAGACAGTTTCTAGTGTGTGTATGTTGTGTTTGCTTGTGTTCGTGATAAGGGCTTTCTCTGTATGGTGATAACCTTGAAAGGACTTCCCCCCCCCCCCCCCCCCCCCCCCCCCCCCCCCCCCCCGTGTGGTCGTACGTACGTCTAGAATTGAAGGGAATTGAAAACCGAGTCTATTACACTTAAATATCACTTTGTTCCGGCTTCAATACTACTCTGTTTGGGCTTCAATACTACTCTGTGTGGGCTTCAATACTACTCTATTTAGGCTTCAGTACTACTCTGTTTAGGCTTCAATACTACTCTATTTAGGCTTCAGTACTACTCTGTTTAGGCTTTAATACAATTCTTTTTAGGCTTCAATAATATTCTGTTTGGGCTTCAATAATATTCCGATTCTGTTTAGGCTTCAATACTACTCTGTTTAGGCTTTAATACTACTCTGTTTAGGCTTCGGTACTATTCTGTTTAGGCTTCAGTATAATTCTATTTAGGCTTCAATAATATTCTGTTTGGGCTTCAATCCTGTTCCGATTCTGTTTAGGCTTTAATACTACTCTGTTTAGGCTTTAATACTACTCTGTTTAGGCTTCGGTACTATTCTGTTTAGGCTTCAATACTAATTCTTTTAGGCTTCAATAATATTCTGTTTAGGCTTCATAATATCTGTTTAGGCTTCAATCCTATTCTGTTTTAGGCTTAATAATACTGTTCTGTTTCAGCTTCAATACTACTATTCATCTGTTTTAGGCTTCAATACACTTCTGTTTAGGCTTCAATAATATCTGTTTAGGCTTCAATACTATTCTGTTTAGGCTTCAATCCTATTCTGTTTCTGTTTAGGCATTAATACTGTTCTGTTCAGCCTTCAATACTACACTATCGAGGCTTCAATACTACTTTGTCCAGGGTTCAGTCCTATTCCGTTTAGGCTTCAGTACTACTCTGTTTAGGCTTCAATACTACTGTGTGTAGGCTTCAATACTACTCTGTTTAGGCTTCAATAGTACTGTGTGTAGGCTTCAATAGTACTGTGTGTAGGCTTCAATACTACTGTGTGTAGGCTTCAATACTACTGTCAGTACTACGTGATTGACCCTCGCTTCTCTTCTGTGTCACAGGGTAAGCAGAAAACAATCACAGACAGACCGACCCTCGTTCATTTGAAGAACGGGCAAGGAATCATCGTCACCACCACCACCACCACCGCCATCATGAAGCAGCTGTCCTGTCTGAGGTCCATGGCCACGGGCAAGCAGCAGTGGCTGCCGGAGCAGGAGGCCGAGCCAGGCACGGAGGTCAAGGCCGGCGACCTCTACCTGGTCAGCTCCCCGGAGGTGGGCGGCGCGCCGGGCAGCCCAGGGGGCCGGAAGCGGCCCTCCAGGTACCCGGTGCACGTGCGCGTCTACCGCTCCTCCTTCGGCCACTACGCCGTGCTCAACGCCAGCCTCCGCGCCCCGGCCACCTACCTCAACCTGCGCACGTGCCACTGCCGCCCCAGCACCCCCTCCTCCCCGTCCTCCTGCCGCGCCTCCTCCTCCTCCTTCTCCGCCCCGTCTTCGCCCTCGGGGTCCTCCTCCTCCACCTCCACCTCCTCAGCCCCACCCAGCAGCCCCGGAGCCGCCAACACCTTCCGCGTGGAGCTGGGCGGGGGAGAGGGCCAGGTCATCTACTTCGAGGTCCCCTCTAGGGAGTCCGGGGGCGGGGTCGGGGAGTGGGTGGAGGCGTTCCAAGGGGCCGCCGCTCCGCCTTCTCCGGGCTCCATCTCCCCGTCCCTCAGCCCCGTCATCCCCCGCAGCCCCATCATGCCCACGCTGCAGGAATCGCTGGAGGAGGTGGAGGAGGAGGACGATGAGGTGATCAGTGGTCTGGGTTGAGGACAGTGTGGTTCCAACCTGGAGTCTTCTTTACCCCGGGCGTTCTGCAAGGACAGTCAAGGCAGCTATCTCTCTCGCATCCCCCCCCCCCCCCTCCCCTCCACACACACCCACTGTGTCCTTGGAGAACTCCGTTTGTGTGGCAGACTGCAGACTTGACTTAACTTCCCGCCCATTTGCTTTTCACAGTCCGCGTCACGTACGCGCATGTCAAGGTCACGCAGGTCTCGTGCAGTTAGTGCATTACTCGTTTGGACTGTTCGGTCAACTGATGACGTCACTACGCTCACGTCTGCTTCCTGCATCTGGAGTCAGAAACCGCTTTAAAAGAAAAAAAAAAAAAAAAAGGGGGGGGGGGGGATGTGCTCTTCGCCGGTTTGTGGTCGGACAAGTCATTCATTCATATCATTTATTCATTCCTCTCTAGAGATTCATCTATGTACTTGCTTGTTTCAGTTCTTGTTTTGCTGTCTGCTTTCTGTTGTTCACATGTTTGCTCATCCACAAAAAACAGAAACTTTGTGTACCGCTGTCGAAACTGTGCTGCCAAGGGACTTGATAATCAAAGACACGTTTCAAGAGGAGGGGAGAGAGACGTTTCTATCAACCATGATACTATTCAGAAAAGTTCACGAACGCATCATGAAACTTTTCAAAGACAGAGCACTGACACCCACACAGCATCGACACTGTGTGAAGTCGCTATTGATCTCCGTAATGCCATGGGAGAGGGAATAGGTGCAGCAGATTAGGTCTCAACTCTGTGGAAACTGTGCATCTAGGCTGTTCAAAGAAACGAACACCCGCCCGGTTTCATTTCTCTTTCAGATACGCTGAAGTTCAGTAAGTCGTTAACCGTTTCTTTCTAATAAAAAAACAAAAACAAAAACAAAAAACAAACAAAAATAAACCCCTAAAACAAACAAACAAAAAAACCCCACCAATCACCAACCAACTGGGAAGAGTGTTCTCTTCGTAGGGTGGGAACTCGGGAGAGGAATGGATCACAGTAATAGATATCCGCAGAGGAATGGATCACAGTAATAGACATCCGCAGAGGAATGGATCACAGTAACAAATATCCGCAGAGGAATGGATCACAGTAACAGACATCCGCAGAGGAATGGATCACAGTAATAGATATCCGCAGAGGAATGGATCACAAGTAATAGATATCCGCAGAGGAATGGATCACAGTAATAGATATCCGCAGAGGAATGGATCACAGTAATAGATATCCGCAGAGGAGTGGATCACAGTAATAGATATCCGCAGAGGAGTGGATCACAGTAACAGATATCCGCAGAGGAATGGATCACAGTAACAGACATCCGCAGAGGAATGGATCACAGTGACAGATGTCCGCAGAGGAATGGATCACAGTAACAGATATCCGCAGAGGAATGGATCACAGTAATAGATATCCGCAGAGGAATGGATCACAGTAATAGATATCCGCAGAGGGGCGAGTAACAAATTCTGTCGTTTAACCATGACTCGCGCCTGTAGTTATTCAAAACATTTTTTTTTTTCAATTTACGATCTTTAATTTTGACGGGATGGGTCCGGAATTAGCTACTGGTGTTTATATTTAAAGGCATTGAATTGAATTGTGTGTGGTGTGTGTGTGTGTGTGTGTGTGTGTGTGTGAACAATTTTTCGTTATCCATGTCCTGAAAACTGCACGGCTTCCGTCGTCTGCCACAAGGCAAGGGAAGCCACTCTTGCCTTCCGGCCTCGCTACAACCTCCTCTGGAGAGCTGTAAAATATCGGTTTTCGGTGGGAGCGAGTCCAAACTTGACGATACAGCTGGTGCAGTGGGACCTCTGTAAAACGGCCGGCAGAAATCCTTCGGAGTTAGAGTTTGAGATGGGAAAAGAATCTCAGCTGGGAGATCAGTACAGAAGAGTGTCTGTGAAATGACTCTCAAAATCCCCTATTCTATACTCGCCCCAACTCCTCAAGAAGAGAGAGAGAGAGAGAGAGAGAGAGAGAGAGAGCACCACCACCAGCAGCCATTGCCAACAGGAGAAAAAAATGAAACTTTTGGCGGTCAGAAGGGGAAAGAAGTGGGAAAGGGGGGAGGGGGTGGGGTGGGGATAAAATCTGGTATAGACATAAAGAGGCTTCAGTGTTATGATAACCCAGTTGAAGACGCTGAGCCCCCCACTCAACAAGGGGTGTCCCACGCATAAAAGGTCTACTGTAGCAGAAGAAAAGCAACCAGCTACTTACTACAACAGAGCCGTCCTTTAAAAAAAAAAGCGCTTAGAAGTGGTTCCCATGCGAGCTGCACACGTGTTGACGCTCCCCTCAAGGCGGATATCTCCAGGGTAAAAAAAGAAAAAGAAAAGAAAAAAAAAAAAAAAAATACCACCTTAGGCCGTG
>CM065728.1:23819813-23824813 GCA_033310375.1 Conus canariensis
TTTCCCCCAAAAAAACGTATTGCATGGCCCCATGTTGAAACATGTTGACACCGTGATATACTTTGTCGTCACCATTCAAATCTGATCTACGTCGGGGATTCCATTTCAGCCCTGTCACCAACAAACCTAACAAGACCCTCAGCTTCTGCTGGCAAGATAGCCAACAACAAAAGTTAAAGACGTATCACTCTTGTTTATCCCATACTTGAGTGTGCAATCACCGTATAAAACCCCGACATCTTCAATGAGATCCAGATCATTAACAAGCTCCAACGCAGAGCAGCAAGAAAGGGTCACCAGCCGGCGCTACCACTCATTCTGCATCAACTCCATCCTCAGATGTCTGGACCGGCCCACTGTGCACTAGGACCCATGGAAACAAGCTCATCTGGAGATGCACTACAGATTCCAAGATGGGCCAGTCTGCAGAAATTCTAACTGCCCGCTCACCCTGCCCTTTCTGTCTTCGAGATCCATGCAATAGATCTTGAAAAAAAAAATCTTGGAAAAAGGTTGAAAATGTCTTGTCTTGCTATGTTAACATTCGCCTTCAGTTGTGTGCGCCGTTTTGTGCATCGGCAGATTGTGCCGACACTGTACTACCGAACCGATTTGAACGAAACTTGGCGGAAAGGTGAAACGTGGCCCACGTCGTCAACAGGTCACATTCCATACATTACATCTTCTTACCGTTACATTTTGATGCCAATCCAGACAAAAGAGTGGACGCAGCACAGGAAAATGTTAAGAAGAAAATTTAAATGTTAAAGAAATTACAGTCAATGAACGTGATGCTCCATGGATAACTATTGAAATTAAAAAAAAATTATAAAAAAGAAAAATGCAATTCACAGATTAGCCAAATCCTTAAATTTTGGTTGGACATGGGCGTTATTTCGTCGAATCCGTAACGACCTTACAGAAAAAATCAGATTTAGAAAGGCTGAGTACGCACTCGAACTTGATAGTCGTATTTCTTCTCCTTGCGGTTTTGGATCAAAGGACTGGTGGAAACTAGTAAAAACATTCATTTCAGCCAAAGGTATGCCTCAAGACGATATTCCCCCAATAGAAGAAAATGGTGTAGCTTACTACTCCATGAAAGACAAAGCAACTGTATTCAATACATACTTTGCTGCGCAGTGTTCGGTGGATGGTGGAGCTGAGATTCCTGGATTAAATGAACTCAACGGGTCCATAGATCAATTGACTCTTTCCACAAATATAGTATTGGAAATATTGAAAAGTCTTGACTGTAAAAAAGCAGTAGGGCCTGATTTAGTCCATAACAAAGTGTTAGTAGCTGCTGCAGATGAACCATTGACTTTTTTGTTTAACCGTTCATTAACTGAATGTAGGTTTCCATCCGTATGGAAACTAGCCCATGTAACTCCAATATTCAAAAAAGGAGACAGAAACAAGTGCAGAAATTACCGCCCCATTTCGCTCTTGAGCTGTGTAGGCAAAGTGCTGGAGAAATGTGATCAAAAACATGTTTTCAAATACCTCACAGATAACAATCTTTTGGCAACCGCTCAGTCTGGGTTTATTCCACATGACTCGACTGGCTTTCAACTTTTGAGTATATACGATGACTTTTGCAAATTTTTAGAAGCTAAAACAACTGCACAAGCAATTTTTTTTGACATATCTAAAGCCTTCGATAAAGTGTGGCACCAAGCATTATTACATAAACTGTCTGCTTTGGGTATTCGTGGACAACTTCTCGAGTGGTTTACTGACTATCTAAGAGATCGGTCCCAGGCTGTTGTTCTAAAAGGGAGTAAATCGTCCTACCTTCCAATATCAGCAGGTGTTTCCGCAAGGTTCTGTTCTTGGACCACTTCTATTCCTTGTCTACATAAATGATATTGCACATGATATTGAATCGATTATCAAATTATTTGCCGATGATACTAGCATATATCTGGCGTTAGATAATACCCAACTCAGGACAGAAATTTTAAACTCAGATCTTGACAAGATAAGGAAGTGGGCTTCTGCTTGGAAAGTAGAATTCAACCAATCCAAAACTAAATTATTAACAATTTCTAATCACACAGTACCCCAAACACAGCCCTTGAAATTTAGTGATGTGATATTACAGGAATCAGACTCCTATAAGCATCTAGGTGTAATGATACAAAGCAACTGCAAATGGGACCTCCATATTAAATCTATTTTATCCAAGTGCCGTGTCCTTATTGCATGTCTTCGGACATACAAGTACAGATTGAGTCGTAAATCTCTTCTTACTTTGTATAAATCATTTATTCTTCTTCATTTTGACTTCTCAGATGTTATTTGGGACAACTGTACGAATAAACAAAGCGAAGATCTTGAAAACCTCAATTTGGACGCTATTAGGACAATCACTGGTTCAGTTCGTGGTACTAATCATCAAAAACTATATAATGAATCAGGACTAACGTCCTTTAAAGAAAGACGTCGTCGTCATTAACTCGTATTGTATTTCAAAATTGTTAATGGCACTGTGCCATTGTATTTAGTTGAACGTCTTCCTCCTCTAGTGCTTCCATCAATCCTCATCACAGACGAAATCCCCAGGAAAGACAAGTACCAAGGTGCAGACTGGAACTGTATAAATTATCATTCTTTCCTTCCACTACTGTTCTTTGGAACAGTCTTCCTGATAACATTAAGCAGTCTGATTCTCTTAGTTTTGTTAAGCGTTACCTTAGTAATACAGATACAGTTGTTCCTTCTTATTATTATTTGCAAGACAGACAATCTGAAATAATAATTTGCAAACTGAGACTAGAAATGAGTGATTTGAACAGTGACTTATTTAAACGACACCTGTAAAACAGTGCAGCATGTAACTGTGGTTATCCTGTTGAAGACGCCAATCACTTTTTGTTGCACTGCCCACTCTTCCAGTTAGTTCGAACTCAGACAATAGCGTTACTGCCTAATGACATAAAAGCAGATGTTAAAATTTTGTTATGTGGTGACCAAGACAAAACCTGCACTGAAAACTCTGCAATATTGATTACAATTGGTAATTTTATTCGCATGTCTAACAGATTTATCCGCTAATAAATTTCCTCCATCTTATGAATGATGTGACTTTTTCACCATATGTTCAGCATTCTTTCTCCTTCATCTGCTACACTAGTGTATAGTCTGCTTCCAATGAGCTTACCTACTGTAGTGACTTAAATCTCAAATATATTACAATCTTAAAAGAGGTCTTTGGCCTACAGCCTGCCTTGGCACAAATAGTTTGTTCTAATTGAATGTTTTGCCTCGCTGTTGGATTTTCCTTTTCCTTGCTTTGCTCTTCCCTCCTTAAAAACTTGTTTCAGGTTATTATTTGTTTTCAGATTATTTCTTGAATGCAAACGTTCATGTTCATTTTTTTTGCAGCCAATCCATTGTTTTTATATTGAGTGAGTACCGTGTATAAGCATTTTGCTTGTTGTACTCGTCTTATATGTTGTTGCTGCTTTTGTGTGTACTTCTTGAATAAATTCGTTTAAACCAAAATGTTAAGACTTTCTTCAACATTGCAAGGCTGGGAATTTTTCGACGTTTTTTTTGTTTTGTTTTTTTTTAACTTGTAAGATCCAAAACAAAAAAAAATCTGAAATAAATGCGGATTACATTAACCCCCCCCCCCCTCCCCCGTGGAATGTCAGAGGCTCTTTCAGTTCAAACAGCTTGTTCCTCTGCTGTCTGGACATCATGTACTCGTAAGCTGCTCTTTTCTGTTCACGTCTCTCCGTACTGTCAGTGTATACTTTCTAATCTGCCGTTGTGGACTATTCTCTTGTCTTCGATCCGGAAACTTCTCTCTGTTTTTTTTTCTTTCATTTGATTACGATTTTTGACATGCCAGCTTTCACCCCCCCCCCCCCCCCCCCCCCCTCTGAATCTGATGATTGGGTTGTGAAAATAGTGGACACTGGATGTCCATTTCGCGGTGGTCTTCCTTTTTTTTTTGTTTTTTGACAATATTTAAAGCAAAGTCTGGGAACGAAAAATCAAGGTGTGTGTGTGTGTGTGTGTGTGTGTGTGTGTGTGTGTGTGTGTGTGGGTGGCGTGCGTGCGTGCGTGCGTGCGTGCGTGCGTGCGTGCGTGTGTGTGTGTGTTTTCCTGTCTGAGCATGACAGCCCTTAAGAGGTTCTGTGTGGTTGGCTGTACATAACGATTCAAACTTGTTCCCGGATTTTGTGAACAAAACCAACAGTATTGTTCGACCTTGGCCAGATTTTGACTCTTCCAAGTCGTTTTTAGATACTCTTCTTCTTCTTCTTTTCTTCTCCTCCTTCTTCTTCTTCTTCTTCTTTCCCTTCCCCTTCTTCTTCTTCTTCTTCTTCTTCTTCCCTTTCCTCTTCTTCTTCTTCTTTCCTTTCCTCTTCTTCTTCTGCTTCTTCTTCTTCTTCCCTTTCCCCTTCTTCTTCTTCTTCCCTTTCCCTCTTCTTCTTTCTTCTTTCCTTTCCTCTTCTTCTTCTTCTTCTGCTTCTTCTTCTTCTTCCCTTTCCCCTTCTTCTTCTTCTTCTTCCCTTCCCCTTTTTCTTTCCCTTCCCCTTCCCCTTCTTCTTTCCCTTCTTCTTCTTCTTGTTATTGTTGGTCTTCTTCTTCTTCTCTCTTCTTCTTCTTCTTCTTCTTCTCTTCCTTCTCTCCTCCTCCCTTCTCCCTCTCTTCTTCTCTCCTTCTTTTTCCTTGTCTTTCTTGCTTCTTTTTCTCTCTCTCTTGCTCCTCCTCTCTCTCTTCCTCTCTCTTCTTCTTCTTCTTCTTCTTCTTCTTCTTTCTTCTTCATCCAGCTGTTATTAACTTATTTCTCCCCCCATCGTTGACACCATGAACGTGAAGTCCCCAGAAAAGGGCAAAGCTGACGTGGAAACAGGGGGGCATTATACCACTTCTACTTGTCGTGTTGGCCGACACCATTAACATTCAGTTCTGGGTGCTTGGCATCCAGCCAAGAGCATGCAATCTTCGGGGTGTGTGTTTGTGCCTTATAATTAATTGAT
>CM065728.1:23827313-23829813 GCA_033310375.1 Conus canariensis
ATTGTTATTATTAATATTATTGTTATTATCATCATCATCATTATCATTGTCGTTATTGTTGTTGTTATTGTTGTTGTTATTGTCATTATAATTAAGACTATGATACGCCTTATCATTTGAACGCTCGAGGCGTATACACAAGCAAGTACATACATCAAACTACAAAACAAACAACAGCAAAAAGTAGTGACACAAAACACATGCCATGATCAAACCCTCGTACCGCATTCCAGCAGAGCACCACTAAACCCGGCCCTCTCCCTCCCTCTCTCCCCACCCATCCCCGCCTCTCAAAGGAAAACGATCACCAATAAATCAATAACGACCGACACCCAGACAATACCCCCCCCCCCCCCTCCCCTCACCAAACAGTATCAGCACAATTTTTGACTAATTCGAGGAAAAAAGAAAAAGCTTTCAGGTTAACCTGAAAGAATGCAGCGAGGTAGAATACCGAACGTTGATGCAGTAGCTGATTACAAACGAAAGGACTCTGATAGGCAAAAAGCGTTAGAACGAACAGAAGGAATCAGGGAAAGACGTGTATCAGAAGAAGAGCGGGGTTCACGTGCTGGTGCAACACATCAGTTGGATATCGAGGCCAAGAGGTTTCAATGGCATTACAGCAGAGACAGGCGGCTTTGTAGGAGACCCATCGCTGAAAAGGGAGCCAGAAGAAAGAACGCAGCAACTGGGCGATAATGTCAAACGAAAAAGAGCCGAAGATGAGGCGGGCAGCCAGATTTTGGACTTCCTGTGCTTAACTGACGAGACAGCTGAATAGACACATCAGAGCATGACACATCAGATTGACATTACGCATGACACATCACAGCATGACACATATCACAGCATGACACATCACAGCATGACACATCACAGCATGACACACACGTGCCAGAGTTGCCAAAACAAACGTGGTGCATGAAGAACAGCTTTCTTTCAAAAACTGGCCACGTTTTAGTCGTTACATCTACCTACGAATGACAAGCGTCTCGAACGTTCTAGAGGACCCGTTTTGCAACCTTTTCCGAGGTGACAGTGCGACCCTTTTTCTGCGGGGGGGGGGGGGGGGGGGGGGGGGGGGGGGGGGGGAGGGGGGGGGAGAGAGCATCCACAATTCCCACAAGTACGTTTGACTGCTGTGCCACCATTGTTGATAGCCTACGCCACAAGAAGTTAGAGGCACTTTACCTTTCAATGCATAAAACCCTGCCTTCCGGTTCGGAGAGGGAGAAATACACGACGGAGGAACGAGAAAACAGACAGACAGATCTACAAACACAAGAAAAAACAAGATGCAAAGCATATAAATGTACTCCCAGTATAGTAGTACAAATATATATATATATATATATATATATATATAGATATAAATCAGTCAATATAGCACTTTCTCCCCTTTTGGTGGTAGAAATGTTTAATTAAGAGAAAACAAAATACTGCTGTCCCCAGCGGGGAAATGAACCCCGGTCTCCCGCGTGACAAGCGGGGATACTAACCACTATATTACAGAGGAACTTACGAAAATTGGTAACATTTAAGTTTATAAACCGTTATTGCTTAAACTGTACATCACAAAATTATCATTTACAGCCGTTAGTAACAGCTATTCTGGTAAAATAAAACATCGGGCATCATCCGTGACCCATAATGAACATATCTCCAAATTTTCGGAAAAATCGGCCCTGCAGTTTTGCCTGGAGCGAGTGGAACACATTTTGACCACGACGGACAGACAGACAGACAGACACACAGACAGCAATTCTTCGTTCCCATTGTAAAGTACTCCCTCTTCTATAAGAACTGGGAGTACAAAAAGTCTGACATACAAAGAGAGAGAGAGAGAGAGAGAGAGAGAGAGAGAGAGAGAGAGAGAGAGAGAGAGAAGAGAGAGACAGACACAGTGTACCGGGACGGGGTCGGAGAGACAGCCAGACGAGCTGCTATTGAGCGAGAAAAAAAAAAAAGAGAAAATATCATTAACTCAATGAGTTCACATAAGTTCTGTGTGTACATATTAGTCAATATGACAGTGGCCTATGTCAAACATTATACAGACTAAATAGCTGACGTTCACGTCTGAGAAAATGTACCCACCTAATGTTAACATTAGGCAATCCCTTTACCTATCATTAATATTTGGCAACTGTTTTCATTGTGCATACCACACACATGCGCGCGTGCGTGCCACACACACACACACACACACACACACACCACACACACACACACACACACTCTTAGATAGGCAGACAGACAGACAGACAGGCAGCAGGCAGGCAGGCAGGCAGGCAGGACAAACAGGCAGACAGACAGAGAGAGAGAGAGGAGAGAGAAGAGAGAGAGAGAGAGAGAGAGAGCATTTGGGATCTGTTTTTCCCGGAGGTCATTACAACAGCATACTTCCAAACAAAAGTACAGTTATTCTCATCGGTACTTTCACATAACGGACATAATCGTTCAACTTCGCAGGCATTTGTTTGTTTGTTTTGTTTTG
>CM065728.1:23837313-23842313 GCA_033310375.1 Conus canariensis
GGAGACGTTCCGTAATTGTTCCAAGCCCAGAATCGTTCCACTGCGGGCCAGAAGGACTCGTGCTCAAACTTACGCTACTGGGTTTTAAAAGGAATTTAAAGTCACTCCGCCAGTTAACATGGACAAACAAATTACAAGACAACACACGACGCGTTTGGACCTTTTAGGTCTTCTTCAGGCCAGATAAACAACATTCAGGACAATGAAAAACGAAGAACGAGCAATCACTTATCTCCTCATGTTGAAACTTTCCCTGCTGGAGTAACAGAGCGATCTCAACCTTGGCAACCTCCAAACCCCCCCCCCCCCCCCCCTCTTCAAAATTCTCAACATATCAACCAAATCACATTGCATCAGAACTGAAACGGACCGATCTGGCCGCGCGATCCAGAACGCCAAGACACCATGATGACATATAGGCACGTACCCAAACTGACCCGCCCTGTGTGACAGGGAGATGGACATGGGTACGTTCCTATCACACTCCATGGGGTCTTTCTGGACCATGGGGAGGAGGAGGGGTAGTCATCAAGCTCAGGTCCACCACCACCACCACCACCACCACTACCATCGTCACCACCACCCCTTCAAATTTGATTGATAGCTTTCATCGTTTGACAAAATGAGAACTTAAGAGGGGACAGATTTTGGAA
Organism: Conus canariensis; assembly: GCA_033310375.1. Lineage (NCBI taxonomy): Eukaryota > Metazoa > Mollusca > Gastropoda > Neogastropoda > Conidae > Conus > Conus canariensis. Next base: position 23,837,967 of record CM065728.1, read on the forward strand.
AGAAAAAAAAAAGAAAAGTTGAGGTGAGTCTAGAATTACTCCCCGGATGGTGAGTTTGGGCACGTGCCCATTTTTCAACTGCCGGGGAGTGATTTTGGACGTGGAGGGATTACAGAACGGTTACACCGGCCCCGATTTTCAGTCTCCCCTTCTGGCAGTCTGATCAACAGTGATCAGCAGCGACAGGCCCCGCCCTGCTGTTGTCCATACACCCACTGCCACTCGGGGGTTGACTTCTGGTGCAGACTGAACTGAACTGCCAACGGCGAACGCCTTCGGCATTTATATGGCGCTAGAAATATGCAGGCTATTTTTAGACTGGCCGCGTGCGAGGTGCAAGAGTTGTCACGCACTCGCATACCTCGCACGACCTTGTCTACTGCATGGGTCGCACCCTTGTGTCCCCCCGCCGAGGGGTTACGTTTATTCTCTCTCTCTCTCTCTCTCTCTCTCTCTCTCTCTCTCTCTCTCTCTCTGTGTGTATGCGTGTGTGTGTGTGGTGTGTGTGTGTGTGTGTGTGTGTCGTGGTGGTGTGTTGGTATGTGAGTGTGTGTGTGTGTGTGTGTGTGTGTGTGTGTGTGTGTGTGTGTGTGTGTGTGTGTGTGACAGAGAGAGAGAGAGAGAGAGAGAGAGAGAGAGAGGGCAGAGAGACAGAGACAGAGAGAAAGTGACAGAGACGGGGGGGGGGGGGGGGGGGGAGAGAGAAAGAGAGAGAGAGAGTGAGTGAGTGAGAGAGACTGTAAGTGATTTTGTTGTTGTTTTCTTTTTTGTTTTTTGTTTTGTTTTGTTAATCCTTTCGATGTCAGGCTGTTTTGGAATCCCGGCGTTTCTCAGTGCCAGTCGATTTGACAGTGATTCCATGTCGATGCTTGCCATCTGATCACTTCTGAAGCAGTCCACTCCCTCCCTGGTGTGAAACAAAGCAAACCACAGCCGACAAAGTTCAAACCTAGGACGATGTCCTCTCTTCTTCCCAACAATGAAGAACACCCAGTCGGACAGCAGCAGCTTTGGAGATGGTCAACGGTGAAGAGAGGACAAGACCAGTGCCTTCTTCACCTTTCAGCAGCTGGTGTTCCAGTGCGCACATTCAAAGCCTCCACCTCTTCCTGAAGGTCTGGCTGGCTCTGTGTCCGCCTCCTGCTCACAGGCTGGCTTTCTGTTCACCACACTTTGCAACTCACAGTGTCGAGCTGTCAAGTCTGAAGCACACACAAGGTGGTTCACGCGCGCGCGGGCACTGCCTACGTGCAGGCGGTAGGCCGACCTCGTTGAACAGAGGGCGTGAAGAAGCCGGTATAATACGATGACCTTGGAGGGCAGCCCGAGCAGTTGAACCCTTTCTGGAAGTGGCTTGGGATCTGCGTGAGCAGACGGGACTCTGATCCCGCGGCCGGATGATGGGTCAACGTTTTCGGCGGCTATGGTCTTGAATATAGTACCATCCTACAACCAGTAGACCTTACTCTCTCCCTTTCAGTGCCTGTGAAACTAGCATCACTAAAACAGTTCTCCCGCTATTTGTGTAAACTGAAAAAAAAAGTGTAGTGTTAATCTCAGTTTTTTTTACTTCCACGAATGAGTTATCATTTCCAAGATATTATCAATTATAAGTTAAATCTGAAAATCCAACAGCCTAATATCCATGGAGTCAGTAAACTGAAGTTCATCATGCATGGGACACTCGCGTTTGGGAGGCGGGGCCCATCTTTCTCCTTCCGAGGCGGTTACCTTTCCTGTACCCATTGCCCACTGAGTGGATGGACAGAGAGGGTTTTCAAGTCGTAGAAATCCACTTCCACGGGTGGGTTCGATCTCACAACCGTCTGCTCCCTGTAGCCGAAACTTCTAACCATTTTGTCCGCGAACCTCAAAGTCGGCGTAAGTTAAACTGTATAGGAACTCCAAGCCTTGGTGTAGCATTTATGAACCCCTAGCCTTGGTGTAGCATGTATGAACCCCAAGCCTTGATGTAGCATTTATGAACCCCAAGCCTTGGTGTAGCAGTTATGAACCCCAAGCCTTGGTGTAGCAGTTATGAATCCCAAACCTTGGTGCAGCATTTATGAACCCCAAGCCTTGGTGTAGCAGTTATGAATCCCAAACCTTGGTGTAGCATTTATGAACCCCAAGCCTTGGTGTTGCAGTTATGAACCCCAAACCTTGGTGCAGCATTTATGAACCCCAAGCCTTGGTGTAGCATTTATGCAACGCTGGCCCGAACAGAGCTCAGGTGTAGCTCTGCGGAGAAGAATCTCATTTCAGTCTTAGCCATCTGTCCGTTCGTCAGTCTGTTTGTCTGTTTGCCTGCCTGCCCGTCAGGAAGATAAGTCTAGAACTGCCGAGTGGATTTCCATCAAATTGTACAGGTTCATCCCAGATTCAGTATCTACCAGCAGTTCAGTTTTCAAGTCTCCAGCAACAAAATGTGAGTGTTCGCAAACGAAAACGAACCACGCCTGTAAAAGGAGGACGCAGTCATCATTTGTGCAGAAGATGTGGCGCGCAGCTCTTGCGTCCATTTCGTGGACAAGCATTTAACATGTTTGTAGTAAATATCGCCGCTGTCCCTTCCTCCACCCCATCCGTGCCCCTGCCGCCCTGCTGCCACATTCCGCGAATACATATGTCTTGGAGGAAAAAACCAAAAGTTCTGAATTCTGCGATAAGGAGGACTAAGTATGCGTCATCGGAACATTGTTTCCTGATCAGACGTCTCCTTCACTGGAATCGGAAATTTTTCTCCCCGTGAAAGATCTTGGGGACAAAGTGAAACGCCTTCTTTCAACACAACCCCCCACCCCACCCCAACCCCCAATCACACACCCCCTCGTTCTCCCATCGCCAATCCCCACCCTCCGTTCCTTCGTGAGGACATAAAGCCTTGTTTCACACAGACCCATAAAGATTTCTCACTAAAACATTATGACTCCCTCCATCCCCCCAAAATGCTCCCTCCCTTGGTGGGAATAAAACCGACCCCCACACCGCCCTCCTGTCCACATACAGAACACACTGGCCAAGACACTCCCAGACAACAGCACGCATGTTCCGCGTGTTCATGGTTCACTCACGATCGACACGCCTCATCCTCTGTCCTGCACGAACGCACACGATAAAACTACAAAATCACTCGGGGGGAGTTGGAGCTGCGCCAAGGTCGAATAGATCTTGGATCCATTCTTTGAACCGGACCCGGGTCACAACTTTACGGCGTCATCGATGACACATTCCACGTTTCCACCAAGTTCCGTTGAAACCGGTTCCACAGTTAAGGCGTCACCTTGCTGAGCGGAAACTGTATCCGCCCTCTGACCCGGATACACATGACGGGACCCACTTCAAAACTGAAGGATTTTGTTCGTAGACCGTACTCCAGGTTTCCACCAAAGTTTCGGTAGAAAGTCGGTTCAAAGCTGTGTAACTGGTCTTAGTCTTGTTGAAAGACAGACACAAGCCCACAGATTCGTGTGAAAAGAAACTCTTCTTTGTGGAGCCTTAACAAAAACGCAAAACGAGCTTAAATGTAACCCACCCCCCTCCCCGTGGAAGAAAAAAAATGAATAAATATGATAAAATGAAATTTAAAAAAACAAACAAACAACAAACACATGGGCCGGTCGAGCCCGTCCAACCAGATTTGCAAGCTATCAAAAAAAAACAACAAACAAACAAACAAACAAACAAAAAAAAAAAAAAAAAAAAAAACGTCTACGCACAAACTGAAGTGAAAAATGACTTTTCTTCTTATTTCTTTTCTTCCTTGGGTGTACTGAGAGCATGGATTGCTAAAAAATAAAAATAAAAATAAAACAAAACACAAGGACCCATCAGGAAAAGTTACTACTATTAATTTCATGACGCACGAAGAGGTAACAATAGTGGAACGTGATCGGAAACCAGTTCCTTTCTGACCTTCAAACGTTGACTACAACATTCTTTCCTTGTCTGTAGGGGAGGTGGAGTGGCTCTTGAGCAGAAAGAGCTTGAATCAGTGTCGAGGGGTTTCACACACACACACACACACACACACACACACACACACACACTCTCTCTCTCTCTCTCTCTCTCTCTCTCTCTCTCTCTCTTTGTTCCTCATTTCTGTAATGTTTTTTTGACAGGTTTGAATGTGTGTATCTCCGGCTTGACGACTCGCCTGTAAACTTCACGGGATCGGTCAGTTGTCAAGAGGTGATCGGGCCTGTTGCAAAAGTAGACCCGGAAAGTGTAGCTATAATCAATCATCTTTGGATGTGAGCCAAGATGGTAACCCCTCACAAAGTTCATCAAAATGCCACACTTTGGAAAACACAATGTCATCACTCACACACACACACACACACACAC
>CM065728.1:23847313-23849813 GCA_033310375.1 Conus canariensis
TTTCGTCGTCTCTACGTCGGCTGGCCCAGGGAGAAACCACACACATATATTACACCGCTTTGCGTCAGCGACAGCTGAGAAACAGCCTTGTGCATAGCATCTGGCCGCCAACCCCTCCTTGCCCTGCAGTCACGAACACACAGGCCAGCGACCTGGGCCCGACAGGCGGAGCTGTTTGTTTCCGACGCCATGGAGGTTGTTATGTCTTCATGCCCGTCCGTTAGTTCCTTTGTTTGTCTGTCGGTAAGACGATTCAAAACCACCGTACCGATTTGAAAACGACACAGGGCCAAGATGTCATGGGGCGCATGGACGACTCCCGTAAAGTTTGGAGCGTATCCGTGTTGCGTAGGCTGGATATGAAAGGAGGATCTAAGATCCACCAAGCAATTTTACGCGCACGCGCACGCGCGCACATGCGCGCGCGCACATACTACAACACACACACCACCACCATACACGCACGCACGCACACACACACACACAACACACACACACACACACACACACACACACGGAACTGATTTTAAGAAAACTTGGTGAAAAGATGGAATTCCGCGCAAGACGGGCCAGTACAATGCTGGTGCGGATTCCAGGCAAAACCAGATAACATTTAGGACAGTGAAAACGAAGAACGGGAAACCACTCATCTTCTCATATTCCAGTTTTTCTCCTAGCCTTTTAAGGTTTTCCTCTTTAAAATTCGCTTCCAGAAAGTCATGATTATATTTTGAGTCAACATTTAACTTGTTTACATGATTAGCATCTTCGTTCAGAAATTTGACCCTTCAATTTTTTTCTGTTAACCCGCAGAGTGCGATGAGCCACGATCGTGGCTTTAAGATGAGTGCACCCACAAGATGTTTCGCTTTCGGATGCCTGTTCTTCACTTTGGAAAGTTATGCTTGAGTTCAGTATTTTTCTTTTCCTGCTCTTGTGGTTTTCATTTTTCTCTACCAGACCATAGCTGTTGTGGAATCGCAGACACAGCGTGACCGTCAGCACATCAAGGTTGAAGCCGAGATCTACTTGCACACTGATACTTCGCTCTCAGTTGTCATGGAGACCTTATCTTCAGCTTCAAAGCGTTAAGTCCCACGCCTCTGCCAAAAGGTCTCAATACAGGCTTGCCTTGCCAATCCTGGCCTGCCTGCTACTTTACAAAAAACAAACAAACAAACAAAACAAAAACAAAACAAAACAAAACAACGACAAAAAACAACGAAAAAAAAAAAAAACAAAGATCCTGAGCCTAATCCCTGTCCGAAGGCCGATTTACGGTCTCCGAGGTGTGTGGTGAATTCCAAAATAAGCACAGGCGATGACCACTGTGTTTCTGGTCAATACTACAACCCACCATATTCGCAGCACCCTGGTTTTGTGGAACCCGTGACGTCAAGGTCAACAGGGGAGACGACGAGAGGCCTGTGAGACGTGCCGACCATGGCACAATTCCCACTACAGAGGCGTGGGCACACAGCTTTGTCCCCTGCTAGGTGACAGTGAAGAGGATTTTCTCCTGCACCGTGGAAACCCCCAACAGTCCGAGGAGTGCCTACGATTAGCGCGCGCTTTCCCAATTGCCTCCATGCGCGCAACCTCGATTGGACGTCAGGAAGCGCGCGCGGTCTGTCTGATAACATGGCACTGCCACAGTCAGGCAGCACCATCAACTTGGAGTGTGTCTCTGTGGGAAGCACACATGTCAAGTCCGTTAACAGAATGCTTCTTAACTCAGGAAATAAAAGCGCGCCTCGGACATCAGGAAGCGCGCGCCATTGAAGTCAGTCCGCGTGGTTATTGAAGTTGTTCCTCTTCGCTGCCTGAACTTTCCATTTATAACGGTGTGTACTGCGAAGTCCAGATTCAAATCACAAAGAAAAAGCGTCTCCACACTCTTTCCCCCTCTACAAAACAAGCAACCTTGGAAGGGCTGAAGGGAGAGGTGTCCAGCCTGGTCACTGAGTTTGGAACAGGAGAAACACTGTCAGTGCAGACGACTGTAGACTAAACGTAAAAAGACACAGTGGGATGTAGATCCTAAATCTAGTCCACACAAGATGGCAGAAGGAAAAGAAAAAGCCTGGAATCAGCTCACACCTGGCAAACCGCTGATCGGCATGCGGGGTAAAGTTTTCCGAGGGAAAAAAAAAACGCAAACAGGGAACAAAACAGACATCTGAAGTAAACAAACAAACAAAGACTTAAGAGAGACGGCTACGAACATCAATGGAGGAACACCTCACTGACATTTCCTCCACTGCCACCGACTCCGAACCACATCAAGCACTAGTGCCAAGGAACAAAATATTCTGGCTTTTTTTTTTTTTTTTTTTCTGTTTCAAGTCAATCATCAGAAGTTGTTTAGTACAGAAGTGGGCCCGCTCAAGCTGCCGGACATCTGACCTCAGAACCGTAAACACAGGCTGAAAGTCTGGTACCAACAGTTCCAGCCAGTCTTCACAACGAATTAGAAACAAAATATGAAGTCTTCTTATCT
>CM065728.1:23852313-23879813 GCA_033310375.1 Conus canariensis
TTTACGCACGCACGCACACAGGCACGCACGCACACACACACACACACACACACACACACACCACACACACACACACACACACCACACACACGCACGCACACGTGCGCAGTTTCCTCTGTGCAAATCGTCTTATGGTCAAGAAAGTAACTGCACTGCTCCTCATCTTAGTTTGTAAAAACCACAAAGTGTTAATTGTAAGCCATGTAAGTAGGCCTTGGTGTGCCCCTCTGATGTGGGAACCTAGAGAGAAAACTTCCGCAGTTTGGCAGCTACTAAGTCTATAGTGAAAAGCGTATCATTGCCACGTTTCAATGAGGCAGAAATGTCTACAATCTCTTTTACAATGCACCCAGAAGAGCTCGAATAATGTTCTGTCTGGATACAACTGTAAGACCTTACACTCTATCCCTCGACAGAAGCTAGGATTCAGTTGAATGATGTGACCTCTCAACCCTTGTTTTCAACATGGGACATTACAAAATGGGGATTTTGATACTGACAATGCATACTGCAAAAAAGCGAGAATCCTCAAATTTTGGCACCCCATGTTAAATTCTGTCTTCGTGAATACTGTCAGCAGTGCTCACACCTTCACACTGAAGGATGGTGGTGTGTGATCAATAAACAGGATAGGCATTAGTAATTGCAAACCATAACATTCTGTTCACCGGCAAAAACACATAGGCATACTGATCCATTTTTGTTGCAGAGCGCGTGGTACTCTTTGCCTCTAACTTGAACTAGAGACCTATTAGTATTCTGTATGTCTCTCAAGTGCTCTCCTGTGCTGGTTTTCGAATGTTCTGCCGATTTCCAACCCATCGACTTGGCCGCTACAGTAGGAATAATTGATGATATGAAGTCAAGAGACGGCGCAATAGCACCTAGGAAGGGTTGAAAGGGAGCTAATCAGATGGGAACAAACTTCTGTTGTATTGTGAGTTCCTTCCCTTAAATTCTTTATAGGGCACATACACGTGTACAGAGAGAGAGAGAGAGAGAGAGAGAGAGAGAGAGAGAGAGAGAGAGGAGAGAGAGAGAGAGAGAGAGAGAGTATTCTTCACTTCTATATCATTTCATACAATTAATTCTAGCAAGCTTTGTTATTACCCCAGTTAGGGACAATAAGAATGGTTGCCTTTTCTTGAGCCTCAGCGATGGTTTCAAAAATGATGGTTAGTTCCCTTTACAAGGGCCAGTTTTTCAACAGTGGAAAATTGGCATGATTTCATCTCTGGGAGGGACCAGTTTTTGAGAGCCTCAGGCTGATAAATCTTGCCATCTCTCTCTCTCTCTCTCTCTGTGTGTGTGTGTGTGTGTGTGTGTGTGTGTGTGTGTGTGTGTGTGTGTGTGTGTGTGTGTGTGATCACCTGTGCAAATCTGTTATCGTATGCGAAGAACTCAGACATTTCAAACCTCTTAATGATGTTGTTGGGAATGTACGCTTGTGGCCATGCAGTTCGTATGAATCGAGGAAGGCTGTACATTGACATCGTTCTGTTTGGACTGTATCTACTACGCGCATGATGATGCCTGGCGGGAAGTTTTCATTTGTAAAAAAGAAGACGTCTGATGTGTATTAGGAATGAAATAAGGTACTGACATACGTTACTGTTGTTAGTATATTTAAAGTGTTAAAGAGGTTGAGCTTTTAAGCGCGCGCGCGCGCATGTGTATATGTGTGTGTATGTGTGTGTGTGTGTGTGTGTGTGTGTGTGTGTGTGTGGTGTGTGTGCGTGTGTGCGTGTGTGTGTGTGTGTGTGTGTGTGTGTGTTTTCATTCGCGCGCGCGCACGCTCACACACACACACACACACACACACACACACACACACACACACACACACACACACACACACACACATTCTATTGGTAGCTTGTAACGAGCTGTGGGAATGGTTGTAACAATACCACTGTTTCTTTAGCGCATGGTACAACAAGGTATGGTAAATTTACTGGCTGTTCTTTTCTGAAACTTGGGATCGGGCCGCACGAAAAGACAGGAAAAAAGTTTATGTTAATGTGCAACTTTAGTGAGTCCAAAACACGCTATAAACAATATCTTGCTTTCCTTATTTTGCAGCCAGCTCTCTCCTTATCACATCAATAAACACGTGGATACGCTCGTCTGAAAGATAACTCAGGACACACAATCAATACAGCACAGAGAAATCGCCTCGTACACGACACTTTCATCTCCAGTCGAGGGACAGTGCTCCTTCGAAGAGCACCACTACGTCCATACAAGGAAGGTCCACATCAGTTTGTCTGTACCAACTATTTTAACACAATTTCACCACGGACACGGATGTGGAGAAGAAATCGAAACAGAAGTTACCGTAAGAACAGGGCATGGAAAACTACATTTCTTAACACTTCTTTTTTTATGATAACCAAAGAGCATGAAAATGACACAGATGATGCTTTGTCCCCAATTCTGTTCTGAGAGAACATGGCAGGGCGGTGCTCGACGTGTCTTTCCACAATATGTGCTGGCAGCAGTCAGGTCCGAGAGATACAGACACCTGCAGGGTGGGGCAGAAAGTTTGAGCAACACTCTCAGAAATACATTCATTGGGTGGATGAAACTCAACTGTGCGCTTCCAGTCTTCCAAAATGAACCCACGGCACACTAGGAGACAGCCGGAGCTGCAAAAATACATTTGACCATTTTTGTGGGGAAGGAAGAAACGAGGAAAGTGAGTCAGTGAGAAATATAAAGTCTTACTGGGACACATTTTGAAACACTTTGCAACGAGCATTGTGTATCATCCTGTAGTGTGATGTGAAGGGGACAAGACCGTTCTGCTTGACGTCGATTTGGAATGAAGATGGAGTTCATATTTGCCAAACAATGTATTTTTCAATGAAAAATGAATGGTGTTTACCCAAGTATGAATTTAAAAATAATTCTTAGTGAGTCCGCCCAAAACAAGGACAATTAAGTTACAAGTATGATCTTCTTCGTTCAAAAGCTGAAATACACGCATGGGATAGAAAAGGAATACACGACACTGAACTAAAATGCAACACATCCAAATTGAAGGACCGGTCTTTCTAAATCACAGGTCTGACCACCTGAAAGTTAAACCTATTTCTTCGTCGATGATCTCTGTCCTTTAAGTGAAGAGACCATTAATGAATGCTGTGATCAAACCTCAGTAGAGGAAGCGTCAAAACGTCGTTGTTAATTTAAAGATGCGTGTATTGCTGGCTGCCGTGTGTGTGATTTTTTTGTGTTTATACATGTATGTGTCCGAAAAGGAGAAACTCTCTCTCTCTCTCTCTCTCTCTCTCTCTGTGCGTGTGTGTGTGTGTGTGTGTGTGTGTGTGTGTGTGTGTGTGTGTGTGTGTGTGTGTTGTGTGTGTGTGTGTGTGTGTGTTGTGTGTGTGTGTGTGTGTGTGTGTTCATCTTTGTCTGATAATGTGCTTTTACTGATTCTACGTCTCTCAACATACTAGGAATTGTGTGTGCGCGTGTGTGTCTGCGTCTATGCCTGCACGCGCACTTTTCAATTTGTCCATCTGCTTTTCTTTATCATATACAATACCTGCATACACTCGTGTATGTTTCATTGGTTTAAAAACAATCGAGTCAGATGTTACAAATTGCCAAATATGAGATTTGGACAGATCTTGCTTCCACAGGGTTACAGGATAGCGCAGTGGTAAGGCTTTGAATTCGCAGTAGGAGTCGCAAGTTCGAGTCTTGCTAACTGTACAAACCGAATGCCGTTTTCTGTTTTCATCTAAACGTGCTGTCGTTCCGGTGGCAGAAGTGTAGCAGTAGATTGGTCCCAAACCCTCTGTTCATCAGGATGATTATTTCCCCATCGATCATACTTCGATAATTTACGTTCCTAATCTGTTCCCTTTTCAGACCAGATCATGGCGTTCAAAAATGAGTTCAAATGATGACATGGATGTTTGGTCCAGGCGCAGAGGAGTGGCGGGGTGGGGGCGGGGTGGGGGTGGGGGAGGGAAGGCAGACAGGAAGGGAGGAGGAGGAGTCCATTTTTTTGTTTTCTTTTTTAGCCAACACCGTTCACGGCAGGGGAGCGGGAGAAGGCGGGGGAGGGGGGGGGGGGGGGCTGGAGAAATGGAGGGAGGAGAAGGGGAGGAGGGATGTAAGAGGGAGCAGCGGAGGGGAGAAGGTGGTTGGAGGGGGGGGGGGCACAGTGGGGGTGGTATGCTCTCCTGATCTGGTCTCCTTGGTCGGATGGTGAATAAGCGATGTGACTTCGACTCAAGCGGGGGGGTGTGTGTGTGTGTGTGTGTGTGTGTGTGTGTGTGTGTGTGGTGTGTGTGTGTGTGTGCGTGTTGGGGTGCCATGGAGGAAGACGAGGGGGGGGGGGGGGAGGGGAGAGGTATTATTATTTTTGTTAAGCAAACCAACTTAACACGCCAAAAATGCTGCTGAATGGGGAGGAGTGAGGGCGGAATAGGAGGAGGTCGGTGGTGGTGTTCGAGTGTATGGTAGCGATAGGGTGTGTGTGTGGGGGGGGGGGGGGGGGGGGAGTAGGGGGGGGGGTGAATAGTTGGCTGCAGCGCACAATTTACAGCCGACTACATGTTTTTGCTAATGACATGTTTTTGAACGATTTTGAGCTGTCATAGTTGTTACTGTTGTTGTTTCTTTGTTTCTTTGTTTGTTTTATTTTCCAAGAAATCGATTTCAAAGTCGCTTTTTTCTTTCTTTTCAACACAGCAAGGGGATGGGGAGTGGAGGTGGTGGGGGTCTGGAAGTCAAGGGCCCAACGCCACCACCCCAGTCCCCTGGTTTCGTAATGGAAGATCACATTAAGTGAACTCCCCACCTGTGGTTGCGGTCTGGCTTGACGGCTTACTTCTGTACGTGAATGTCTATCTGCTGAAGGTACAGAAAGAAAACAAAAAGGAAAAGAAAAAAAATCTGACAGCCTACCCAACCGCTACCGGTCCCTGCGATCCCGTTTCAGCTGTAACTCAGTAGAGCGTGTCGGTCGAAGAGAATAAATACGCAGCGCGCGTGTGCACGCCTGGCTGGTTCTGGAACTAATCCTCCCAAACACTTAACCGTGAGTGCCGGTGGAATATGAAGGGGGATTAATGTTCCACAGCTTCCCGCCTGCTATATCACAGCAGTCCACACAAATGTTGAACTAGTTAATTACATTCAGGTTTAACGTCCAAACTCAGCGAAGACGGGGATTACTGTCCCACGAGGGTGTGGCGAAAGGAAGGAGGGTGGAGGTGCGGGCGGGGAGAGGGGGGGGGGTGCTAAATGACTCTGCAGTGTAAGAAAATAACAAAAATTAATAACTCAATGTTGAGATGAGATGGGAAAAACAGCAATGTTTATGTCGGGCGCCTGCGGGATTTGAACTCTCAACGTTTTACCGCGAACATGGAGTCCTGTCAACGGTCACGGACACATCCAGGCATATCCACACGTACGTGACAAGTCCTGTCAACGTCGTTTTGTACTGCCTGGACGACTACAGTAGGCACATCACGACTGACCTCGTGATCAGAGGTCAGTTCAGGGTTGAATGACTGGAGAGTGGAGAGGGGGGTTGGGGGTGGGGGTAGAGGGTGGAGGAGAGCTAGGGGAGCAGGTGGAGGCAGTCAAGCGGAAGGCAGTCAGCAGTTCACTGTCAACCCCCCTCAGGGGTGAACGATGGGCTGTGATGACGTAGCTCAAAGGAGGGCTGACAGCTTGTCATCGATAGATCTGTCTTCCATCACAAATGCGTTTCAGTCCCAACTTGTCCAGCATGTTAGTCATGTTCATCGTAATGTCGCATTGAAGTAGGGAGGCTATTTTTGTTGTTGTTGTTGTTGTTTGTTTTTGTTCAAATGGTCTTGTGGTCTGCCATCCACCTCTTCAGTTACTGATACACTCCATCTCCTTATCCTGCAAACCTCTTCCCACTCCCCACTCCCCTCTCTCACCCCATCCCAGGGTTCCCTCCTCCTCCTTCCCTCTCCCACTCCCGCCTCCCTCCTTTCCTCTTTGCTCGCTACCATTCATAAGACAGCATCAGTACCTAGTGTCCTGGCCTTCACCAGCTGTGCTTTCTGTGGCCAGGATGCAATGGCCACCTGCAGCAGGTAGTAAATGATTCTAGATCATATTTTCCAAGATCTAGTTGCAAAGCAAGAGGACTGCAGGCGGAAATCTAAACAAATCTTAAATAAATGTTAGCGAACCGCCCAGAGAACGTGGACAAACGAGTCACAAGACGAAACACAACTAGTTTCGACCTCTTAGGTCTTCATCAGGTGAGACATTAACGAATAAAACAATGAAAATTCACTTAGCTTTGATCGCTTCAGATCACTTCGTAGGGTTCAGCGCAAGGAAGAAGGCGTTGAATGAGAACGAGGCTGTTGGAAGGGAAATAGTGAGCGAGTCAAAGTCGTAATGAAGATAATAATATTACTGATAGGAATACTAATAATGGTCAAAATACTGAGAGAAAAAAAAAAAAAAAAAAGGACAAGATTACTACCAATCTGTGTCAATAAGTATGGGTATGGGAGAAAGGAGAGTGGGTTAGAGGATTCTTAAACAGCAGGGTTGCCGTGGCAACAGTCCCAGAGGCGAAGGCGATCGTGATGTCAATGCCAGTGGTAGTATCAATACTAGCAATAGTATTACTGAATGATACTGCTAACAACGATAGTGAAGGTTAAGGTAATGAAAGCATGATACAGAAATATATTTAGAAAATACATTTTTATAATAATCAAATAAATAAATAAATGAAACATTAAAAATAATAATAAATTAAAAAATCAGTAAATAATAATAATAATAATTTTAAAAAAATAATAATAATAAAATAATAATAATAATAATGATAATAAATGCATAAATAAGATAGCTATAAGTTGTGTGAGGTGAATAGTGGGAGATAAGGTAGTATGTGTGTGTGTGGTGGGAGGATATTATGGGCTGAGATTGAAGTGGTGGGTTGGTACATGTTACTTTAAGGTGTAGATGCTATGAGGGTGGAGGGAAGAAGGGGATGGGTTTACGTACTAACTGGGGGAGGGGGAGGGGCAACATATTCACACCTATACACAATCTCTCTCTCTCTCTCTCTCTCTCTCTCTCTCTCTCTCTCTCTCTCCCTCCCCCCTTTCACGACCAACGATAAAGGAGCCAGCATTCTATTTATTATGTGTGTGTGTATGTGTGAGTGTGAGTGTGTGTGTGTGTGTGTGTGTGTGTGTGTGTGTGTGTGTGTGTGTGTGTGTGTGTTCCATTTGTAATATCAGCCTTATTCATTGGTTACCCCCACCTCCACCCCCAGCAACCGCCATATCCACCAACACCCCTACACACATCATTACTAGGGCAGGGGGAGGGGGAGTAAGTCGATTGATGTAGCAAATGGAGAGACTCAGAGAGTGTAGGAAAAGGGAAGATGATGATAGCTGCAACCTATGTCTGAGGTAAACAGAGGGAGGTAGGGTGGTATGGGTGTGTGTAGGTGGGGGATATTTCAGGCTGGAGCTGCAGAGATGGAATGGTACATACTACTTTTGGACGTTGATGCCATGAGGGTGGACGGTGCCCAGTTTGGCAATGAGATGAGATTCCTGCATAAGGCGTTCCAAGCTGTCACTCTTAGATTGCCAAAGTGCCAAGACTTTGACATGGTTGATGTTGTGTTGGGCATGGTTGAAGTGTAGAGCGACTGGTTTGGGCCGATGGTGGCGGATGTCGGCCAGGTGTTCAGAGATGCGTGTCTCAAGTGTGCGAGATGTCTCACCTACATAGATCTTACCGCACAGCTGACAGTGGATGGCATACACAATGTTGTGGCTCTGGCAGGAGAAAGTGCGTTTAATAGTGAAAGAGCCTGTGGGGCCATGTAGGATGGTGTCTGGTTTGGTGAGAGAGCAGATTTTGCAGTTGGGTTTTGAGCAGGGGAAAGTACCTGGTGGCTTAGGTGTTGAGATTTTGTTCAGCTTAGAGCGCACCAGTAGGTCGTTGAGGTTTTTGTCACGTTTGAAAGTGATCATTGGTGTGGTCTCAAAGGCAGGTTTATGATTTTCTACTATGTGCCAGTTAGACTTCAGGATCCTGCAGATGGGCAGATTGTGAGGATGGAAGAGAAGGCAGGCAGTGGGTCTGTCTGTCTCTTTGGGAGGTTTAGTTTCCAGAGTAGATGTTCTGGATTTAGCTGCAATGCGGCTGAGAGCATCACTGATGACGGCACTAGGGTATCCACGGTTGGTGAAAAAATCAGACATTTTGGCTGCTTGTATAGTGAAATCCTCTTCGCTAGAGCACAGTCTGCGTAGGCGAAGGAATTCAGAATATGGAATGCTATTTTTAGTGGACTGGTGGTGGGAAGATGTGTAGTCCAGGTATGAGTGCGCATCAGTAGGTTTGTAGAAGACTGAGGTTTGAAGCAGTCCATCTTTGAGGGAGATAGTGATGTCCAGGAAATTAACTGACTGTGAAATGGTGTAGGTCAGCTGGATGGATGGATGGAAGGTCTGTGCAAAGTTGAGGAAATTCTGGAGGTCATGTTCTGGCATGGATGTGGCTCCCAATCCATCATCTATGTATCTTTTGTAGAGCTCTGGTGTTGGGCCTGTGTAAGAGGTTAGTAGGCGGTGTTCTAGGTGTCCCATGAAGAGGCAGGCATAGGATGGTCCCATTTTGGTTCCCATAGCAACACCACTGATTTGTGAGAATGTGTGGTTGTTGAATTCAAAAGTATTGAGGGTGAGGACTAATTCTGCAAGTCTGACTAGTGTAGCTGTGGGAGGGTGTTGTTGGTTGGGGGGCCGTTTGTTAAGAAAGAATGCGAGGGCCTTCAGTCCATCAGCATGAGGGATGGAAGTGTAGAGAGAGACGACATCAAGGGTAAAGAGGAGGCTGGGATTGAAAGTGGGATCTGTGTTGTATGAATTAATCATGTTGAGTGTGTGTGTAGTGTCTTTGAGGTATGTGGGGAGGCCTTGTACTATGGGTTGGAGGAGAGAGTCTAAGTACTGTGAAATGTGTTCTGTAGGGCAGCTGCATGCAGATACTATGGGTCTGCCGGGAGTATTGGTTTTGTGTATTTTAGGGAGCAGGTAGAAGGTGGGTTGTTTGGTGTCTGTCATTATGAGGAGTTTGGCTGTCTTCGGTAAGTTGTTATGTTTGATTTCTTGTTTAACTGTGGTTGAGATGAGTTTCTGGTGTTGGGGGAGGGGTGATGCTGTGAGTGGTGTATAGAAATTTGTGTCTGACAGTTGTCTGTGTGCTTCTTTTATGTACAACTGTTTGTCCCAGACCACCACTGCACCACCCTTGTCTGCTGGTTTGATGACAATGTCTTGTCTTTGTCTCAGTGATTCAAGGGCTTTTTGTTCATCCCGTGAGAGGTTGGAATTGCGGACAGGTTTGGATTTAACTTGAGAGATTTCTTTTCTACACTTTTTGATGTAGAGTTCAACTTCAGTGGATTTGTCAAGAGGTGGCTGGCGAAGCACTGGAGTTCGAAAAAGGTGGGTAAAAATGTCTGAGCTGTCTGGTAGAGGGGGCTTGGGCACACCGTCAAGTGCAGCCATCCATCTTAATTTTCTAAAGAATCTTTCAACATCAACGTGGTTTTGATATTTATTGGTGGCAGGCTGAATGGGAATAAATTTCAGACCTTTTGCCAGGACTGATCTTTCATCATTGGTGAGAGTCAGATTATCAGGAATGCAGCGAACAAGGTGGCGGTGTTGCTCATGGGTGATAGAAGGGTCAGTGTTGTGTGTAGGGGGATTCAACTGGTCTGGGTTTGCCTCGTGTTTGTTTCGTAATTTTGATAACTTGTCTTGCTTAATCTGGTAGCAGTGATTGTGAATGAGCTGGTTGTGAGTATGGATGAGCTGTCTGAGTCTTGAAGCAATGGCTATGGGCATGATGATTGTGTCTTCTACAAACCTACTGATGCGCACTCATACCTGGACTACACATCTTCCCACCACCAGTCCACTAAAAATAGCATTCCATATTCTGAATTCCTTCGCCTACGCAGACTGTGCTCTAGCGAAGAGGATTTCACTATACAAGCAGCCAAAATGTCTGATTTTTTCACCAACCGTGGATACCCTAGTGCCGTCATCAGTGATGCTCTCAGCCGCATTGCAGCTAAATCCAGAACATCTACTCTGGAAACTAAACCTCCCAAAGAGACAGACAGACCCACTGCCTGCCTTCTCTTCCATCCTCACAATCTGCCCATCTGCAGGATCCTGAAGTCTAACTGGCACATAGTAGAAAATCATAAACCTGCCTTTGAGACCACACCAATGATCACTTTCAAACGTGACAAAAACCTCAACGACCTACTGGTGCGCTCTAAGCTGAACAAAATCTCAACACCTAAGCCACCAGGTACTTTCCCCTGCTCAAAACCCAACTGCAAAATCTGCTCTCTCACCAAACCAGACACCATCCTACATGGCCCCACAGGCTCTTTCACTATTAAACGCACTTTCTCCTGCCAGAGCCACAACATTGTGTATGCCATCCACTGTCAGCTGTGCGGTAAGATCTATGTAGGTGAGACATCTCGCACACTTGAGACGCGCATCTCTGAACACCTGGCCGACATCCGCCACCATCGGCCCAAACCAGTCGCTCTACACTTCAACCATGCCCAACACAACATCAACCATGTCAAAGTCTTGGCACTTTGGCAATCTAAGAGTGACAGCTTGGAACGCCTTATGCAGGAATCTCATCTCATTGCCAAACTGGGCACCGTCCACCCTCATGGCATCAACGTCCAAAAGTAGTATGTACCATTCCATCTCTGCAGCTCCAGCCTGAAATATCCCCCACCTACACACACCCATACCACCCTACCTCCCTCTGTTTACCTCAGACATAGGTTGCAGCTATCATCATCTTCCCTTTTCCTACACTCTCTGAGTCTCTCCATTTGCTACATCAATCGACTTACTCCCCCCTCCCCCTGCCCTAGTAATGATGTGTGTAGGGGTGTTGGTGGATATGGCGGTTGCTGGGGGTGGAGGTGGGGGTAACCAACGAATAAGGCTGATATTACAAATGGAACACACACACACACACACACACACACACACACACACACACACACACACACACACACTCACACTCACACATACACACACACATAATAAATAGAATGCTGGCTCCTTTATCGTTGGTCGTGAAAGGGGGGAGGGGGAGAGAGAGAGAGAGAGAGAGAGAGAGAGAGAGAGAGAGAGAGAGAGAGAGATTGTGTATAGGTGTGAATATGTTGCCCCTCCCCCTCCCCCAGTTAGTACGTAAACCCATCCCCTTCTTCCCTCCACCCTCATAGCATCTACACCTTAAAGTAACATGTACCAACCCACCACTTCAATCTCAGCCCATAATATCCTCCCACCACACACACACATACTACCTTATCTCCCACTATTCACCTCACACAACTTATAGCTATCTTATTTATGCATTTATTATCATTATTATTTTTATTATTATTATTTTATTATTATTTTTTTTAAATTATTATTATTATTATTTACTGATTTTTTAATTTATTATTATTTTTAATGTTTCATTTATTTATTTATTGATTATTATAAAAATGTATTTTCTAAATATATTTCTGTATCATGCTTTCATTACCTTAACCTTCACTATCGTTGTTAGCAGTATCATTCAGTAATACTATTGCTAGTATTGATACTACCACTGGCATTGACATCACGATCGCCTTCGCCTCTGGGACTGTTGCCACGGCAACCCTGCTGTTTAAGAATCCTCTAACCCACTCTCCTTTCTCCCATACCCATACTTATTGACACAGATTGGTAGTAATCTTGTCCCTTTTTTTTTTTTTTTTTTTTTCTCTCAGTATTTTGACCATTATTAGTATTCCTATCAGTAATATTATTATCTTCATTACGACTTTGACTCGCTCACTATTTCCCTTCCAACAGCCTCGTTCTCATTCAACGCCTTCTTCCTTGCGCTGAACCCTACGAAGTGATCTGAAGCGATCAAAGCTAAGTGAATTTTCATTGTTTTATTCGTTAATGTCTCACCTGATGAAGACCTAAGAGGTCGAAACTAGTTGTGTTTCGTCTTGTGACTCGTTTGTCCACGTTCTCTGGGCGGTTCGCTAACATTTATTTAAGACATATTTTCCAAGTTTTTTCTTTTATGATTTCCATTCCCACCCCCACTCCTAAACAGTAGATTACTTCTAGCAGTATGATCTCCTCTATCTTTGACTGGCAGCTTCCGTTTCTGTATTGATGTACTCTGGATGTGAGTTATGAATAAATTTTGACATAACATGTGACATCATGTTTTGACCATTTGGATTAAATTCTCATGAAATTCTTGCCTTTTAGCATTTGCAGTGTGTACTATTTAACCTGCAGAGTGTATCCAAATTACATCTGGGGGAGGAAGCAGGAAAAGCGCATAAAGCATAGCGTATAAACTACACATTGTGTACATAATTACTATGACATGCTTTATGACTTGGGGGAGAACGGCAAGGTTGGGAGGGGGTGGCAGTATTTAACAAAACTTGCTTTTTTAGATTGGTTTCATATGATTTTTTTTCTGAACCGGGCAAAGAGTGGGGATGTAGGTGGGGAAACAGTGGCAGGCTCTGGAACCCTAAAAGAACCGCCCCACCATTTTGTGATAAATGAAATAGATAATAAATCACATAAATTATCTGAAGTTGATACTTCCATCTATGGTTGACATTGATGGCTGGCTCACTTCTATCTGTGAATGTAAATTTGCAGCAGAGGGCAAAGAAGGAGAGTCAATCTAACAGTCCACCCAGCTTTTGCTCTCTCCATCCCATCTGTAATAGCCGCAAGTCAGCAGACCGTGTCAGATAGAATATACCACATGCGCCTTGCTTCACTGGTTCTAAAACTAATTTGCCCAGGCGTTTACCGTGAGTGTCGGTAGAATATGAAGGGAGCAGGTTTAATGTCCACACCTGCTGTTGGGAATATGTCACCTGGGGATAATCATTCCAAGATGGCACTGGGACGGGAAGGAGAGGGGACAACTATCTAACACTGCAATGTACAACTAGAATGACCTTAGGCTAAGATGAGTCGGGCAATATGGCAAACTTTATGTTGAGCTTCATTGTGACTCAGACTTTCAATTTTTGAATACTAACTTTTAGATTCTGAGTCAGCAAGGCACATGCAGATGTACATGGCAAGTCAAGTCAGCGTTGTGTACAGTCCAGACGACCTCAGTGGTCACAATATGGCTGAATGCATGGCAAAGAGGTGGGCTGAAAAGTTTTGACCCATGCAGAGGTCAGATCAGCGTAGGCTGGGTATGGTTGAAGGACATGATATTCTTGTGGCGTATCACATACTTTAACAGGAGAGGCAATGTGCCTGCTTCGACTCACGTGCTGTGAACGGGGTTGGGGGCTGGGGTGGATGGAGAAGAGTGCAATGAGGGATGCATGGGGCAGAGGAAGAGAAGCTGAGAGTGGCCTGAAGAGCTGGTGATGGCTTCCTGACAGAGGTGATAGAAAGCAGCATGCGCACTGCCAGCTGGTGGAACAAAGGCCGGCCCGCCAGTTTTTCCTTAACAGATCTGCCTTTCATCAGGTACGCGTTCTGGCCCAGAATTGTTCCACATGTTCGTCGTAATCTCACACGAACATGAATGACCTTTTTAGTGCTCATGTAGTCCGTTCATACCTGTCTTTCACATCCCCCTTGCCCACCCTGCAGTTCCCACCTTTCCTCCCCATTCTGCCTTCCTTCCTTTCATTTCCCATACAGCTCATTGCATGCTACCACTGGTCCCACAGCAGTGGTACCTAAACTGTCCTGACCTAGACCAGCTAAGCTCTCTGTGGCTATTACACAATAGACGCCTGCAGCAGGGAAAGGTTGACTCTAAATTATTCGTGCCAGGTCTTCACTTTTTCGTTACTCCTGTTTCTCTTTCCATCTGCTCCAGCGGTATGTTTTTCCCGTTTCATGTCTGGCACTTTCTATTTTTGTATTGATGTGTTCTGGATGTGTATCATGAATATGCTTTGACGCAGCACGTCTTATTTTGACCTAGCATACTGTATGTGCCAAAGTTCTGGGACATTCTCGCATGTTTGCATGTGTAGTGAGTACTCACTCGACTTGGCGCATTGCATAAACTGCACATTGTCCTATGTTTACTAACCACATCTTTTATAATGACAGGCCAGGAAGTAGGGGGGATTCTGAGGGTGTATCTCGAAGAATGCGTTTTTAGTTACTCTCTCTCTCTCTCTCTCTCTCTCTCTCTCTCTCTCTCTCTCTCTCTCTGTGCGTGCGTGTATGTGTGTGTGGGGTGTTGTGGGGTAGAGTGGGGGTACGGGATAGGACGAGGGAGTGGGGATTGTGTGGGAAAAGGTTATGTAAGGTCTGGAACACTTCATTACCATCCTTCTCACACACCCACCCCCTTAGTTTTGTGGTGGAAGATCTCATAAACCAGTTGCACTTGAAATTCCAATCTGTGGTTGAGTTTAAGGGCTTATGTCTGCAAGTGAATGTCGACATACAGCAGGAGGAGGAAAAAAGGATAGTCAATCTGACAGTGTATCCAACTCCTGATGGTCTCATGTTCTGGACTTGTCGCAGCTCCAGGTCAGTAGACCATGCCTGACAAAATACGCCGCATTCATGCATGCATGACTGGTTCTGGAACTAATCCGCCAAAGTGTTTGCTGTGAGTGCTGGCAGAATATGAAGACAGATTAATGCCCCACAGCTTTTCTCCCTGTCACATAATAATAATCTACACAGACGTTCAGTTAGCAAGGTGCCTCCAGGATTGTCGTCCACGTACCCACAGAAGCGGTACGGCAGACGATGGTATCCGTTTACGAAGACCGGGGGAGCACGAGAAAGAAGGGGTGGGTGTTGTGTGGTAAGCTGTTTTATAGCTTAATGATCCACTAGAAGAATCCGTCATCGAGATACGCATAGGAAAGAAATCACAATTTTTACCTTTTTTTATGTGAAGTGCTGGCGGAATTCAAACTCACAAGACTGGACTGCAAACTTTGGGTTCTGTCACCGAGCCAGCAAGGCACAAAGAAATGCACCTGGCGAGTCGTTAATGCTGGTTATAGTCCAGCCAACCACAAAGGTCACATCAGGCCTGATCAATATGGGAAGGGGTGTGGAGGGAGGGACGTAAAGGGTGGGAAAGGCAGCAAGGAGAGGCAGGGGGAGGGGGACTTAAGTATAGAGTGGAAAGGGGCAGGTAGAGGAGAGGAAGAAGGCTAGGAAAGGACGGGGGGAGGGGGGGGGGAGTTGTGGGTAACATGACTGGTTGTTGGCACCCTTCTCTCAGACTCCCTCAGAGGTGAAGAGGGCGTGTACACTGCCAGCAGGTTGTTATGACCTGGTTCAAAGGATAGGCCCGCTTGTTTTGCATGACAGATCTGCTGTTTGTCACGTACGCCTTTTAGCTCAAAGTTGTTCCACACGTTTATCATAATGTTGAATTGACGCAATGGATTACTTCTCAAGTGCTTTTCTATGATTCTTCAGACCACTATTGTGTACTCCTCCCTTCACTGTCACCCTCTCTCCCACACCCCAGCCCCACTCCTGCACTGCCTCCTGACCTCCCACCCTGTCTTCTTATCTTTTCCCCACACTCGGTGTTTGCTTTTGCTGTTAGGAAAGTACCGGTACAATGTCCTGACTGTAGCCCTCTCTCTCTCTCTCTCTCTCTCTGGCTGTTATGCAACAGACATGTACAACAAGAAGAGAGTGAATCAAAATTATTTTGCAGTTTTCATTTTTCCTTTACTACCTCCGACCAAAGCCCATCCTTAAACAGTCGGTGACTCGGCTCTATACGCATCACGTCTCTTGATTTCAGCTTTTGTCTTAGTGCTGGTGTAGTTGAAATGTGCATCATCAACAAACTGTGACAGATGATACATTACTTTCAGCTAAGATACATGCTGTCTTTTCCTGTTTCATGCATCCATTTTGGATTTATCAATAGCACCTACCGAAAATGTCCTATCACGGCTTCCTTACGACTTACTGCTGCGGGACAATGATAAATAGTGACTTCCAATTTTCATGAAAAATAGCACACTGTCAGGCCAAGTAGTAAGCATGCCTTACACGAAGCGTCAAAAGTAAGAACATCCAGTAAAGAGAAACCAGTGATGCCAATCATAATATGAATTATGACAAAAATAATGGTGACTGATAAAGATGGAGCCCGGGAGAGCGCAGATCTCCACCAAAGTTGAACCGATTCTGGATCGGCCTTTGATGCGGATCTGCTCTGGATCACCACTAAAATACATGGATCAAATCCATCACCGACTTTCAGAACAGGAGGCCAGTTTGGCGTTTAGTGTGGATGGCATGCATACACATGCCTGGCATCCTCCGTGAATAGTCAAAAGACGGACTGACTGACATTCCACTGAATGACACGGAAAATGTATGATTTGCGCCACAGGCAGCTTTTCGGTCGGCTCTACTCAGGTAGGCAGCCCGTTGTGTAAACAAGAGTGCGAATTGGAAAGCGCTTAGATGTATGACAAACTGATACTAAACAAAAGAAAGTGATTAAAGAATGGGTGGGGTGGGGGGGAGGAGGGGGGGGGGGCAGAGAAAAAGTTTAAACGACCTCAGCGCTAATTCAGCTTCCATACCTATTAGAATCCTCGTAATTATTTAATACAGTCATGATGAATGTCTTTTGAGAGGGCTACTACAGGTCAGAAATGAAATTTTTTTAACTGTATGTCAACATTATTTCTTTCGCTTTTTTTTCCATTGACCATGCTACAAAAATCCGTTGACTAGTATTCATTGTAGGCACAAACTCTCACCCCCATACATTCCATTATCAGTAGTTCATGATGCAAGCGAATTGCTAGGCATTTTACCAGGCCACAAGACACCTTCCAGGTACACTCAGGTTCCAGCCGCTCATGCATACGAGCGCAGGTGTTGAAACTGGGTCATTCCAGAGTCGGTAAACACTTAAGACTTCTAACTGCACTGCAGCAGGTCGATAGTTCTCCTCCCGTCCCCTCCCCTCCCCAATCCTCCCCATAACGACACGCTCCATCGATCACCGCACTGACAGCACCGCTCCAAGACTTAACACACTCTTTTCTTTTTTTCTTCTTCTCCTTTTGAAATCGAGCTTGGATTCTGCCAGCCAGCATTACTCGGTCACGGTGCCAATGCACACAGATCAATGCCTTGGCCAACAGAGGTTTCAACAAGTTCAAAGATGCAGAGGGTTCAAGGATCAGTGTCTCCCTTCACTTTCCCACTGTCCGGCTTTGCTGGAAACCCGTTCACTCGAGCAGGTTACTAACGACGTCTGGGCGAGAGAATTGTTCAGTTAGATGGACTGCCCTCTACGGTAAACATGGATGCCAGCATCTTCTTGTACACTGTGCCACAGGGTCGACCCACTGTCTGCACGTGGTCCTTGGCCGCCAGTGAACCACAGTGCGTGTGCTTCGAACTTGGCATTTTGACACTATTGGCTGTGGAATGTGGGGGAAACAGACATCCACCCCCCAAACAGGCAACACACAGAGCTAATCTCATCAACAGAAAGAACAGAAAATTCTTCTATGTGCTCAATGGAACTCTGACAAGGGAAAAAGGAAGGTACTGATCCTATAGCCCCTCTACACCTTTGAGTCTTAGATGTCCTCAACGAAAGCGGTCACGTTCTTACCCTCCTCTGTTAGTTCATTTACCTGTCAGCGAGATTACATAACAACTGCTGAACCGATTTTAACGAAACTTACCGAAGGGCTGGATTTTGGCTCCATGACAAACCCATTAAATGTTGGTGCGGATCCGGATCAAAGAGCGGATCCGCGATCCGTTTAGCAAAATGACGCAAAAATTGTTAAACAGATTTTAAGCTTAGGTGTTTTGTTTTGTTTTTTGACATGCTGAATTAGCGATGATAAAACTAGGCCATACTGGGGACAATGCCAAGGTCAAATGAAAGAGTGAATTTGGGACAGGCAGTTTTTCCAGGACTAAGAAGGATTTTAGATATGGAGAGGGGGTGGGAGTATGTTAAGGTATCTATGGCGGTACCAGTCGAAAATGCACTAAAAAACAAAACAAAAAAAACTTGATTATTTGGGAAAGGTGGGACTTGCGATAGAGGAAGAAGCTACCAACACCGCGTGTATGTCTAAGCACAAACAAATGAAGAAACGAACCAAACCAAACCACCTGTGATAGGGAGGGGAGTGGGGCCGGCCATATCGTCACCCAAGAAAACAAACATACAAATAAACAAAAACAACCCTGACGACTAGCGAGAGGGGAGGTAGAGGGGAAGCAGGGGAGGTGGTGGAAGTGGGAGGGGGAGAGAGCCTGGGTGGGGGGAAGTGCCTTATCACAGGGCCAGCCTTATAAGCGAGAAGCCAACTGTCAATACTACATGTCTATTTGTTCGTTTGGAAGGCGCTTTTGTTTCATTTTTTCTTTTAAAGGACGGAACAAGGGCAGGTAGGTGCAAACAGCGCAAGAAGAGGGTTCCGGTGTCGCGTGAAATCTGGGAACGTGATATCTGGGAAGGCTTCCCAGATATCACAGATTTTTTGGGGAACGCGTTCCCAAAATGTACTGTGATATCTGGGAAGGCCCGTGATATCTGGAAACGTGGTCTTTCAGAGCTCAGAAGGGCAGAAAGAAGACAAAAAAGAATGGATTTTCGAGATAAGGTAGGAAACAATTTATTTAGGTGCAATTGAGATCTTTGGCCTTCTTGTCACTTTTTTTTTTCCGCACGCGTTCCCAGATTTACCGTGATATCTGGGAACGCGTTCCCAGATTTCACGATTGGAAGTTCAGGAAATCTGGGAACGCGTTCCCAGATATCACGGAAAAAATGGGAACGCGTTCCCAGATATCACGGTTCCCAGATATTATACGACACCGGAACCCGTATATCCTTCACCCCACCCCTCCCCGACTTTCTTTACTCCACCCCTGTATGATCCTCAGAGATAAGACACACCAGCAGTGTTTCGTTCCATACAGATCTCGTCAGGCTGCTGATCGGGAGCTTGTTGGAAACTTGTGTGCATGAGCTGACACAGAGACCAGAGGAGGATCGCGGGTATTCTCAATGCCTAGCGGACAGAACTTCGCAAACACAAATCGATCGGAACTGTCATTGTCAGGTCAAGGGATCTGTGTGCAAGAAGCGACACCGCCGTAGATTAGTTTAGCATGAAAAATGAATGAACATAGCATGAAAAACAGACGCAGGACATTTTTTTCTTTTCTTTTTTTCGGCGGGGGGGGGGGGGGGGGGGGGGGGAGGGGAGGGAGGGGGGAGGAGAAGCGGGGGTTGTGGGGAGACAGGATAGTAGTGGAAGTAAGGAGAAGTGGTGGGGGCGATTGTGGTTATGAACAATGGCAAACGACACGTTCATTGTTCTGTCTACGCTCCTCCTGGACTATTGACACGGCACACAGTTCTTTTGTCTTCGTTCCACAGGGTACGAGGGGAAGAGAGCGCCAGACTGATCAATAACGAGATCCATAGTTGTGGAATGGAGAGAGAGAGAGAGAGAGAGAGAGAGAGAGAGAGAGAGAGAGAGAGAGAGAGAGAGACAGACAGACAGACAGACAGACAGACACAGACAGAGAGACAGAGAGAGACAGACAGACAAAGAGATGAAAAGAGAGACAGAGACAGACAGAGAGAGAGGAAGGAAAGGAGGGCGGGAGGCAGTAATACACATACAAAGAGAGAGACTTACACAGAGGTACATAGAAAGACAGAGTGAGGAGGGGGCGGGCAAAGACAGGAAGGCAGTAGGCACAAAAGGGAGAGGGAGAGAGAGACAGAGAGAGAGAGAGAGAGAGAGAGAGAGAGAGAGAGAGAGGGGAGGAGGGAGGGGGCGGGGAGAGAACGACAATGAAAATTATCTTTTATTGCCTTCAGCTAAACCTATAGTCTCAAAGGCAATGGGGTTTCAGACAATAACAGAAAGACAGATCGACAGAAAGATGCATAC
Organism: Conus canariensis; assembly: GCA_033310375.1. Lineage (NCBI taxonomy): Eukaryota > Metazoa > Mollusca > Gastropoda > Neogastropoda > Conidae > Conus > Conus canariensis. Next base: position 23,872,364 of record CM065728.1, read on the forward strand.
ACGCGCGAACACACACACACACACACACACACACACACACACACACACACACACACTACCGAGGCAACCAGCAACAAGCAGCTTTAAGAGAACGACCGAACGAGGAAGCGAGAACAGAACGATGGGACTGGAAAGAAATTTAGCATCTTAACAACAACAGACAAAAGATTTTAAAAAACAACAACAACAAAACGTAACACCGGTGCCATGCATAAATAGAATGTAATTCCAGCCAGATGCACATTCAGTGAGGAACACCACCGTCTCACTTATCACCTGTCTTTCCACAGACCTTGCCAACACAGGAAAACGCACGGGGAATTGCATTCTCTGACTAGCAATCTACAGTCACATCCGTTACGTGCACGTGCAGCTTTTTAACAAACACTCCTACTGATTCAAATTCACATGTTATCATGAAACTGTCAAACTGGGAAAAAAATTAATATCCTTTTAATCTTAGTAAAAGAAACATCCTTGCCATCTACTTGCATTTAACAAGCGATCACTGCTAAATGGGCAACAGAACTCTGAAAATAACAATAACAACAACAACAACAACAGAAGACAAGGAAAAAAGTTCACACTATGTGACTTCAGCAAACAAATCTTTACCAAAATATTTCACAATATTGTATCATGAAGCGGACGGCAGGAAAATGAAAAACAAATTAAACATAAAAAAAAACTAACGCTCTCACTATAGCTTTAAGATTTCCAGCCGGACAACGTTAAATTATAACAAGGTCACGAAGTTAAGAGCAGATTATGTTTTTTAAAAACCTATAAACGTTAACACCCTTTTAATATAACTTCTGAAGAAATCCTACCGGCTATTTGACATCAACACGAAAAAACCAACAACAACGAAAACTAAAAACGTTAACATCCTTGTAACATCATTTATGAACAAATCCTTGCTGGCTATTTGATGTCAACACATATCTTAAAATTGGTAGGAAAAATGGGTGAAAACACTAAAAGAAGAACGTCAACATTCTCTGAATATAGTTCAAAAGCCTTGCTGGTTTCTGGCACTGGTAAGGATCTTCGATCTGCACTGAGAAGAATTGACTTCTCTTTTTCAGTTTCTACTGATGTGAAAAATCTCAAATGACTATTGTTTTTGATGTGTAAAGTTGGCTCTAGTTTGAGATAAAAAAAAAAACCACGATATTGACTCAAACACGCTGGTGAACAGCACATGCAAAGGACTACAATTCCAACAAAGGTAGACACGTAGATCATCCTAAGATAATAATACTGAAACAAAGCAAATGCGTACTATTCATTTGAAGTCTTGACGAACTATCCTAATCCAAACGTCATCGACAAATCAGGTCAAACACGCGGCTAGACCGACATGCATTAACCAGCGAGGGGAAGTGACGTCAGACTCCGGGAGCGGGTCCCGGGTGATTGGGGATCATTTTGGTTGGTCGGATTTTGCAGCTCTCTTTTTTGACAGCCCCGGAGGGAGTCCACATGCACTTCTTGCAGTCCTCAAACAGCTCCATCTTGCTCCAGGAATGTCGGCCCTGAAACCCACCACACAACACAACTATCACAGTATTGCTAAGGATTATAGTAGTGAATTTCATTCACTGGATCAAACCAAGCCTTATGCAAACACCAGGTCTTTTCAAATTATCTTGAAATAGAGAGGAAATGTACTAAAACGTTAAAGGGTATGAAACAAAGGATCATGCTTCATGTGTCAAATGAAAGACTGAAGACGAATTTCATTGTTTAGACATTTGTGCCGCAATTCATGTAGAGCCAGTCGGTTATTTAGAGCTTGACAACTTCGCCGAGCAAGAAGTGACTTTATGGAAATCTATGGTAGAAATATATACTCTACGGAATTGGAATAGGTCAGTTGGTAGAGCGCCGTACTCGTGATCCTGGTGATCCTGGGATTGCGGGTTAGAATCTCCGCTTGGCTGTCTTAATAAAGTGGGAGTTTTCCTCGGAGTTAACACTGATTCTAGCTCCATTCTCCGAAAAGTGTATAAAACAAGGATCCGTATGCAAACATCTTGCACCCAGGCAAAATCCCATCACCAGCTTTCGGAAGAGAAGGCCAGTTTGGCCGGGGGTAATGATAACATGTATATACATAGCATGCATCCTCCAGAAAAAAAAAATCGAAGAAACGAGTGATTGATATTCGAAATAATGACACGGAAAACGAATGGTTAGCGCCAACAGGCAGCTGTTCATTCGTCTCTACCCAAGTAGGCAGCCCGTTGTATACATGAGAGTGGATTTTTAAGCACTAGAACTTATGTGTGTGTGTGTGTGTGTGTGCGTGCGTGCGTGCGTGCGTGCGTGCATGCGTGCGTGCGTGTGTGTGTGCGTGCGTGTGCGTGCGTGCGTGCGTGCGTGCGTGTGTGTGTGTGTGTGTGTGTGTGTGTGTGTGTGTGTGTGTGTGTCATCTTTCTTGCCACCTCAGTGGCTCTGCACCCACGCTGCTCATTCCGGTCTTCTATCCACGGCCACAGCCTTGCCCGTTCCGCTACCAGTCCCGGTACTGGGAATCCACAGGGAGCAGCCAGTGTCAAGTTGTCCTGAGGCAGCCCACCAAAAGAAACACTGCACTGCCGCCGACTTACTTCGGCGGTGTTCAGCGATGCCTCTTCTGATCCCAGCATATGCAAGCCACCTCCACTCATGAATTTACCAATACCGGTGATCCCAACAGAACCGAACCAAAGACATACAGACACAGAAATCATCGGAACTGGGGTAATCATGACAGCAGGGCAAGAAGCGCTGTAGTATTTGAGGCATTTTTTATGCTGATTCATGAGGATGAGGATGATGAAGATGATGCTACGGACTTTCATTCTTTTCTGAGACTGCAGATAGGACTGCAATCTACGCTTACTTTTATAAATATCCCAGCGTCAACCAGGTCCCACAGCTACAGACACTCGTAAGGATGGTCTCGAAATTTGATCAACACTCTCAGAGACGCATTCATTACATGGGTGAAACTCGACTGTGTAGTTCCAGTCTTCCCAGCTGCACCTTTAGTAAATTGATCTCTGTGTAGAAGGTGGTCGGGGCGGACCCCCCCCCCCCTCCACACACACATACACAAACGAATGGCTGTGATGGAAATCGAACCCACGACCTGTCAGCCGGGAGTCCTTGGCGCCAACTACCTTGCCACAAGCGCTCAGAACTTGGTCTCCGACTGAGGATGGGCCCAATAATTATAAGTACCGTCAATTATCAAAAACCAACTGTATTGCTCATGCAAAAGAAGAACATCCAACTCTTACTTGTTTTACAATTACACATGCCTGCAGGAAACTCAGTGAGCGGGCAAGAACAGCGTCCTTCTCTCAGGCCCCTTTCCCCAGTGCGTTCATTCAAAACTCACTTTGTAAATCGTTTCAAGCCGAGCATACTGAACAGACAATGCAACGCTGCCTCTACATAACGACGTGCATTAACAGACGACTGTGTCACATCTTGCACATCAGGTGGCCTAATAAAATCTCCAAAGCCGATCTATGGGAAAAAAACCCAGAATCCTCTCAGCCAAAACGTTAACACACAAACATGGGGGTGGCTTGGACACATCCCTCATAAAGTAGCTGACAACATCACAAGGCAGGCTCTACATCGACATGTTCGAACCCACAGGGGAAGAGACGAGTCGAGAGGCTAAAGCAGACCTGGAGTAGATCTGTCGAGGATGATGCAAAGGCTGTCGGACAAACGTAGGCGAAGCTAACGCAAGCTACCCAGAACCATTGTTCCGTTGGCGGGGTGTGGCTGTGGCCTCATGGCTCTCTATGAGTTCACAGGACCAAGCCAAGGAAGCCAAGTCTGAATGTCAACCTCCAGAAATCCTTTTTTTAACCGGGTCTTTGGAAGGGGTAGAAGTCTTCTTTGGAAGGTAGTTAAGTACAGACAAAGGCTAAAATCCCTCAGAACAAACAAACAAACAAACTTTACAATGACAACTTTGCTCGGAAAAAGAAAATCTGGTACAGTTAAAGGCAAAAATATTCCAGAACGGTGTTGGTAAGAAGGCGGGTGTCTTTCGTGGAAGGTACTCAGAATAAATGATTTCAAAGAAGTACTACATTCTTCTGTGTTTATTGACGGTATCGAATGATGAAAAGACACTGCGTAATTTGGTTCCAATTGGTTCAAAGTTTTTGCACTTAAGGGAGACAATTTCGTCTGAAATTCGTTACAAGTTCAGAAAGTAACCTGTGTACTTTTGAACCTCAATTGGTGCAGTCCAGTCATACATTGTTAACCCTCTTTGTTCATATGGGGTTCTGGCTTTATTTGGAATAATCTCTCTCTCTCTCTCTCTCTCTCTCTCTCTCTCTCTCTCTCTCTCTTGTCCAGAGCAACTGCGTTTTCATAAACTTCTGCATTTACAAACAAACAAAAAAAAAATTTAATGTTGTTTTACTTTCAATCATATTATGTGCCCTGAGTCCCAGTCTCCTCGATAAGTTACTTCATTTTTTAAATTCACTTACCTCTTTATGAGAAACTCGGGACTATTAACGAGTTATGTTAAAAAAACTCTCTCTCTCTCTCTCTCTCTCTCTCTCTCTCTCTCTCTCTCTCTCTCTCTCTCCTCTCTCTCTCTCTCTCTGCATTTGTATGATCTACATTTTTCGACCAAAGCGATTGATCAAAGTCCGTTAAACGTGAGTGCGCGCGCGCGCGCGCGCGCACACACACACACACACACACACACACACACACACACACACACACACACACACACACACACGAATGCGTACAAACACACACACACACACACACATGAGCGCGCGCGTGCGCACACGCACGCTCACACACCGTTCTCCTCAACGGTATATACTTTACGTTCCACCCCGAAACAAGACACAGAAACACCAAGGGACAAAACTCACGGTCTCCATGAAGCCGTCCATTTTCCAGAAGAGGGCGTGGCGTTGCCTGGCAGACTCCGTGGGTTTGGAGAGGCGCGCGCTGAGCGCTTCCTGTTCCTCAACGGACATGGAGGAGGGGGCTTTGGGGCGAGACGCGCTGGGCGTGCTGTCGTTCCGCTTCTGCTGGAACCAGGGGGAGCTGAGACTGGGCATCTCTGCAGTGTTTGAGCTGCACTGGGCTGTGCTGGGACTACTCCGACTCGCTGGCTAAAAGCGTCTGATACGCTCTTTTTCCCCCTTACTGTCAGTGTATATGAGAGGGGAAGTATTACTAATATCTCTCTTGATGCTTTTCCTGGGGGATTTATTGTTAAATTTGTTTGCTTTTTTTTTCTTTACATTTCTCTCGCACTTGAATCCAGGGTGTCTTGCGGTTTCAGGGTTCTATGAACTATATTTCTTTTTTGTTTATCACGGTGACGTTTTTGACCGAATATGGTCACACTTTTTTTTTTCTTTAACTTAGCTTTTCACAGGTCAGTGAAGACGTGCTAATAAAGCCAGCTTCTAACAGTCACAATGACTCACGAAGATACAGACAGAGTGTACATACGATCACTGCATCCCAGTATTGAATGCTGGCTTGCAATCAACACCTGTCACTCCCGCTGACACACTTACACACCTCTCTCTTGCTTCTGGTCGCCGAACTGAACCCTGTGGAACGAATCCAATCCAACACTTCACCGACTGAAGACTTCGCAGCTTCTGTAACAGGTTTTAGGGATTTAATCCTTGACCGGGACAAGCCCAGAGAACAATCCCACCGCGGCGAAAACAATGATTGTTGATCACAGAGCCAATCCTTGGTAGTAGGCCGACTTCTGCAAGACAACGAGACAGATCAAGGCAGCGCTGTAGCAGTCCCGTTCTGTCCGTGTCTTGTCAGTCCTGTCAATCTGTTCCACTGTCTTTCAACGCCGCTCTCTCTCTCTCTCTCTCTCTCTCTCTCTCTCTCTCTCTCTCTCTCTCTCTCTCTCCCATAAGCCTCTTTCAGTTGCCCTTAATATCTCTCTCTGCCATAACAACACCTCCAGTGGTGCTATACAGCCCAATACTGCCGGAGACCTGAGGCAGGCGTGGTGCCAGACGATTAGCAGACCCGGGAGGTCTGTTGGCAGCTGTCACCCGGCTGGTCGCTGGAAGCGGGCGGGCGGGCGGGAGCGCACGCATGAGGCAGCCGGGTCACACCTCACTACACGGGTGACGTCAGCGATAACCGCTCTGGCCTGTCAGCCGAACTGGCTGGCTCGCTACCCGGGCTCGGGTCGGCCCGTCTGGGTCTATCAGCTGGCACTCTGATTTAAAAGGAAGAAAAAAAATCTTTTCTTTACTCTGGCTGTCTCGGTTTTCTTTCGGGTGGCGTGAACTGCAGCCGCCTGTCTGGAATGTATGGAAAGCTGCTGGTCTCAAAAGGTTAACAGTGCAGTTTTCTTTTTCTTTCTTTCTTTTTTATTTTTGTTTTTCGTTGTTGTTTTTTTTTTTTAATGAAAGAGTCCCATTTAATGAAAATGATACATTTATGAAAATGGCATATTTCTTCATGACAATGGGTTTTTTTTTTTTTTTTTTTTTTTTAATTTTTTTTAAGTGAAATACTAAACATCTTAATTAAAACATTTTCTTCAGAATACGGTGATTTCTTTTCTTGCAATGAAAACATTTTCTTTGAGAAAAGATCGTTTTTCTGCTTTAAAAATGGGTCGTGAAAGCTGTACTTCTCTGCATGAAAATGGTAATTTCTAACACAACACGAAAGCGTACACCACAATTTTTTTCATGTCATTTTAATAATTCATTGCTTCAGTGCAGGCCAAAGATTTTAATTACTATTTTGACTCATTTTGGTTATATTAAGCAACTAGACGATGAGTCAAAAGGCTGATTATGAAACAGTCAAAAATAGAAAGGAGCATTCAGGAGACCGCAGGCATCCACCATGGTCTAGTGGATCCTCTACCGTACTTTAACCAGGATCTGCACAACCATATATGCATATCCAAACCAAACTTTAGTGACTCGCTCTGTGGTCCACAGTCCATCTATGCATCATATTGACTCAAAATCTGTTCTGCAGTTTCCGTCACTTTGCTGAACGTGTCCAGGATCATCCCCCTGATCCTGATCCGCACTAAAAAGTTAATGGGTTAATTCCTGGACAATGGGTTAATTCCTGGACAATGGGTTAAATCCCGGACAATGGGTTAATTCCTGGACAATGGGTTAATTCCCGGACAATGGGTTAATTCCCGGACAATGTAATTCCCGACAATATTCCACCTCCATCCAGTGTCGCCGGTCAGTAGTTTTTTGTGTCATCTTGCTGATGGACAGTCAAACCAAAAAGACGCAGGTCAGGTTGTTGTTGTTGTTGTCGTACCCTGGCTAAAAGACTCCAGGGATATCCGAACAGCCGAAGTACTTGAACACTATGGTACAAATGCATCAGCTGGGGATGAGAACAGTATGTGTGTGTGACCGTTTTTGATTACCCC
>CM065728.1:23884813-23887313 GCA_033310375.1 Conus canariensis
TGTCAACAGCCTCTATACAAATATACCCCAATTTGAGTTATTAGAAGCAATTCAGTATTACCTGCCCTGCCACCCTTTGAATAGCATTCCTCCAGAGAGTATAAATACTGAAGCTATACACCATATACTAACTAATAATACCTTCCGCTTTGAAAATAAGTATTTTAAGCAAATACAGGGCACTGCCATGGGAACACCTATGGCAGCAGTGGTGGCCAATCTTTTTCTGGGCCGGCTGGAAGAGAACATTTTGGATAACAGCCCAACACAAGTCCCTGTCGATCAATGGAAAAGATTTTTAGACGATATTTTTGTTTTATGGATAGGAACAGATGATGAATTGGACAGTTTCGTGACTTATCTTAATTCTGTCCATAGAAGAATCAAATTTACAATAAATTCATCCAAACTAGAAATAGCTTTTCTGGATATTCTGATTAAGCTTAGGGATGGCCTGCTGCAAACAGATCTATACATCAAACCCACTGATGCTCACAATTATTTGCATTACCGGTCAGCACACCCTCAGCACTGCAAGCAAAATATACCCTTTAGCCAATTCCTAAGACTGAGACGCATTTGCTCCTTAGAAGACGATTTCAGGATCCGCTGCACTGAAATGACCCAATACTTACAGAAAAGAGCCTTTCCTCCACACTGCATCCAACAGGCCCTGAAACGGGTACAAAACATCCCACGAAGTCAAACTTTACAGTACAGACAAAAGCACACCACACAAAGGGTGCCCTTTATTATCACGCACAATCCTAAGAACCCTCCCCTTAAAGCTTGGTTCCAGGAACATCTGTCACACTTACATACATCCAGGAGATTGCAGCAGGCCATTCCTGACCCGCCAATCCTCGGAGAACGACATAGCAGATCGCTGGGGAACCTGCTAATGCCGTCAGTCATTCCCAGTCCCATCAGTGGAGGGGAGCCAGGATGCTTCAGATGCAGAAGAGACCGCTGTGTGATATGTGACAGCCGCGTGGTTGAGACTACCACCTTCACCAGTTCTGTTACCTCCGAAACTTTTAACATCATAACCCACATGACATGTCAAGCATCAAACATTGTATATTTACTATTCTGTTCTAAATGCCCGAACCCACAGTACATTGGTGAAACCAAAAATTCCCTCAAACAAAGATTCTACCTCCATCGATCAAACATCAAACTTAACACTGGATCTTTAATAACCCAACATTTCAATCTACCAGATCACTCTCTGTTAGATCTGCGGTGTATTGCAATAGAAAAACAGAGAACTAACTGCTGTCCACACCGTCTTAATAGGGAACACTTTTGGATAACTAAAATGAAAACAAATTCTCCCAACGGACTCAATTCTCTCTCTTAAAATTTTACCATTAAAGTGAAAAAAAAAAGGAAAAAAAAAGGGGGGGGGGGGGGAACCTTTCTTGGCCACGTGGCTGTCACTTACAATCGTATCAAAAGAGTTTTAAAACACATTTTTTAAGGATCAACCTTGATTTAAAATCATGTTTTATGTATTGCAGTCATTTGATTATACTTCTTATATATGTTTGTACCAGTGACAAATGGGGAAGGAGGAAGGTGAAAGTGGGACTATGTTACTGGTTGTACATGTGCTATGTATTTGGGTGTGCCCCCACTGGGAGTGAAAACGTGTATGTGAATGTGGTGAGACGAGCCTGTCCTGCATGGGCTGACCCCTCATGTTGCCAATTGTGTATTGGGGGACGGACGGGTTTGCTTAGATAGAGGGCGTGGAACCCCCCCCCCCCTCCCCGGGGGTGGGGGGTGGGGGTGGGGGTGGGGTTGAGGGAAAGAATGCAGATACTGATGTGATAACCCACTTTTGTAAGACCATTCATATATGCCAATCCCCTCGCCCTGCTCCTTTTTGCCCCCCCCCCCCCCCCCACACACACACACCTACGTTCCTCTCTCTCTCTCTCTCTCTCTCTCTCTCTCTCTCTCTCTTCCCTTCTCCTCTCTGTCTCTCTCACTTCTGAATGGAGAGTTTGTGTCTTCACCTTTCTCTCAACCACAGCACGTGAAACACATGACACGCACAATCACGCACTCTACCACCACCACCACCACCATCCCTCGGGAACACGCCTGCATACAGATCGCACAAAAAGCAACCGACCCAATCTCTCGTTCCATACCTGCACGTCCTATGACATTGAAAGCCCATCAAGTCCCCATCACTGGAATGCCACCAGTGCATCACCCATTAAATGCGAATGAATAAAATAATAGATTCAGCAAATAGATAAATGCAATAAAATGTTCACACACACACACACACACACACACACACACACAACACACACACACACACACACACACGCACGCACGCACCCACACAACGCACGCACGCGCGCACACACACACACACACACACACACACACACACACACACACACACACACACACACACACACACACGCAGGCCACACACACTCTTCCATAATACACTAAGTAACACACACACACACACACA
>CM065728.1:23892313-23919813 GCA_033310375.1 Conus canariensis
GTGACCAGAGGACGGGGGAGACTTCCGTATTGTTAACTTCGCATTTAGATGACCAGGGATAGGGCCTTCAGACATCCATACCCAAGCTGCGCCCTGTGGCATCCTTTTCGGACACATCATAAGATTGCATCTTGTCTATCTTTCATGGACAAATTCCCGAATTGTGTCATGTTTCGTATACGGGACAAAACAATTCCTAAATGTTGTCCTATTTTCAGTAATTTGGATAAGTTTTCCAAACTGGGTTCTTTTGCGTCCTTTCTGAGCACCATGCATAGTCTGTGTGTTCTCTCACTGATGGACATTCGCATGTCGATTTCAATATTTTGGCGCGTGATACATTGCGTCTGGAGTTATATTCGCACTAGGCGTATAACGTTTGGTGCACTGACATTCTCGCACCGTAATTTCAACTACTTTTAACATCAGCAATAAAGCAATTAAAAATACAGCACCAAGGAGTTAACTACTCTCTCTCTCTCTCTCTCTCTCTCTCTCAATTAGTTAGATGAACGTGACAAAAGAAACTGGGTCTCAACTGTTCTTTTGAAATTGTATCTGCTTGGATTTGGTTAATGCGACCAGCGAATTTCTGTCTTTAGAGATAGACTGATTTTGTGCAGGTGGCAGTAATGGAATTTTCATATGAATAACAGTAAAACATCTATCTTTTACAGGTCCTGTTGCAACGTACCTGATGTTAAAATCTATCTACGGCAAAATCTGGACAGGCACTTAAAGTATATAACCACTAGATTCAGGCTTAGTATTTCTGAAACTGCCGCGCATTATTACCGTCATCGTTCTCATAGCAAAGCAGATTTAATATGTCCACTTTGCTGAAAGGAAACAGAAAATGAAGTGCATTTTGCATTGTGTTGCCCGGTCTTGCACAAAACAAGAGCTCAGTATGTGCCGTTCAAGTTTTATAGATTCCCAAGTCAGTTTAGACTGACACTTCTTCTAGCATGCACTCATGAGCAAAGTGTTAAAGATTTGTCAATTCATTTATTCAAAGCATTCAAGTTGCGATCATTTATTCTGTCATAAAGTAGTATTCCGAATAAGTATAAGTCATGCTTGTGTGCAGTTGCTAGGATGCTAAGATGACTGCAATTATCTCGCAACCCCCTTCCCCAGGGGCTATGGCCTAAAACGTGAATAAATGATCTTGAGTCTTGAGTCTCTCTCTCTCCCTGTGTGTGTGTGTGTGTGTGTGTGTGTGTGTGTGTGTGCGCGCGTGCGTGCGTGCGTGCGTGCGTGCGTGCGTGCGTGTGTGTGTGTGTGTGTGTGTGTGTGTGTGTGTGTGTGTGTGTGTGTGAACTCTTGCGTAGGACACAGTATGCAACAGTCCAGTCAATGTTCAACAACGATATCTTCGGGCGTGATGTATAACATTTTAAGAGCGCACATGACCAGTCATCCACAGATCGCTGTGAACGGTAGGGCTGCTCATTACCGATTTAGCGACAATACGTCATGCTTTCATTTCACGTTACAGACGTGTATAATCAGCCAGGCGTCGTGATTCCGATAGCATCTTGTCATTATTTCCAGTGGCTGATCCTCTGCGGTAGCTGAGCTGTGGCCATGACGCGCTTCCTGTCTTGGCCGAGGGAGGGGGGGGGGGGGGGAAGGAGGGGGAGGGGGGAGAAGGTAGGGGGGTGGTGGTAAATACAGTTGACAGTCGGGACGCACTGGCTGTCTCTGCGCCTTTCTCGTGGACCTCAGTCTGAGGGAAAAAGTGGAAGGGTGACACTGGGGCTTGTCATACCTAAGCCACACTTCGTCCAAAACTACCTGCGACTCACCTGAGAATACAGGTCGGAAAACATCAACTGTAGGTCTTCGATCAGCCAGTATTGCAGTTAGTCTAACCACGTGTCTTTTCCTGCTGTCGTTTCCCAGGGCAAAGCATGGTTGTCTGTGGCCTGCACGACTTCCTCATCATCCTGTTCAGCTTCTCTGAAACGATGCTTATAGCAATGACCAAAGTCTTGATCGTGGACACGTTGCACAAGCAACAGTCCATGACCACCACGACCCCACAGCCTCCCACAGTACACATTCCACATAGGTCAGGTCGTTCCGTCCTGGTCAGGTCGCCATCGTTTAAGCATTTTTCCATGGCTCTGCCCTGGGACGATAAAACCTCCTACCCATCTGTACCGTCAGAAAGTAGACTGCCAACAACTCTACCATGGGATGAGAAAGATTTGTGGATGACAACACTGCCAGGAGCTAAAGCATTTCCATTTTCATCAATCAAAGATGGTCGTTTGTCCATTTCTGGTGATGAAAGCTACCTTCCTTCCTTCGTGGGTACTGGAATAAAGTCACATCTTATCAAAAGATCTGAGCGGGCAGCCACGTCTGTCAGTGCCCCAGGAACAGCAGAAGCCTCACAAATAAGGAATGTCTATTCCCACCGGCCAGCGACCAGGTCTGGGCTCCACAGGAACGAAGAAGACGCGAGTGCACAGAACTTCTCAGTTAGAACCACATCGTTGATTACCAGAGGGGTAACTGTCCAAGACAAGATGGGAGAGGATGGAGATGATGATGTGAACGAGAAGGTGTCTTGGTATCTTATTCTGGACCATGTGTGCATCTACGTTACCTGGATCATCCTTGGGCCTTTCTGTGGTGCATGGAGCGACAGGTAGGTGAGAACTATTGTTTCTTCCCTTCTTACCTCACCTCCCTCCTTTCCCCACCCCTTGTCTCTCCTTTTTCTTTGAACAAATACAACACAAATAAATGCAGGGTTAATTCTGCGGATTTAGGTGGATGGATCATTGGCCCATCAAGTCAGAATCTAGTAGGTTATTTCTGAGATGTGATTGACCAGGCTTACATTGGAGATACATATAACAAGATGCAAAGCATATAAACGTACTCCGTTAGCAACGGCTATTCTGGTAAACATCAGCCATCATCTGTGACCCATAATGAACATACCTACAAATTTGCAGAAAGATCGGCCAAGTACTTTCTCAGATATACCATAAAGAAGAAAAACCGTTATGGGCCGTTAAAGCCGTTAGTAACGGCTATAACGGTAAAATAAGCATTGGACATCATCCATGACCCATAGTAAACATACCTACAAATTTGCAGAAAGATTGACCACGTACTTTCTGAGATATTCCATAAAGAAGAAAAACCGTTATGGGCCGTTATAGCCGTTAGGAACGGCTATAATGGTAAAATAAGCATTGGGCATCATCCATGACCCATAATGAACATGCCTAAAAATGTTCAGAAAGATCGGCCAAGTACTCTCTGAGATTTGCCATCATAGGACTGCTGCCATTGGCCCCTGTAGTCTGAATACTGTTGGTCATATTGGAAAATTATGCACTAAATGCTCATGCCGCGGTCAAAAAATGAACCCTGATATTATGCACATGAACAACCGTATTACCCTTCAATACCGTCCATTTTGTTGTTTTGTCGCTTCGAAACTGCAGCTCATCTTTGTTGGAATACAAAATGTATTCAACTGAATTTTTGAATCCCAACATGAAAGCTTTTCAAGATCCATCACCCCAGCAGGAAACAGAACAATAAATTTGAGAATCCCAACATGAAAGCATTTCAAGATCCATCATCACAGCAGAAAATAGAACAATATTGACAGAAAAACATCCCGCGTTTGCATTTCAAAGTAAATTGCCATTGCTCAGAAAAGACCAGTAGAGAACAAGACCCTGGTAAAAATGTGAATAGAATCAGCGAAGTATTATTACGATATACGTCAATGGAATATGTGATATTGTAACTCGGATTTGAGGCTGTATTAACGTGAAATCCTAAAGCTATGAATAACATAACTTACTCAGTTTGGAATCAATCTAGAGGTAATCAAGTACCAGAAAGTTTTACATATCTATGGCTAATGAACGCGCACATTTTCTGATGGGGGCTGGGGAGAGGCGTCAAATAATTTGAATTGTGTGTTTATTCATTTATTTATCTACATTTGGTTTTATATGTCATATTCTCCATAGAAGTGGAGAATGCATGTGGGATGCAAAATATCTGGGTATTCTTTAAAAAAATTGGGGTTTGATTGAACTTGATGTGAGTGGGAAAACAACGTTTGGAGGGAAGGAAAGATCTTTGCCGCCGTTGTGTTGTACTTTTTGTGGAAAGATCTTTGCCGCCGTTGTTATGTACTTTTTGTGGAAAGATCTTTGCCGCCGTTGTCTTGTTCTTTCTTTTGTGGAAAAAACTTTGCCGCCGTTGTTATGTACTTTTTGTGGAAAGATCTTTGCCGCCGTTGTTATGTACTTTTTGTGGAAAGATCTTTGCCGCCGTTGTGTTGTTCTTTCTTTTGTGGAAAACTTGCCGCCGTTGTTATGTACTTTTTGTGGAAAGATCTTTGCCGCCGTTGTGTTGTTCTTTCTTTTGTGGAAAAAACTTTGCCGCCGTTGTTATGTACTTTTTGTGGAAAGATCTTTGCCGCCGTTGTGTTGTTCTTTCTTTTGTGGAAAAAACTTTGCCGCCTGTTATGTACTTTTTGTGGAAAGATCTTTGCCGCCGTTGTGTTGTTCTTTCTTTTGTGGAAAAAACTTTGCCGCCGTTGTTATGTACTTTTTGTGGAAAGATCTTTGCCGCCGTTGTTATGTACTTTCTTTTGTGGAAAGATCTTTGCCGCCGTTGTTATGTACTTTCTTTTCTTTTTTTCTTTTTATAATCAGTCAGCCCACACGAACTGCAGAGCACGAAAAACTCAACGAAGGTTACTACATGTTAATACGAAAGAATGAAAACTCACCATCCATTAAGAAAAAGAAATGTAAATACCACATCGACAATTTAGTAATACATGTATCAAAGTAAAAGAAGAAAGAGAGGATGAAGAAAGAAAGAAAAATGTAAATATGAATGAAATGCTGTAATCTTTAAACATGCCGTCATAGATAACAACCATTACCTTGCAGCTTTTCATTTTTGTTCTTTATAATTGATTTTATGCATTGTTTGAAAATTAACGGGGTAACTATTTCTGAAAAAGAAGAAATCAAAACAAAGAAAGAAAACCGTTTTTGCTTTTGTTTTGTTTTGTTCTGTTTGCTTTGTTTTGTGTGCGTGCGTGCGTGTGCGTGCGTGTGTGTGTGTGTGTGTGTGTGTGTGTGTGTGTGTGTGTGTGTGTGTGTGTGTGTGTGTGTGTTTGCTAGTGACAACGGCATGTAATGCAGGAAATATTGCGACAAATATTAACTTGCATTTTATCAAGGTAACACTGTCGTGCGCAATGTGACATACGGTACAATCGGTACAACTGACTGATCTTCTGGTACAGTCATTCAGTTTTCTTGCGCGTTTAGCAGTTCCATTGATCGCACAGAAATCGGTCAATATATTTTTATCACCACTATGTCCATTGTGTGGTGCGGGCGGATCAACAACGACAAAAACATATTAACTACATTTTGGAGAGAGAGAGAGAGAGAGAGAGAGAGAGAGAGAGAGAGAGAGAGAAGAGACAGAGAGACAGAGAGAGAGAGAGAGAGAGATGTTTTTTTCATTGTTCTTTCGCTGTGATTATTTCAAGTAAAGATAAGATCAGAACTACATTACACTATGAGGCTTAGATTATTGCGCATGTCATTCTTGAACATTACGCAGATCGACGGAGGAAATCTTGAAAATGAAGAAAGTTTGCGGACCCAAAAGAAAAAAAAACCAGAAGCGCAAGACTTGAATTATTTTGCCTACATCGCAAGGATGACATCACTTGATGCAGTATAAATGCTGCTCTGTGTGCTTCCACAATATAAAGGGAGATCCTCTTCTACTGAGAACGAAGATATACAGTCAATTATCAATTGAGTCGACATATTAAACGCAGGAAACTGGAAAAGAAAAGCATTGAATTAAGGCGGTTATCTGCCTATTTCCTTTCCCCGTAGAACAAAATATACTTGCTGCTAACGTCAGTTGACAGAAACAGGCCAAACCATCGACAAAGTGTGCAACTATTGATTTCTGCGCAGAAAATCAGAAAATTATCCAGTTAATGCCCAAGAAGATCGTTAATTGTAATTGTTAAGATATTGTGCACGACAAGACAGTTTTATGCAGTTTCTGTCAAAGCAAATGAGAAGATAAAAGTAAATACAGAAGAAAGATTGTCCACATTCAAATATATGTTAGGAAATACAGAAAAGTAGAGAGATGTTCACTCGATGTCGAGAGGACGTGTTTTTGCGAGCTCTGTGTTTGCCTTCTAATTTTCTTGGCAGTGTTGCGTCTAGTGCGCTTTTATAGGGTGTGCTGCCTAGCTGATGCCACAGTCTTGCAGGATGTGAAGTTTTGTGGTGATTGGTGGTGGGATTTTCTAGTTTTGGTGAATTTTGTATTTTGGTGTTTTGTTGATTCCGACGCTTTTGTGTGTGTGTGCGTGTTTTTTTTTTGTTTTTTTTTTTTCTTCATTGGGTACGCCTTGAACAGGTTTGTGTTTTGCTTTTCCATTTGCACGTGCAGCTTGTGCTGAAAAATGTAACTCCAACCCAACGAATTCAGCCATTTTCTTCTTTTTTTTGTCCCCCCCCCCCCCTTTCAGCCCCCTCCTTTGTTTTGTTTTTGTGTGGGTTTTTTTTTTCTTCTTCTTTTCTTTTTCTTTTCTTTTCTTTTTTCTAAAATGGCCGTCTCACAGCGAGTGGAGCCTGTTTTTTTCAAGCATAAAGACTTACCTTTTGTTGATAAGACTATGAACTCAAGTGAAGATAGTTTTTCTGATTTAGACGTTTGTCTGGCTGCCGAAAGAGTGTGCGGCAAAGAAACAGTATATGGTGCTCAGTGCATCAAAGGTCTCTGGAGGATCTACCCCTTGACTCGAGCTGCTAGAACTCAACTTTTGATTGAGGGGATTGTTATAAATGGATGTACTGTGTCTCTTTTTGACAAGAATCCATTCATTTTGAGAGGGAGCAATGGTGTTGAAGTTCCCGTTACAAAACTGTTTATTTCAGATCTTCCAGTCTCAGTATCGAATGACGATATAGAGAGTGCCCTTGTCAGACTGGGATGTGTTCTTAGATCTTCTCTCCTAATGGAGAAAATCAGGGACAGAGACGGAAAGCTAACCCGTTTTGTTACAGGTCGACGCTTCGTGTTCATTAACCTTCCATTAGTACCATTGGACAGGTTTGTAAAGGTGGGTAGTTTCACTGCTCGCCTCTACCACAAGGAGCAGCCCAAGGTGTCACGGAGCCCTGTGTGCTCTAACTGCCTGCAGTCAGGACACCACCGACACCAGTGTCAAAATCTGGTGACTTGCAGGGACTGCCTGCAGAGTGGCCACAAGCGTGGTGATCCGGCCTGTGGCACTTTCCCTGACCCCCAGGTGAGTGGACCTATCTCTGAAGCAGAGGCATGTGCTCAGATTGAGCATACAGAAGAGGTAAGGCTCACGGATGAGAACCAGCAGTCAGGAGACGTTCAGGTAGGGGCAAATTTGTTTGAGGATGGGGAAGATGTTTTTGAAGACTCTCTAACAGATGTGGTTCCCGAAACTCAAACTGATAAAATTGACAAGGGCAAAGATTCGTCTACACCTTCGCCGCGGAAAAATATCCGGCAATACGGTGCGCGTGGGAAGGACCAGCGTTCACGCAGCACCGGTGGCAAGCGACAGAGGTCAGGTGACGAGGATTCACCTAGCCAGCGGCGTGACGGGCCAAAGGCTAAAATGCTCACCTGTTCGCGGCCCTCACCTGACCGTTCCGTGTCGAGTGGGCAAAGTAAAGGTGGGGGAGATGGTGGGTGAATCTTCACCGAGTGTGACGGTTTGACCTGACGGAGACGGCTTACGCGCGTTACACGGACTTTGTTTACGGGTTTGCGTTTGGATTTGAAAATGGCTTGGATTACGGACTTTCCTTATGGCTTGTGATTCTGGATTGACTGTTTTTTCATTAAATTCACGGGGCTTGCGCTCGTGTTGGAAAAGAAAATCAATATTTAAATACTTGAAAGAGAAAAAGTATGATGTCATTTGCTTGCAAGAAACACATATCACTGATGATGTTTATGGGCAATGGAAAAAAGAATGGGGCAAAGGTGAATTATTATATAATAGTTATACTTCACATAGTTGTGGTCAAGTTGTGTTATTTCGGCACAATGTGGTTGATAATTACAAGATAGTATACAATTCAAGACGAATTTTGGCCATTGAAATAGAAATTCAGCACAAAAAAGTGGTCATTGTGAATGTATATGCTCCAAATAATGACAATGAAAAGAATACTTTCCTTGATGAACTGGGAGATGTTATCTCTAATGTTGAGTCAGAGCATTTGTTAATTGGGGGGGATTTCAACTGCGTATTAGATAACGATTCAGATATCATCTCTGGAGAAAAACATGCAGAGGGCACAGTAAAGAAATTCAATGATTTAATAAGAAACCATAACCTGTATGATACCTGGAGACTGTTTCATCCAGATGACAAGGAATTTACATGGCATAAAACTTCTCCTTTTATTGCACGTCGATTGGATTATTTTATATCAAATGATAATTTGTTTGACAAAACAATAGACTGTAATATTCATTCTATCCCATTCACAGATCACAGAGGTTGCTCCATCAAATTGAAATTCTCAAGCTTTGAGAGGGGACCTGGGCTGTGGAAGTTCAACAACTCATTGTTGAATGACTTAAACTATGTCACACAGATGAATAGTTTGATAGATGATTATGTATCTCATATGGACGAAAACGTCGATTTTCAAATGGAATGGGAAGTCCTAAAAATGAAGATTAAGAGTTTTACAATAATTTATGCTAAAGGTAAGAGCATCGACAGAAGGAATAAGTTAGTAGAAATACAATGTAAGTTAAATGACATAGATATTAAGATTGCAAAAAACCCTAATAATATTCATTATCAAAATCAGCGACAGCACTTAATGCAAGATTTAGAATTATTGGAAACTTATAAAGCACGTGCAGCGCAGGTAAGATCTAGAATGAAATGGATTGAAGAGGGTGAAAAGAACACAAAATATTTTCTAAACTTGGAAAAATCAAGAGCAAATTCAAAGATAATAGAAGAACTTCGTGATGAAAATGGTAGATCAATTACACAACAGTCTGAAATAATGAAAATGCAGCGAGACTATTATTCGAAGTTGTACAAGAAAAAGGTAAGAGCAGGAAACATGGAACAAATGGTAGATAACTTTATATCTGATACCTCAGTACCACAGCTTTCTGACTCTCAGAAGGATAGTTGTGAAGGCAATTTGACAGAGAATGAACTGCTAATGGCTCTTAAAGCCCTCAAAAATGGTTCTTCACCAGGAAGTGATGGGCTTACAACAGAATTTTTAAAAGTATTTTGGTGTCATATAAAAAGTTTGTTAACATCATCACTTAACTCTGCATTTGAAAAAGGGACGCTTTCTCCTTCTCAGAGAAAAGCAGTCATTACACTAATTCACAAAGGCAAAGATCTACCTAGAAATGTTTTAAAAAACTGGAGACCAATTTCGTTAACGAATAGCGATTACAAGCTTTTGTCTAAATGTTTGGCAAATCGTTTATGTCAAGTAATTAGAGATTTAGTAAGTGAAGATCAGGTTGGGTATATAAAAGGACGTCGAGCAGCTACGCTATTGAGACTAATTGATGATGTCATTGATCATCTAAAAGTAGAAAATATTCCTGGTTTGCTTTTAAGTATTGATTATACACAAGCTTTTGATAGTATATCTAAAGACTTCATGGTAACAGCTCTCAAAAAGTATGGGTTTGGTGAAGAATTCATTAGATGGTTTCAAGTATTAATCACTGATACTCGTAGTTGTGTTTTGTATAGTGGCTGGATATCCGAGTATTTTGCGGTTGAAACAGGAATCCGACAAGGATGTCCTTTTTCTCCCTTAGTATTTGTGTTGGCTATAGAATTGTTAGCAATAAAGATAAGAGACTGTAGAAACATTAGAGGAATTGATTTAGGGGGTTCAAGAGATACGCTTGTTAATGTAATCAAAATTGCGCTTTATGCAGATGATGTTACTTTATTTTTGACAGATCAGCATGACATGATGCAAGCATTAGATATACTCAATGATTTTTCTTTGTTTTCTGGTTTGGTTATAAATAAAAATAAATCAGCAGCTATGTGGCTAGGTAGTAGAAAACATAGTGCAGACAGTTTTTATGGCTTTACGTGGAAAAATAAACTAAAGATTCTGGGTATTTATTATGAGAATGATAAACCAGCATCTTTAGTTGAGGACAATTGGTTGCAAAGAATAGAAACTATTCAGAGAATTATTCACGCCTGGGAAAAAAGAGATCTTAGTATAATGGGTAAAATACATATTATTAAAACATTTCTTATTTCACAAATGGTCTATGTTATGCAAACATTTGTTATTCCTGATAAGATCTTATCAGATATAAATCGCATGCTTTTTAGATTTCTCTGGCGTAAAAAAAATTGTAATCGAAAGGCATTTGAAAAAGTTAAAAGAAGCGTAATGTGCAGTGAATATGAAAAAGGAGGATTGAAAATGATAAATTTAAGACAGATGCAATCTGCTTTTCTCCTGTCATGGGTTGTAAAAATTTGTAAGGCCACAAACAATGAAAGGTGGACTATAATTCCGAGAAAAATATTTCTACCCTTTGGTGAGAATGTCACGTGTTTTTATGCAAATACTAAAAGCGCACTTTTCAAAGGTTTAGACAAGATACATTCACATTTTTGGAAAATTACTCTGAAAACATGGCTAGATCTTAATAAACATGAAGATGTCTCACCCTTTCCCTCTTTACTGTGGAATAACCAATACATAAAATATCGAGGAAATGTCCTTTTCTTCCCTGACTGGATAAAGGGCAAAATACTAAATGTTAGTGACATGTATGGTCCAAATAGAATGCTTTCATACCAGGACGTGGTTAACAAGATAGGAACCTCCCCTGCAAGGATCTTAGAGTATAATGTAGTGTCAGCGGCCACACATAGTTTTAATACTAGGGTTAGTGAACAAGATAGATATGATATAGATTTTTCAGAACCACCTCTTTTCTGTAACAAAAAGCATATATCTTGCAAGGATTTCCGTGTGACTTTGTGTTCCCTCAGTTACACGGAACCATGTGCAGCCCGTTTTTGGTCTAATAAATATGGACTGGAGTTAAATGAAAATGTATGGAAGATACCCCGCTTGTGCACAAAAGAAACCAGATTGAGAGTTTTACAATGGAAAATTTTACAAAATATATACCCGACTAATATAATGCTATGCAAAATGAAAGTTAGGGATAATCGAAATTGTTCATATTGCAATGATGAAATTGATTACATTGAACATTTCTTTTTTCACTGTCATAAGGTTAATTCGTTTTGGAAATTTGTCAGTCAATACATATTAGCTGTATACAACACAAGAATTGTGTTTTCTGAAGAAACTGTGCTCTTTGGAATTCTTAGACAAGAAAATCTTGACAGACATATACTACTGAAAATAAACCATGTTGTGATTACTGCAAAGATGTGTATAAGTATTTATAAAAAAACGGAATCTAGGCTGCCAATTTCAGTCATATTCGAAAATCAGTTGCAACTGAGGAAAATATAAAGAGATTTCATGCATGCATTCACTCTTACACACGCACGCACGCACGCGCACGCGCGCACGAAGATGGAGGGATGGGGGGGGGGGGAGGGGGGAGGGAGAGGGAGAGAGAGAGACATACACTCAGTTACAAAAACATGCACGTGTTTGTGCATTTTGCGTGCGCGCACATGCACTGTAACACACACACACCTACAGGTACACACACATATACACGCACGCACACATACAACACAGTCTTGGTGACGTTTCTTTCATAAAGAAAGTGACCCCAATGTAAATATGCCTTTTCGTTCTCCACTCCTCCGTACTTTCTTGCACTATTTCGTTTTCGTATGTGTAAGACTGTTGCACGTGGGGAATGTGGAATATGAGGGGTTCATGCATGATTTCTTTTCATTATAGGATTGGCCTCATCGGGGAAGAGACAACTGGTGAGACGATATGTAAGAAAGTAAATCCCTAAATCCATTTAAAAGACGCCGTCTCTGTCCGCCTGTCTGCCTGTTTGTCTGCCTAACTGTCTGTCTGTCTGTCTATCTCACTCTCTCTCCTTTTTTTTTTTCCTTCTCTCTCTCTCTCTCTCTCTCTCTCTCTCTCTCTATCTCTCTCTCTCTCTGCTTGTGGGGGTGGGGTGGATGTGGGGGGTGGGGGTGGGGATGGATGGGTGTTGGAGTGGGTGGATGGTGGTGGTGGTGGTGTGTTGTGAAGTGCGCTCACGCGCTTGGGTAGGGGAAGAAGAGGGAGACGGGCAATAGGGACCAACGACATCCTTTCAGGCATGTGTGTATACAGAATTGGTTGCTTATGCATAGTTTTTGCTTTGGTATCGTGTCGTGTATTTAACAGGTTTCTACCATTGTTAGCATATTTGAGAGAGAGGGGGGAGGGGGAGGGGGGGGGCGAGAGTATGTGTGCAGGTGTATGTGTAAAACAAAATGAAAAACTAAAAATAATTAAGTCCTTTGTTTCATCTATGTTGGTTCCGTTTCCGTATAATGCAACACTTTATCAGAGTGAGTGTGCCAGTACACCACACATTAGTACATTAACAAACCCAGACACTTTGTATCAATTGCCAAAACACTAAAATCAGCAAAAATATGTCCATTTATAAGAGAACATACAGACTATGCATGGTGTGTAAGAGATTGGCTGGGAAAGAAAAGAAAAAAAAAAAAGAGAAAAAAAAACCTAGTAGTGGAAATTGTGTTTTTTTTTTTTTTTCCGCTTTTTGTTTTTTTGGCAGATGAAGAGGACAGTGTGATGCACCAAAAAATGAAGAGGTGGATTTTGGCCTTAGGGAAGAAAAAAAGAAAAAAAATTAAAAAAAAAGAAAAAACAAAGAAAAAAAATCACCACCTTAGGTGCTCCATTGATCCGAGAACTGATGCCACAAAAAAAAAAAAAAAAAAAAAATGGAAAAAAAAAAAGAAAAAAAAAAAGATAAAAGTAAATACAGAAGAAAGATTGTCCACATTCAAATATATGTTAGGAAATACAGAAAAGTAAGCGTTTATCGTTGTGGTGAAGCAGACAGTGGGAGCCACATGAAAGCAGCCAATCCAGCAGCCTTACCTAATTATCAAATAAGTCACCAAACAGTCCAATACACAATGATTTGCCCTTGTGACTCGATCAAACAAAATTTGCCAGCACCAATAACCGTAAGAAAAATCCAAAACAGGAATGTCAACTCTGAAACATACGTCCTGCAGCCATTACATTGATGAAAGATATTGACCGTCGTTAGGTCTGAGCCAACATTAAATATGCGTGTGAGGAAAGGCAGGGTAATCGGGACGACATCTTTATTGCCTTGTACTATACACTCGCCCGCAGCTACATCTACAGACAACCTTCCGTCCATACTCTATTCTCCCCCTTGCCCGCCCATTCGCACCCGCCTGTCACTGCGTATAATGATCCATACGAACCAAACAGTCCTCTTCGAAAAATTCTAAGTTTGAAATACGAACACCGTTCCATAGGACCTGAAGAGCTCATTGGGTGATGCAGAATTTGCACATTAGAAACAATAATAAATGCTGACCCTGATG
This sequence comes from Conus canariensis, assembly GCA_033310375.1. NCBI lineage: Eukaryota > Metazoa > Mollusca > Gastropoda > Neogastropoda > Conidae > Conus > Conus canariensis. The sequence continues at coordinate 23,905,983 of CM065728.1, forward strand.
CCTCACACTCCTATTCGATCAACGTGGCTTGCTCTAGGCAATAGTTGCCCTCCCCCTCATTTCCTCCTTCTCATGCCCCTCCCTGTACCCTCTCCTCGCGACACTCCTCTTCTCGTTCATCCTTCTGACTTAAGCACTGAGACTTTGGAAAATGAAGTTAAAACTGTTAAACACATTCCATAACTACATTCTGAATTCCCACTTCTGCAGCAATGTTACTGACCCTTTGGGAGAGATTTCTCCTCTTATACTCATCCACACGAGAGTTTCTTTCAAAGATCAAAACAAAAGTGTGGGTGCAAAAACCGCTGTTGGAATTCTAAAGGAACAAACAATGCCACTATATTTCAATCAGCCAACATTTAGACACTTGACAGAAATAAATTGTTGTACCAGAAAGGAGTGAGTGGAGAATACAAAAGGAAATTCACCTTTTCTAGTCGAATGTACAGATTATTTCCCCTGCTCCCCCCCCCCCCCCCCCCCCCCGCCACCCTTCCCTCTCCCTCCATTTTTTTGACACTTAGTCAGTGGCGGGGGAGTCCATGAACTTCTTTCCTTCTCATCTTCTTTCTTGACTTTGCAGACATGGCCGCAAGCTGTTGATGTTGCTGCCCTGTGTGTTGCACGTGCTGGCAGTACTGGTGTACCAGCTGGTGTCCCTGTGGCCTGATCAGCTGGTTACCGCCGTGTGCCTAGCGGGTGTGCTACGGGGCGCGTGTGGCCAGCACACCATGTTCACCACGGCCATGTTCAGCAGTATGTCAGATGTCCTACCAGAGGAGCAGAAATCGACGAGGTTTTTTTTTTTCTTTCATACATCATTTTCTTTTTTCTTCTTCTTTACTTTAGAGATCATGTTTCATTCATTAGTAGTCTGTTGAATATCTGTGAACTATCATGCTTCTGAAATGCTTGAGGCATTGGTTTTTATTAGGACTTCAGTCATAACAATATTTTATTTTACAAGGTGGAGGAAATAGATCTGTCCTGTTTTCCATACCTGCGCATAAACAATTGACAGTGTAGGTAAGTGTAACTACAAATGTGCAGTATTCGTGTGCATAACTGTTCTTTTTGCTCGTTTATTTGATCCACGTAATCTGAAGCGTGTAAATGAGCTGAAAATATGTATTTTTCTCTACTAGGGTTCATTGCTTGTGTGTGTAAAATAATTCTTCAGTTTGGACTTAAAAGGATATTGAATATAATAGTAAATGAATAAGTAAATAAATATGAATAAACAAAAATGCACTTACAGAAGAAAGGTTTTGTGCTATGAATATCAAACTTTTCCTTTCAGCCTCTTCCGATACAAGATAGCTATCTCTAGTCAAACGAATGTATCAGGGAGTGATTATTGAAAAGTGACTATATGCTCATGGATTGTATGTCTTTGTTGTTGTTCTCGTTGCTGTTTGTTTGTTTGTTTTGTTCCTGTTGTTGTAGAGGATGGGGGACTTGAACTTCGGAGGGACCCAGATTTTCGACACTCGCTAGTTTTCAAAGAAATTTTCTTTCCGTTATCACGAGTATCTTCTTTATGCCCTCTTGCCATTAACAACTAAAATGAATTTAATGCCCTTCCCCCCCCCCCCCCCCCCCCCCCCCCCCCCCCCCGTTCTAGAAATGTCAAATAGAGACGTGTCTGCAAGCTTATTTGACATCGCATGTATTTCGTACAATTTGGATTTGAGATCGCGGGGAAAGAACGTTTGAAAGTGATATCTCTGACTGTAAAGTGCCTCTAAACTACAAAAGAATAATTATGTGTTTCCCCAACGACTATAGGTTGCATTTCACACGACAGAATATATCTGCGTTGTGGACTGGAAGATGCTCTCGCACTGTCAAGAAGAGGGAGCTGAAATTAATAATTCTATTTAATGCACTTTCTAATACCTAAAAAGTGTGTACCTCCGATTTAGCGGGGGTGGGTTGGAGTGGAGGTGGGGTCGGAAGAAGGGTGGGTGGGTGGGTGGGTGGGTGGGCTTGTGCGTGCGTGCATTAGTGTGTGTGTGCCTGTGAGTAGGTGTGAGTGAATCTGTATGTGGGTATGTTTGCAAGCATGTGTTTGTGAGTGCGTCGTTCAAGTGTACCTTTGAGAGAGAGAGAGAGAGAGAGAGAGAGAGAGAGAGAGAGAGAGAGAGAGAGAGTTTGTGTGTGCGAGAATACGTGTGTGTTTGCGTGCCTGATTGTACGTGTGTGTGTGTGTGTGTGTGTGTGTGTGTGTGTGTGTGTGTGTGTGTGTGTGTGTGTGTGTGTGCTACTTTGCCAGTGTTCTTCACATCGATCATCATTGATCAAGATGTATTTCCCAAGATCATTTCACAGTCTAAAGCAGTCTTGCCCAGCATCACTTTCTTTTAAGCTTCCTGTTAAATTCCCTCACTACAATCTTTTTTCCACATTTGAAAAAAAAATTGAATAACATGTTCTTTGTAGACTACACGACTCCATGAACAATTCAAACCAATCACCGTAAGGTCTTTCAGCGATCCGCAGCAAGAAGAGAAAGCAGCCGAGCAACGCGGACACCAACTTCAGATCCAGGATCACAGCCTGGGTTTTTGACACTGGCTTTCCATTGATGCCTTCTGGCAGCATCCTTTCAGACCTTTCTAAACCACATCTTCAGCTCTCGTAGCATTTTTGCGATGTTCCTGCTCAGGGGGCTGTCACTGAATAAGGACATGACCAACTAGACTTTGATATTTACTGAGATTTGCACCTCATTTTCCCTTGGTCGCATAATAAGAATGAATTTCCTGAAAACGGAATTCTTGTGCTGACATCTGCCCCACCCCCACCCCATCCATCTAAGTGCATTAACTTCCCCATTCCAGTGCTGTACATACGATAGCAACAAAAAAGGACAACAGCAGCGACAAGAAGTGACTGCCGGTCAATATATACCACCATGATTAAATTGACAATAATTTCATATCAGGATGTATCAGACAATTCATTTGACGTCCTCCAAAGATATGTTGATCAAGATTGATCTCGCTTGGTGTAAAAGAACTTCTTTACTTCTGACCATTTTCTCTTTTGGCAGGGTCATGTCAAGCAGCTGAAGGCTACAGTAGTTAGATAAGTTAGTTGCTTCATCAAGAACAGATTTCAATCCGAAGACATCAAGAAGTCTCTTCCTGCGTAAAGGGAATGTATCTGAAAGTCATGTTCTCTGTATCTAACCAAGCCAGTAACAGAAGGAACAGTCAAGAGTCTGGGGAGGTGGTAGGATGACTCCTTGAAAGAGGGGAAAGCAAACCAACCAAATGGCAGAAGCAAGCCTGCAGATAATAGACCTGTGTGGGCTCCCTGGCAAGTACAAGGTCTGGTGTCTGCAGTTCATGCTGATCCCAAAGCTTCTCTGGCCCCTAGTGGTGCATGTTGTCAGCACTAGTATATTTGAATCCATGGAGACCATGGCCTTGTTTCCCACCTCGTCTCACTGATGCTGCACTTTAATGCCGCCAAGCAAAGTTGATCCCCGAGAAGTACGAAGTGGGTAGAACAAGTTTACTGACACGCTCGAAGATTTCGAAGACAAAGTAGTGAGATCAGCCCAGGCCATGCTAAAGACTGGCAAAAAATGGAAAGATCGAGAGGCAGTGGACGTGACAAAGGAAAACCTCAAGATGATGGAAATAACAGGCCACACACAGACCAAGACACAGAGGATGGGCACGGCGGCGCCGGCACACCCAGAGCCACTGCATTTAGTTCGCTCAACGCTTTGCCTTTTGACCCCGGCTAGGCCCTAACCAGTCAGCCACCGCACTGCCAGACGCTGTGTGTGTTCGGACGCTTCGAGACTGGTGCAACATCATTAAGTTATATTTACTGTACAGAGGTTTTTAGACTATAATTTCTGTACGACAGCAATAGCGCAGTGAGTACTTGAGAGTGTGACAAAAGCTGGCATTTCGGCCTTCTCTGTGAGTACCATAATTAAGTTCGTGTTTAAAACTTTCTGACAGAACTTTGCGACCGGCAAAACCTACAGCCTGCGCGCGCGTGCGTCGTTGGCCTGATGTGCTTGTAAAGCCGAAGTAGGTCAGGCGTTGGCAAAAATCTTTGTGAATTAAAAGTTAGTTAGCATTTGTAAAGGGGTCGTATTTACACCGTTGCATACACACATATTTCTTCATTGTTGCTACATTTTATATGTACTATGGTTGCATGTAGAGCAACGTAGGCCTAATTAAAGGGAAACGTAGAGGATAACATAATTACTACAAGCAAAATAATACTACTGATAACAGTAATGGTAGTAGGCCTAACAATAATAAGTGAATAATTATTATAATTATAATAATACTTCATTTCCAATCACTACTACTATTTCTATCGGCAAATTCAAATTAAAGTGTGTTGTTGGTAGTACCATTAGGGTGTTGTGTGTGTGTGTGTGTGTGTGTGTGTGTGTGTGTGTGTGTGTGTGTGTGTGTGTGTGCGTGTGTGTGTGTGTGTGTGAGAGAGAGAGAGAGAGAGGGGGGGGGATGGCCGAAAGGATAATGTTACTTTCAAGTTGACATATATTCACTGATACAAGTTGAATTGCATGTTTGTAATGGGTGTACATAATAGCTAGAAATATTGACCTTTATTTCCAAGATTATGCATATATTGATAAACATAGGTTTAAAAATTGTTACATTAAGTGAGAGTAACTACTGAACATCAACAATAGTTTTTTTTTTTAGATTTTTTTTTTCAAACAGAAAAAACAGTACTTCATGTTAAAGTGTGGGGGTGGGGGCGGTTTGGGAGTGGAGAGGGGACAACAACAGCAAAAGCCCTGTCAGTGTCACACTGTTCTGTAACACAAGCCGCTGATCTGAGAGTGTAGGACTCACACCACGAGACATGTGCAGACAAGACAGTTTGTGTTGTGTTAAAAGTGATTGTGAACAGTTATGTGATGAGAAGTGGATATTGACACAGAACCATGGCTTTACCTTCAAGGGTCGTGAGTACACATGTGTGTGTGTGTGTGTGTGTGTGTGTGTGTGTGTGTGTGTGTGTGTGTGTGCGCGCGCGTGCGTGCGTGCGTGCGTGCGTGCGTGCGTGTGTGTGTGTGTGTGTGTGTCAAGTCAAGTCAAGTCAAGTCAAAATTTTATTTATAGATGGAAACATTGAATAAGCAGCATATCTGCTTTTTTTACATCAAGCCATCTATGAAAAAAAAAAAAAAAAAAAAAAAAAAAAAAAACAACAACAACAACAACAAAAATCAAATCGTGTACAATGCCTTTCATCAAAAGAAAAGTAAACATACCGTCTTACCCCCTCCCCTCTCCTCCCCTTTTCCACACTCACTTCCATTCACGTAAAAGGCATCAATGCTCATTGCTGCCCCTATGGTTACATTCACGAAGTGTATATCTTTACCAATGTATTTCTTTTCTGCACAGGATGGACATTTTTTCATTATGATATGTGGTTAACAATTCATGAGATAATCTTTCAATTTTTTCTTAAATGTGTTTTTGTTTTTTATATTTTTTAAGGGTTTTGTGAGTTTATTCCACAGATTTCCACCTGAATATACAAAACTGGATTTGTATAAATTGTTGCGTGGTCTAGGAATGGACAATAAATGATTATGTCTATGGCAATTGACTCTAAATGTTTCTGTAATCTTTTGGGGAGCTGTTCCATTAATAACGTTATGCATACAAAGGGCTTTATTGAAAAAGAGTCTGTTTGGGAAGGTTAATATTTTGAGTTGTTTGTAATCTTCATCAGTTAGGGAGCTCGATTTTAACAATACTAATTTCAAAGCTCGTTTGTACAGACGATGAATTAATTTTAAATTATGTTCACTGCAGTTGTCCCAAAGGGTTGATGCATAATCAATTAATGATAAAATATGTGCACAGAAAAAAAGTTTTCGAGAGTGGCCATCGAGAAAATTTTTTATCCGAGACAACTGAAATATTTTTTTGAAAGGCGTTTTGCTAAGAATGTTATATGTTCAGTCCAAGATAAATCTTTGTCAATAATGACACCTAGTGTTTGTGTGAACTGACTTCCTCAACTTTGTTGTTGCATATGAGTAAAGGCTGAAAATTTGATTTCATTTTTTGTCGTTTTTGTCTTGTAGACACGTACATGCACTTTGTTTTAATAGCATTTAAGGACATATGGTTTAGTTGTGTCCATTCAGTAAGTTTATCGATATCTGCTTGAAGCTTAATTGTTAATTCATAGACATCAGAGTCGTTTTCATGAAGAGATGTATCATCTGCAAACATTTCGCATTTACATTTAACAAAACAAGGCAAATCATTAACGTAAATAGTAAACAAAAGAGGTCCTAACACAGAGCCTTGTGGAACACCATATTTGACAGGCATAAATGTTGACAATTTGTCAGCTACAGCTACTAATTGTTTTCGGTCACATAAAAAAGATGAAATAAGGCTTATGAATTCTGGAGTCAGTTTGTAAAGTTCAAGTTTACGGCACAACAAAGAATGGTTAATGACATCAAATGCTTTTTCAAAGTCTATGAAGAGAATACCTGCAAATTTATTTTCGTTTATGCTGCAAAGAAGACTGTCCATAAGCTGTATGAGGGCTGTGTGGCAAGAATGGTGTTTTCGAAAGCCCGACTGACTTTCATGGAGAAGTTTGTTATCAGCAAAATAAGAATACAGAGACCTATGCATGTGTTTTTCGATCGGTTTTGCTATGGCTGATAAAATGGATATCGGTCTGTAATTTGATGGGTTTGAAGAATCCCCGGTTTTATACAGAGGAATAACTTTAGCTTCCTTAAATTTTAGAGGAAAAGTTTGTTTATCTATGCATAAATTGTATAAGTATGTCAAAGTATCTGTGATAACAGGACATGACAACTTAAGTATTTTTGTCTCGATACCATCTAAATCACGAGTATTTGATTGGGTTGAAGTAGACAAGGCTTTACTAACATCTAAAACGGTCATGGGTTTCAGACTAAATGGAACACGAATATCTTTAGAATGGATGTATTGTTCTAAATAACTGAGATCATTTTCACTAGATTTATCATTTAATATGATTCTATCTGCTATGGTTGCAAAATGATTATTTAGTTGATCTGCAGATATGTCTGAGCTCATTTGTTGACTTTTTGACATATGTTTATTAGTTAATATGTTAATTGCTTTCCAAATTTGCCTGGTATCTTTGGTAGAAGTTAACAGTTTTCTGAAGTAAGTACGTTTCGATTTTCGTTTTAATGACGTCACTTTATTTCATTGTTTTCTGAATTCTTCATTCGTTCCGAAATTACTCAAATGATTTCTTTTATTAATTTCTCTGTCAATTTCTTTAGTTATCCATGGAGGTTTTGTTTCCTGTTTAATCCTTTTCTTTATAAAAGGGGCGTGTTTATCATACACAGAGGTAAACGTATCAATCCAAAATTCAGCTGCTTTATTTGGATCTCTGATTTGATAGATGAGGTCAAATTGTTCTTCAGAAAGGTCAGTAAGGAAATCTTCTTCTTTAAACAGTAAACAAGTGGGGTATTTCTTGCTCCCATAAGAAAACCTAACACAGAATAACTTTTATTCAAGACTGGCACAGCCTTTTAAACTTGAATAAAGTCAGACAAATACATAGACGAACAATCTAATAGTGGGGGGAAAAAACAAGCGCAGGCCAACAACTGAACTGTCTTCATAGTAATGACTTGGCAAAGATTTGGACTTAAGAAGGGGGGCGGGGGGGGGAGGGGGGGGAGTTTGAAGATGGAGAAACTGGGAACATGAAATTAAGAAAATATGTTACAGATATGAAAACTCTTCACTAGCTGCATAAGGGAACCATCGCAATCCCTTTTGAAGGCAGATACATTTGTATTGCCTGCTCCGAGGCCTTTCGTCCGCTGGGTCGGAACTCATCAGGGAGACACGGCTGGTTGTGTCTGCGTTCCTGGCGTCAAATAGAGACACACCACTGTCCATAATACTGTGGTGTTCTCACCACCAAGGGTGCAAAAAAGAATCCAATAGCACACCCAGCGGACGAAAGGCCTCGGAGCAGGCAATACAAATGTATCTGCCTTCAAAAGGGATTGCGATAGTTCCCTTATGCAGCTAGTGAAGAGTTTTCATATCTGTAACATATTTTCTTAATTTCATGTTCCCAGTTTCTCCATCTTCAAACTCCCCCCCCCCCCCGCCCACCCCCCCGCCCCCCTTCTTAAGTCCAAATCTTTGCCAAGTCATTACTATGAAGACAGTTCAGTTGTTGGCCTGCGCTTGTTTTTCCCCCCACTATTAGATTGTTTGTCTATGTATTTGTCTGACTTTATTCAAGTTTAAAAGGCTGTGCCAGTCTTGAATAAAAGTTATTCTGTGTTAGGTTTTCTTATGGGAGCAAGAAATACCCCACTTGTTTACTGTTTATCGTTTACTGTTCCCTGCCTCATTTCATTTCCGATTTTCTTCTTTAAAGTTTCTAAAGCTCCTGTAGTAAATAACTTTATGACCTACTTTTGGAATTTTTACACGGTTTTTGAACCAAGTAAGGCAAATTGGGTTGTGATCACTACAGCCATAGGGAGGGGAACAAAGTTCGATAATGGACTGTTTTGCATTTGTGTAAATATGATCTATTAGAGTAGCGGAGTTTTCAGTTATGCGTGTTGGTCTATCGATTAATTGTTCTAAATTATGTGATATATAGTTTTGATACCACTTCGATTTTGTTTTTAACAGATCAATGTTAAAATCTCCTAAAATAATTGTCTCATAACTTAGAATGGTTACTTCATCCATTATTGCATTAAATCTGTCCTGCCAATCAGTGGTTTCTGATGGGTTTCTATAGACAAAGCCTATTGCTAGTGGTTGACTATTTTTCATACTTATTTCAATCCAAACAGATTCAACACCATAATTTTCAAAATTAACTAGCCTTTTACATTTTAATGAGGAAGCATAATATATAAGTAAGCCAGTGGATTTTGGTTTATAGGGGTCGAGTCGCATTATTTGGTATCCTGGCATGTCCATTTCTGCATCTGATATATTAGAAGATAACCGTGATTCAGAAAAACAAAATACATGAAAACTGTTTCCATCACTGCGAAGTATAGTTGCAATGTCATCTTTTTTGTTTGTTGCGTTATTGATGTTAAGGTACCCTACACGAAGTCCATGTTTGGCTGGCCATGTGTCTAAAGTCATAGGCATGTTGCAGTGTATAGCACTAGGTATGGCTTAAATAAAATGGTGAGAGGGAACACTAGATAAATCACTGCTTAAACTGTGGCAGGCTCAGACGGCACCTGGGCAAAAGCGATGTCAAATGAACCAAAGAGTATAGAAGTACAACAGCAAGAAGCTCTAAAAACGAATCAAGGCAATGGATCAAAGAACAACAACAATCACTTAATAATACAGAAAAGAACAGCCAATCAAAGGTGCAAGTAATAACAAGAAAAATAACAAAGTATACAATTTAAGGAAACCGCAATTACTAACAAGAAAAATGCCCAATATATACAAATCAGGGAGCAAACAGCTATCAATCAAAACGTTTCCATCAATCCAATCCAGAAAAAGCAGTCAGCTAATGACAATAAAGAAGTTCACACCAATGGAGGGGCAACCGCAGGATTATTTCGTGCAGCCTGATACAGTCGATCTGCAATGGTTCATTTTGCACGAATCAGGCCACCGCAGCACAGAAACACTTCACCTCTCTCTCTCTCTCTCTCTCTCTCTCTCTCTCTCTCTCTCTCAGACACACACACACACACACACACACACACACACACACACACATTTGCAAGACTATTGAATCACACACAAAAGCATGTCAGGTAGTTGATTGTATATAGCATATTATTCAAAACAAACCGATTTTGGAATAACAGGCGCCCAATACTATATACTTGGTATATATTACTCGCTTCGATTGTGTTGAATATTTAACATAAGTGAAGTTAATCTGTTAAGCATTTGTAAATAAGTGATCATGTCATTTGACTGTGTAATCGACAGAGCGTTACACGGTGGGTTCATGTCACGGTCTGACAGGATGAGGTCCGGGTTCTGACCCAAGTTCTGGGACCGTAACCCTGAGCCACAGTCAGCACTGGAGTCCTCCAGTCTGCTGTGTTGGGGTGGCTGAGGCTGCACTAGAGAGCTTGGCTGAGAGGGGCGGTACTCACTGCCTGCTGGCGGCCGTAAAGGAGGGAAGTGGTGCATGGACTGGAGAGTGGGCAGGGCCTGACTGCTGGGCCTACCATGACCGTTATAGAGGCCAAAGTCCTGATGGTGATGGGGGTAGGGGTCAAACTGAGGACCAGCGCTGTAAGCCTGCTGCAGGTTCTCAGGCTGAATGACAGTGTTATGATTGTGGCTGTGAGATGGCTGGATGAAAGGATTCTGTGCATAGGCTGCACGAGATTGACGGCTATGACGGGTGAGATCATTTGACATGATAGGGGGCTGAACACCCTGAGGGATGTAGTTCAAGCTCTGCCTGTCACTGAGCTGAGGTTGTCCTGACTGGGAGTTTCTACGCCGTGGAGTTGTATCCTCCAACCAGTTTAGGATAGTGGTTTTGAACGTGGATGCTACATGGGCTGTACCTTTATAACTAGGATGAATTACATCATGGTACATGATGAGTTTGGGAGCACCGGAACTAGTAACAAAAGCATCCGTATTGTCAATAAAACTGATGTTGGAATCAAAACATGCTTGTCGGAGGTTACGGTTTGTAGGGTTGATAGAATTGTTAAAACTGTGCCTGCCCTTTGCTGGAATTAATGCACTAAATGCTATTCTAGTCGATGGGAAAACCTGACGACATAGCCTGATTAAATGGTTCCACTGCTGGATGGACACAGGGCCTGAAGGGCAGTCACTGATTCCAATGTGAATTATAAGAGCCTTGATTTGGTCATTGCATGGTTGATGGGATAGCCATTGTATTAAATCTAGAGTAGTCATACCAGAAACACAGATTTTAAACAAGTTATATGAACGGAGCGCCAGTCTCTTGGGGTTCAGATTTCTTAATACAGAGTCGCCAATGAACAGAGCAGATGCCCGGTCACTGACTGTGATGAATTTCAAAATGTCACATGGGAGGCGTTTTGGAATCCGTTTCTCGGGAGGTGAGGAAGGTTTCTTGTAAGGGTCATTACGATGACGAAGTTGACCATCACTGTCATTGTTTACCATGTCCGATAAAGGGGCAAACATGTTACTGACAGGGATGGCATAGTCTGAAGAGAGGTGAGTGGACAGGAGTCTCTCCTCACCATCCTCAGTGTCACCAGGAACGCCTGCTGGACCTGAGGGCAGGCTGCTGGGGGCGAAGGACTCGCTGTGCGTGCTGCCTGGGTCAGCAAGGCGAGAATCAGATGTCAGAGACCTCATGGCAGGCGGGGGTGGTGGGGGTGGAGGGAGTGGCAGGTGGCTATCCACACAACTGGTGGTACCCCTGCGAAGAACCCTCGATGTCGATGACCTCTCTCTCATGGCAAGAGGGGGTAGAGACAGTGGAGGTGGTGGAGGTGGTGATGGTGGTGGAGGGGGTGATGATGGGGGAGGGGGTGGTGGGTAGCTGTCCACACAGCTGGTAGTATTGCACCTTTGAATTGAGGGCTGATCTGAAGCAGAGCTGTCAGCTTTGACCAGAGGGAGATGCGGATTTCCAGGGCCGTTGTACATGGACTGTGGCTGAGGGAAGGAGAGCTCCACATGCTGTGATGTACCATCTCCGCTCACTGGGACAGGCCGGTCACTGCTGACTTGTGTGCTGACTTCAAATGTTTTTTTTAGATTTAAGACTTTTAATATCCGAACGGATGTTGCCAAGTTGTGTTTTCAGTGAATGATTTTCTTTTGTTAAATTTTCAACCGTGTCTCTGAGCAGAGATATTGTGGTTGTCAGTTCATCAATTCTTATCTGGAAGAAATCTTTGGTGGAGTTAGTATTGTGTTTCAGTTCATTCTTAGTGGCTGTTTTAGAGTCTTCAATTAATGACAACATCAATTCTCTCATGTCTTGCAAGGAGGCATTCAGATCTCTCACTTCATCTTGTAGCTGAAAAAAGCGCTGTTTGTACAAATGAAGAGGAGAAGGAGAAGGTTTGTGGTGGGTTTGTCGAAGACAGAGAGTTCGCCGGCGAAGCGTCTTCTTCCTAGGACCCAGGGGAGTGGTACTCATCGTTGGCACCTTGGTCTTCGTGGACGACAGTAGTACTGCCGCTGGGGAAGGGACGGGTGGGTGCAGGACAACCTGAAATGGGGTGTACTGACTGAGCTGTGTCTGGGGATCCTCACTGAGGGAACAGGGTGGGGGTGGGGATGTGCTCAATGTAGGTGATGACGACCCTTTCTCTGTGAGGACTGGAGACTCTGCCACTGCTGTAGGGTCAATGGGAGGGTCCATTGTGGGGCTGGTCAGGGGAATGGGGCCAAGGGGGTGGATGAAAGTAAGAGGTACACGGAGAAGAGAGGACGTGAAGGTAATGGTGTCATTGTCACTGAGGAATGTCGAAACGAGAATTTTTAATTTTTCACATTCTTCGGAGTCCCACAGGAGTCTCTCTCTCTCTCACTCTCTCTGTCTCTCCCTCCCTCCCCTCCCCGACCCACCTGTCTCGTATGCCGTGTGCCGTGTATATGTCTTTTTTAGTGTGTGTGTGTGTGTGTGTGTGTGTGTGTGTGTGTGTGTGTGTGTGTGTGTGTGTGTGTGTGTGTGTGTGATCTGTTTTGTTCTGTGAAGTCATGCATGCACGTCAGCTTCAGTTCAGCTTCTCTCTCTCTCTCTCTCTCTCTCTCTCTCTCTCTCTCTCTCTCTCTCTCTCTCTCTCTCTCTCTCTCTCCCCTCCCCGCCCCACCTCAGTCTCGTATGCCGTGTGCCGTATATATGTAATTTTTAGTGTGTGTGTGTGTGTGTGTGTGTGTGTGTGTGAGTGTGTGTGTGTGTGTGTGTGTGTGTGTGTGTGTGTGAGAGAGAGAGAGAGAGAGAGAGAGAGAGGAGAGAGAGAGAAGAGAGAGAGAGAGGAGAGATTGTTTGTTCAGTTATGTGTGCAAGCCAATGTCATGTGAAACATTTTCTCTCTGATCATGCTTTTATTGATTTTGTATGTACAAAGCTATCTGTGCATGTCAAGTTCTTCATATATGTATTATTAATCAGTCCTCCCTCCCACCTCCACTCTCCTCCCTCTCTCTCTCTCTCTCTCTCTCTGCATACTTTTATTGATTTTGTGTGTACAAAGTTATCCGTGCATGCCTATTTCTTTATGTATGTATTCTCAATCAGTCGTCCTCCCCACCCCCAATCTCTCCCTCCCTCTCTCTCTATGTCAGACTCTCTCTCTCTCTCTCTCTCTCTCTCACACACACACACACACACACACACACACACACACACACACACACACACACACACACACACACTCGACTTTGGGTTGCAGCAGTTTTTCGTCAAGCGCTGGTCTTTTTTTTGTTTTGTTTTTTCCATTAGTCAGGCTGTTAAAAGTTGATACCTAAACCCACATCTGTAATGTTAATAATCATAATGAGGGTATTGACGGTAAGTTTCTGCTTTTATGTACATATTGTGAGTGCGCGCGCGCAGGCGTGCATGCGTGTGCGCATGTGTGTGTGTGTGTGTGTGTGTGTGTGTGCGCGCGCGCGCGCGCACGCGTACGTGCGTGCGTGCGTGTATGTGTGAGAATTCAAGCGTTTCTGAACAGACACTTGTTCCGGCAAACGAAGGATGGTGAATCTGTCTGGCACTTGACGATATTCCCACACTAATAACCTTCGCAGAAAATAGCTCACAGGGTGTT